>CM039676.1:405933637-406533637 GCA_022496015.1 Hordeum marinum | reverse complement strand
TTTGCTTGGTCATAATCCTGCTGTTTGGGCTGTTATTCGTGTTGGCTTGCAAGGTGAATTCTTTGCAGAAGGAAAGGAACCCGGTAATGAATTGTCTACAATGTATTAAAGATGTTGCAACTCAATTCTCAAGCATGTGACATTCTCTTCAACTGCCTATGCCCCGAAGAATTCAACAAAATCAGCCGTCTTGAACACGCGAAAGAGATTTGGAATACTTTGGTTGATATGCATGAAGGAACTGGGTCCATGAGAGAATCCAAGTGAGATGTTCTTCAAGGACAACTCGACAAGTTCAAGATGAAGGATAGTGAAGGAGTCGCTGAGATGTACACTAGGCTAGCTCTCATCACTAATGAAATCGCCGACTTAGGAAGCAGAGAAATGACAGACAAATTCATCATCAAGAAGATACTTCGAGCTTTGGATGATCGATATGACACCATTTGCAAATTGAACCAAATGATGCCCAACTACAAAGATCTCAAACCAACGGAAGTGATTGGTAGAATTGTTGCTCATGAGATGACACTCAAAGACAAGGAAGATCTTCACCACAAGTCTAGCGGTGCTTACAAAGCCACAAGTGATGTTGCCGCTACCTCAAGCGACAACCTTGTCACAAATGAAGAGATAAGCCTTATGGTCAAGAAATTCAACAACTTCTACAAAAACAGAAGCAAAGATCGTAGCTCCAACTCAAGACATGAAGAGAAGCATTATCAAGTCGTGACCGAAGATGCTACAATTGTGGGAACACCGAACACTACTTCAATGAGTGCACGGCTCCTTACAAACGAAGAGAAGAGTCACCGAGAAGACGAAGCTCAAGAGATGAGTCACCTCGAAGAGAGAGAAGGAGTAGAGATGATCGTTATGAATGAAGACCCTCAAGGAGAAGTAGGGACTCAAAGATGAAGGACAAGTACACCAAGAGCTACTCAATAATGAAACATCAAGCTCATGTTGGTGAATGGGTTTCCGGCTCCGACTCCGACAACCACTCTGAGAGAATCTATCATTCCAACTCCGACTATAGTCAAGATGAAGGTGTTGCCAGAATTGCTTTAGTAACAACCAACTCCTATGATCTATTTGATTCACCGAATGAAGGGAGTTGAAGTTGCTTCATGGATAAAGACCACAAGGTATCACACCCCGAGTATCTTGGTTTCAATGGTGATGAAGATGACTTGTTAATTGAAGATGACTTGCTTTTTGACAAAACTAGTAATGATAGTCAAAATGAACTTGCTAGTACTCACTCTAATATAGATAAGTCATGTGATGATACGTTGGAAATAGAATGACTAACTCAAGAACTAAAAACTCTTAGGTTAGCTCATGAGTCTACTCTAGAAGATCATAGAGAGCTTGTAAGGACGCATGAGAAGCTACGCTTCGAGAAGCTAAATTTAGAGAAAGAGCATGAGTTCCTTAAAGATATCAATGATGATCTTCGAAAGAAGACTTCTCCTTATCTAGCCAAATGACTTCTCTTATCTACATTCATGCCTCAAGTTAAGTCTAGGAAAGCTAGTTACAAAGGAAAGAAAGGTTCTACAACTAGTAGCAATAAAAATTATAAATCCAATGATATTGCTTCTAGTAGTTCTCTTGATCCCACTAACTCTTATCTTATCCAAGTTAAACTTGATCAAGAAAATGAACTATTGAAAGGGATTATACAAAAAGGTATCTAAAAGAGTCTTGAAGGGTGCAATTTTTTGAGGAGATTGTACGCAAGCATGGAGGATACCGGAAGAATTGTGGTGTTGGCTACTTCAACGCTAATGGAGTTGAGTGGGAAGAAGGTCAATACGCCAATCCCAAGTTTGTTCCTAAAAAGGATAAGTATGAAAATAGTCTGCCCAAGGGAACAAAAGCTCAAGATGACCTTCCACCAGAAGACACCAAGCTCAAGGGCAAGAACAAGCTTCAAGAGGACGTTGACTCATATGAGGACTTTGGTGAAGTGGGTTCCCAAGGATACTACAAGCTCAACTTCTACAAGTGCCACTTCAACACCAAGGATCCCCATCAACTTGATACGGGTCCCTAAGAAAAAGAACTAGAGAGTTCTTGAGGGGTGACTCCGCCAATGAAATTCACTCATATTCACTTTTGGCAAAGACTATTTGCAATCAACATCAACTCTATGCAATAGTTCAAGGAGTCACACATTCCCTCAAAGGTAAGCAAGGGACAAGGTAATCAACAAATTGATGGACATAATCACATATGCCTTGCACTCCATGTCCATAGATATCCTTGTATTTGTCTCTTGTGTGTTGGGACTAACCCATGTAGGTGAGAAGAATAATGTAACAACAAGGATGCTCCCAACTCTTGGTGATCTTCGTCAACTTTGAGCATCCATCACTACCTCACCACCATGAAGTCTTCTTTGACAAAACCCAAGGTTAGTTTATCCCTCTTATGGGGGAATGTCACATTAAGGGGGAGCTTTACTCTAAGACTTGAGTTAAAGCATCTCAAAAGAATGTGACAACATTAAATGCTTTATGTGTGAAAGTGGTAACCCCACTTGTGCTTAAACGATGAGTATGACCTATGACCAAGTATTCGTACTTGCCTCCTAAGTCAATATACTCATATATAGATGACTCTGTCATTGCCAAAGTGCTTGTTAGATGCTAGTGTTTGTGCATGTTTGCCATGATTTCATTTGACATCTTATTGTGTCAGCATGTTGGTCTGCGTTTATTTACTCATTCAACGATATCCAATTGTTGCTATTTGGGTTTTGATTTATCTTTTGCCAATTGGATATACAAGAATGCCTAGGACCACCCCTTTAGCTATCTATGCTTTCTCACCTCATATTCTATTCATGCTACATCACAAAATTTGAATAAGTACTTTTCGATCCCTCTGTGTGTGGAGCAATCAGAGTTCCGTATCGACAAGGACTAACCATTAAAACCCCCCAAGTGCATATCGATGGAACCAACACCAAAATCTCGGTCACACCAAATGCCTAGGGTTGATCTAGATTTCTCGTGTCGGTACTACTGATTCCATATTCTCGGCTACATCGAGTTTCCATGTCAACTGACAGATGAGAGACTCGGTGACACGAAAAATTTAGAATCGGTGTCACCGACAGTGAAGGGTATATATTCGGTTGTCCCGAAGTTTCGAAATTTCATTCTTCAAACCGTCGCACCCCAAGCCCTAAGCTGCCAAAGAAGGACCCCAGTCGCCGCCCTTGTCTCCCCGCACTCCTCCGCCGCTGGGAATTGCCGCCATCGACGGAATCTTTGCCCCTGTCACCACCGTAGCAGATCCTTCACCAAGATAGGGTACGGATTCGGCCCCCTCTTGCGCCCCAAACTCAAATTGTTGGAGATATGCCCTAGAGGCAATCATGTATGATGATATTTCCTATGTGTTTATGAATAAAGATAGTCCTTGGATATTATCACTGATGTGTATTAACAAGTATGTGACTTGTTTGTGAGACTATGCATTGTATGATGACTGTCCTAAATGGTCCCTAGTCGAAAGGGCTATGTGGACGCGCAGCCAGTTAGACTAGCATATGGCAAGGTGGATGGTCTGGTCTCACTGACAATGTAGCATTGGATGCTAGCTGGATAATATGGACACACAAAGGTCTTGTCGGATTCGACGTACTCGGATCCGAGTCGAGATAAGGTCTGAGTTGGACAGACCCAACTATGAGACACAACGATAGGTCATCTGTGAGTCTCTAATACAACATACGTTCTGTGTCCTAAGACGTGAGCTGGCGCATGTACTCAGGATGGTGACAGACTTGCTTTGGGCTAACCAAACGCTACTCTATGACTGGGTAGTTACAAAGGTAGGTTTCGGGCTTGTCCAGAC
The DNA here is from genome assembly GCA_022496015.1 of Hordeum marinum. Classification (NCBI taxonomy): domain Eukaryota; kingdom Viridiplantae; phylum Streptophyta; class Magnoliopsida; order Poales; family Poaceae; genus Hordeum; species Hordeum marinum. The sequence goes on along the minus strand of CM039676.1, from coordinate 406,529,764 downwards.
CCATGGTGCGAGACATGGTCGAGCAAGATGGGATTTGCCCCTCCAATCAGGAGAGATATACTCTAGGACCCTCGGGTGATCCGACCTGGATAAGTATGGCCATGCGATAAGGATTATGAGATATTCCGAATGTTGGTCAGATTCACTAGAACGAGAAAGAGGTCATGCTGCAACAAGGATGACCATGTCTCCTTGTGCACACAACATATATCGTATGGCAAAGGGAACAGGAGTGTGAAATACACGTTCGCCTAACCAGCTTCATCGGACACTTGGAGTCGGCACGTCTTGCTAGAGGTCGCTACCGACCGGTCGAGTCGGATGTCATCTGACTCGTGACCAACTGGACGAGAATCTAAAGGGTCACACGCTTAAGGGAAGGAACACGTGGGCTTTAGGATCCGTGTGAGGCCCAAGAGTTGAGCCCATGCCGGATGCCTATATATAGTGGAGGTGCGGCACACCCATCCGGTTGATCGCTTCGGCGCCGTCATTAGGGCTTTGCATGAGTTGCAACTAGCCACCTCCACTCGCTGCCGCCGACCGTGTGATCGGACCTAGCATTCTGCCGCACGGGTGTTCCTCCTGCACGCGCGGATAGCGTTAGAGGCGGTGCACTTGCGCTGCTCCGGCGAACCTGTACATGGGATCAAGCAACCGGCTGTTCGAGGGAGATCACAAAGGCTATTCGAGGGAGATCAGACGAGGAGGAGATGGACCACACGAATGCGCTTCCCCAACTCTACTTCCGCTGCACGACACTGCGCGTCTAGTGGTAACAATCTGTGATCCATCTCCGTAGCAAGTTCTTGGATGTTTTCCACGTAGGAAAATTTTAATTGGCATGCGATGCACCTACGGTAGAACCCAACAGTGGTATCAGAGCCTCTATTATAGGATTTGGATTCACATCGGATCATATTTGATATGCGGAGGCGGCAGATGAGATCCTTCGTCATTCATGAGATCGGCTATGTGCACGGTTTATGAGATCTACTGCACATCGAGATAGATTGAAGTTATGTTTTCTGTCGATCGGAATCGATGTGGTCAGCGGGACCGCCGTGTGCGTAGCGCCTTGTTTTCTGTCAGCGGGACCGCCGTGTGCGTAGCGCCTTGTATTTCGTACACGATCACACAAACCGATAGAATGCGATTCTATGCATAAGTTTGTTTTGCAGGTTTGGTGTGAATAGTATGGCTCATATGTATGTGATGCATGCGTGTAATTTAACATGACCCGCGTGTCATGATTGTCAGCCGGCAGGAGCCAAAGTGCTGTCATTATATTGTATAATGACCTACATGTCAACTTGTGATCCTCTGTAAAATTCATTACTAGTTGTAGTAGTTGGAGGACAGAGATCAAGTTCGAGGTTTTGGCATCATGGCGTGATGGAAAAGATGGAGTTCTGCCTTGGTCATCGGAGTAGGAGTCGGGCATGGAAAGACATCCATGAAGGAGCCATACTATTTCACATATTTATGTTTATATGTGATTGATATTGGTTCTTGTTTCTATGCATGTTATAATGGTAGGAATATCCCTCATTAATATCAAGTGTATTGCCATTCCAGATGTTGCACCTTCGCACGTCAAGTACATCTAGTGGTGGGCTCATAAAATTGAGGTGCTAAAAGGTGTCCTTGAACTGGAGGGTTCGTGTCGGACATGGACATGCACTGCATCGGGTTAACTTGACAAGGCTATCAAAACAGTTTTGGGCCTTGTGGGAAAGAAGGTTGGGAGCCAGGGTATGAGATACCTACCCAACCGACAGGAGTCGTATAGAGATACGATTAGCAAGGAGTTGCTTACCGAATAGGCAATTTGGCTAGTAGTGATGCTAAAGCTCACTAGTCGCTCGCACTAGACGGGTCCTGAATCACTGAGAGTTTGCGAAGGGATGCGGACTTCAGTGGGAGTAGTTCTGTTTAAGGCTTGAATTACTGTACATAAACACATTGCTTAGTGATTGCATATTTTCTGTTGTAGATCAATGGCACAACCTGCTCAACCCAACTTTGCATTGAAATCAATTCTGGAAAAGGATAAACTGAACGGAACAAACTTTACCACCTGGTATAGAAATCTGAGAATTTTTCTCAAGCACGATAAAAAGGAACATGTTCTAGAGGATCCACTTCCAGAGGAACCTGACGAGAGTGCTAACGCCACAACCAAGAATGCCCACCAGAAACTCGTTGATGAATCAAACGAGATTAGCTGCCTCATGCTGGCTTGTATGGAGCCCGATTTGCAACAACATTTCGAAAACATTCAGGCTTTTGATATGATCGAGAGTTTGAAGATCATGTTTAAGGTGCAGGCTAGGACCAAAAATTTCAACGTCTGGCAGTCCTTGACGGATTGTAAGCTGAAGGAGGGTGATCCACTGAGCCCGCATGTGATCAAGATGATTGGGTACATGCAAGCTTTGGATCGGTTAGGCTTCCGACTTGGGGACGAGCTGTCCACGGATGCAATTTTGGGTTCTCTTCCACCTAAGTATGGGACATTCGTCTCGAACTATCATATGCATGGCATGGATAAGAAGCTCACTGAATTGCATGGGATGCTCAAGGTGGCAGAGCAGGATATTAAGAAAGGCACGCATCAAGTGTTGATGGTGCAGAACTTGGCAAAGTTTAAGAAGAGTTGGTCCAAGAAAAGGGTAAGGCAAAGGGCATAGAGAAGGCTGTCTCCGCCGCTGAGCCAAAGTCTAGACCGAACTCAAAGGCCATTTGCTTTCACTGCAAGGAAGCTGGTCACTGGAAGAGGAACTGTAGCAAGTGGCTTGCTGAGAACGGCAAGAAGGCCGGAGATGCTTCTTCAGGCAAAGGTATAATTGGTACATATATTATAGACATTTACCTTGGTGACATACCTAGTAGCTCTTGGGTATTTGATACTGGATCGGTTGTTCATATTTGCAACTCGATGCAGGGGCTGGTAAGAACTAGGCGTGTGGCACAAGGGGAGATTGACATCAGGGTCGGCAACAAAGCAAGCGTTGCTACGTTGGAGGTCGGCACGATGCAGCTCAAGCTTCCTTCTGGATTTATTTTGGAATTGAATAATTTTTATTACATTCCCACACTTAGTTGGAACATTATTTCTGCCTCATGTTTGATGAGTCAAGGTTATGAATTCAATATAAAGGACAATGGTTGTTCATTTTATTTGAATAGAATGTTCCATGGCTATGCACCCATAGTAGATGGGTTATTTATTAAAATCTAGAAATAGAACCAGACCATAACGTGAATGTCAAGAGGCATAAGCCTAATGAGATAAATTCGACATAATTCTGGCATTGCCGGCTTGGACACATTAGTTTGAAACGCATGAAGAAGCTCCATGATGATGGACTCCTAACTTCGTCCGACTTTGGGTCATTCAAGACATGGGGATCATGCTTGCTAGGCAAGATGACTAAGTCTACTTTTGCAAAGAGTTACGAGAGGGCATCCGAGCTGTTGGAGCTTATACACAGTGATGTGTGTGGTCCAATGAGCACAATGGCCAAAGGTGTCTATCAGTACTTCATGACATTTACCGACGACTTGAGTAGATATGGATATATATATTTGATGAGGCACAAGTCAGAAAAATTTGAAAAGTTCAAAGAGTTTCAGAACGAGGTTGAAAATCAGCTCGACAAGATGATAAAACTTCTATGATCAGATCGTGGAGGTGAGTACATGAGCCAGGAGTTTGATAATCATCTAAAAATCCGAGGTATAGTACCTCAGCTCACACCGCCGGGTACGACACAGAGAAACAGTGTGTCAGAACGGAGAAATCAAACCTTTTGTGACATGGTCCGGTCGATGATGAGCAAATCGGATTTACCTTGTCATTCTAGGGATACACTCTAGAAAGTGCAGCTTTCACACTTAATAGGGTACCATCAAAATCCGTAGACAAGACACCACATGAGATGTGGACTGAGAAGAGTCCTAGTTTGTCTTTTGTAAAGATTTGGGGTTGTGAAGCATTTGTAAAGCGACTCATGTCAGACAAGCTTACACCCAAGTCAGATAAATGCATATTCATGGGATATCTGAGGGAAATGTTGGGATATAACTTCTACAACCGAGAAGAGAACAAAGTATTTGTTGCTCGGAACGGGGTTTTCCTAGAGAAAGAGTTTCTCAGTCGGGAGGCCAGTGGGAGAATGGTGCGACTCGACGAAATTCGAGAGCCACTCGGGGACAACTCGGTTGGTGATGAGATCACACCGGAGTCGGTCAGAGAACCCGGAGTGGAGTCGGAACCGGAGCCACGGAGGTCAGAAAGATTGCACAGAGTGCGCAATGTTTTGTTGCTAGAAAGCAACGAGCCGGCCTCGTATGCGGAAGCGATGGTGAGCCCAGATTCCGAGGCATGGCTAGAGGCCATGAGATCCGAGTTAAAGTCCATGGATGAAAATAAGGTCTAGGACTTGGTTGATCCGCCACCTGGCATAGTTGCCATTGTTTGTAAATGGGTCTGTAAGAAGAAAGCCGATGTGGATGGAAGTGTTCAGATCCAAAAAGCTCGGCTTGTCGCTAAAGGTTATGGACAAGTTCAAGGAATTTACTATGATGAGACCTACTTGCCGGTAGCAATGCTAAAGTCGGTGAGGATCATACTAGCTATAGCTGCATATTTCGATTATGAGATATGGCAGATGGATGTCAAAACAGCTTTCCTTCATGGAAATTTAAAATAGATGTATACATGATACAACCCGAAGGTTTTGTCGATCCAACTAACACTGGTAAAATATGCAAGCTCAAGAGATCCATTTATGGATTGAGGCAAACATCTTGGAGTTGGAACATTCATTTTGATGAAGTCATTGTTGACCTTGGTTTCATCAAGAAGGAAGAGGACTATTGTTTATACAAGAAGTCTAGTGGGAGCTCGGTAGTATTTTTGATCTTGTACGTGGATGACATACTGCTGATCGGAAATGATGTTTCGCTGCTGAACTCAGTGAAGAATCATTGAATGGCAAGTTTTCTATGAAAGACCTTGGAGAGGCAGTGTACATTTTAGGCATCAAGATCTATCGAGATAGATCGAGAAGGCTGCTCGGCTTAAGCCGGAGCACATAAATAGACAAAGTGTTGAAGAGGTTCAACATGAGTGAGTCCAAGAAAGGGTTCTGCCCGTCTCACATGGTATAAGGCTAACAAAGACTTAGAGTCCTACGACTTCTGATGAGCGAAACCGTCTGAGTAGGATTCCATATGCCTCAGCAATTGGATCCATCATGTATGCCATGCTATGTACATGGCATGATGTTTCCTATGCAATAGGCTTAACAAGCAGATACTAGGTTGACCCAGGTGAGAGTCACTGGGCAGCGGTAAAAACTATCTTGAAGTACCTGAAAAGGACTAAAGAGATGTTCCTAGTTTATGGAGGTGAGGAGGAGCTCTGCGTAAAGGGTTACGCTGATGCTAGTTTCCAAACCGACAGGAATGAATGTTGATCACAAACTGGATTCATGTATGTCATGAATGGAGGAGCGGTGAGCTGGACGAGTTCCAAGCAAGATACGGTGGCCGACTCCACAACAGAGGCCGAATACATTGCGGCTTGTGAAGCCGCAAAGGAAGGTGTTTGGATTCGGAAGTTCCTGGAAGATGTTGGTGTGTTCCCGGTCTGGTCAAAACCATTGGACCTTTATTGCGATAATTCAGGTGCCATCGCACAGGCGAAGGAGCCGAGACAACACAAGACCAGGCACATAGACCGAAAATATCACTTGATACGAAAGCTCATAGAGAAAGGTAATACAAATTTATGCAAGATTCACACAGATGCAAATGTTGCAGATCCATTAATAGCCACTTCCACAACCCAAGCATGAGGGGCACATTAGAGCTATGGGCATTCGATGTCTACTTGATTGACTCTAGTGCAAGTGGGAGACTGTTGGAGATATGCCCTAGAGGCAATCATGTATGATGATATTTCCTATGTGTTTGTGAATAAAGATAGTCCTTGCATATTATAATTCATGTGTATTAAAAAGTATGTGACTTGTTTGTGAGACTATGCATTGTATGATGACTGTCTTAAATGGTCTCTATTCGAAAGGGCTATGTGGACGCGCAGCCTGTTAGACTAGCATATGACACGGTGGATGGTCCGGTCTCACTGACCATGTAGCATTGGATGCTAGCCGGATAATATGGACTCAGAAAGGTCTGGTCGGATTCGACGTAGTCGGATCCGAGTCGAGATAAAGTCTGAGTTGGATAGACCCAACTATGAGATGCAGAGATAGGCCATCTGTGAGTCTCTAGTACAACATACGTTCTATGTCCTAAGACCTGAGCTGGAGCATGTACTCGGGACAGCGACAAACTTGCTTTGGGCTGACGAAACACTATTCCATGACTTGGTAGTTACAAAGGTAGGTTTTGGGCTTGTCCAGACTCATGCTGCGAGACATGGTCAAGCAAGATGGGATTTGCCCCTCCGATCAGGAGAGATATACTCTGGGCCCCTCGAGTGATCCGACCTGGATAAGCATGGCCATGCGATGAGTATTATGAGATAATCCGAATGTTGGTCGGATTCGCCGGAACGAGAAAGAGGTCGTGCTACAACAAGGTTGACCATGTCGCCTTGTGCACGACAACATATATCATGTGGCAAAGGGAACATAAGTGTGAAGTACAGGTTCGCCTAACCAGCTTCATCGGACACTTGGAGTCGGCACGTCTTGCTAGAGGCCGCTACCGACCGGTCGAGTTGGATGTCAACTGACTCATGACCAAGTGGACGAGAACCTAAAGGGTCGCACGCTTAAGGGAAGGAACATGTGGGCTTTAGGATCCGTGCGAGGCCCAAGAGTTGAGCCCGTGCCGGATGCCTATATATAGTGGAGGTGCGGCACACCCATCCGGTTGATCGCTTCGGCATCATCATTAGGGCTTTGCATGAGTTGCAACTAGCCACCTCCACTCACCGCCGCCGACCGTGTGATCGGACCTAGCAGTCCGCCGCACGAGTGTTCCTCCTGCACGCGCGGATACCGTTAGAGGCGGTGCACTTGCGCCGCTTCGGCGAACCTGTACATGGGATCCGCCGACTGGCTGTTCGAGGGAGATTGGAATGGCTATTGAAGGGAGATCAGACGAGGAGGAGACGGACCACACGAACACGCTGCCCCAACTCTACTTCCGCTGCACGACATTGCACGTCTAGTGGTAACAATCTGTGATCCATCTCCGTAGCAAGTTCTTGGATGTTCTACGTGTAGGAAATTTTTTAATTGGCATGCGGTGCACCTACGGTAGAATCCAACACAAATCTTGCACATTAGTGTTTCACTATTATCTTGCCACATTTTGAGATTGTTCTATCCACAAGAGTAACTCCATAGACTAGCGAATCGAGTTTCCGTGTGACCAAAACTGTTGCCAAGTTTCTTATAAGGGTTTTGTGAGTCTCGGCAGCACTGAAAGGTTTGACTCGGTAACACCGAGATCCAATATTTGCAGTGAACTACATCTATAACGTTTGGAGGGTGGTGCCTCCTAGATTGGTTAGGTGTCGCTTGGGAGCCTCCTACTTTGTGTTGTGGATTGAACCAAGAATTTTGTAAGGGCAAGGAGATCGCCTACTTCAGGAAGATCTACCCTGAGTAAGGCTAGTCCTTCGTGGACGTAGGCCGTCATGGTATAGTCAAGGTTGCTTCTTCGTGGAACCCTCCATGGGTAGAGCCCTCCGTTGACTCCTGCGACCATTGCCCTTCGTGGGTTGGATACTCCATGAATGTGGATGTACGATAGCACCACCTATAGGAACCACGGGAAAAATCATCGTTCCACCAATTGTGTTTTCTTTCCTTACCCTCTCTTTACTTACATGTGCAATGTCTTTAATTTCCGCTGAAATACTCTTAGACATGCATGTGTAGGGTGTACTTGACATACTATGAATGCTAAAATCTGCCAAGAATCAAAATTGGGGAGAAGTAGATTTTCATTTGGTCAAGTAGTCTAATCACCCCCTCTAGACCTACTTTCGATCCTACACCTAGCTGCCACCGCCCCCGCACGATGGCCGGCCTCCACCCCCGCATCGACGGTGAGGAGCCCGAGTCCCCACACCTCCCCGCCCTCAAGTGGCTCTTATCCTTCGCTGCCAGGATCCACCTCGCCTCATCAACATCCAGCGGCCGTCCAACCAGATTAGTCAAGCCCCGTCTGACCAGTCCCCCATTTGCAAAGCTTCCATGAACATGGAGCGCATGTCGGCGGAGCTCCACGACCACCGGTACGAGCGGATGCAGCTGGCGCCGACACCCGAGGGGGACGCGTCGGCCTCATCCTCATCCTTGTCGTTGGTGCCGGCGCGGGAACCGGTGTTGAAAATATGCCCTAGAGGCAATAATAAAGTGGTTATTATTATATTTCCTTGTTCATGATAATTTTCTATTGTTCATGCTATAATTGTATTAACCGGAAACCGTAATACACGTGTGAATACATAGACCACAACATGTCCCTAGTGAGACTCTAGATGGCTAGCTCGTTGATCAATAGCTGGTCATGGTTTCATGACCATGGACATTGGATGTCGTCGATAACGGGATCACATCATTAGGAGAATGATGTGATGGACAAGACCCAATCCTAAGCGTAGGACAAGATTGTGTAGTTCGTCTGCTAAGGCTTTTCTAATGTCAAGTATCATTTCCTTAGACCATGAGATTGTTCAACTCCCGGATACCGTAGGAATAGTTTGGGTGTGTCAAATGTCACAACGTAACTGGGTGGCTATAAAGGTATACTACGGGTATCCCTGAAAGTATCTGTTGGGTTGGCACGAATCGAGACTGGGATTTGTCACTCCGTGTGGCGAAGAGGTATCTCTGGGCCCACTCGGTAAGACATCATCATAATGATCTCAATGTGACCAAGGAGTTATCCATGGGATGATGTGTTACGGAACGAGTAAAGATACTTGCCGGTAACGAGGTTGAACAAAGTATAGGGATACCGACGATCGAATCTCGGGCAAGTATCATACCGGTAGACAAAGGGAATTGTATACGGGATTAATTGAATCCGCGACATCATGGTTCATCTGATGAGATCATCGTGGAACATGTTGGAGACAACATGGGTATCCATATCCCGCTATTGGTTATTGGCCGGAGAGGTTTCTCGGTCATGTCTACATGCCTCCCAAACCCGTAGGGTCTACACACTTAAGGTTCGATGAAGCTAGGGTTATAGGGAAATTGTGTACGCGGTTACCGAAGGTTGTTCGGAGTCCCGGATGAGATCGCGGACGTCATGAGCAGTTCCAGAATGGTCCGGAGGTAAAGATTCATATATAGGAAGTGAGGTTTTGGTCACCAGAAGTGTTTCGGGCATCACCGGTAACGTATCGGGACCACCTGAAGGGTTCCGGGTGTCCACCGAGAGGGGCCACCAGCCCCGGAAGGCCACATGGGCCAAGAGTAGGAGGGAACCAGCCGCTAGTTGGGCTGGTGCGCTTCCCACCTAGCCCAAGGAACAGCAAAGGAGAGAAGGGGGGCAAACCCTTGCGCCGATGGGCCGTAGGCCCATCCTAGGGCGCCTAGGGCTGCCGCACCCCTCTCCCCTCCCTCTTGGCCGCCGGCCACAAGGCCATCTTGGGATGGCCGCCGCCCTAGGGTGGGAACCCTAGGGGGTGCGCCCCCCTTCCTCCTCCTCCTATAAATAGTGGAGCCCTTGGGGCAGTAGAGAACATGCATCTCTCTCTCTCTCTCTCTCTGTCTCAGCACAGCCCTACCTCTCCTCCTCCTCTTCGTCCGTAGCACATGGCGAAGCCCTGCCAGAGTACCACGCAGCTCCACCGTCACCACGCCGTCATGTTGCCAGAGCTCTCCCACAACCTCTCCTTCCTCCTTGATGGATCAAGGCGTAGGAGACGTCACCGAGCTGCACGTGTGTTGAATGTAGAGACGTCGTTGTTCGGCGCATAGATCGGAATCCACGGCGATCTGAATCACCGTGAGTACAACTCCACCAACCACGTTCTAGTAATGCTTCCGCTTTGCGATCTTCAAAGGTATGAAGATACACCCCAACCATTGCTAGTTTCTCCATAGATTGATCTTCATGACACGTAGGAATTTTTTTATTTACTACTACATCTCCCAACAGTGGTATTAGAGCTTGGTCTATGCGTAGAATCTATGCACGAGTAGAACACAAGGTGTTGTGGGCATCGATTTTGTCCATTGGCTTGCCGTTACTAGTCTTATCTTGATTTGACGAAATTGTGGGATGAAGCAGCTCGGTCCGACCTTACACGTACTCTTACGTGAGACTGGTTCCACCATAGATGCACTGGTTGCATAAGGTGGCTTGCGGGTGTCTCTCTCTGCCGCTTTAGTTGGATCGGATTCGATGAAAAGGGTCCTTATGAAGGGTAAATACAAATTGGCATATCAAGTTCTGGTTTTTGCGTAGGTAAGAAACGTTCTTGCTAGAAACCTATAGCAGCCACGTAAAAATTTGCAAACGACAAACTAGAGGACGTCTAACTTGTTTTTGCAGCATATGCCATGTGATGTGATATGGCCAAAGAATGTGATATGATATATGTGATGTATGAGATTGATCATGTTCTTTTAATAGGATTCACAACTTGCATGTCGATGAGTATGACAACCGACAGGAGCCATAGGAGTTGTCTTAATTTATTAATTGACATGCGTGTCAACGCCATGTAATCACTTTACTTTATTGCTAAGCATTATCCATTGTAGTAGAAGTAATAGTTGGCGAGATGACTTCGTGCAGACACAATGATGGAGATCATGATGATGGAGATCATGGTGTTGCGCCGGTGACAATGGTGATCATGCCGTGCCCAGAATATGGAGATCAAGGGCACAAGATGATATTGGCCATATCATGTCACTTTACGATTTGCATGTGATGTTTATCATGTTTTACATATTATTTGCTTAGAAAATACGATGATCTCTCACTAAAATTTCAAGAAATGTGTTCCCCCTAATTGTGCACCATTGCTAAGGTTCGTTGTTCTGAAGCACCACGTGATGATCAGGTGTGATAGGCTCTAATGTTCGCATACAACGGGTGTAAGCCAGATTTACACACGCAATACACTTAGGTTGACTTGACAAGCCTAGCATGTACAGACATGGCCTCGGAAGACGAGAGACCGAAAGGTCGAACATGAGTCGTATAGAAGATACGATCAACATGGAGATGTTCACCATTGATGACTAGTCCGTCTCACGAGATGATCGGACACAGGGTAGTTGATGTGGATCATGTGTCACTTGGATGACTAGAGAGATGTCTCTCCAAGGGGGAGTTCATTAATAATTTGATTAGATGAACTTGATTATCATGAAATTAGTCTAAAAGTGTCTTTGCAAATTATGTCATAGATAGCTCGCACTATAGCTCCCCTGTTTTATTGATACGGTCCTAGAGAAAAGTAAGTTGAAATTTGATGTTAGCAATTATGCGGATTGGGCCCGTGATCTGAGGATTGTCCTCATTGCTGCACAGAAGGCTTATGTCCTTGATGCACCGCTAAGTGCACCACTCCCTCAAGCGTTGTCTGTAGATGTTGTGGACATATGACAAGCACTTTATGCTGACTACTTGATAGTTCAGTGCGTCATGCATTACGACTTAGAATTGAGGCTCCAAAATGTTTTGAACGTCACGGAACATATGAGATATTCTAAGAGCTGAAATTGGGATTTCAGGTTCGTGCCTATGTTGAGAGGTATGAGACCTCCAACAAGATTCTTTGCCTGCAAGATAAAGGAGAATAGCTTAATCGGTGAGCATGTGCTCAGATTGTCTAGGTGCTACAATCACTTGAATTGAGTGGGAGTTAATCTTCCAGATAAGATAGTGATTAATGCAGTTCTCCAAGTCACTGCCACCAAGCTACTAGAGCTTCGCGATGAACTATAACATGTCAGGGATGGATAAGGTGATCCCTGAGTTGTTCGTGATGTTTGACACCATGAAGGTAGAAATCAAGAAGGAACATCAAGTGTTGATGGTTAAGTGAAAACCACTAGTTTCAAGAAGGGCAAGGGCAAGAAGGGAAAAACTTCAGGAATGGCAAGTCAGTTGCCGCTCTAGTGAAGAAACTGAAGGTTGAGCCCAAAACCGAGACTAAGTGCTTCTGTTATGAGGAGAATGTTCGCTGAAGCCGAACAACGCTAGATACTTGGTAGATAACAAGGCTGGAAATATCGACAGAAGTATATTTGATATACGTGTTATTGATGTGTACCTTGCTGGTACTCCTAGTAGCACCCGGGCATTGGATACCGGTTCGGTTCCTAAGTGTCAGCAACTCGAAATAAAAGCTATGGAACAAACAGAGGCTAGCTAAGTGAAAGGTGACGATGTGTGTTGGAAGTGTTGCCAAGGTTGATATGATCACCATCGCACGCTCTCTCTACCTTCGGGATTTGTGATAAACCTAAATAAATGTTATTTGGTGTTTGCATTGAGCAAGAACGTGATTAGATCATGTTTAGTGCGATACGGTTATTCATATAAGTTAGAGAATAATGGTTATTCTACATACATGAATAATGCCTTGAATGGTCATGCACCCACTGGGAATGGTTTATTGAATCTTGATCGTAGTAGTACACATGTTCATAACATTGGTACCAAAAGATGCGAAGTTAATATTGATAGTACCACATACTTGTAGCACTGCCGTTAAATGTCATATTGGTATAAATCTCATGTAGAAACTCCATGCTGATGGATATTTTGACTCACTCGATTTCGAATCGGTTGAGACATGCGAGCCATGCCTCTTGGGCAAGATGACTAAGATCGTGTCTTCCGGTATGATGGAGCGGGCTAGTGGCTTATTGGAATTAATACATGTTGATGTATGTGGTCCAATGAGTGTTGAAACACACAGTGGATATCGCTATTTTCTTCACCTTCACTTATGATTTTAGTAAATATGGGGATATTTGCTTAATGAAACATGAGTCTGAAATGTTTGAAAGGTTCAAGGAGTTTCAGAGTAAAGCTCAAGATCATCGTGAAAAGAAGATAAAATGTCTATGATATGATCGTGGACATGAATATCTGAGTTATGAGTTTGGTATGCAATTTAAGACAATGTGGAAATTGTTTCATAGCTCACGCCTCCTGGAACACCATAGTGTGATGGTGTGTCCGAACATCGTGGTCCTGCTCTATTGGATATAGTGCGTACTATGATGTTTCTTATCATTTTGCCACTATTGTTGTGGGGTTATACATTAAAGACAAATCGATTCACTTTAATAGGGCACCATCTAAGTCTGTTGAGATGACACCGTGAGATTTATGGTTTGATAGAAGCCTAATCCGTTATTTCTAAATGTTTGGGGCTACGACGCTTATGTGAAAATGGGTTTTCACCTAACGAGCTCGAACCCAAAGCAAGCAAATGCATCTTCATAGAATACCCTAAGGATACTTTGGGTATACCTTGTATCTCAGATCCAAGCACAAAAGGTGTTTGTTGCTAAGAATGGCTCCTTTCTCGAGAAAGAGTTTCTCTCGCAAGAATTGAGTGGGAGGAAGATAGAACTTGATGAGGTGGTTGAACCTTTGTTTCAACCAGAGAGTAGCACAACACAGAAAGATGTTTCTCTAAAGCCTATGTCAGTTGAAAAGGAAGTCAATGTTGATGATCGTGAAGCTTCGAATCAAGTTAATATCGAACCTCGTATGTCGACAAGGACACGTACTGCTCCAAGTAGTACATCAACCCTGTCTTGGAAGTCATGTTGTTGGACAACGATGAACCTACGAACTATGTAGAAATGATGGTGGTCTCGGATTCCAACAAATGGCTAGGAGCCATGAAATCCGAGAAAGGATCCATGTATGAAAACCAAGTATGGACTTTGGTAGACTTGCCCATTGAATGACAGGTCGTTAAGTTCAAATGGACCTTTGAGATGAACACAGACATTAATGGTGAAATGTCACCGTTTATAAAGCTCGACTTGTCGCAAAGAAGTTTCCGCCAAGTCCAAGGAGTTGACTGCGATGAGATTTTCTCATCCGTAGCGATGCTAAAAGTCTGTTAAAATTATGTTAGCAGTAGCTGAATTTTTTGATTATGAAATCTGGCAGATGGATATCAAAACAAGGCTTCCTTAACGGTTTCCGTGAGGAAGAGTTGTATGTGATACAATTAGAAGGTTTTGTCAATCCTAAGGATGCTAAAAGGTATGCAAACTATAGCGATCCTTATATGGACTGGAGCAAGTATCTCGGAGTTGGAATATGAGCTTTGAGGAAGTGATCAAAGTTTCTGAGTTTGTACAAAGTTTATGAGAAACTTGTATTTACAAGAAAGTGAGTGGGAGCATTATAGAATTTCTGATAAGAATATGTAGTTGACATATCATTGGTCGGAAATGATGTAGAATTTCTCAAAAGCATAAATGGTTGTTTGGAAAAAGGTTTTTCAAAGGAAGACCTAGATAAACCTACCTAATTGTTGGGCATCAAGATTTATGGAGATAGATCAAGATGCTTGATAATAATTTCAATGAGTACATACCTTGACAATATATTGAAGAAATTCAATATGTATCAGTCCAAGAAAGGGTTCTTGCCTATATTAGAAGGTGTGAGATTGAGCACAGCTCAATGCCCGACCACGGCAGAAAATAGAGAAAAGATGAGTGTCATCCCCTATGTTTCAGCCATAGGCTCTATATAGTATGCCATGATGTGTACCGCACCTGTGTGTGCCTTGCCATGAGTCTGTCAATGGGTACAAGAGAGATCCGGGAGTGGATCACTGGACAGCGGTCGAAATTCTCCTTAGCAACTAGAGGACTAAGGAAATATTTCTCGATTATGGAGGTGATAAAGAGTTCATCGTAAAGGGTTACATCGATGCAAGCTCTAACACCAATCCAGATGACTCTTAGTAGATATCCAGATACGTATAGTGGAGTAGCCATTTGGAATACCTCCAAGTGGAGCGTGAGAGCAATATCTACATTATGACATAGAAGTTTGCAAGGTACACACGGATCTGAATGTCGCAGACCCATTGACTAAAACCTCTTTCACGAGGAAAACATGATCAAACCCTAGAACTAATTGGGTGTTAGTCACATGATGATATGATAACATGGTGATGTAAGTGTTAATCACATGGCGATGTGAATTAGATTATTGACTCTAGTGCAAGTGGGAGATTGTTGGAAATATACCCTAGAGGCAATAATAAAGTGGTTATTATTATATTTCCTTGTTCATGATAATTGTCTATTGTTCATGCTATAATTGTATTAACCGAAAACCGTAATACATGTGTGAATACATAGACCACGCCATGTCCCTAGTGAGCCTCTAGATGGCTAGCTCATTGATCAATAGATGGTCACGGTTTAATGACCATGGACATTGGATGTCGTTGATATCGGGATCACATCATTAGGAGAATGATGTGATGGACAAGACCCAATCCTAAGCATAGCACAAGATCGTGTAGTTCGTATGCTAAAGCTTTTCTAATGTCAAGTATCATTTCCTTAGACCATGAGATTGTTTAACTCCTGGATACCGTAGGAATACTTTGGGTGTGTCAAACGTCCCAACGTAACTAGGTGGCTATAAAGGTATACTACTGGTATCCCCGAAAGTATCTGTTGGGTTGGCACGAATCGAGACTGGGATTTGTCACTCCGTGTGACGGAGAGGTATCTCTAGGCCCACTCGGTAAGACATAATCGTAATGAGATCAATGTAACTAAGGAGTTAGCCATGGGATGATGTGTTACGGAACGAGTAAAGAGAATTGCCAGTAACGAGATTGAACAAGGTATAGGGATACCGACGATCGAATCTCGGGCAAGTATCATATCGGTAGACAAAGGGAATTGTATACGGGATTAATTGAGTCCCCAACATCATGGTTCATCCAATGAGATCAACATGGAACATGTGGGATCCAACATGGGTATCCAGATCCCGCTGTTGGTTATTGGCCAGAGAGGTGTCTCGGTCATGTCTACATGCCTCCCGAACCCGTAGGGTGTACACACTTAAGGTTCGACGACGCTAGGGTTATAGGGAAATTGTGTACATGCTTACCGAAGGTTGTTCGGAGTCCCGGATGAGATCTCGGATGTCACAAGGAGTTCCGGAATGGTCCGGAGGTAAAGATTCATATATAGGAAGTGAGGTTTTTTTCACCGGAAGTGTTTCGGGCATCACCGGTAACGTACCGAGACCACCGGAAGGGTTTCGGGGTCCACCGGGAGGGGCCACCAGCCCCGGAAGGCTACATGGGCCAAGAGTGGGAGGGAACCAGCCCCTAGGTGGGCTGATGCGCCTCCCACCTGCCCCCAGGGGCAGCAAAGGAGAGAAGGGGGGCAAACCCTAGCACAGATGGGCCCTAGCTTGGCCCATCCTAGGGCGCCTAGGGCTGCCGCACCCCTCTCCCCTCCCTCTTGGCCGCCGTCCACAAGGCAATCTAGAGCTGGCTACCGCCCTAGGGTGGGAACCCTAGGGGGTGCGACCCCCTTCCTCCTCCTCCTATAAATAGTGGAGCCCTTGAGGCAACAGAGAACACGCATCTCTCTCACTCTCTCGGCGCAGCCCTACCTCTCCTCCTCCTCGTCCTCCGTAGTGCTTGGCGAAGCCGTGTCGGAGTACCACGCAGCTCCACCGTCACCACGCCGTGGTGCTTCTGGAGCTCTCCCTCAACCTCTCCTTCCTCCTTGCTGGATCAATGCGTAGCTGACGTCACTGGGCTACACATGTGTTGAACGCAGAGGCACCGTTGTTTGGCGCTTAGATCGGAATCCACCGCGATCTGAATCGCTACGAGTACGACTCCACCAACCACGTTCTAGTAACGCTTCCGCTTTGCAATCTTCAAAGGTATGAAGGTGCACCCCCCCTCGTTGCTGGTTTCTCCATAGATTGATCTTGGTGACACGTAGGGATTTTTTTTGATTGACTACAACGTCTCCCAACAATCGGAGGTCCTCAGAGCGCCGGCATCGTTTCGGCTGTCCGAGGCCATGCGGATCTGGAGGTGTGGACTCTCATGGGGGGGGCGCGGTGCACACAGAAGTGGCCCCCATCGAGCGGGTCAAGCTACTGCTGTAGACGCAGGACGGCAACGCCATGCTGCTGGGGAGGTCCCACTGCTTCCTGGGCTTCGCCGACTGTGTCACTCGCACCGTGCGGGATGAGGGTGTGCTCTTGCTCTGGCAAGGCAACGACACCGCCGTCATCCTCTACTACCCCTTCCTCGCCCTGAACTTCTCCCTCAAGGTTTAGACTCCGTTCCCCCTTACCCTTCTCCTTCTTCTCCCTCGGCATCCCGTCCCCTTTTACTAGGCCTGATGATAATGAATATCAGTTATATTTCATTGAGCAGCCACACGATGCTTCTCGTGCTGCTGCTAGTTGTTGATTAGACGCGATCTCGTCAGTGTTTAGTGAGATGATGGTCTTTGATTAGATGCTATGCACAGGTTGCTTTAATCCATCCAAAACTACTACACGTTTCTATACTAAAACCATGTCAGTCATGAGGCTAAGGGGGCGTAACCTGCTTATTAATAATCGTTCCAAAATATGTCACTTCTCTATCTGTACATCGTTTTATGTTTACTCATCTGATCCAACAAAAACCAACATAATATATCTTCACTATATACGGTGAGAAAATCAACATGTACACGGATTGCATTACATTTAATATGGTGTCTTCTGCGATTAGCATTTCGTATGCTTTTGCGTTTGGTCAAGTATCGTCAAGCGTTCATCCGTAAATTTAATATGTTGGATCCGACTAGTAATATCCAGTCCATCCGTAAATTATGTTGATTGCATGGTGTAAATAATAATCATGAGTTTTGGACTACTAGCTACAAGTTGCTACTTAGGTTGTCAAGAGGGTCTCAAGTCCTAGCTAAACACTCGGTAGCTTATAGTTGTGAGGTCAGTTTAGCTACTCAATATTCCTCCAAGTTGTCTGTACCTAGCTATTTATTCTTGCATGTGTTTGAAATTTTGGACATTCTTGCCAATCTAATATTTTAACCACCAACAGGTCAACATGGGCAATATTGACACCAACATCAGGAACCGTCTAGCCGGCAGCGTCACCAGCCCTTCGTCAAGTCCAAGATTATAAATTGTGTTAAATCTTTTAAAATAGCTTGAGGTGTGCTAAATAGAATGTAAAAATTGTAATATTGTAATGATGGGCATATCTGGGTTGGAATAGACATGTACACATTGTAGTAAGCTTATTTAGCATTATTGTTCTGTTTGACATAATGATTATATGATTCGGAAACATGTGAAATGGAAACTTGGCTCATGGGACCCACCTAGAATTTTTTTAGTAGTTTTGAAATTTCTATCATGTGGGCCCAATGTGTGAAACTATGACAAGTGGGACCTATCTAATTGGTGGGACTGGCTCAAAAATACAATTGCCAAAACAATGTTAAAAGCCCATAACCCAAAAATAAATAAAAGGCTGAATTGCTGGACCAGGCCCATCTAGCTAGCGAAAATTAACAGGAAAAATATATATTAAAAAGTCTTAATTAATGGGCTCGTCCCATATAGACACCGAATTGGTCCGAGATAAATCTTATCAACGAGCAATCCAATCGGTCACAATTTTGCCACGTCAGCTTGCCACGTTGGATCCGATGTGGCCTGGGCAGCTAACCAACAACCAAAACAATTGGTCGTAGTATCAACTACCTTTCATTTTGGTCGTTAGCTTCTACGACCATATCACAAAGAAGGTCATTAAAGTTCATTAAAGACGGCCGACTTTTGACCAACTATTTTTGGTCATAAAAAGGTCAAATTGGAAAACAGTGACCATTTAGTGACCAATATCGATGGTCCAACTTGACATATTTCTTGTAGTGATGCAAAACATGGTCTAGAGGTAATTACAACCATTATGGCAATATATCAGCAACTTTCATTCATTTCCTGATATCAAGTAATTAATAACTCCTTTATTCATTTTTTTGCCGGACAGTGTTTGAAAAAACTTCACCAAAGACTAAGGGTGAATGGAGAGACAAGTCACATTTTCAACAAGTCAATGTAAGTAGTACAAGCTAGCTCCACGGATCTCTTTGATTCTAGTTTCAATACCATTATCATGCTTGATTATTGTTTTGATTGAACTCTATTCCCATAAAGTGCTTGAGGTAGGGATCCAGGAATAATTTATGTGGATATCACGTTTGCGAGTTCATTCGCCAGACGACCTGTGAGAAGGGCAGAATCTTAGAACAACTTGAAGTGCATAAATAATATTCACAATTTTATTTTATTACCATCAATTGGGTTGAGTTTTATATATATCTTCACACCCTTCTTTAAATTAGATCCAACCAAAGCGGGACGACCTCCTACCAAAGAGTCGCATACGAGCAATTCAAGAGGAATTAGCGGGATTCTTACTCAACGATGTCATAGATAAAAGCGGATAATTCCATCTAGAATTGTATATATGTATGAATGTGTACTATTGTAGTAGCGTCTAATATATTCATCATTTATCTATGTTATATTCACCACGATGTTGTGTAATGGTTTCTTCATTGCTATTAGTAGCTAACGTCGAGTTGAATGGAAGGCATAAAATAAAAACAAAAACAATAAATGTAAAATAATTAAATGCATGGTAAAACAAAAAGGAAATGGGAAACACAATATGAAACCCCTAAACCCTCCAAAACCCCAAACCCGTTCTTTCAAAAGAACCCCCAGCGTGGGCTGGTACTGACGCATGGCAGCATTTTAGTCGTGGTTGGTGTTACCAACCGGGACTAAAGGTCTTCCTGCCTGCGCGCCCGACAGCCACGTGGAGCTCCTTTAGTCCTGGTTCGTAACCCAACCAGGACTAAAAGTGATGGCCTATAGTCTCGATTGATTAGTCCCGGTTGGAGAACTGGGACTAAAGGCCCTCTAGAACCGGGACTGATGCCTTGTTTTCTACTAGTGTCAAGCAATTTGTAGGCAAGATGTCAATAATGTTAGAAAGGATTCACATATCGCATGCAAAAGCAAATAGATCAATAGCTATGAGGAACATGGAATACACACAAAGATAGATAATTGGGATTGTGGAACAAAGGAATGAGCGCTAAATGTGTTTCCATGGAAGCTCATGTTGTACAACACAAGATAAACACTAGCACGATTGCTCAAATCTAAAGGTACCTTCTTTTGCACAACTTATGAGAACAAAATGTGTCGTATTTATATCCAAATTATGCAACGTATGTATGATACGAGATGATCAATGGTATGCAATGTGATTGATGCTATTTCTTATAACCTCTTTGCTGAGTTTTTTTTTTGCTTAAAGGCTTTCTATTTTTTTGTAAGATGCTTTTGTCACTTATGCGAAATGCTTGATCCAAGATAGCAATGTATCAACATGTTTGCACGCACTTGGCTCTATGCGATATATGTAATTCTAAAGTGAACAAGTAACATGACCCAACAATTCTCAAATGGCTAGTCTCGGCAGGTAAGCAACGAAAATGGCTTTGGGTTAAGGATGTTTTGCCAAGCAAAAAGTACAATGATATCGTCAGAGTTACCGTCCTTGCTTATAGTATCTGTCAATGGACATGGTGGAGTGGTCCTTGTCGATGAGGAAGTCAAAATTGGGTAAAAATGAACAAAGTTAGGCTAGAAAGTGTGGGGTATGGTTCTCTAAGATGTGAATCAACCTATGCTCCAATCCAAGATTATATAGGGCCGAACCTTGTCTGTCGATCTTTTTGACAATTGGAGGTGGGAAAGTGGAAAATCAAGAGGAAAACACTGAAAGAAAACCCAAATCACACATCCACTAGAATAGCACACATGATATCCACAAGTATCACATGAACAATCAAGGAAAAATTGCACAAAGGGAGAGGTTCTTCTCAAATCCAAAGAAGAAGTGGTATTGATGATGTAGAGATATCCTTCTCCCTAGGGAGGCTTTGGATATGCTATTATAATGATCGTTCTCCTTTAGGAGGTCTTCATCCTCAAGGAGGAGGTTCAAGGAGCAAAACTTTCTCAAATGATATCAAATACTTTGCTAACCCTAAAACGGAACTGGAAGACGAGTATTTATACACTAGGTTAGGGAAAGGGATACATATGGGGCTTGACCTAGAGTCATTGCACACAGGCAGGGCCAAGTTCTGGGCATCAAAGGTTCTAAGGCAAGGTCCGGGCTAGTTCTTGGGTTACTAGAGATTTTCTATGCGTGGGGCAACTTGGGGGTGAGGAGGCCGGAAGTTCCG
Organism: Hordeum marinum; assembly: GCA_022496015.1. NCBI lineage: Eukaryota > Viridiplantae > Streptophyta > Magnoliopsida > Poales > Poaceae > Hordeum > Hordeum marinum. The sequence continues at coordinate 406,508,411 of CM039676.1, read as the reverse complement.
ATGCGTCCGAAAGTTTCGGGGGGGGGGGGTTGGAGGTTCTGGGCCAGTGCCCGGGAGGTTCCAACCTTATACGAGAGTTTGCACAGTCTAGTTTTGGTTTTGATCATTGGGGCCCGGAAGTTTCGAGATTGCATGTGCGCTTCTCTTGCCGCTTGTCACTTCCTCTTCGTCCATTCCTTATCCTTCACCTCTGGTGTCAGGGTGATGGTCATTGTACCTAATCACACATATCATCTCTGCTTGAGGTAGTGGCCATGTCTCATCCCAAAGTATGGGTAGCTCGATAAGAAGGGATGTCACCTCGATTTGAATAGCATGTGTGCAAGCTCTCGTGATACGGCCACGTGGCATTTGGAAGGTTGTTGTAGCGTTCATGGGTCATGGGATGACCGAAGGATGCTCCGCATTAGACCATCAACACACTCAACCACTCCACAATAAATAATTCCCTGCAAATCATAGTAAGTTCGTTTAACACTACAACATTCAGTTAAAATGAATTCAGTAAACTCTTTAAGACCAACCTACAAGATTCAGTAAAACACACATGATATTGTTAGCTAGTTAAACACCAGAGCACATTCAGTTAAAATGAATTTAGTAAAGACCAACCTACAAGATTCAGTAAAATGCACAAGATATAGTTAGCTTGTTAAACACCAACACATTCAGTTAAAATGAATTCAATAAACTCCTTAACACTACCCAACAAGATTTGGTAAAATGCACAAGATATAGTTAGCTAGTTAAGCACCAAATCACATTCAATTGCAGAGCAGTATGAGTTACAAAGTAGATACATTTAAGATACATTTACACAACAAGATCAGTTATCTGAAACAACAAGAACATAAAAATCACCTACTTAGCACAGCCATAGTGTAACATCCCAAAATTCCATTTTGGAATGTTATGATATAGCTATGCATCCATTATCATCATTTCTTGATTTTATGAAATAGCTGAAATGCCTTTTTCTGATTTTCTGAAAGTCCCCTTCTACTTTTCCCTATGTTGCTTCCCCTATTTGAAATTTTGGTTAAATGTTCAAAATAAGAGAGGAGGAACATGACACTCCACACTAGGGTCAAATTGGTGAATTATTTGAACAAAATAACCAGGGGTTATTTTGAAAATATTTGCAAAAAAGGATCTAAAAACAATTAGGCAATTTCTGAAAATAATATTTTTTTCAAAGTGTTCAAATGACAGAATAGAAATGCTCATTAAATAGAATTTATTATTCTGTTAATTTTGATATATAATACCCCTATATTTAGAGACGATTTGAATGCTTTAAAAGCTTTTGAATGTCTCTGGTAAATTAGAAAAACAGAAACGGTAACCGTTTCCGGTATTAAACGGGCCGGCCCACAGGTTTTATTCGCGCATTAACTACGAGCCGGCCGACCGCGCGCAACGGATACATCTCCCTCTCTCTGACGCTGGACCCCACCCCCGACCGACCGTCGCTTCGAACGGTCGTCTTCTCCCTCCCCCGCGCGCGCCGGACCCGACGCCGGTCGCTTCCCCCCCTCACCGGATCTCTCCCCTCTCTCCTCCCCGCACCCCCCCGAGCGCCTATATAAGAGCCCCACTGCCCCTCATCCATTTCCCCCCACGAGCCCCTTCTCTCTCTCGCCGAGACGCCGTCGATTGCTCGTCGGAGTTCCACCACCACCGGAAGTCGCCGTCGACCGTAGCCACCACCCCCGACCACCATTCGCCTCGCCGTCGCCACCAATCGACTCCGGAGAACCGTCGCCGTCGCCCGGACCACTTCTCCGTCCTCCCCGACCACCGGAACACCTCGCCGTCGCGTTCACCACTTCCGGACTCGCCGGAGTTTCCCCACGCCGGCGACCTTTACACCGTGAGCATTTCCCTCCCTCCGATCCAAACCCAACGGCTCAGATTAGAAGTCACTTATTCCCGAACCATTTTCTGTTTAGGATCGGTGACCGCCCGTAACCCCGCTCGGACACCCACCTCAGCCACTCACTGGTCGCCACGTCACCCTAGTCGACCGTTAGTTAGTTTTTCTTTTCAGTTTTGTTTTTCAGAAAACAGAATGTATTCCAAATTTGCTTTAGCTATATCTTTTAATCTGTTTAGAGTTTTGAGTTGATTCTTTTTGCAATAGCTCACAATTTTCATGTAGTTTCATCCTGTACTTTTAAATTTCAAATTTGAACTATAAAATTTGAATTTAATCAAGTTTGCTCAAAATCTTCAAATCTGAATAACTAGAGTTTGAAAATAGATTTTGATATGATTCTTTGTGTCACTGTTAGATATTGGTTAGGACTATCTCCATGTTTAGTTTGAGGATTTTTAGGATGATTTTTAATAGTGTTCTAGCTATAAACAGAATCTGCTTATTATTATAATATAGTTTTATAAACTTAATTTTGATTAGTTTGATTTAGAATTTGGTTTTATTTGTGTATTAGGTTCTGTTAGTAAACATTTAGTGTTTTCACTTAATGTTAATAAAAATATATATTTGCTTAGTATAATTTTATTTAACATAGGAATCAAAATTTCTTTTCAATTAGGCTTAATTTGACTAAACCAACTAACTAGTAATAGTTTGTTTTCAAACAAAGTTTTATATAGTTTAATTCTGTTTTCCTAAAACAAGTTTATTTGTAAATTCCTTTATGTTAAGTACATGTTTTATAATAAATAATAAGTTTAGTTTTCATTCTTTTGTTAGTATAACTCTAGTTGATCCATATAGTGTTATTCAAAACATTTTTATAAACTTTACTAGAGTTTTCTCAACAAACTTAAATTGACTTTGTTTACTTTAATAGTAAAATATTCTATTGTTGCCTTGCTGTCAACAATTGTCTTGTTATTTCAAAATAGTTTTATTATGTAGAAGTGTTTCATCATCCCCTTTGGAAAAAACAAAACTTTGTGTGTTTTACTTGCTAGAGACTTTTGTGCATTGTTTGCCTTTTTTGTTTAGTACTTCTTTACTGAATGTATGAGTACTTATTTTGGTTGTATGCTTATTTGAGTGCATTGTTTGTTTCGTTAGATTATCCGGAGTGCGAAACTTGTTACCTAGAGTCACTCACGTACGAAGATCATCAATCAGGCAAGTCACTTTGATCATGTTTTACCCATGTTTTATATGCATTAGTTCTACCATCTCCCCAGTTGCATGCAAGATAGGTTAGTTGGAAACTTGGTTACATTGTAGTAGTATCATGTGGTAGATACCTCTCTCAACCCCTTTGACAACATTGGCCCCGGGAAACGTTGTTTTACCTTTTGCTATGCTATTAGTAGACGGGGTTGGTTGTGTGATTCATGAGAGTTGAGAGAGTTAATAATTTCAAGACCTACATAATGATCAAGATTTCAAGACTCCAAGTTTTCAACATACCTCTGGGTGGATGATGGTTGAACGGCGCCCTGGAGAAACCAGTGGTTAGCCTAGGTGATGCTGGAGATGGCCAGTATTCACGAGGAAAGGTCCACCCAGGCACAAAGGGATGGATGGGTGCTTCAAGACCCAAGGCTTACCTGCACAGCCACAAGTCATTATGGGCTCTGGCTTGGTTGGATATCGTGGTAACTCTGGACAGGCGGTGCTACGAGAGGTAGAAGAACGGTAGGAAAGGATGGGCACCGTCAGAGTCGCAGGGAAACCCTTTGGAAGACCATGTTTTGGTCATCCGTTTCTCAAACACCCTGAAGTGCGAGAAACCAAACGGAGGCGACCAAATCTTGTGGGGAACGTGTGCAAAGCTCTGCAGAGTATTTTCAAACCTAATCGATTAGCCGTGTCCACGGTCATGGACGACTTGAGCCAAAGGAATTGGAACTTCCGGAACTCTCAACACAAATAATATGATGATGTGGGTATTTAATAATTTTGGGTATGAGAATTGGTTGGTGGAACCATCTCATTAATCAACCAACTTAGTAATATTTTTTTTGCTTAACCCCCCTTGATGTAGGAAAAACTTGGCTTTACGCAAAACTTACACCACCACCTGTCATATAAGCATATAGACTAGCTGATTATTTTCACCCCTCTCTTGTGACTTTGCCGGCATATTCCATATGCTGACCTACACGGCTGCAACGTATCATGTTGCAGAGTACTTTTCCGACCAGGAGTGAGGACACGTTCTATGCTCAGTGAGATGCCCTTGGAGTCGGATGGACTCATCTACCTTCGACGCTTCCGCAAGATTTAGATATTCTCATGAGTTGGCTTTTAGCCACTTTATTGTAATAAAGGACTCGATATGAGATTTCGATTAATATAATGCTGTGTGATTTACCTTTGATATATACATTGATGTACCGTGTGTGTACCAGCATGATCTTGGGATGGTACGGAAACACTGGAGACTTGACCTTCCAGGTCGGGTCGCTACACATAGAATCTTCTACCTATGTTTATGCCATCGAATGCAACACATATCTTGGCCCTAAACATGTGAAGTTTGCGTTTCATCTATGGATCAACCGCTGATCCTTGAAAGGAAGCATCAATAGTGGTATGAGGATTCTCCTGCATTGACAGGAAGCATTAGCCACAGAGGAGAGGTAGAGAAGGGATGATCTTAAGAGTCAATGCAAATCCTAATATCCAAACACTAATCCTAACCCTCACCTAAACCAGTGGATACTAAATACCCACAAATCCACGTCCATGCGGTTATAGGTCAACACCTCCTCACTGTTGTCCTCGAGATCCCTACAAGAAGCTGCCCGACGAAAAGGCTGAGCTGCGGCGGCATGGAGGGGAGAGAGGAGAACGAGCGCGAGGGAAGGAAGAGTGAGAGCGTGCGAGCAAGTGGAGTGAAAGTGAGGACCACAGTTACCTTTAGGGGAACTTTCGACCGGCTCTGTCAGACCAGCCATTAACGACCATTTCTCCTGTACCGTCTCCGACGCTTTTCATTCTTATCTCTGCAGTGTGACGGCCTACCGGTTTTGCGGCCACTCAGTCACTCACGTCCGGCCGTCTTCGTCTCCAGTGTATTTGTCTGTCATAAGTATGATTTAATCCACCCCTAAATTAAGGGTACATGACATGTTTAGAGTTTTGATGTACACATTTTTTAGTTCTTTGTATTTTTTGTGCATAATTTTAGAATATTAGCCTGTCTTACAATGTTGCGTAAGAAGAATTTGTTGGGTGCATTTGTGGAGTTGGTTGAATTTGGATGTTATTTGAGGTTTAGATAAGCATCTTAGTTTCATTTTACTATACTCTCGTAGAAAAGAGTTTCATTTTGCTATATTTTAGTCTTTATGTCATAATATGGCGTTGTCCAATAAGATTTATGGTTGAAACTTTATTCATATTTTTGTTTATCTAGAAAGCGCAAACACACATATATAGTCTTACGATTTAGGGGACATATCGTCGAGTTTACCCTAGGACCTTTTGAAACTTAGAGTTGGGCCCGTGTGCGGGGTATCTTTGGATATGCCTTAGAAGCATCTTGTTAGCCTGATTTTTCATTACTACATAATCGGGCGGCTCTCTTCCCTTTAAGGGTCAATAAATCCTGTGCAACACATTTGAGGTGAATTGGGAGGGGTGCGACGTAGTTGACGAAAATGGCTTTGGCGGGACGTTTCAGAAGCCCAAATAGCCAAGGCCCACTCAGGCAATTAAAATGGTTGTCAATGGGAGTGAGCTAATGTTTAAGACATGCGGCCCCACTTGGGAGTGCATCCAGTTACGAGCCCCACTTGACAGTTCATCAGGTGATACGTGTCCCCGTGCATGTCTGAACGGGTACCCCTATCTGGACCTGTGTTGCTCCCTCCTCTTCATTCCCGGTGGTTAGCCGACAGAGGTGGCGGAGCTTTTGTTCTGGGTGTTAGCAGGGCGAACCTTTCGTTCTCGGAAACGGTGGTGGCTGTGGTGAGTGAATCCATAACCCTTGTCCCGTTCCCCTCCGTGTCAAGTTAGATCTCACCGCATCGCCTCTGTTTCACTCTATTTTTGGTCAATTTGATCCAGATTTGGGTGGGGGTGGGGGGCTGAACACGATGGAGATGCTAGAGACAACAATGTTGACTAGGTAATCCCTTAATGTGCATCCTTTCCAACCTATGCAATTTGTGCCTCATCTGCTTTTGCTAGCTCACACTGCCCGCCATTTACAAATAGAGGCGATGGTGCTCAAACCTTCGAATTCACTGTCGAATTATTTCCTTCTAAGGCAAAGCTAGGCGATGGTAGTGTGCGGGACATCGAGAGAGATACAATTGTGAAATGGGAGGTTGAATTTGCAGAGATTGATCCACAAGATCTAGAGAACTTCCAAGAGAAGGCCGTGAAGAATTTAGTGGAAAAATTGGGGAGAGCATTTTTTTGGGTCCAAAGAAAGAGGTAGCATTGTTACGGTTTGATAACTGGAAGGGTGAGTATGTAATAATTGAGAATGATGAAGAGATGGTTGATGAAATCTATCGACAAGACAGCTGGGCAAGCAAACGGACTACCTTTCATGGAGAGCTCATTGATCTAAAATTAGATTCTAAGGTTGGATATGTGCCCTCAAAGTTTGCTTCGCAGATGGTAGATGATGATTGGGCGTCATAGAGACAGACAGCGCCCATGTGTACAGGAGAAGAGTAATAGAGGGGGCTGATCAAGATGCAGAAGACGGATGTGATGGTTCTACAAGGGTTGTTTGTGTTGATTGGAATTCAGTACAATTAGAAGACACTATCGATTTGGTCATTGCACCAATGGCTAACAGTGATATGGCCAATTTTTTGGCATTCCACTATATCCAGTAGATGATCAAGATGAGGAAGAGAGGGGTGAATCGAGTTTGCCTAATGATGCTAACATAGATGCTTGTGAATATGTGGATGGACAACTTATGAAAGATGCTGCAGATGATGTAGATGATACACATAATGATGAGCTTTCAAGTGTGTATGACAAAGAAAATCCTGTTATTGAACTAGGCAAGTTGTTCCCAAGCATGAAGGAGTTTAGGATTTGTTTGAAGACTTATGCAGTCAAACATGAGATTGATGCTAGGACTATGTGGACTGATAGAAAGAAATTTTATGTAAGGTGTAGAGGTTTCGATGGAATTGTCAGGCCTTGCAAGTGGTACATATCGGCTATAACTCAACCTGATGGAATTACCATCAGGGTCAATCAAATCCCAAATTCATAGAGAGTATCAACCATGACATCACAACTTTGGATTGCAGAAAAGATCACTCTATTTTAGCCAAGAAACAAAACACCAGAGCAAAGAAACTTAAAGTGGACATGGAAAAGCAGTACCCAATTAAGGTGAAGTATATCATAGTGTGGAAAGCAAAATAGAGTGCAATGAAAGAATTATATGGTGATTGGGAAAATACTTTTAGGATGCTTTATAACTTCAAAGCAGATGTAGAGAAGTGGTCACCTGGCAGTGTTGTGGAGATAGATACTGAGGTAACATAGGATGGTAGAGTTCTTTTCTCCAAATGCTTTATGGCTTTAAAGCCTTGCATAGATGGCTTCAAAGCAGGGGTGCCGTCCATATTTGACCATAGACATCTTTTTTGACTGACAAATGGAATGGTCAATTGGCAGCATGCAATGCTTTAGATGGACACAACTTGATGTTCCCTGTTTCTATTGGTTTGTTTCAGTCAGAGACAGAGATTTCATGGACATGGTGCATGATGCAGTTGAAAAGATGCCTAGGGCCAGTGTCACCTTTGGCAGCACACACAGATGCATGTAAAGGGCTAGAAAACGCAGTGAAGAATGTTTTTCCTCATTATGAGTAGAGGGAGTGCTTCGACCATATGTGGATGAATTTGGTCAATAAATTCAGAGTAGAATAATTTGGGAGAATGTGCCCAGCAGCAAGAGCTTACACCAAATAGACACATTCATATCATCTTAATAAGATAAAAGGAGCATGCAGTGAGTTTGGTCCATAGTTGAACAACTATCATTCTCTATTGTGGTATAGGTCAAGATTTAACACTGCCATCAATTGTGATCATATAAACAATAACTTGGCAGAAAGTTTTAACAACAAGATAAAGAAGTTAAAAAACTTGCCTGTGCATGACATGGTTGACGAAATCAGGATCATGATCATGCGCATGTGGGAATTGATAAGAAGGATTGGTGATTGTCTGCAAGGGGAAAAGGTTCCTGGAGTGGTACAACAGGTGGTGAACAGGAGCAAAAATCTTACACATTTTTCTGTTGAAAAATCTTCATTGTGGGGCGCTGAAGTTAGAGATACCAAGACAATAAGGAGGCATGTTGTTAACACTGAGTTGCATGACTACACTTGCCTCGAGTGGCAACACACCGGGAAACCATGTGACCATGCCATACTTTTCTTGGCCTCCTAACCCAAGATAAACATGCACCCATTTTTGAATGAATAATACTCAATGGCAAGATTCAAGGCTGCATATGGAACTCCAATTCCAGCACTTACACATCAGTCTCACTGGCCTGAAGTGGAAATTGAATTTTCCATGTGTCCTTCCCTAAAAAAAGAAAGGCTGGCAGGCCTAAAGAGAGTAGATTCAAGGCATGTTTTGAGAAGGGTGGGAGTAGTAAAAAGGGGAAGGGGAAGAAGGATACAAAGCCAAAAAGGTCCCAAAAAGGTAATAAAAATAGACACAAGCTGTGGCAGGAACTTGGGCACCGAAAAGGATCTCCAAAATGTCGTTACACTCCTGAAAGGCCAACGTATGTTTATGTTTGTTTGTTTATTATTTGGATGTTGTTTTTAGGTACTAGCCAAATTACAAGCTTTGTTTTCCAGGAGGAAGCATGGAGGTCAATGATACGTCTCCAACTTATCTATAATTTTTGATTGTTCCATGCTATTATATTATCTGTTTTGGATGTTTTATATGCATTAATATGTTATTTTATATTATTTTTGGGACTAACCTATTAACCTAGAGCCTAGTGCCACTTTATGTTTTTTCCTTGTTTTTGAGTTTCGCAGACAAGGAATATTAAACGGAGTCCAAACGGAATAAAACCTCAAGAATGATTTTTTCTGGAATAAAAGGAAGCCATGAGACTTGAGAACCAAGGCAGAGGAGCTGCCATGGGGCCACAAGCCCGCTTGTCGCGGCCAGGGGGGGCCCTAGTGCCGGGTAGGCTTGTGGGCCCCTGGCAACTCCCCTAACCTAATCTTCGGCCTATGTATACCCAAATATTCCATTATTATGAAAACGAGCCATGAAAACACTTTTCCGCCACTAGAAGCCTCCGTTCCCGAGAGATCCAATCTTGGAGCCTTTTCCGGTAATCTACCAGAGGGGGATTCGATCATGGAGGGCATCTACATCAACTCCTTTGTCCCTCCGATGATGCGTGAGTAGTTCACCACAGACCTACGGGTCCATAACTAGTAGCTAGATGGCTTCTTCTCTCTCTTTCTCTCTTTTTGCTTCTCAATACCATGTTCTTCATGATCTTGATGGAGAGCTATCCGATGTAATACTCTTTTGCGGTGTATTTGTTGAGATCCGATGAATTATGTGTTTATGTTCAGATTATCCATGAATATTATTTGAGTCTTTCCTGAATTCTTATATGCATGATTTCATATCTTTGCAAGTCTCTTTGATTTTTTGGTTTGGATTGGCCAACTAGATTGGTAATTCTTTGTAACATCCCAAAATTCCATTTTGGAATGTTATGATATAGCTATGCATCCATTATCATCATTTCTTGATTTTATGAAATAGCTGAAATGCCCTTTTCTGATTTTCTGAAAGTCCCCTTCTACTTTTCCCTATGTTGCTTCCCCTATTTGAAATTTTGGTTAAATGTTCAAAATAAGAGAGGAGGAACATGACACTCCACACCAGGGTCAAATTGGTGAATTATTTGAACAAAATAACCAGGGGTTATTTTGAAAATATTTGCAAAAAAGGATCTAAAAACAATTAGGCAATTTCTGAAAATAATATTTTTTTCAAAGTGTTCAAATGACAGAATAGAAATGTTCATTAAATAGCATTTATTATTCTGTTAATTTTGATATATAATACCCCTATATTTAGAGACGATTTGAATGCTTTAAAAGCTTTTGAATGTCTCTGGTAAATTAGAAAAACAGAAACGGTAACCGTTTCCGGTATTAAACGGGCCGGCCCACAGGTTTTATTCGCGCATTAACTACGAGCCGGCCGACCACGCGCAACGGATACATCTCCCTCTCTCTGACGCTGGACCCCACCCCCGACCGACCGTCGCTTCGAACGGTCGTCTTCTCCCTCCCCCGCGCGCGCCGGACCCGACGCCGGTCGCTTCCCCCCCTCACCGGATCTCTCCCCTCTCTCCTCCCCGCACCCCCCCGAGCGCCTATATAAGAGCCCCACTGCCCCTCATCCATTTCCCCCCCCCCCCGAGCCCCTTCTCTCTCTCGCCGAGATGCCGTCGATTGCTCGTCGGAGTTCCACCACCACCGGAAGTCGCCGTCGACCGTAGCCACCACCCCCGACCACCATTCGCCTCGCCGTCGCCACCAATCGACTCCGGAGAACCGTCGCCGTCGCCCGGACCACTTCCCCGTCCTCCCCGACCACCGGAATGCCTCGCCGTCGCGTTCACCACTTCCGGACTCGCCGGAGTTTCCCCACGCCGGCGACCTTTACACCGTGAGCATTTCCCTCCCTCCGATCCAAACCCAACGGCTCAGATTAGAAGTCACTTATTCCCGAACCGTTTTCTGTTTAGGATCGGTGACCGCCCGTAACCCTGCTCGGACACCCACCTCAGCCACTCACAGGTCGCCACGTCACCCTAGTCGACCGTTAGTTAGTTTTTCTTTTCAGTTTTGTTTTTCAGAAAACAGAATGTATTCCAAATTTGCTTTAGCTATATCTTTTAATCTGTTTAGAGTTTTGAGTTGATTCTTTTTGCAATAGCTCACAATTTTCATGTAGTTTCATCCTGTACTTTTAAATTTCAAATTTGAACTATAAAATTTGAATTTAATCAAATTTGCTCAAAATCTTCAAATCTGAATAACTAGAGTTTGAAAATAGATTTTGATATGATTCTTTTTGTCACTGTTAGATATTGGTTAGGACTATCTCCATGTTTAGTTTGAGGATTTTTAGGATGATTTTTAATAGTTTTCTAGCTATAAACAGAATCTGCTTATTATTATAATATAGTTTTATAAACTTAATTTTGATTAGTTTGATTTAGAATTTTTTTTTATTTGTTTATTAGGTTCTGTTAGTAAACATTTAGTGTTTTCACTTAATGTTAATAAAAATATATATTTGCTTAGTTTAATTTTATTTAACATAGGAATCAAAATTTCTTTTCAATTAGGCTTAATTTGACTAAAACAACTAACTAGTAATAGTTTGTTTTCAAACAAAGTTTTATATAGTTTAATTCTGTTTTCCTAAAACAAGTTTATTTGTAAATTCCTTTATGTTAAGTACATGTTTTCTAATAAATAATAAGTTTAGTTGTCATTCTTTTGTTAGTATAACTCTAGTTGATCCATATAGTGTTATTCAAAACCTTTTTATAAACTTTACTAGAGTTTTCTCAACAAACTTAAATTGACTTTGTTTACTTTAATAGTAAAATATTCTATTGTTGCCTTGCTGTCAACAATTGTCTTGTTATTTCAAAATAGTTTTATTATGTAGAAGTGTTTCATCATCCCCTTTGGAAAAAACAAAACTTTGTGTGTTTTACTTGCTAGAGACTTTTGTGCATTGTTTGCCTTTTTTGTTTAGTACTTCTTTACTGAATGTATGAGTACTTATTTTGGTTGTATGCTTATTTGAGTGCATTGTTTGTTTCGTTAGATTATCCGGAGTGCGAAACTTGTTACCTAGAGTCACTCACGTACGAAGATCATCAATCAGGCAAGTCACTTTGATCATGTTTTACCCATGTTTTATATGCATTAGTTCTACCATCTCCCCAGTTGCATGCAAGATAGGTTAGTTGGAAACTTGGTTACATTGTAGTAGTATCATGTGGTAGATACCTCTCTCAACCCCTTTGACAACATTGGCCCCGGGAAACGTTGTTTTACCTTTTGCTATGCTATTAGTAGACGGGGTTGGTTGTGTGATTCATGAGAGTTGAGAGAGTTAATAATTTCAAGACCTACATAATGATCAAGATTTCAAGACTCCAAGTTTTCAACATACCTCTGGGTGGATGATGGTTGAACGGCGCCCTGGAGAAACCAGTGGTTAGCCTAGGTGATGCTGGAGATGGCCAGTATTCACGCGGAAAGGTCCACCCAGGCACAAAGGGATGGATGGGTGCTTCAAGACCCAAGGCTTACCTGCACAGCCACAAGTCATTATGGGCTCTGGCTTGGTTGGATATCGTGGTAACTCTGGACAGGCGGTGCTACGAGAGGTAGAAGAACGGTAGGAAAGGATGGGCACCGTCAGAGTCGCAGGGAAACCCTTTGGAAGACCATGTTTTGGTCATCCGTTTCTCAAACACCCTGAAGTGCGAGAAACCAAACGGAGGCGACCAAATCTTGTGGGGAACGTGTGCAAAGCTCTGCAGAGTATTTTCAAACCTAATCGATTAGCCGTGTCCACGGTCATGGACGACTTGAGCCAAAGGAATTGGAACTTCCGGAACTCTCAACACAAATAATATGATGATGTGGGTATTTAATAATTTTGGGTATGAGAATTGGTTGGTGGAACCATCTCATTAATCAACCAACTTAGTAATATTTTTTTTGCTTAACCCCCCTTGATGTAGGAAAAACTTGGCTTTACGCAAAACTTACACCACCACCTGTCATATAAGCATATAGACTAGCTGATTATTTTCACCCCTCTCTTGTGACTTTGCCGGCATATTCCATATGCTGACCTACACGGCTGCAACGTATCATGTTGCAGAGTACTTTTCCGACCAGGAGTGAGGACACGTTCTATGCTCAGTGAGATGCCCTTGGAGTCGGATGGACTCATCTACCTTCGACGCTTCCGCAAGATTTAGATATTCTCATGAGTTGGCTTTTAGCCACTTTATTGTAATAAAGGACTCGATATGAGATTTCGATTAATATAATGCTGTGTGATTTACCTTTGATATATACATTGATGTACCGTGTGTGTACCAGCATGATCTTGGGATGGTACGGAAACACCGGAGACTTGACCTTCCAGGTCGGGTCGCTACACATAGAATCTTCTACCTATGTTTATGCCATCGAATGCAACACATATCTTGGCCCTAAACATGTGAAGTTTGCGTTTCATCTATGGATCAACCGCTGATCCTTGAAAGGAAGCATCAATAGTGGTATGAGGATTCTCCTGCATTGACAGGAAGCATTAGCCACAGAGGAGAGGTAGAGAAGGGATGATCTTAAGAGTCAATGCAAATCCTAATATCCAAACACTAATCCTAACCCTCACCTAAACCAGTGGATACTAAATACCCACAAATCCACGTCCATGCGGTTATAGGTCAACACCTCCTCACTGTTGTCCTCGAGATCCCTACAAGAAGCTGCCCGACGAAAAGGCTGAGCTGCGGCGGCATGGAGGGGAGAGAGGAGAACGAGCGCGAGGGAAGGAAGAGTGAGAGCGTGCGAGCAAGTGGAGTGAAAGTGAGGACCACAGTTACCTTTAGGGGAACTTTCAACCGGCTCTGTCAGACCAGCCATTAACGACCATTTCTCCTGTACCGTCTCCGACGCTTTTCATTCTTATCTCTGCAGTGTGACGGCCTACCGGTTTTGCGGCCACTCAGTCACTCACGTCCGGCCGTCTTCGTCTCCAGTGTATTTGTCTGTCATAAGTATGATTTAATCCACCCCTAAATTAAGGGTACATGACATGTTTAGAGTTTTGATGTACACATTTTTTAGTTCTTTGTATTTTTTGTGCATAATTTTAGAATATTAGCCTGTCTTACAATGTTGCGTAAGAAGAATTTGTTGGGTGCATTTGTGGAGTTGGTTGAATTTGGATGTTATTTGAGGTTTAGATAAGCATCTTAGTTTCATTTTACTATACTCTCGTAGAAAAGAGTTTCATTTTGCTATATTTTAGTCTTTATGTCATAATATGGCGTTGTCCAATAAGATTTATGGTTGAAACTTTATTCATATTTTTGTTTATCTAGAAAGCGCAAACACACATATATAGTCTTACGATTTAGGGGACATATCGTCGAGTTTACCCTAGGACCTTTTGAAACTTAGAGTTGGGCCCGTGTGCGGGGTATCTTTGGATATGCCTTAGAAGCATCTTGTTAGCCTGATTTTTCATTACTACATAATCGGGCGGCTCTCTTCCCTTTAAGGGTCAATAAATCCTGTGCAACACATTTGAGGTGAATTGGGAGGGGTGCGACGTAGTTGACGAAAATGGCTTTGGCGGGACGTTTCAGAAGCCCAAATAGCCAAGGCCCACTCAGGCAATTAAAATGGTTGTCAATGGGAGTGAGCTAATGTTTAAGACATGCGGCCCCACTTGGGAGTGCATCCAGTTATGAGCCCCACTTGACAGTTCATCAGGTGATACGTGTCCCCGTGCATGTCTGAACGGGTACCCCTATCTGGACCTGTGTTGCTCCCTCCTCTTCATTCCCGGTGGTTAGCCGACCGAGGTGGCGGAGCTTTTGTTCTGGGTGTTAGCAGGGCAAACCTTTCGTTCTCGGAAACGGTGGTGGCTGTGGTGAGTGAATCCATAACCCTTGTCCCGTTCCCCTCCGTGTCTAGTTAGATCTCACCGCATCGCCTCTGTTTCACTCTATTTTTGGTCAATTTGATCCAGATTTGGGTGGGGGTGGGGGGCTGAACACGATGGAGATGCTAGAGACAACAATGTTGACTAGGTAATCCCTTAATGTGCATCCTTTCCAACCTATGCAATTTGTGCCTCATCTGCTTTTGCTAGCTCACACTGCCCGCCATTTACAAATAGAGGCGATGGTGCTCAAACCTTCGAATTCACTGTCGAATTATTTCCTTCTAAGGCAAAGCTAGGCGATGGTAGTGTGCGGGACATCGAGAGAGATACAATTGTGAAATGGGAGGTTGAATTTGCAGAGATTGATCCACAAGATCTAGAGAACTTCCAAGAGAAGGCCGTGAAGAATTTAGTGGAAAAATTGGGGAGAGCATTTTTTTGGGTCCAAAGAAAGAGGTAGCATTGTTACGGTTTGATAACTGGAAGGGTGAGTATGTAATAATTGAGAATGATGAAGAGATGGTTGATGAAATCTATCGACAAGACAGCTGGGCAAGCAAACGGACTACCTTTCATGGAGAGCTCATTGATCTAAAATTAGATTCTAAGGTTGGATATGTGCCCTCAAAGTTTGCTTCGCAGATGGTAGATGATGATTGGGCGTCATAGAGACAGACAGCGCCCATGTGTACAGGAGAAGAGTAATAGAGGGGGCTGATCAAGATGCAGAAGACGGATGTGATGGTTCTACAAGGGTTGTTTGTGTTGATTGGAATTCAGTACAATTAGAAGACACTATCGATTTGGTCATTGCACCAATGGCTAACAGTGATATGGCCAATTTTTTGGCATTCCACTATATCCAGTAGATGATCAAGATGAGGAAGAGAGGGGTGAATCGAGTTTGCCTAATGATGCTAACATAGATGCTTGTGAATATGTGGATGGACAACTTATGAAAGATGCTGCAGATGATGTAGATGATACACATAATGATGAGCTTTCAAGTGTGTATGACAAAGAAAATCCTGTTATTGAACTAGGCAAGTTGTTCCCAAGCATGAAGGAGTTTAGGATTTGTTTGAAGACTTATGCAGTCAAACATGAGATTGATGCTAGGACTATGTGGACTGATAGAAAGAAATTTTATGTAAGGTGTAGAGGTTTCGATGGAATTGTCAGGCCTTGCAAGTGGTACATATCGGCTATAACTCAACCTGATGGAATTACCATCAGGGTCAATCAAATCCCAAATTCATAGAGAGTATCAACCATGACATCACAACTTTGGATTGCAGAAAAGATCACTCTATTTTAGCCAAGAAACAAAACACCAGAGCAAAGAAACTTAAAGTGGACATGGAAAAGCAGTACCCAATTAAGGTGAAGTATATCATAGTGTGGAAAGCAAAATAGAGTGCAATGAAAGAATTATATGGTGATTGGGAAAATACTTTTAGGATGCTTTATAACTTCAAAGCAGATGTAGAGAAGTGGTCACCTGGCAGTGTTGTGGAGATAGATACTGAGGTAACATAGGATGGTAGAGTTCTTTTCTCCAAATGCTTTATGGCTTTAAAGCCTTGCATAGATGGCTTCAAAGCAGGGGTGCCGTCCATATTTGACCATAGACATCTTTTTTGACTGACAAATGGAATGGTCAATTGGCAGCATGCAATGCTTTAGATGGACACAACTTGATGTTCCCTGTTTCTATTGGTTTGTTTCAGTCAGAGACAGAGATTTCATGGACATGGTGCATGATGCAGTTGAAAAGATGCCTAGGGCCAGTGTCACCTTTGGCAGCACACACAGATGCATGTAAAGGGCTAGAAAACGCAGTGAAGAATGTTTTTCCTCATTATGAGTAGAGGGAGTGCTTCGACCATATGTGGATGAATTTGGTCAATAAATTCAGAGTAGAATAATTTGGGAGAATGTGCCCAGCAGCAAGAGCTTACACCAAATAGACACATTCATATCATCTTAATAAGATAAAAGGAGCATGCAGTGAGTTTGGTCCATAGTTGAACAACTATCATTCTCTATTGTGGTATAGGTCAAGATTTAACACTGCCATCAATTGTGATCATATAAACAATAACTTGGCAGAAAGTTTTAACAACAAGATAAAGAAGTTAAAAAACTTGCCTGTGCATGACATGGTTGACGAAATCAGGATCATGATCATGCGCATGTGGGAATTGATAAGAAGGATTGGTGATTGTCTGCAAGGGGAAAAGGTTCCTGGAGTGGTACAACAGGTGGTGAACAGGAGCAAAAATCTTACACATTTTTCTGTTGAAAAATCTTCATTGTGGGGCGCTGAAGTTAGAGATACCAAGACAATAAGGAGGCATGTTGTTAACACTGAGTTGCATGACTACACTTGCCTCGAGTGGCAACACACCGGGAAACCATGTGACCATGCCATACTTTTCTTGGCCTCCTAACCCAAGATAAACATGCACCCATTTTTGAATGAATAATACTCAATGGCAAGATTCAAGGCTGCATATGGAACTCCAATTCCAGCACTTACACATCAGTCTCACTGGCCTGAAGTGGAAATTGAATTTTCCATGTGTCCTTCCCTAAAAAAAGAAAGGCTGGCAGGCCTAAAGAGAGTAGATTCAAGGCATGTTTTGAGAAGGGTGGGAGTAGTAAAAAGGGGAAGGGGAAGAAGGATACAAAGCCAAAAAGGTCCCAAAAAGGTAATAAAAATAGACACAAGCTGTGGCAGGAACTTGGGCACCGAAAAGGATCTCCAAAATGTCGTTACACTCCTGAAAGGCCAACGTATGTTTATGTTTGTTTGTTTATTATTTGGATGTTGTTTTTAGGTACTAGCCAAATTACAAGCTTTGTTTTCCAGGAGGAAGCATGGAGGTCAATGATACGTCTCCAACTTATCTATAATTTTTGATTGTTCCATGCTATTATATTATCTGTTTTGGATGTTTTATATGCATTAATATGTTATTTTATATTATTTTTGGGACTAACCTATTAACCTAGAGCCTAGTGCCACTTTATGTTTTTTCCTTGTTTTTGAGTTTCGCAGACAAGGAATATTAAACGGAGTCCAAACGGAATAAAACCTCAAGAATGATTTTTTCTGGAATAAAAGGAAGCCATGAGACTTGAGAACCAAGGCAGAGGAGCTGCCATGGGGCCACAAGCCCGCTTGTCGCGGCCAGGGGGGGCCCTAGTGCCGGGTAGGCTTGTGGGCCCCTGGCAACTCCCCTAACCTAATCTTCGGCCTATGTATACCCAAATATTCCATTATTATGAAAACGAGCCATGAAAACACTTTTCCGCCACTAGAAGCCTCCGTTCCCGAGAGATCCAATCTTGGAGCCTTTTCCGGTAATCTACCAGAGGGGGATTCGATCATGGAGGGCATCTACATCAACTCCTTTGTCCCTCCGATGATGCGTGAGTAGTTCACCACAGACCTACGGGTCCATAACTAGTAGCTAGATGGCTTCTTCTCTCTCTTTCTCTCTTTTTGCTTCTCAATACCATGTTCTTCATGATCTTGATGGAGAGCTATCCGATGTAATACTCTTTTGCGGTGTATTTGTTGAGATCCGATGAATTATGTGTTTATGTTCAGATTATCCATGAATATTATTTGAGTCTTTCCTGAATTCTTATATGCATGATTTCATATCTTTGCAAGTCTCTTTGATTTTTTGGTTTGGATTGGCCAACTAGATTGGTAATTCTTTGTAACATCCCAAAATTCCATTTTGGAATGTTATGATATAGCTATGCATCCATTATCATCATTTCTTGATTTTATGAAATAGCTGAAATGCCCTTTTCTGATTTTCTGAAAGTCCCCTTCTACTTTTCCCTATGTTGCTTCCCCTATTTGAAATTTTGGTTAAATGTTCAAAATAAGAGAGGAGGAACATGACACTCCACACCAGGGTCAAATTGGTGAATTATTTGAACAAAATAACCAGGGGTTATTTTGAAAATATTTGCAAAAAAGGATCTAAAAACAATTAGGCAATTTCTGAAAATAATATTTTTTTCAAAGTGTTCAAATGACAGAATAGAAATGTTCATTAAATAGCATTTATTATTCTGTTAATTTTGATATATAATACCCCTATATTTAGAGACGATTTGAATGCTTTAAAAGCTTTTGAATGTCTCTGGTAAATTAGAAAAACAGAAACGGTAACCGTTTCCGGTATTAAACGGGCCGGCCCACAGGTTTTATTCGCGCATTAACTACGAGCCGGCCGACCACGCGCAACGGATACATCTCCCTCTCTCTGACGCTGGACCCCACCCCCGACCGACCGTCGCTTCGAACGGTCGTCTTCTCCCTCCCCCGCGCGCGCCGGACCCGACGCCGGTCGCTTCCCCCCCTCACCGGATCTCTCCCCTCTCTCCTCCCCGCACCCCCCCGAGCGCCTATATAAGAGCCCCACTGCCCCTCATCCATTTCCCCCCCCCCGAGCCCCTTCTCTCTCTCGCCGAGACGCCGTCGATTGCTCGTCGGAGTTCCACCACCACCGGAAGTCGCCGTCGACCGTAGCCACCACCCCCGACCACCATTCGCCTCGCCGTCGCCACCAATCGACTCCGGAGAACCGTCGCCGTCGCCCGGACCACTTCCCCGTCCTCCCCGACCACCGGAATGCCTCGCCGTCGCGTTCACCACTTCCGGACTCGCCGGAGTTTCCCCACGCCGGCGACCTTTACACCGTGAGCATTTCCCTCCCTCCGATCCAAACCCAACGGCTCAGATTAGAAGTCACTTATTCCCGAACCGTTTTCTGTTTAGGATCGGTGACCGCCCGTAACCCCGCTCGGACACCCACCTCAGCCACTCACAGGTCGCCACGTCACCCTAGTCGACCGTTAGTTAGTTTTTCTTTTCAGTTTTGTTTTTCAGAAAACAGAATGTATTCCAAATTTGCTTTAGCTATATCTTTTAATCTGTTTACAGTTTTGAGTTGATTCTTTTTGCAATAGCTCACAATTTTCATGTAGTTTCATCCTGTACTTTTAAATTTCAAATTTGAACTATAAAATTTGAATTTAATCAAATTTGCTCAAAATCTTCAAATCTGAATAACTAGAGTTTGAAAATAGATTTTGATATGATTCTTTTTGTCACTGTTAGATATTGGTTAGGACTATCTCCATGTTTAGTTTGAGGATTTTTAGGATGATTTTTAATAGTTTTCTAGCTATAAACAGAATCTGCTTATTATTATAATATATATTTATAAACTTAATTTTGATTAGTTTGATTTAGAATTTTGTTTTATTTGTTTATTAGGTTCTGTTAGTAAACATTTAGTGTTTTCACTTAATGTTAATAAAAATATATATTTGCTTAGTTTAATTTTATTTAACATAGGAATCAAAATTTCTTTTCAATTAGGCTTAATTTGACTAAAACAACTAACTAGTAATAGTTTGTTTTCAAACAAAGTTTTATATAGTTTAATTCTGTTTCCCTAAAACAAGTTTATTTGTAAATTCCTTTATGTTAAGTACATGTTTTCTAATAAATAATAAGTTTAGTTGTCATTCTTTTGTTAGTATAACTCTAGTTGATCCATATAGTGTTATTCAAAACCTTTTTATAAACTTTACTAGAGTTTTCTCAACAAACTTAAATTGACTTTGTTTACTTTAATAGTAAAATATTCTATTGTTGCCTTGCTGTCAACAATTGTCTTGTTATTTCAAAATAGTTTTATTATGTAGAAGTGTTTCATCATCCCCTTTGGAAAAAACAAAACTTTGTGTGTTTTACTTGCTAGAGACTTTTGTGCATTGTTTGCCTTTTTTGTTTAGTACTTCTTTACTGAATGTATGAGTACTTATTTTGGTTGTATGCTTATTTGAGTGCATTGTTTGTTTCGTTAGATTATCCGGAGTGCGAAACTTGTTACCTAGAGTCACTCACGTACGAAGATCATCAATCAGGCAAGTCACTTTGATCATGTTTTACCCATGTTTTATATGCATTAGTTCTACCATCTCCCCAGTTGCATGCAAGATAGGTTAGTTGGAAACTTGGTTACATTGTAGTAGTATCATGTGGTAGATACCTCTCTCAACCCCTTTGACAACATTGGCCCCGGGAAACGTTGTTTTACCTTTTGCTATGCTATTAGTAGACGGGGTTGGTTGTGTGATTCATGAGAGTTGAGAGAGTTAATAATTTCAAGACCTACATAATGATCAAGATTTCAAGACTCCAAGTTTTCAACATACCTCTGGGTGGATGATGGTTGAACGGCGCCCTGGAGAAACCAGTGGTTAGCCTAGGTGATGCTGGAGATGGCCAGTATTCACGCGGAAAGGTCCACCCAGGCACAAAGGGATGGATGGGTGCTTCAAGACCCAAGGCTTACCTGCACAGCCACAAGTCATTATGGGCTCTGGCTTGGTTGGATATCGTGGTAACTCTGGACAGGCGGTGCTACGAGAGGTAGAAGAACGGTAGGAAAGGATGGGCACCGTCAGAGTCGCAGGGAAACCCTTTGGAAGACCATGTTTTGGTCATCCGTTTCTCAAACACCCTGAAGTGCGAGAAACCAAACGGAGGCGACCAAATCTTGTGGGGAACGTGTGCAAAACTCTGCAGAGTATTTTCAAACCTAATCGATTAGCCGTGTCCACGGTCATGGACGACTTGAGCCAAAGGAATTGGAACTTCCGGAACTCTCAACACAAATAATATGATGATGTGGGTATTTAATAATTTTGGGTATGAGAATTGGTTGGTGGAACCATCTCATTAATCAACCAACTTAGTAATATTATTTTGCTTAACCCCCCTTGATGTAGGAAAAACTTGGCTTTACGCAAAACTTACACCACCACCTGTCATATAAGCATATAGACTAGCTGATTATTTTCACCCCTCTCTTGTGACTTTGCCGGCATATTCCATATGCTGACCTACACGGATGCAACGTATCATGTTGCAGAGTACTTTTCCGACCAGGAGTGAGGACACGTTCTATGCTCAGTGAGATGCCCTTGGAGTCGGATGGACTCATCTACCTTCGACGCTTCCGCAAGATTTAGATATTCTCATGAGTTGGCTTTTAGCCACTTTATTGTAATTTTTATTGTAATAAAGGACTCGATATGAGATTTCGATTAATATAATGCTGTGTGATTTACCTTTGATATATACATTGATGTACCGTGTGTGTACCAACATGATCTTGGGATGGTACGGAAACACCGGAGACTTGACCTTCCAGCTCGGGTCGCTACAGAAATGGTATCAGAGCACACGCTGACCGTAGGACGTAACCTCTAGGATTGGAAAGCCTTAGGATTGTTTTTCTTTGTCTTTAAAAATTCTTATACTCTCATCTATTCGTTTCTGACTCCTCTCCGGTTATTTCAAAAATTTATAGATGGCCACCTTCATCCCAGTGTTGATCACAGAGTTTTGCCAGCCTGATGCAACGATGCCCTTTGGTAAGGAGCTGATGAGGATCGTCAAGGACGTGAGGATTGCTTTGCCGAGCATCACCGGGATTCCTATCATGTCATTTCCCCAAGATGGACGCTACAGGATCGAGGTGCATATTCCAGGGAAGACTTTTGGGAATCGGAAGGAACCCATCGATCTCAAGTTCGTAGCACCCAGTTGGATACTTGGAAGAGACATGGCCATTCATCGTGCCCTTGGACGTATTCAGGAGGAATACAGAGGTGGAACCATTTCACCAGGACTCAGCATGGTTTGTCGTAGAGATGCCAATGGAAACATCATAACTCCTCCCACTGCAGACACCACTATCTCCTATATCCAGACCTTGGAGACTCACATCAGGACTCTGGAGCTTCGAGTTCGTGCTGACATGAAGACTATCAAGAATCTGATGAATCGCGAGCTGGACCTTGAAGCTGATCTGCGAGAGGCCAACTATGAACACGAGCATGAAGTGAAGGACTTCCTAGAGAGGATTGATGAGCAGAATGCACGCATCGCAACTCTGGAGGAGCAGCTAGACATGGGGGAAAACCTTCACCCCGAAGGAGACATGGCACCCTTCATCAGCGACGATGAAGACTATGAGGAAAGCACCACCGGAGGACCTACGACTATGCACTTTTGAGGAGAACATTAGTTATGCCCTCCAATGTATCTTTATTTTAGTCGTTAAAGCGTAGGTCGATGCTTAGTTGTCTGAGATTGTATTTCCGATGTTTGACATTGATTGAATAAATGAATGAGTGTTTGGTGTGATATGTTTGTTGCATTGCATATGGGTAGTGAATTTCTTTTAGACCCTTGTTCTATTCTAATTCTCATCCCTCTGAAAACAGCAAGATGCCTCCACGACGTGAGACCGACTTCACTTTCCCACCAGAACTCACGCAACTCCTTCAGCAACAGAATGCACTGATGCAACTATTGATTCAGTATCAGACCAACAATCAGAACAACAATAATCATCACCATCCACCCCAGACTGACAATCTCACCCGTTTTCTGAGGTTGAACCCTCCAACTTTCTCCAGCAGTACTGAGCCCATTGTGGCAGATGACTGGCTCCGTAAGACGGAGAGAGAACTTGTCACCGCTGGATGCACTGACGCTGAGAAAGTGCGATTTGCCGCACATCAACTGGAAGGACCAGCAGCATCATGGTGGGAGAATTACACCACCACATATCCTATTGCAGATGTGACTTGGGAGCAGTTCAAGCTTGCTTTCCGCACCGCTCATGTTTCAGCTGGAGCCATGAGTCTGAAGAAGTGTGAGTTTCGCAACTTGCGCCAGGGTAATCGCTCTGTGGCCCAATATGTGGACGACTTCAACACATTGTCACGTTATGCCCCAGGAGATGTGGCCGATGATGCGGCCAAGCAAGAAAAGTTTCTGGAAGGACTCAACGACGAGTTGAGCATACAGCTGGTAGTGGCTAATTTCAACAACTACCAAGAGCTGGTGGATAAGGCCCTCATTTTGGAAGGTAAACAACAGCAGATTGAAAACCGCAAGCGGAAGTACACTCAGGGGAAGTTCAACTCTGGAACACATCAGAAGCCTCGTTACTCCCCGTACTCCGGGAATACCGGATCAGGAAACAGTAAGTTTGGAAAGCACACTCATACTGTGCATAACCATGGAGGCCACCATCATGGAGGAAATGGGAACAACCGTTCCAACCATGGTAACTTCAAGAGTGACAATGGGAATGGGAACAACAACCAGCACCGTCAAGTTCCTGCTCAGAAGGATCTAAGTCACATTACTTGTTTCAAGTGCCAGAAGACAGGGCACTATGCTACTGAGTGTCCCCAGAGCAAGCAAGGCAATGGAAACGGCAACAACAACGGCAATGCAGCAGTTAAGAAGCCCAATCCGTTTCCCCGTGCTCAAGTGAATCACATCGACGTGGAAGAAGTCTATGATCAACCCGAGACTGTGGTTGGTAAGTTTTTATTGCATTCACGTCCTGTTACAGTACTTTTTGATTCCGGTGCAACTCATTCATTCATATCAAGGGTAGTTGTGGATAAGTATGGTTTGCCCACCAAAACCCTTAGTCAGCCCATTCAGGTCAGTTCCCCAGGAGGTATGATGATGGCAGGGATAGGATGCCATGCCTTGAAACTCAATATAGGAAACCATGTTTTTCCCACCGACCTCATCGTCTTAGAGTCACAGGGATTGGATGTAATCCTAGGCATGGATTGGATGACCAAGTATGAAGGAAATCTTGATTGCCCTAGCAAGTCTGTTTCACTCACCACCCCGGAGAACAAGAGGATTAAGTATGTATCCCGACGCACACGTATGAGTGCTAGGTTAAATGCCCTCACGGGAGTTGTTCAGGAGGAAGTACCTGTGGTAAAAGAATTTCCAGATGTATTTCCGGAAGAATTACCAGGAATGCCACCAGATAGGGAAATTGAGTTCCTAATAGAGCTACAGCCAGGGACAGCTCCAATTTCCAAGAGACCCTATCGGATGCCCGCAAATGATCTGTTGGAAATCAAGAAGCAAATTAAGGAGTTATTGGACAAAGGTTATATACGCCCAAGTTCTTCACCTTGGGGAGCCCCAGTTCTTTTGGTGGAGAAGAAGAATAAATCTTTGAGAATGGTAGTCGATTATCGTGCCTTGAACGAGGTGACTATCAAGAACAAGTACCCTCTGCCGATGATTAACGATTTGTTTGATCAGCTCATAGGAGCCAAAGTATTCTCCAAGATCGATCTTCGATCAGGGTATCATCAACTTAAGATTCGTGAACAGGATATACCCAAAACAGCTTTCACCACGAGGTATGGCCTGTATGAGTATACGGTCATGTCTTTTGGATTGACCAATGCTCCGGCTTACTTCATGAATTTGATGAACAAAGTGTTCATGGAATACCTAGACAAGTTTGTTGTGGTGTTCATCGATGACATTCTGATATTCTCCAAGAACGAGGAAGAGCATAAGCAACATCTGCGTTTAGTTCTGGAGAAGCTAAGAGAGCATCAGTTATATGCCAAGTTCAGTAAATGTGAATTTTGGTTGACGGAAGTCGGATTCCTTGGACATGTTATTTCCGGAGATGGAATAGCAGTGGACCCCGCTAAGGTTGAAGCCGTCACAGAGTGGAAGTCACCCACCTCAGTTAAGGAGATCCGCAGTTTCCTCGGACTTGCCGGTTATTACCGGAGGTTCATTGAGAATTTCTCAAAGATTGCCAAGCCCATGACAGAGTTGTTGAAGAAAGAATCCAAGTATGTTTGGACTGTGGAATGTGAAGCCAGTTTCCAGGAGTTAAAGGAACGTTTGGTCACAGCCCCAGTGTT
The DNA here is from genome assembly GCA_022496015.1 of Hordeum marinum. Lineage (NCBI taxonomy): Eukaryota > Viridiplantae > Streptophyta > Magnoliopsida > Poales > Poaceae > Hordeum > Hordeum marinum. Next base: position 406,482,884 of record CM039676.1, on the reverse strand, counting down.
GATCTTGCCCGATATTCGGAAGGATTTCCAGGTTTATTGTGATGCTTCACGACAAGGACTCGGAGGAGTACTTATGCAGGATGGAAAAGTTGTAGCCTATGCTTCCAGACAGCTACGACCTCATGAGTTGAATTATGCCACTCATGACTTGGAGTTAGCAGCCGTAGTGCACGCACTCAAGACTTGGAGACATTTCCTTATCGGAAATAGTTGTGATGTTTACACCGACCATAAGAGCCTGAAGTATATCTTCACGCAGAAAGAGTTGAACCTCAGACAGAGACGATGGTTAGAGTTAATCAAGGACTATGACATGAGATTACACTACCATCCAGGTAAGGCTAATGTTGTAGCCGATGCCTTGAGTCGGAAAACTTATGTGAACACACTCACAGCTGGAGGATTACCTCAAGAGTTAGTCGATGATCTCAGAGAGCTCAATCTAGAGATAGTTCCAAGAGGATATGTTGCTACACTGGAAATTCAGTCCACCTTGACCGAAAGAATTCGAGAAGCCCAGAAATCGGACAAGGAGATAGTTGAGATTAAACAAAGAATGAAAGATGGCAAAGCTAAAGGTTTTCGTGAGGATGAACACGGAACTCTGTGGTTTGAGAACCGCATCTATGTGCCCAATAACCCAGAGCTCAGGAAGTTGATACTTCAGGAAGCCCACGATTCACCTTACTCGATACACCCAGGCAATACCAAGATGTATCTAGATTTGAAGGAAAGTTATTGGTGGACAGGTATGAAGAAAGATATTGCAGAGCATGTTGCCATATGTGATGTTTGTCAGCGAGTAAAGGCAGAACATCAGAAACCAGCAGGGTTACTTCAACCTCTGCCGATACCCGAGTGGAAATGGGAAAAGCTTGGTATGGATTTCATCACAGGATTACCCAGGACCCGTTCAGGTTATGATTCCATCTGGGTAGTGGTTGATCGCTTGACCAAGGTAGCTCATTTCATTCCAGTGAAAACCACCTATACCAGTGCTAAGCTAGCCAAGATATATATGACCAGAATCGTATGTCTGCATGGAGTTCCGAGGAGTATCGTGTCACATAGAGGAACACAATTTACCTCAAAGTTTTGGCATCAGTTACATGAAACTTTGGGTACGAGACTGGAGTTTAGTACAGCTTTTCATCCGCAGACAGATGGCCAGACTGAGAGAGTCAATCAGATTCTGGAAGACATGTTGAGAGCTTGTGCGCTAGATTATGGATCTAGTTGGGATGACAACTTACCTTACGCAGAATTCTCGTACAACAACAGTTATCAGACCAGCCTAAAGATGGCCCCTTCCGAAGCTTTATACGGAAGGAGGTGCAGAACACCACTGACGTGGGATGGTGTTGGAGACCGACAACTTTTTGGTCCTGACCTTATTCAAGATTCGGAAGAGAAAGTCAGGTTGATTCGTGACAGACTCAAGATAGCTAAATCTCGACAGAAGAGTTATGCTGACAGCAAGCGCAAAGAAGTGACATATGAAGTGGGAGACAGAGCATATCTTCGTGTATCCCCGCTTCGAGGAACCAAGAGATTTGGTGTTAAAGGAAAATTAGCACCCAGATTCATAGGCCCCTACAAAATTCTTGAACGTAGAGGTGAAGTTGCATACAAACTGGAATTGCCAGAAGGATTATCCGAAGTTCATAATGTGTTCCATGTGTCCCAACTGAAGAAATGTCATGCTGAGATGGCCGACATCCCTTTGAGAGATACAGTGCCCCTAGAGGCCATACAGCTTGAAAGTGATCTGACTTATGAGGAGAAGCCTGTCAGAATCCTCGAGACATCCAACAGAGTTACCCGCAGCAAGATTATCAAGTTCTGCAAAGTTTTGTGGAGTCACCATACTGAGGAAGAAGCCACCTGGGAACGCGAAGAAGATCTTCATAGAGACCATCCGCACCTATTTTCTAGCCAACCCGAATCTCGAGGGCGAGATTCATCTTAAGGTGGGTAGGTTTGTAACATCCCAAAATTCCATTTTGGAATGTTATGATATAGCTATGCATCCATTATCATCATTTCTTGATTTTATGAAATAGCTGAAATGCCTTTTTCTGATTTTCTGAAAGTCCCCTTCTACTTTTCCCTATGTTGCTTCCCCTATTTGAAATTTTGGTTAAATGTTCAAAATAAGAGAGGAGGAACATGACACTCCACACCAGGGTCAAATTGGTGAATTATTTGAACAAAATAACCAGGGGTTATTTTGAAAATATTTGCAAAAAAGGATCTAAAAACAATTAGGCAATTTCTGAAAATAATATTTTTCTCAAAGTGTTCAAATGACAGAATAGAAATGTTCATTAAATAGCATTTATTATTCTGTTAATTTTGATATATAATACCCATATATTTAGAGACGATTTGAATGCTCTAAAAGCTTTTGAATGTCTCTGGTAATTAGAAAAACAGAAACGGTAACCGTTTCCGGTATTAAACGGGCCGGCCCACAGGTTTTATTCGCGCATTAACTACGAGCCGGCCGACCGCGCGCAACGGATACATCTCCCTCTCTCTGACGCTGGACCCCACCCCCGACCGACCGTCGCTTCGAACGGTCGTCTTCTCCCTCCCCCGCGCGCGCCGGACCCGACGCCGGTCGCTTCCCCCCTCACCGGATCTCTCCCCTCTCTCCTCCCCGCACCCCCCCGAGCGCCTATATAAGAGCCCCACTGCCCCTCATCCATTTCCCCCCCCCCCCGAGCCCCTTCTCTCTCTCGCCGAGACGCCGTCGATTGCTCGTCGGAGTTCCACCACCACCGGAAGTCGCCGTCGACCGTAGCCACCACCCCCGACCACCATTCGCCTCGCCGTCGCCACCAATCGACTCCGGAGAACCGTCGCCGTCGCCCGGACCACTTCCCCGTCCTCCCCGACCACCGGAACGCCTCGCCGTCGCGTTCACCACTTCCGGACTCGCCGGAGTTTCCCCACGCCGGCGACCTTTACACCGTGAGCATTTCCCTCCCTCCGATCCAAACCCAACGGCTCAGATTAGAAGTCACTTATTCCCGAACCGTTTTCTGTTTAGGATCGGTGACCGCCCGTAACCCCGCTCGGACACCCACCTCAGCCACTCACAGGTCGCCACGTCACCCTAGTCGACCGTTAGTTAGTTTTTCTTTTCAGTTTTGTTTTTCAGAAAACAGAATGTATTCCAAATTTGCTTTAGCTATATCTTTTAATCTGTTTAGAGTTTTGAGTTGATTCTTTTTGCAATAGCTCACAATTTTCATGTAGTTTCATCCTGTACTTTTAAATATCAAATTTGAACTATAAAATTTGAATTCAATCAAATTTGCTCAAAATCTTCAAATCTGAATAACTAGAGTTTGAAAATAGATTTTGATATGATTCTTTTTGTCACTGTTAGATATTGGTTAGGACTATCTCCATGTTTAGTTTGAGGATTTTTAGGATGATTTTTAATAGTGTTCTAGCTATAAACAGAATCTGCTTATTATTATAATATAGTTTTATAAACTTAATTTTGATTAGTTTGATTTAGAATTTGGTTTTATTTGTTTATTAGGTTCTGTTAGTAAACATTTAGTGTTTTAACTTAATGTTAATAAAAATATATATTTGCTTAGTTTAATTTTATTTAACATAGGAATCAAAATTTCTTTTCAATTAGGCTTAATTTGACTAAAACAACTAACTAGTAATAGTTTGTTTTCAAACAAAGTTTTATATAGTTTAATTCTGTTTTCCTAAAACAAGTTTATTTGTAAATTCCTTTATGTTAAGTACATGTTTTCTAATAAATAATAAGTTTAGTTTTCATTCTTTTGTTAGTATAACTCTAGTTGATCCATATAGTGTTATTCAAAACCTTTTTATAAACTTTACTAGAGTTTTCTCAACAAACTTAAATTGACTTTGTTTACTTTAATAGTAAAATATTCTATTGTTGCCTTGCTGTCAACAATTGTCTTGTTATTTCAAAATAGTTTTATTATGTAGAAGTGTTTCATCATCCCCTTTGGAAAAAACAAAACTTTGTGTGTTTTACTTGCTAGAGACTTTTGTGCATTGTTTGCCTTTTTTGTTTAGTACTTCTTTACCGAATGTATGAGTACTTATTTTGGTTGTATGCTTATTTGAGTGCATTGTTTGTTTCGTTAGATTATCCGGAGTGTGAAACTTGTTACCTAGAGTCACTCACGTACGAAGATCATCAATCAGGCAAGTCACTTTGATCATGTTTTACCCATGTTTTATATGCATTAGTTCTACCATCTCCCCAGTTGCATGCAAGATAGGTTAGTTGGAAACTTGGTTACATTGTAGTAGTATCATGTGGTAGATACCTCTCTCAACCCCTTTGACAACATTGGCCCCGGGAAACGTTGTTTTACCTTTTGCTATGCTATTAGTAGACGGGGTTGGTTGTGTGATTCATGAGAGTTGAGAGAGTTAATAATTTCAAGACCTACATAATGATCAAGATTTCAAGACTCCAAGTTTTCAACATACCTCTGGGTGGATGATGGTTGAACGGCGCCCTGGAGAAACCAGTGGTTAGCCTAGGTGATGCTGGAGATGGCCAGTATTCACGCGGAAAGGTCCACCCAGGCACAAAGGGATGGATGGGTGCTCCAAGACCCAAGGCTTACCTGCACAGCCACAAGTCATTATGGGCTCTGGCTTGGTTGGATATCGTCGTAACTCTGGACAGGCGGTGCTACGAGAGGTAGAAGAACGGTAGGAAAGGATGGGCACCGTCAGAGTCGCAGGGAAACCCTTTGGAAGACCATGTTTTGGTCATCCGTTTCTCAAACACCCTGAAGTGCGAGAAACCAAACGGAGGCGACCAAATCTTGTGGGGAACGTGTGCAAAACTCTGCAGAGTATTTTCAAACCTAATCGATTAGCCGTGTCCACGGTCATGGACGACTTGAGCCAAAGGAATTGGAACTTCCGGAACTCTCAACACAAATAATATGATGATGTGGGTATTTAATAATTTTGGGTATGAGAATTGGTTGGTGGAACCATCTCATTAATCAACCAACTTAGTAATATTTTTTTGCTTAACCCCCCTTGATGTAGGAAAAACTTGGCTTTACGCAAAACTTACACAACCACCTGTCATATAAGCATATAGACTAGCTGATTATTTTCACCCCTCTCTTGTGACTTTGCCGGCATATTCCATATGCTGACCTACACGGCTGCAACGTATCATGTTGCAGAGTACTTTTCCGACCAGGAGTGAGGACACGTTCTATGCTCAGTGAGATGCCCTTGGAGTCGGATGGACTCATCTACCTTCGACGCTTCCGCAAGATTTAGATATTCTCATGAGTTGGCTTTTAGCCACTTTATTGTAATAAAGGACTCGATATGAGATTTCGATTAATATAATGCTGTGTGATTTACCTTTGATATATACATTGATGTACCGTGTGTGTACCAGCATGATCTTGGGATGGTACGGAAACACCGGAGACTTGACCTTCCAGGTCGGGTCGCTACATTCTTGCATTAGGAGAAGTGCTTAGTTTTGGGTTCAATCTTGCGGTGTCCTCACCTAGTGACAAAGTAGGGGTAGTGAGGCACGTATTGCATTGTTAACATCAAGGGTAAAAAGATGGGGTTTTCGTCATATTGATTGAGTTTATCCCTGTACATCATGTCATCTTGTTTAATGTGTTACTCAGTTCTTCATGAACTTAATACTCTAGATGCAGCGAGGAGTCGGTCAGTGTGTTGAGTAATAGTAGTAGATGCAGAATCGTTTTGGTCTACTTGTCACGGACGTGATGCCTATATGCATGATCATTGCCTTGGATATCTTTGTAATTATTTGCTTTTCTATCAATTGCTTGATAGTAATTTGTTTACCCACCGTAATACTTGCTATCATGAGAGAAGCCTCTAGTGAAACCTATGGCCCCCGGGTCTATTTTCCATATTATACTTTCTGATCAAAAACAAAAAACACCAAAAATACTTTCTTCCCTATTTTTACTTTTAGTTTTACTTTTCGTTCAAGCATCCTATTATATCTATCTCTACTAGACCTCATCCTTGCAAATAATCATGAAGGGATTGACAACCCCTTTATTGTTATTGCGTTGGGTGCAAGAGTTTGATTCCTTGTGCAGGTATATCTATTGGTGCTCGCTTGTATTTCCTACTGGATTGATACCTTGGTTCTCAAAAACTGAGGGAAATACTTATATACTTTGCGGCATCAAACCGCTCCTCTTCATGGGAAACCAACGCATGCTCGAGAAGTGGCAAGAAGGATTTCTGGCACCGTTGCCGGGAAGATACATAGCAAGTCAAGGATACCAAGTACCCATCACAAACTCATCTCTTGCATTTAAATATTTTCCATTTACCTCTCGTTTTCCTCTACCCCACTTCTAAAATGATTTTCAAAAAACACTTGCCTTTTTTATTACTTGAACTATGTCGAACATCACCACATCCCCCTTGTCACCAGACTTTGAAGTTCTTTTCTTCAAACAAAAAGGGGAAAATTTGAAGGATGCTTGGTAAAGGCTGATGGAATCTTATCGTGTTTCCAATCTAAAAGGGGATGCAAAATATTTGCTCAGAAATTTTTACATTGGTTTAGCTTTGCATCATAGGGAGCTTTTAGAGTTCGCTTGAAAAGAAAATTTTATTGAGCTTGACACGAATGCAGCCTATGAAGTTTTAGAAGGGATTTTGGGGGTTCCTCCGCCAAAAAGGGGGTTTGCTTTCTATCAAGAGGAATTTCAAGTTCTCGACAAATTGGGTGATTTACATAAGCACTTGGTCGAGTTACAACAACATCATGAACCCCTCAAACGTATTAACGAGAACCTTAATCGCTTGAATACTTTGATCACCCTTTGCAATAAGCGTTTGGATATTTTGTACACAAAGATTGATCCTCCCCCTACAAGTGGGGGAAATAGGAAAGAACCTCCTACATTTGAGAAGGTCCTCACAAAAATAGCCAATACCAAAGATGACAATACCTAGATCTATTGCGGTTGCCTAGCTAGGGGCGTTAAACAATAGCCCTTGTTGGGAGGCAACCCAATTTTATTTTGCTTTCAGCCTTTTGCTTCTGTTTTGGTGTGTTTGGCACATTATTACTTCTATAGTAATTGTGTTTCTGTGTTTAAATTAGTATTTGAGCCAAGTAAAACCTTTGGGGAGATCTATGGAAGTTGTAGATTTGATCTTGGTGGAAAACAAAAACTTTTGCGCTTAGTCCAGGATTTTTCTAAATTTTTCAAAGTGTCAAATTGATCTGAAATTTTACACAGGATTTATATACAAATTGCCCTAGTTGTCCTGATTTTTCAGAAGTTTTCCAGTTCCAGAAGTATTCGAAGTTTACGGATTGCTAGAGACTGTTCTATTTTTGACAGATTCTATTTTCTTTGTGTTGTTTGCTTATTTTTCTATATGTATGGGTCATATAGGGGGGTATGAGTCATGAAAAAGTTAGAATACAATAGGTATTACACAAATATAAATAAAGAATGAGTTCACAACAGTACTAAAATGGTTTTTTTCTTGTACTAATGGATCTCATGAGTTTTCTGTTGAGTTTTGTGTTGTGAAGTTTTCAAGTTTTGGGTGAAGATTTGATGGACTATCGAATAAAGAGTGGCAGGAGCCTAAGCTTGGGGATGCCCAAGGCACCCCAAGTCATATCCAAGGATACCGAAAAGCGTAAGCTTGGGGATTCCCCGGAAGGCATCCCCTCTTTCGTGTTCAATCCATCGGTAAATTTACTTGAGGCTATATTTTTATTCACCGCATGATATGTGTTTTGCTTGGAACGTCTTGTATGATATGCATTTTTCTTGTTAGTTTGTCACAATCATCCTTGCTGCACACATCTTTTGAGAGAGACACACCGAGTCGTGAATTTGTTAGAATACTCTATATGCTTACCTTATATCTTTTGAGCTAGGCAATGTTGCTCTAGTGCTTCACTTATATCTTTTTAGAGCATGGTGGTGTTATATTTTATAAAAATTATTGAACTCTCGCTCCTCACTTATATTATTTTGAGAGTTTCTTAACACAGCATGGTAATTTGTTTAGGTTATCAATTTAGTCCTCATATAATGGCCTCCAAGAGGGATATAATAAAAACTTTCATATTAAGTGCATTAACAACAATGAGAAGTTGGATTCCTTGCATATAGTTTTGAGATAATAGGGATGGTAATATGAGAGTCGTGCTAGTGAGTAGTTGTGAATTGAAGAGATACGTGTGTTAAAGCTTTTGATTCCCGTAGCATGCACATATGGTGAACCGTTATGTAACGAAGTCAGAGCATGACTTGTCTAATGATTGTCGACCTTTGTGTGAGGGTCGGGAGCGTGCGATGGTTAAATCCTACGAAATTCTCCCCTAGGAGCATGCGTCTAATGCTTTGTTTGACAACTAATAGACTATTGAATAAGTATGTGAGTTCTTTATGACTAATGTGAGTCCATGGATTATACACACTCTCACCCTTCCATCTTTGCTAGCCTCCCTAGTACCACGCAACTTTCGCCAGTGCATCAAACCCTCCTTCCTCATAACAACCACGATATATTCCTCAAAACAGCCACCATACCTACCTATTCTAGCATTTTCATAGCCATTCCAAGATATATTGCCATGCAACTTCCACCATGTAGTTTTTCTATGACTTGCATCACCACTTTATATTGCATATAGAGTTATATCTTCTCATAGGAATCGAGTTGTAATTTCTTTTTCTTTGAGTTATAAGTAAATAAAAATGTGATGATTTTTCATTAATAGAGCATTATCCCATGATATAAAAGGATGATGGAGGGTATGACTCCCTCACAAGTTGGGGCGAGTATCCTGACTTTACAAAAATAAAAGAGGCCAGCGAAGCCCAAACAAAAAAATAAAAGTGGCCAAATAAGCCCACCATAAAAATGAGAGAAAGAGAGAAGGGACAATTGCTACTATCTTTTTCCGCACTTGTGCTTCAAAGTAGCACCATGATCTTCATGATAGAGAGTCTACTATTTTTTCACTTTCATATAACTAGTGGATATTCATTATGCACGACCACTTAGTTTTATTTTTGGGATTTCATACACTTATACCTCTAAGTGCATTTGTTGCATGGCAATCCCTACTCACTCACATTAATATCTATGATGGGAATCTACATAACCCGTTGATACACCTTGTTGACGTGAGACTATCTTCTCATTTTCCCTTGCACCCCCTCCATATCCTATTCCACCTATAATGCTATTTCCATGGCTCACGCTCATGTATTGCGTGAGAGTTGAAAAGGTTTGAGAACACCAAAAGTGTGAAACAATTGCTTGAGTTGTTCATCGGGGTTGTGCATGATTTAGATACTTTGTGTGGGGAAGATGGAGCATAGCCAAACCATATGATTTTGTAGGGATAAATTTATAAGGCCATGTTATTTCGAAAGGACACGACTACCTTGTTGGCGTGCTCGAAGTATTACTGTTTTTATGTCAATATTAGACTATTGTTCTGAATCTAACGGATCTGAATATTCATGCCACAATAAAAAATATTACATGGATAAAAATGTTGGGTAGCATTCCACAAAAATTCTGTTTCTATCATTTACCAACTCGAGGACGAGCAGGAATTAAGATTGGGGATGCTGATATGTCTCCAATGTATTTATAATCTTTTTATTGTTCCATGCTATTATATTATCTGTTTTGAATGTTTTATATGCATTCATATGCTATTTTATATTATTTTTGGGACTAACCTATTAATCTAGAGCCTAGTGCCAGTTTTTGTTTTTTTCCTTGTCTTTGAGTTTTGCAGATAAGGAATAATAAACAGAGTCCAAACGGAACAAAACCTCTGGAATGATTTTTTCTGGAATTAAAGGAAGCCACGAGACTTGAGAACCAAGACACAGGAGCTTCCACGGGGCCACAAACCCGCTTGCCGCAGCCAGGGGGGCCCCCACGCTGGGCAGGCTTGTGGGCCCCTGGCAACTCCCCTAACCCTAATCTTCGGCCTATAAATACCCAAATATTCTATCATTATCAAAATGAGCCACGAAAACACTTTTCCGCAGCCAGAAGCCTCCGCTCTCGAGAGATCCAATCTTGGAGCCTTTTCTGGTAATCTGCCGAAGGGGGATTCGATCACGGAGGGCATCTACAGCAACTCCATTACCCCTCTGATGATGCGTGAGTAGTTCACCACAAACCTATGGGTCCATAGCTAGTAGCTAGATGGCTTCTTCTCTGTCTTTGCTTCTCAATACCATGTTCTTCATGGTCTTCATGGAGATCTATCTGATGCAATACTCTTTTGCTGTGTGTTTGTTGAGATCTGATGAATTGTGTGTTTATGTTCAGATTATCCATGAATATTATTTGAGTCTTTCCCGAATTCTTATATGAATGATTTCATATCTTTGCAAGTCTCTTCGAGTTATTGGTTTGGTTTGGCCAACTAGATTGGTAATTCTTGCAATAGGAGAAGTGCTTAGTTTTGTGTTCAATCTTGCGGTGTCCTCACCTAGTGACAAAGTAGAGGTAGAGAGGCACGTATTGTATTGTTGCCATCAAGGGTAAAAAGATGGGGTTTTCATCATATTGCTTCAGTTTATCCCTCTACATCATGTAATCTTGCTTAATGTGTTACTCTGTTCTTCATGAACTTAATATTCTAGATGCAGGCATGAGTCAATCGATGTGTGGAGTAATAGTAGTAGATGCAGAATCGTTTTGGTCTACTTTTCACGGACGTGATGCCTATATGCATGATCATTGCCTTGGATATCTTCATAATTATTCGCTTTTCTATCAATTGCTGAACAGTAATTTGTTCACCCACCGTAATACTTGCCATCATGATAGAAGCTATCTAGTGAAACCTATGGCCCCGGGGTCTATTTTCCATATTATAATTTCCGATCTAAAACCAAAAACACCAAAAATACTTGCTGCCCTATTTTTACTTTTAGTTTTAGTTTCCGTTCAAGCATCCTATTATATCGATCTCTACTAGATCTCATCCTTGCAAATAACCATGAAGGGGTTGAGAACTCCTTTGTAGCGTTGGGTGCAAGAGTTTGATTCCCTGTGCATGTATATCTATTGGTGGCTCGCTTGTATCTCCTACTGGATTGATACATTGGTTCTCAAAAACTGAGGGAAATACTTATCAACTTTGCTGCATCAAACCGTTCCTCTTCATGGGAAACCAACGCATGCTCGAGAAGTAGCAGTCAACCCATTGTTATTGAAGATTGCTGGGCAATCAAAAAGGCAAGAACCGATGGTTGTAGAAAAACAGAAGTTTTGGTGACAGTGTGCAAGATGAGCCAAACTTGGACGATGTTGTGGTGCTAGATGTGCCAAACTTGGATGACGTTGTGGTGCCAAATGAGCCAAACTTGGATGATGATGTTGTGGTGCAAGATGAGCAAAACTTGTATGATGTTGTGGTGCAAGATGAGCAAATTTTGGATGATGTTGTGGGCCAAGATGAGCAAAATGCGCAGAATGTGGTGCAAATTCGAACTGAAGTTGATGGGGTTGATGTGCAAACTAAACCTATATTGGAAGTTATGTCACAAATTGAAGTTATTGTACCTGATGTTGTGCAAAGTAAGCCCTATTAAGATGTTGTGGTGCCAACTAAAGCTGTCCTAGATGGTCCAGTGAAGAAAACCAAGAGATTGAGTGAACTGGGTGTCATACCCGTCGTAGGATCAACAAGAGCCAAGAAAACGAAGAAGAAATCGAGTGGTAAGAATAAGTGGAAGTGAAGTATTGTTCATGTCAGAATAAAAAAACTTGCCTGGATTTCTGTAAAAAATTGTGTAATGCTATTTTTGCTTTGATGGGTATTTATATGTAACTCTATTCAAGTTCTGACCGAATTTCAAATTTGAGCCAAAATTCAATTTTTTTGCTTTGATGTTACAATGTTTGTCAAATATTATGCATGTTAGGTGATCAATCCGATTACTTTTTGTTGATTGAAACACTAGTCATGAAAAATGTGCTCCAAATGATCTCCAAAGCTAGGATCAACACCCCATTTGCAAGCAAGTTTTTATCAACCTTTTCTAAATGAGCCAAAAACTCAACACTTGACTTTCAATGTGCAAATATATGGTCCATGGCCAATATTGGATCGTTTGGATAAGCTATGACATGCTTAACCCTAAACCCTAACATGAAACCCACACAACCTCATTCGTGATAGCTAGATTTTGTGAAGGGTTTTTCATGAATATATCCGTAGACCAGGTTTCTTATTTTTTACAGCAACCTAGTAACATAAAACGATCATGAGTGAAAGTTTCATATTTTTCTAAATTTTTTTAAATTAGTTATGGTCAACCCTAGCCCTAATAACCCCTTCAAAACCCCTCATAACCTCTGCAAAACCCCTCAAATCCTAGCCAAAACCCTGCATCCTTTTGGCCCGTTGGATATCAACGAATGGGCGGTGTGGATCAGGTGCTAGGGAAAGGTTGGCGATCTGAGTGAGGCGCTCTGATTGGTCGTATTCGAGAACGCTAGATCACTCCCCCCAACCATTTCTGACCGTTGGATCGCTATGCGTCGAACAGTGTGGATCAGCCTGTAGTACCACGTCAGCGATACGCACGAAGCTAGTTAGGCATTGTGATTGGCTGGATTTTAAAACGTCTATTATTTCGTACTTGGTTTGTTCGGCGCTAGAGGGTGGGGCTACTGACATGCATGCGCACTTTTGGGCTGTGGTCAAGAAGCCCACCCGTTGGACCTTTGGATCGAAGGTTGCCATGCCTCCCTCTAGCCAGGCCCTAGCTAACAGGCTACTTTATCATCCATGCGAGCAAGCAGACATCGACGCATGCATGCGCGGGCGGCACACACACAGAACGAGCAGGCGTGAACCCCGGCCGATGGCACAGAGCTTGCAACGTTGAAACATTGCAGCCTGGCTATTGATGCTGCTTTCGGTTTCCCATGTGTGTACACACATGTACACACACCCCTACCCTCCCCCGATGCCACCAAACACCGCACACTCATTACTTCCACTCGCTGTAAACATGTCGCACTAGGGGTATTTAAGCCACCTATCATCTTCCTCCTCCTCATCCATCCTCTTCTCACCACCACAAACAACCCCAAAACCGGGCCGTCGCAACCATGCAGTACACCGGGCCAACCTTCTGCTTTCCCCTCACAGTGTCGGAGACGCTCTGCCCTGCCGATGTGTATGTCGCAAACACACTCTGTGTGTGGTCGATGTCAAGATGGAGGGGCGCAAGGGAGTTCACCAACACCTTCCTTGCGCTCGGCTTCGGCCACATTCCCCGGGGATCTCCAAGGATGTACTGAGTCGAGGAGGTCATCCACAATGGGGTAGTGGTTGCTATCCTTGCCCACTTCACCAACTCCTTCGACACGTTCTACCTTCTCCTCCGTGTGTTCTGGTGTGTCTGCGAGGTCATCGTTTTCAACAACCACAACATCTTCACAGACTACACCAACATGTTCCCCACCGCAGGGCACATGCACACTTTGCCGTACCCCATCGACAACACTCCGGAGGAGGTCTGAATAGCGTCTGGAGGAGGAGTGAGGTGGAGGAGGAGCGAGGAGGAGCAAGGAAGGCAGCGGCGAAGGTTTAGACGATGATCTATGTATCTTTATTTAGCTAAATCTATGTATGTTTATTTGTGTCATGTTATTTAAGTTGTAAGCGTACTATGGGTACCTGTTGTTGGCTTGGTTAGCCCGAACTTTCTATCTACATTATGTGTCTTTCACGGTGTTTTGGCTTGTAGGTCTAGATACACCCATTATTAAAAATGCATCTCAAAATGTTAAAAAATACATTTATTGTGCACTGTAAAAAGGACAAAAATTGACTCGTGAAAAGTCATTTTGTAGCAATGAAATTTCTCTTTTATACACAAGCCGCAAATAATTTCTTTGAAACTATTTTTTGTACAATACACTATATTTATACAAGCCACAAAGAATCAACATAGTGGAATTGTTATGAGTCATGCAAGTAACACCACATTGAACACCATTTGTGTAGGAGTAACAAATATTTCCAAGAACCATTCAACACTTAACAGAAGTACTATTTTTCAAAGGTTAAAAGAAAGAAAGTTTATGTTTGAGTTAAGAGAAGTAAAACATGGGTTACCTCTTTCATTTTTCCGTATTTTAATTTACATTATTTCATGAAAGTTTTGATTTACATTATTCCATGAACAAAAAACAAGTAACATAATTTTTGAAACATTAAAAGAAGTAAATTGTCTATGAGCTAACACAAGTAAAACGGGACCAAGTAAAACATGTTTCATGTTCTACCTCTTTGCATTTTGCCTGATTATTTTCTCTGGGTGGGCTGGTTTCTCTTTGGGCCTCGTTAGTTTCTCACGGCCCAACATCTATTCGGCACCCTAGAATTTTTTACTAGAAACTGAATTTTGCTTTGCACTCTATTAACTGAAGAACAAAAATAGGGGCATGAACACGGAATAATTTTTCAAATTACTGCTTCGATTCTGTTACACAAACTTGGCATGGCGCACAGATCGCGTCCTATCCCATGATAGGACTAAATGCCAATTCTAAGGATGGATGAACAACAAGTAAAATAAAACTTGAGCAATGATACAACAATAGAACCCCCTTGCCCTGATATTTGCTTGCTTATATCTGCATTAGATGTTTGTTGATCTTCTTCAGTTCCTCATTTAGTCTAGACTACGGGTGTAGTTCAGCATTGCGCGTATACCTCCCCTTCGACAGGACTCTGCCCGCCCCTCGCCCGTCCGAGCTGCCCACATTCTCAACATCAATTGGCAGCACCTTGCCCAAATTGAGCTCCCATGTTGCGCCCCCACTCTAATCAATGTAGCCCTCAAACTAAATTCTCTCTATATAATCACCCATCCACTCGAAATGGGTACATTTTTAAGGATCTGAAAACAACAACATGAACCCTAAATCCCAAATTCGACGATAAAAAGGAAATCTGGAGAAATCAAAGCAAACGATAGCGAAAGAACGGTCTAAGAACTGAGATCTAACCTTGCCATCCCTTCCTACCATTGTTTTTCTCAAGCATTTCACAAATTCGCACCCAATATTGCCATTATCATCAGTCTTACTGACCAACCGTTTAAGAGGCTCTGGGCGTGGGCAGTCAGGACACCTTGTGAGCGGCACTGGACCATACTGTCGCCATTTTGAGTGCGTGGTGGAGGAAGTTGACATCTGCACTAGGTCGCCGAAAAAGAGAAGGATTGGGGAAAGGGGAAGCAATGAACGGCGATGGGCGGACGGGCTCGGGCGCTCGTCTCATCGAGCTGCGGAAAGGTGGGTCCCACGTTTACATGGACAAGTGGTGGGTCCCGCGCTTACGTGGATAAGTGATGGGTCCAATCCCTAACGACTAACGAGGACATCGGTTCAGTTTGATGACCATGTTGTGCCTCAGCTATTTATGTGTTCAAATGTGTCGCACCACGGCCATTCTGTCAAACAACATCGCAATCCATCCAATTCCCACGAAATGTGTTGCACATGAGCTATTTACCCTTCCTTTAATTAACGGACTGAGCCTTAAGGTCTCTGGTTTAAAAAAAAGGACCTTTACTTTATTTAGCATATTGCAGTGAAAGAAATTAAGTATGCTCCTTCCTAGGCAGCATCGATCGATCTGGACTTAGCTAGGTAGGTCCGAAAGAGAGCCTGGGCGACAACATGAAAGAGATATCATCTCAATACAGGTGTAGGTGTTCTATTGTAAAAAAAGAAAGAGAATACAGGTTTAGGTACTGTGTGATAGTACTGGGGTAGTAATTACTGGGTCGGCGCCAGCGCGTGTGACCTACCGATTTGTTCGATGAACAAGACAATCATGTACTAGCTGTGTCAGAGGGGCATATGTTTGTCTTAGAGCATCTATAGCCTGGCCCTCAATGTCCGAACAGGCCGTTCGATTATTGATTGAAAATCAATCCAACTGATTTCATCAAACAGGCTCAAACGTCCAGACTGACCGACTCCTTTTATATTTAGCTTAAATATGAAATGATTCTGGGGAGTCAGGATGTGCCCGCCTGGCCTGCACGAGTCCGCATCGACCATAGATATTTTCATCTTCATCCGTTTACCCGACCAAACCCTAGCCACTTCACTCCATTCCAGTCCACTCTTATCCACCATCCTAGGTCACCCCCAACAATCTCCGGCTTTCTCCGTCATGGCGGGCAACGGATCCGAGTCCTTTATCTCTATATCTATTGACCACGAGCTCATTCCACGCTGCCCATAGAAGGAGGTTGTCGTCCGGCTTGCGCTCCGCTGCTCCCAGGAGGCTGCCACCCAACAGCAACACTCGGAGTCGTAACATCGGGAATCCATTGCTTCAGCACAATTGTGCTTTGATCTGGCGCCGCTGCCTCACTAGAGGCGATGCAGTCTGTCTGGTGTTCGAACACCATGGCGGAAGCACAATCCCTCCGTTGAAGCACGAAGCATGGCCGTCCTCGAACGATATCATGGTGAGGCGTGCCCG
Organism: Hordeum marinum; assembly: GCA_022496015.1. Classification (NCBI taxonomy): domain Eukaryota; kingdom Viridiplantae; phylum Streptophyta; class Magnoliopsida; order Poales; family Poaceae; genus Hordeum; species Hordeum marinum. Next base: position 406,466,302 of record CM039676.1, on the reverse strand, counting down.
TCGTTCCAGGCAATGAGCACAGGAGGCAGCGGATTCCCTCGCGGTGGTGGACATTGGAGAGGCGGAGTCACACTCTCCAACGCCCCGTAGGGTGCATCAGTGCTAGGCCACAACCGCGTCGTGATGGATGCCTGCTCCTCCTAGGAAGGATCCTTCATAAACCTCACATCTATCGGCATCGTCCGGATTACGGACTCCGATGAGGAAGAGTAGGGCATGGGAGACGGTGGGAGATCGAGTCTCGTGAACCTGCTGCTAGTGTACCATGTCCTACTTTACCTCGCCAGTGACTAGACCGACACTACAAGGGGCGTAGCCAGCCATCGTTCATGGGCACGACGGAGCCGAACAACCTCCGCGTAGCATCAATTTTAGATTACACGTAATAATATGGATTTGAGATTTCTAATTTAAGGTATCCGAATATAGAATGCATTATTTGAGACGTGAGCAGTAAGTGTTTGCAGACACGTCCGGACGCGATCGTGGATGTTTGAGGAACCTGATTTGCAAGTTACGGCTGTAGATGTTCTTACGTACAAGAGGAGAAGTATGCTACGATGCATGCTAGACTCCACACTAGGTGACGAGCTACATTTGGTCAGCAAATATCGAACGTTGTTGGGGATATAACCCCACAGTATGACCCGCCCTAAGGGCTCCAGGTTATAATTGGCGGCTCGTACACTAGCCCAAAGTGAACCGGTGGACCTAAGGCCCAGGAAGCTTGGTGGCTCATAAGGTCGGCCGGACAGTGGCCCAGAAGACCCGGGTGAGTAAGCCGCCCGGGACAACTTGGACAGGAGGATAGAGGAAGACTCGGATAGACAATGAGAGTCGGTTACCAATTGTACGACCCGTGGTCTAGACCTCCTATTTTAAGGCAGACCCGGGGCGACTTAGAGATCAGGTTATTGTAAACTAGGTCAAGCCTTAGCTCCCTTGTAATCGATATAACAAGCAATACAAGCACAAGCATGACGTAGGCTGTTACCTCGACTCAAGGGGCTAAACCTGGGTAAAACCGTGTCCTTCGTCCCAACCAACCCCTTTGAGTCCACCACGTTAGCGATGGCCGCAAATCCAAGTCCGTTCAACCGGACATCTGCTGTGATAAATCCACGACAGTTGGCACCCACCATGGGGCTCACGCTCGGTGGTGTAGAGTTCTCAAAGGGCTCTCTCCTGGGGCTCAAAGGATACGTAGTTGGAAGGATGAGAAAGAGTCTCTATGGCCGGATCAACATCGACGATGCCGGCTGGGGGCTTGGCCCTGATTCTGTGGAGTATGGCTTCTGGGTTCCGTTCGGACGGATCCACATTTTCAGCGGAAAGGTTGATGGGTCTGTGCCCGGGCCGGACATCTGCACCAACCTCGTCGAGCCGGCTCGGCCCCTGCAACCTGTCCGTAATGTGCGACCTACCCATGTTGAATCGGGTCAGAAGCAAGTCTTCGTGGGCTTCACTCAAGGCATGGATCTGGAAGCTTCTGGATCATAGGAAATCTCGTTTATTCGGAGGACGAATCTTCAAGCGCAAAAACAGAGTCGCTCTACAGGCTAAACAATGGCGGGCTCGGGGGCTACGGCGAGCTCTACCCTGAGTCAGTTGATCTTGGGCTGCCTGTTCACACTACCGTGTTCATGGCGGGGTCAGCCACAGGCACGAGTAGTACAGCTGCGAGAGCCTCCGCTTCAGGTGGTAATCCGCCGCAGCCGGCTCAAGTTCTCATGGGACTGATGGACGAGATCGCGGCTTTAATGGCCACTGAGGTCACGCCAGATAATCAAGCGGCTCGGAATTTGGAGATTGCAAGGATCAAGGACCGGATGGCGGAAGAACAACAGAGGATGGCCGAGCTGAAAGTCCGGATGGAGGAAGAAGTGGAACGTATCAAGACAGATGCTTTACGTCTAGGGCTGGAACAATTGCCGGCGGCTGCGGTACATCGGAGGAGGCATCAATCCCGACTGCCAGAGCGTTATGAATCAAGGAACCTCTTTAGTACACCCGGCACGGGGCGAGTAACAGATGCACCCAAAAGCCGCCCGGCGGCGCGGCCGGCAACTCATCCAACCCGACATAACCAAGCTTCTCCTAGGGATTTTCCAACACCGGCGGGTCATTACTCTAACCCGGCCGAGAATATGGTGGCAGCAGCCACCCAGCTTGAGACGATTCCTATCCCGGATGAAGCACCTTTTGCGTAGGATGTGCGGAACGCCATTGGTTACCTACATACGGCCATGGCCCAGTAGGAGAAATATACTCACAGCCGGGACCGTGTTCATTCGACCCCTCTCCCTAGCCGCAGCTTTAGCCGGCGGTACGAGTCGCCGGTGGTTTCCAGAAGCAACCTGCACAGAGAGATCCCAACAGGTCACCGGCCGAGTTGGGACATGCAAGCATTTGTAAACCATACGGGGAGCCAGCAAGAGGCGTCAGCTATGCCGGCTCACCAGGAGCCTGTGCCTTCCATCTCGATACACGCAGGGATAACCTCCAGGGCAGCAGGACTGCCGTGTTTGTCACCGGCTCTGCGAAGCGAACGGTTGTCGAAGGATTTCAAAGGGCCCCGCAAGGTCCCAAATTATACTACCGATTTACCCCCTGAAGCCTGGGTGGAAAGTTATGAGCTGGCCATGGAGATGCTGGATGTCAGCAAAACAGTTTGTGCCAAGTATTTCATCATGATGCTTGAAGGCCCGGCTCGCACGTGGTTAAAGGGGTTACCAACCAATACTATCAATTCATGGGCGGAGCTTAGGTCCCGGTTCATTAAGAACTTTCAAGGAACATGCAAGCAGCCTATGACCATCGTGGATATTGATCACTGTGTTCAACAGGAGAACGAGTCGGCTCATCATTGGGTATGACGAGTCTCGACAATCATCCACTCCTCGGAGCAGATCACGGTGGCTCAAGCAGTACTGATCTTGGAGAAGAACTGCCACTTTATCCCTCTGAAACAGAAGCTTGGCCGACTCAAACGCACGTGTCAGGACATGGGAGAGCTCATGACGGCTCTCACAAAATATGCCGACTCTGATAGCACGAAGGATCCGGGTTCCGATGAGGAGAAGGACGGCCAAAGTAAGAAGAGCAATCAGAGCAAGGGTGTGGCAAACAATGGTGGCCAAAGCAAGCATAAGAATTACGAGGCCGGGTCAGAGCTGGCGGCCAGTGCAAGCACCCAGCAGAATCACCCCAAAGGTAACAGGAGGTTCAGACCGCCCTTTGGCAAAGATAATTCTTCCTCGAGCATTGAGGAGTTACTTAAACGACCCTGTCTGAATCATAGTCTGCCTGATAAGCCGGCAAACCACACATGGGAGAATTGCCATTTCATGCAGAAAGTCAAGCACTATTTTTCACAACCTAACAATCGAGATGGTGGCCCACAAGGCGGCTCAGTACACGGCGGGTCAGGAGCTGGATTTGGGTCTGGAGGCTCAGGATCCAATCATCCGAGTCAGAATAATCAAGGGGGAAACCAACCGCATTCTGGTAATAACAATCAACAACAACAACAACAACGTAGCCAATCTGGTTATCAGACTAACCCGAAGCAACTCAGTTCCGGCCAGTACCATGTTTTCACGACCAGTCTCAACAAACGGCACTAGAAGCTACGCAAGCGGGCAGTCAATGCAATTGCACCAGCTCTTCCGCAGTATTTAAAGTGGTCTGAATACACCAACTTCCAAAGAAATCCTGCCCACCGGATACACCGACTTGCCTGGCACCACCCCATGAAAGATGGTGGATGAAGGTTTTAAATCTTTGTCGAGTAACTTCATCCGACGAAAAGTGTCATAATAAAGGATGTTTATGCTGCTGCCGCCATCCATGAGCACCTTGTTCACCAAATACCCGCCTACTTCAGGGGCCACAACCAAAGCCAGCCGCCCCAGGTCATCGACACACGGCGGGTGGTCTTCCCGGCTCCACGTTATGTCGTATTCAGACCACTTTAAATACACTGACTTCCACAAGGACTCCACTCTGTAATTGTACTCATCACCACTTTAAGCATCATCTTGTCGACCCGGAGGATATGAACCTACTGAAAAAGCCCACCATAGAGGTTGAGCCACCCCTCAAGTTCTCAGCGGATTATACTAAGGAAGTAGATTTCACTCCGGGCGACTCATCTAAGCAGTTCATCATTGGAGCTCACATGGATCCCAAATAGGAAAGCGTGCTCATTGAATTCATCTGTGAGAATCGGGACATCTTTGCATGGAAGCCTTCTGACATGCCGGGTGTACCGAGAGAATTCACTGAGCACAACCTTAATGTGGATTCGAAATTTAAGCCGATTAAACAGTTTCTACGGCGGTTCAATGAGGAGAGGCGCAAGGCTATTGGGTAAGAAGTTGCCTGGCTCCTGGCAGCAGGTTTCATTGTCAAAGTTTTTCACCCGGAGTAGTTGGCTAACCCGGTGCTGGTGCTCAAAAAGAACGGCACTTGGTGCATGTGTGTGGATTATATGGACCTTAACAAGGCTTGTCCGGCTGATCCGTTTGCCCTCCCCCGCATCGATCAGATCATTCATGCTACGGCGGGTTGTGAAAGCTTGTCCTTTCTGGACGCTTACTCAGGTTATCACCAGGTCAACATGGCGGTTAAAGACAAGTTGAAGACGGCTTTTATTACACCCTTTGGAGCTTTCTGTTATGTGTCTATGCCTTTCAGGCCCAAGAGTGCCTAGGCGACTTATCAGCGATGCGTGTAGAACTGCCTTCACAGTCAGATCGGTCATAATGTTCATGCTTATGTAGATGACATTGTGGTCAAATCTAGTAAGAAGGAGACTCTCTTGGATGATTAACCTTTGATAATCTCTGGGTCTACAAGATGATGATTAACCCGGCCAAATGTGGCTTTGGTGTTCTGGCTGGGAAGCTCCTGGGATTCCTGGTTTCAGAGCGTGGCATTGAGGCTAACCCGGATAAAATCAAGGCTATTACTTCTCTAGCAGAGCTGGTGTATATTAATGATGTCCAGTGCTTGGCAGGGCGGATTACCTCATTGAGCCGGTTCATAAGCCCTCTTGGGGAGTGATACGTCTCCAACATATCTATAGTTTTTGATTGTTCCATGCTCTTATATTATCAAATTTGGATGTTTTATATGCATGAATTTGCTATTTTATATTATTTTTGGGACTAACTTATTAACTAAGTGTCCAGTGTCAGTTTCTGTTTTTCCGTGTTTTTGACCTTTTCAAGCCTCCGTAGCCACCAAAAACCAATCGGGAGACCGTTCCGGCACCCTCCCAGAGGGGAATCCATCTCCAGTGGCCATCTTCATCAACACCATTGCCTCTCCGATGATGCGTGAGTAGTTCACCATAGACCTTCAGGTCCACAGCTAGTATCTACATGGCTTCTTCTCTCTCTTTGATCTTCAATACAAAGTTCTCCATGATCTTCATGGTGATCTATCCGATGTAATTCTCTTTTGTGGTGTGTTTGTTGAGATCTGATGAATTGTGGATTTGTGATCAGATTATCTATGAATATTATTTGAGTCAATTCTGAATTCTTATATGCATGATTTCATATCCTTGTAAGTCTCTTCGAGTTATGGGTTTCGTTTGGCCAACTTGATCTATGATTCTTGCAATGGGAGAAGTGCTTGGTTTTGGGTTCATACCGTGCGGTGTCCTCACCTAGTGACAGAAGGGGTAGCGAGGCACGCATCGTGTTGTTGCCATCAAGGGTAAAAAGATGGGGTCATATATCATATTGCATGAATCTATCCCTCTACATCATGTCATCTTGCTTAAAGCGTTACTCCGTTTGTTATGAACTTAATACACTAGATGCATGCTGGATAGCGGTCGATGTGTGGAGTAATAGTAGTAGATGCAGAAAGTATCGGTCTACTTGTCTCGGACGTGATGCCTACATGTATGATCATTGCCTTAGATATAGTCATGATTTTGCGCGATTCTATTAATTGCTCGACAGTAATTTGTTCACCCACCGTAATACTTGCTATCATGAGGGAAGCCTCTAGTGAACAGTATGCCCCCCGGGTATATTTTACACATTATATATTCATATCTAAATACAAAAACACCAAAAATACCTTGCTGCACTTTTTATTTACTTATTTATATTTACCTATTATCACTATGAGATCTCACCTTGCAAGTAATCGTAAAGGGATTGACAACCTCTTTATCGCGTTGGGTGCAAGTTTGTTGTTTTTGTGCAGGTTCTTTGGTGCCTCATCTTGATACTCCTACTGGATTATACCTTGGTTCTCAAAATAAGGGAAATACTTATCTCTACTTTGCTGCATCACCCTTTCCTCTTCGAGGGAAAAACCAACGCAAGCTCAAGAAGTAGCACGAAGAAAGCGATTCCTTTATATCAGATGATGAAGAAGACGGATAAACTTGTCTAGAGCAAGGCGGTGGGTGAAGCACTTGAGGCGCTCAAAAAATAGCTTACTGAGCCGCCAGTGCTAGCCGCTCCGGCTGAGAAAGAACCATTACTCCTGTATGTGGCGGTTAATAACCGGGCAGTAAGTGCTGCAATTGTGGTCAAGCGCTAGGAGTCTGGAAAAGAATATCCAGTGCAAAGACCGGTTTATTATATCAGTGAGGTCCTGATGGAGTCTAAGCAAAGATATCCACATTGGCAGAAGCTAGTATATGGGGTTTTCATGGCCAGCCGCAAGTTAAAACACTATTTCTTAGGGCACCAGATAACTGTGGTCAGTTCTGCTCCGTTGGGGGATATTATTCAGAACAGAGAAGCCATGGGAAGAATTGCTAGGTGGGCATTGGAGCTGGGACCTCTCAATTTAAAATATGTGCCTCTCACGGCTATCAAGTCCCAAGCTCTTGTGGAATTTATAAATGATTGGACGGAATGTCAAGCTCCCGAGGAAAAGCCGGATAACACATACTGGACCATACACTTCGATGGATCCAAATAACTAGAAGGGTCAGGCGCAGGAGTTGTTTTGACGTCACCTAAAGGTGATAAGTTTTGTTATTTTCTCTGGTTGATGTTCCCGTGCACCAACAATGCGGCAGAGTATGAGGCTCTACTTCATGGTCTTAGATTAGCCAAAGAGATGAATTTAAGCCGGATAAGGTGTTTGGGCGACTCAGATTTGGTGGCTCAGAAGGTTTCGAGCATGGGACTCAAAAGACCCACGGATGGCGGCTTATGGACATGCGGTTGATATTATTGCCAGCCACTTCAAAGGGTTTTAGGTGGATCACATTGATCGTCGCAGGAATGAAGCGGTAGATGCGCTGTCATGGCTTGGCTCCCAACGAAAGCTGGAGCACCCAATGTATTCCTGGACGTCTTACATCGTCCCACTTTTAAGTTACCTTCGAAAGAAGATTTGGCTATTCCTGACCCGGAGGGAGAGCTAGTGGCGGCTTTGCACGCTATCCCAGATTGGACTGTCCCCTACCTGGCCTATCTGACCCGGGGTGAGTTACCTGATGACGAAGACCTGGCCAGACAGGTCACCCGGCACTCTAAATCAATGACGATAGTTAATGGTGAGTTGCACAAATGCAGCGTGACTGGAGTTTTCCAACGTTGTGTTTCACCAGAGAAGGGCCGGCAGATTTTGAATGAAATTCATGCTGGCGATTGTGGACACCATGCCGGCTCAAAGTCCTTGGTGGCTAAGGCTTTCCGGCACGGGTTTTTCTGGTTGACGGCTCACAAACATGCAGAAGACCTAGTCCGTAAGTGCGACGGCTGTCAGAAATTTGGCCAACGTGCTCATGTTCTGGCTCAGGAATTAAGGATGATACCTATTACTTGGCCGTTTGCGGTCTGGGGGCTTGACATTGTGGGACCTTTTAAGAGATCCAAGGATAAGAAAACACACGTCCTGGTGGCGGTTGATAAGATTACCAAATGGGTAGAAGCAGAGCCAGTCAGCAAGTGTGACGCGGCTACGGCGGTTCAATTTGTTAAAAAGTTAATCTACCAGTTTGGTTACCCCACAGCATCATCACTGATAATGGTACAAATCTATCCAAGGGGGCTATGAAAAATTTCTGTGACGAAGAGCATATCCGGCTTGATGTTTCAGAAGTGGCGCATCCACAGTCCAACGGTCAAGTGGAGCGTGCCAACCAGGAAATTCTAAGCGGTATTAAGCCGCGGCTTATGGTCCCTCTACAGCGAATGCCCAGGTGTTGGGTAGAGGAAGTACCCTCCGTCTTATGGAGCATCAGAACCTCCCCTAACAGATCTACGGGCTTCACGCCTTTCTTTATGGTGTACGATGTCGAGGCTGTTTTGCCTAGTGACATCCGGCATGACTCGCCAAGAGTGGCGGCTTATGTTGAGACGGACAATGAGATAGCACGTCGGGATGCGTTGGATGCTTTGGAAGAGGCACGCGAGCTAGCAGTGGCCCGATCAACGATTTATGAACAAGACATGTGCCGCTATCACACCCGCAGGGTCAAGACCCGGACGTTCCAGGAAGGCGATTTAGTGCTCCGGGTGATTCAAGACCAGGGGAATATGCATAATCTATCTCCTCCATGGGAAGGACCCTTTGTAGTCAGCAGAAATCTCAATAACGGGTCATATTACCTCATCGATGTCCGGGATAACTCAGATACGGCGGGTCAGGAGACCCGCCGGCCATGGAACATAGCGCATCTCCGGCCTTATTTCACTTAAAGGTGTCAATGCCCTTCGTTGTATACTATCATTGTATATTTCATAGTTATATAAATAAAATAGCGTCCCTACAAGACAAGGCTTCTACTGTTTCACACATCCTCGTTCATACGAGAAGATGTTTAAAAAAAAGTTCCGGTTGATACATCGACTCAAATTGGCGAAACGCGGCTTCTTACCTTCGGGTATAGCTTATAATGCTTATTAGCCAGGCGTTATGCCATAAAAATCCGGCTCCGAAGAATGAGCCATGGCAAGGGCGACTTCTTACCTTTGGGTATAGCTTCTAACGCCTACCCGCCGGCGCTTTGCGTCGTATTGCTGAAAGGGGGCTTCTTACCGACGGGTATTGCTTCTGTCAACCAATCAGCCGGCTTTATGCCAAACCTCCGGCTAACATGTTAGTCGCGGTTGTGAGGGTTTTTTACCGACGGGTATATAAAACCTAGCAACCGGCGAACGACGGATTCTTACCTTAGGGTATAGCTTATAATGCCTATTAGCCACGCGTTATGCCACAAAAATCCGGCTTTGGAAAATTAGTCACAGCAAACAGTGGCTTTTTACCTTAGGGTATAGCTTATAATGCCTATTAGCCAGGCGTTATGCCACAAAAATCCGGCTCAGGAAAATGAGTCGCGACAAGGGCGGCTTCCCACCTTCGGGTATAGCTTCTAACGCCTATCCACCGGCGTTTTACGCCGTCTTGCTGAATGGCGGCTCATTACCTTCGGGTACATCTTATCAGCTGGCTTTCTGCTACAAAACTCCGGCTAACACAATTAGCCGCGGAAGGAGATTATTAAGTCTTCTTGGCCGACTCTCGCTCCAAGAAGAGGAAACAAATGGCGATGTATATGAAAGGGCATACAAGGAGGATAGCTGAATGCAAAGCCGGATTTTTCCCATATAAAGATTTACGCAGAGCAAATATCACAAGTAACATATTAAAAATGCTTTCCGTGGAGCCCAAAAATATTGATTGAGTCTTTCAAAACCCATACGGCGGGTCATGGAGAGTCGGCTGTTACAAGTTTTTTACGGCAAGGACTAGCTAGATGTCGGGTCATCCTATTGGCAACATGCCCTAGACGCAATAATAAATTGGTTATTATCATATTTCCTTGTTCATGATAATCGTTTATTATCCATGCTATAATTGTATTGATCGGAGACTTAAATGCATGTGTGGATACATAGACAAAACCATGTCCCTAGTATGCCTCTGATAGACTAGCTCGTTGATAAAAAGATGGTTAAGATTTCCTAGCGATGGACATGAGATGTCATTTGATAACGGGATCACATCATTAGGAGAATGATGTGATGGACAAGACCCAAACTACAAACGTAGCATATGATCGTGTCAGTTTATTGCTACTGTTTTCCGCATGTCAAGTATATGTTCCTATGACCATGAGATCATGCAACTCACGGATATAGGAGGAGTGCCTTGTGTGTATCAAACGTCGCAACGTAACTGGGTGACTATAAATGTGCTCTATAGGTATCTCCGATGGTTTCTGTTGAGTTGGCATGGATCGAGACTGGGATTTGTTACTCCGTGTGACGGGGAGGTATCTCAGGGCCCACTCGGTAATACAACATCACAATGAGCCTTGCAAGCAATGTGACTAATTGTTAGTTGTGGGATCTTGTATGTCGAAACGAGTAAAGAGACTTGCTGGTAACGAGGTTGAACTAGTTATGGAGATACAGACGATCGAATCTCGGGCAAGTAACATACCGAAGAACAAAGGGAACATAATACGGGATTAACTGAATCCTTGACATAGAGGTTCGACCGATAAAAATCTTCGTAGAATATGTAGCAACCAATGTGGACATCCAGGTCCCGCCATTGGTTATTGACCGTAGAGGTGTCTCGGTCATGTCTACATAGATCTCGAACCCACAGGGTCTGCACACTTAAGGTTTGGTGACGTTTCGGTAGTGTAGAGTTATGTATGGTGGTGACTGAAGGTTGTTCGAAGTCCCGGATGAGATCCCAGACGTCAAGAGGAGATCCGGAATGGTACGGAGGTAAAGATTCATATATAGGAAGTCCCAGTTTGGTCGCCGGAAAAGTTTCGGGCTCATCGGTAGTGTACCGGGAGTGCCGGTAGTGTACCGGGAGACCTTCGGGAGGGGTATTTCGACCCCAGAGGGTCCATGGGCTGTGGAGAGTGATAACCAGCCCTTAGTGGGCTGGAGAAACATCCACACCAAGGCCCATGGCGCAGGAGGCAAGAGTCCTAAAGGAAAAGGTGGAAAAAGGCTAAAAAGGAAGAGTCCTACTGCTACTAGGAGTGGAGGAGGAGTAGGACTCCTCCCCCACTAGCCGGCCGACTCCTAGGAGGCTTTGGGCTGGCGCCAAGGCTTCCTCTCCCTCCCTCCTTTATATACTAGTGGATTGGGTGCTGTTTAGACACAGTTTACGGCCACGTGCTACCCGTTTCACCGGTGCTCCTCTAGATCGGTTTTCTGCAGTGCTTGGAATCACTCCACCACCATCACTGGAGCGCCGTCACGCTGCCGGTGAACTCTCTCGCCTCTCCATCTCCTCTTGCTGGATCAAGACGGTGGAGATCGTCATCAAGCTGCACGTGTGCTGAACGCGGAGGTGCCGTCCGTTCGGCGCTAGATCGGAAGGACCGTGATCGAGATCGCGAGACGGTTCGTGATGAGATCGCGGGTCGGATCGTGATGAGTTCGCGGGACAGATCGTGATCAAGATCGTGAGACGGATCGTGACAACATCGCGGCACGGATCGTGATGAGTTCGCGGGACGGATCGTGATTGGATCGCGGGACGGATCGTGATGAGATCGTGGGACGCTCGGCGATTTGGATCGCGAAGATGTTCGACTACACCAACCACGTTTCTTAACGCTTCCCGCTTAGCGATCTACAAGGGTACGTAGATCCACTCTCCCTCTCGTAGATGCTCATCACCATGGATAGGTTTGCGTGTGCGTAGGAAAATTTTTGTTTCCCATGTGACGTTCACCAACAGTGGCATCATGAGCTAGGTTGATGGTTCGATGAGATCTCGAGTAGAACACAAAAGGTTTGTGGGCGTTGATGCTTAGATTGCTTCCTCCCTTGGTCGTATTTTGGTTCAGTGGGATTGTGAGATGAAGCGGCCCGGACCAACATTACTCATACGCTTACGAGAGACCGGTTCCCTCGACGCAACTTGTTGCCTAGATGGCTTGCAGGTGACAGTTTCTCTCAGTTTAGTTGGATCGGATTCGACAAAGGCGGTCCTTGAGAAGGTTGAAAAGCAACTAGTGTATCATTGTTGTGGTTTTTGCGTAGGTGAGAATTGTTCTTGCTAGATACCCGTAGCAGCCACGTAAAACATGCAACAACAATTAGAGGACGTCTAATTTGTTTTTGCAGGGTATGTTGTCATATGATATGGCCAATTACATGATGTGATATATGTGATGTATGAGATGATCATGTGATGTATAGATTATCACGACTTGCATGTCGATGAATATGGCAACCCGCAGGAGCCATAGGGTTGTCTTTAATTATTGTATGACCTGCGTGTCAATCATTAAGTGCTATGTAATGCGTTACTTTATCGCTAAATGGTAGCAATAGTAGTAGAAGCATGCAGGGTGTGACAACCCCGATGGCGACACGTTGATGGAGACCAAGATGATGGAGATCATGGTGTCAGGTGACGATGGAGATCATGCCGGTGCTTTCTAGATGGAGATCAAAAGCACAAGTTCATGGCCATATCATGTCACTTATGATTTGCATGTGATGTTAATCCTTTTATGCACCTTGTTTTACTTAGGACGACGGTAGCATTATAAGGTGATTCCTCACTTAATTTCAAGATAAATTGTGTTCTCCCCGAGTGTGCACCGTCGCGAAAGTTTGTCGTGTTGAGACACCACGTGATGATCGGGTGTGATAGACTCTACGTTCACATACAACGGGTGCAAGCCAGATTTGCACGTGCAGAACACTCGGGTTAAACTTTACGAGCCTAGCATGTACAGACATGGCCTCGGAACACAAGAGACCGAAAGGTCGAACATGAGTCATATAGTAGATATGATCAACATAATGATGTTCACCATTGCAGCCACCTCAACTCACGTGATGATCGGACTTGAGTTGGTAAATTTGGATCATGTATCACTCGAATGATCAGAGGGATGTCCATTTGAGTGGGAGTTCTTAAGTAATATGATTAAATGAACTCATTATTATGAACATAGTCAATAGTGTCTTTGCAAATTATGTTGTAGATTACTAGCTCGCGCTGTAGCTCCCGTAAATTTTTATATGTTCCTAGAGAAATAGAGTTGAAAGATGATGGTAGCAATATTGTGGACTGGGTCCGTGATCTCAGGATTGTCCTCATTGCTGCACAGAAGGCTTATGTCCTTAATGCACCGCTCGGTGCGCCAACCCCTCTAGAGTCGTCTGTAGATGTTGTGAACATCTGACAGACACGTTCTGATGACTACTTGATAGTTTAGTACGTCATGCATTACGGCTTAGAATTGAGGCTCCAAAAATGTTTTGAACGTCACGGAACATATGAGATGTTTCTAAGAGCTGAAATTAGGATCTCAGGCTCGTGCCCGTGTTGCGAGATATGAGATCTCCAACAAGATTCTTTGCCTGCAAGATGAAAGAGAATAGCTCAATCGTTGAGCATGTACTCAGATTGTCTGCATGCTACAATCACTTAAATCAAGTGGGAGTTGATCTTCCAGATAAGATAGTGATTGACATAGTTCTCCAAGTCACTTTCACTAAGCTACTAGAACTTGGTGATGAACTATAAATTGCCAGGGATAGAAATAATGATTCCTGAGCTGTTCGCGATGTTTGACACCGCGAAGGTAGAAATCAAGAAGGAGCATCAAGTGTTGATGGTTAACCAAACCACTGGTTTCGAGAAGGGCAAGAGCAAGGAGGGAAACTCATGGATAGCAAGTCAGTTGCTTCTCCAGTGAAGCAACCCAAAGTTGAACTCAAACTCGAGACTAAGTGCTTCTGTTATGAGGTGAGCGGTCGCTGAAGCGGAACGACCCTAGATACTTGGTAGATAAGAAGGCTGGCAACATCGACAGAAGTATATTTGATATACGAGTTATTGACGTGTACCTTGCTAGTACTCCTAGCAGCACCTGGGTATTGGATACCGGTTCGGTTGCTAAATGCTAGTAACTCGAAATAAAAGCTACGGAATAAACGGAGAAATAGCTAAGGGTGAGGTGACGATATGTGTTGAAAATGTTTCCAAGGTTGATGTGATCAACATCGCACGCTCTGTTTACCTTCAGGATTAGTGACGAACCTGGATAAATGTTATTTGGTGTTTTGCGTTGAGCATGGACATGATTAGATCATGTTTGTTGCAATACGGTTATTCATTTAAGCTAGAGAATAATGGTTATTCTGTTTACATGAATAATACCTTCAATGGTCATGCACCCAGTGAGAATGGTTTGTTGAAATCTTGATCGTAGTAATACACATGTTCATAACATTGATGTCAAAAAGATACAAAGTTAATAATGATAGTACCACATATTTGTGGCACTGCCGCAGAATGTCATATTGGTATAAAGCGCATGAAGAAACTCCATGCTGATGGATCTTTGGACTCATTCGATTTCGAATCGGTTGAGACATGCGAACCATGCCTCTTGGGCAAGATGACTAAAGGACCCCGTTAGATGGAGCGGGCAAGTGATTCATTGGAAATGATACATGTTGATGTATGCAATCCAGTGAGTCTTGTAGCGTGAAGTGGATATCGTTATTTTCTTACCTTCACTGATGATTTGAGTAGATATAGTGTATATTTACTTAATGAAACACAAGTCTGAATTGTTTGAAAGGTTCAAGCAAATTCAGAGTGAAGTTTAAGATCAGCGTGACAAGAAGATAAAAATGACTGCGATATGATCGTGGAGGTGAATATCTGAGTTACGAGTTTGGCATACAACTTAAGACAATGTGAAATTTGTTTCACAACTAACGCCACCTGGAACACCATAGCGTGATGGTGTGTCCGAACATCATAGTCATGCTCTATTGGATATGGTGCGTGCTATGATGTCTCTTATCGTTTTACTACTATAATTTTGGGGTTATGCATTAGAGACAACTACATTCACTTTAAATAGGGCACGATCTAAATCCGTTGAGATGACACCGTGTGAATTATGGTTTGATAGAAACCTAAGTTGTCATTTCATAAATGTTTGGGGCTGCAATGCTTGTGTGGAAAATATTTTCACCTAATAAGCTCGAACCCAAAGCGGACAAATGTATCTTCATAGAATACCCTAAGAATACTTGGGTATTCCTTCTATCTCAGATCCAAGTGCAAAGTGTTTGTTGCTTAAACGGATCCTTTCTTGAGGAAATATTTCTCTCGAAAGAATTGAGTGGGAGGAAGATGGAACTTGATGAGGTTGTTAAAACCTTTGTTCAACCAGAGAGTAGTGCAATGTAGAAAGATGTTTCTGTGAAGCCTACGTTAGTTGAAGAGGAAGTTAATGATGATGATCATGAAGCTTCAGGATCAAGTTACTATCGAACTTCGTGGGTCGACAAGGATGTGTACTACTCCTGAGTGGTATGACAACCCTGTCTTGGAGGTCATGTTGTTGGACAACGATGAACCTACGAGCTATGGAGAAGCGATGATGGGCCTGGATTCCGACAAATGGTTAGAGGCCATGAAATCCGACAAATGATCCATGTGTGAAAGCCAAGTATAGACTATGGTAGACTTGCTCGTTGGACGGCAGGTCATTGAGTACAAATGGATCTTTAAAATGAAGACAGACACTGATGGTAAATGTCACCATTTGTAATGCTCGACTTGTTACAAAGATGTTTGTGACAAGTTCAAGGAGTTGAATACGATGAGACTTTCTCACTCGTAGCGGTGCTAAAGTCTGTTGGAAATATGTTAGCAGTTGCTGCATTTTTTGATTATGAAATCTGGCAGATGGATGTGAAAACATCGTTTCCTTAACGGTTTACTTGAGGAACGGTTGTATGTGATACAACCAGAAGGTTTTGATAGTCCTAAGGATGCTAAAAGGTGAGCAAGCTTCAGTGATCCTTCTATGGACTGAAGCAAGCATCTCGGAGTTGGAATATACACTTTGATGAGGTCATCAAAGTTTTTGTAGTTTATACAAAGTTTACGAGAAACTTGTATTTACAATAAAGTGAGTGGGAGCACTATAGAATTTCTGATAAGTATATGTGGATGACATATTGTTGATCGGAAATAATGTAGAATTTCTGGAAGGCATAAAAGGTTGTTGGAAAAGTGTTTTTCAAAGTAAAAACCTGGATAAAACTACCAAATTATTGAGCATCAAGATCTATAGAGATAGATCAAAGATGACTTGATAAGACTTTCAATGAGTACATACCTTGAAAAGGATTTTGAAAGGAGTTCAACATGGATCAGTCAGAGAAAGAGTTCTCGCCTGATTTGTAAGGTGTGAAGTTGAGTGAGACTTAAATATCGACCATGTCAGAAGGAAGAGAAAGGACGAACGTCGTCCCCCATGCCTTAGCCATAGGCTCTGTACAGTATGCCATGTTGTGTACCGCACCTGTGTGTGCCTTGCCATGAGTCTGTCAAGGGGTACAAACGAGATCTAGGAGTGGATCACTGGACAGCGGTCAAGATTATCCTTAGTAACTGAAAGACTAAGGAGATGTTTCTCGATTATGGAGGTGATAAAGAGTTCGTCGTAAAGAGTTACATCGATGCAAGCTTTAACACCAATTCGGATGACTCGTAGTAGCAATCTGGATACATATAGTGGAGTAGCCATTTGGAACATTACCAAGTGGAGTGTGGTAGCAGTGTTTACGGTTTGACATAGAGATTTGCAAAGTACACACGGATCCGAATGTTACAGACCCGTTGACTATAAGACCTCTCTCACATGCAAAGCATGATCGAACCCCAGAACTCATTGGGTGTTAGATTCATAACAATGCGAATCACATGGTGATGTGAACTAGATTATTGACTCTAGTGCAAGTGGGAGACTATTGGAAATATGCCCTAGAGGCAATAATAAATTGGTTATTATCATATTTCCTTGTTCATGATAATCGTTTATTATCCATGCTATAATTGTATTGATCGGAGACTTAAATGCATGTGTGGATACATAGACAAAACCATGTCCCTAGTATGCCTCTGATAGACTAGCTCGTTGATCAAAAGATGGTTAAGGTTTCCTAGCCATGGACATGAGATTTCATTTGATAACGAGATCACATCATTAGGAGAATGATGTGATGGACAAGACCCAAACTACAAATGTAGCATATGATCATGTCAGTTTATTGCTACTGTTTTCTGCATGTCAAATATATGTTCCTATGACTATGAGATCATGCAACTCATGGATATCGGAGGAGTGCCTTGTGTGTATCAAACGTTGCAACGTAATTGGGTGACTATAAAGGTGCTCTACAGGTATCTCCGATGGTGTCTGTTGAATTGGCATGGATCGAGACTGGGATTTGTTACTCCGTGTGACGGAGAGGTATCTCAGGGCCCACTCGGTAATACAACATCACAATGAGCCTTGCAAGCAATGTGACTAATTGTTAGTTGTGGGATCTTCTATTACGAAAAGAGTAAAGAGACTTGTTGGTAACGAGGTTGAACTAGGTATGGAGATACTGATGATCGAATCTCGGGCAAGTAACATACCAAAGAACAAAGGGAACATCATACGGGATTAACTGAATCCTTGACATAGAGGTTCGACCGATAAAGATCTTCGTAGAATATGTAGGAACTAATGTGGACATCCAGGTCCCGCCATTGGTTATTGACTGTAGAGGTGTCTCGGTCATGTCTACATAGTTCTCGAACCCGTAGGGTCTGCACACTTAAGGTTTGGTGACGTTTCGGTAGTGTAGTGTTATGTATGGTGGTGACCGAAGGTTGTTCGGAGTCCCGGATGAGATCCCGTACGTCACGAGGAGCTCCGGACTGGTCCGGAGGTAAAGATTCATATATTGGAAGTCCCAGTTTGGTCCCTAGAAAAGTTTCGGGCTCATCAGTAGTGTACCGGGAGTGCCGGTAGTGAACCGGGAGACCACCGGTAGGGGTATTTCGACCCCAGAGGGTCCATGGGTTGTGGAGAGTGATAACCAGACCTTAGTGGGCTGGATAAACAGCCACACCAAGGTCCATGGCGCAGGAGGCAAGAGTCCTAAAGGAAAAGGTGGAAAAAATTGCTAAAAAGGAAGAGCCCTCCTCCTACTAGGAGTGGAGGAGGAGTAGGACTCCTCCCCCTCTAGCCGGCCGACTCCTAGGAGGCTTTGGGCTGGCGCCAAGGCTGCCTCTCCCTCCCTCCTTTATATACTGGTGGATTGGGTGCTGTTTAGACACAGTTTACGGCCACGTGCTACCCGTTTCACCGGTGCTCCTCTAGATCGGTTTTCTACAGTGCTTAGGCGAAGCCCTGCCGGAATCGCTCCACCACCATCACCGGAGCGCAGTCACGCTGCCGGTGAACTCTCTCTCCTCTCCATCTCCTCTTGCTGGATCAAGACGGTGGAGATCTTCATCAAGCTGCACGTGTGCTGAACGCGGAGGTGCCGTCCGTTCGGCGCGAGATCGGAAGGACCGTGATTGAGATCGCGAGAGGGTTCGTGATGAGATCGCGGGACAGATCGTGATGAGTTTGCAGGATAGATCGTGATCAAGATCGTGAGACGGATCATGACAAGATCGCGGGACGGATCGTGATGAGTTCGTGGGACGGATCGTGATTGGATCGCGGGACGGATCGTGATGAGATCGTGGGACGCTCGGCGATTTGGATTGCGAAGATGTTCGGCTACACCAACCGCGTTTCTTAACGCTTCCCGCTTAGCGATCTACAACGGTACGTAGATCCACTGTCCCTCTCGTAGATGCTCATCACCATGGATAGGTTTGTGTGTGCGTAGAAAATTTTTTGTTTCCCATGCGACGTTCCCCAACACATCCTGCTCTGTCTCTTCGGTGGCCTCGATCTCGAGATTGTCCAAATCCTAGTTGCAGTTCGTTAGAGCCGCAAAAGAACCTTCTTCAAAGAAAGCAGATGGGTCAAGGTCAGGATCGAAGAGGTCCTTACTACGGCCAGGCGTTAAGTCCTTGCACTCGTAAAGCGGGCCGCAGATTCTCTTTTGGTCAGGGCCATAAGCCGCCTGGTAGATTGTCAGATCAGCTTCCTCCGCTAAGACGGAAGTCAGCACTCTGGAATCCTTCACGCATCGGCTATAGTCAGCATCAGTGAATTCAGAGTCGTCGTCTTTCTTTTAGGGGAACCCATCCATCATCTCGGCTGGCGTCAGCTCCGGAGAGAAAGCCAAGGCCCGGCTGATGCCTGCAATTGCCCCTTGGCGGGCGGCTGATCTCTTTAACTCGGCAATTTGCTTGGGCATGGTGGACAAGAGCTCCAAGATGCCCTTGAGAGTCGCCGGAATCTTCTCTTTGTATTGTACAGCCTTAATGATGCACACCGTGCCACAGTACAGCTGCTCTGTCAGTGTATAGATAGCCTTCAGCGGCAACAGACTGTCAGAAGCTAGTTACCGGCTCCAAGGGCCTGCATAAGTCAGAAATTTCATGATGAGTCGCCAGTACAAGTATTATATGACCATTGAAGCTCAAGTTGTCAGAAGCTTACTAAAAAGGGCGGCTGTCGTCCTGGTAATGTGACGCTTCAGGGCTTGGAGTTCGTCTGATACTGCTATCACTCGTTGATCGGCGTCATCCGCCCGCTTGGTCAAGGAGGCTTTCTCAGACTCGACTGACTCTTTAAAGGCTGCGAAGTCGTCCTTGATTATAGCCAGCTCCTCAGAGAGGAGCCGACACTTCTCGTCTGCCACACTTCGAGCCGCTTCTTGAGCCGCCAGATTGGTCTTCAGATCCGCCAACTGCGACCCTATTTCAGCTAAAGTTTCCTGGGGCATGTCAAAACATAGCATCAATAGGCATGTCTCCAAACAGATAGCAAGCGATATCTCGAACACTTGGGGGCTAATGTCTATTTTCAGATGTTTTGGCACTGAAAAACACAGCTCCACTTGAATAGATTGAGCCGGCCCTTGGGGACTACGGATTTGGATTTCTCTACAAGGAAGATCATGAAAGACCCGGCTCAACTTGATTAGATTGAGCCAGCCCTTGGGGACTACGGATTTGGATTTCTCTACAAGGAAGATCATGAAAGACCTGGCTCAACCTTGAGCTAGATTGAGCTGGCCCTTGGGGGCTAAGGAAGGTTATAACAGGAAAAGGAGTACCTCGTATTTTTTCCTCATCGGTCTGACCAGTCGAAGCTCTAGATCCCGGCTGGTGGAAAGTCGGTTCACATAACAGGTGTGAAGCTCTTTGGCTATCATCTTCTCAAAGGCGGAAGATTCAAACTCCAACTTCTTCGAGGCTTCAGCTGGCTCCTTATGCTTGGTCAGCACGTGAGCCGGGGGAGACTGGAAGCCAGAGTCGGTGATCACGATGTCCGGAGTGGCAGCATTCTTGGTCATCTGGGCAGGACTTGGTGGCTTTGAAGGATCCCTTGGAGGGCTCTCTGGGATGATATCCTCAACAACAGGCCCACTGGATGCGGCTGGCGGATTTACATCCAGGCGTGACTTGTCCGGTTGTTCACACTTCGGCTCTTGAACTGCAGGGCTGGGGGAGGACTTGTTCGTCTTTTGACGCTTCACTTGAGCCCTGGAGAGCACGAATGTCAGAACCCAAGGTTTACAGCCGCCAAAGGGAGCAGAATGCACGGTTAAACGAAATACTTACAGCGGATTGATCTTAGGAGGTGGCAAGGCGTTTGCCGTAGAGTCGCCAGAGGAAGGTGACCTCTAAAGAGATAAATTATAAGACAATATTGAAATGGTAAAGCAAACCAGTCAAAAAAGGAGATACATACCTTTGCAGGGCGCTTCTTTGGAACCGGGGAGTTCGGTAAGCCGGACGCGAGATCTGTAGAGCCGGCGCTTCGGGTCTGACGATGCTCAGCCTATTGTTGCTTTTTCAAAAGAAAGTCGGGAGCCAGATAAGCAAGAGGATGAGAAAGAGGAACTTTTCCAATAACCTGCCACGGCTTCCGGGGGATAAAGTATTCTGAACTGGAGGAAACATAGATTACCTTAGCGGGCGTTGGCGCGGCTTGTCTCTACATCATCCTTGGAGCAAAACAGATGTTAGTGAAATAAGAAGACAAAGTCTCGAAAAATAGCTAAAATGTTACCTCTGAGCCGGATGATTGTGGCAGGTCAAACCATCCTTCTTGCGGGACGTCCTTCTTGGGCTTCTTATCCGGGGCCTTCTTCTTGGTCTTCTTCAAGGGAGGGACGTATTCTTTCTTCCAGAAGTCAAAGTCGGCCTGAAAGAATAAGTCGGTTAAAGGCAGTAGATCAGCAAGGTACAGGTAAGGTCCAAGAAACGAATGGGAAGAAATTGCCTTACATCTGGGGCCGGATTAATTGCACTAAAGGGGATCAACCCTATAGAGCCGTAGGCTCCGGATGTCTCATGAACAAGACTCCTGATGGCAGTGGTGATATCGTCCTCTATCAAGGTTGACCGGCTGAAGCAGAGTGAGGTGTCGTATTCGCCCTTGTACTCACACATAAGGCGGCTTCTGTGGCTTAACGGCATGATCCGCCAGAAGATCCAGAAGCGGTTCAGGTCCAATCCGGTTAAGCCATTGGCCATGAGGGCCCTAATCTTGGCATGAGCCGGCTCGTATCTTGCACGCTCTGAAGCTGATAGCCAGCCAGGAAGCTCTGAAGGACGGTAACCCGGTAGTGGATGTTCACCCTCTGGAGAAGTATCTTTGCAATAGAACCAAGTTTTATTCGAGTCCTTTGGGTGACTCGACATCCGCGTAGCCGAAAAAGTGATATCCCTACGCCTCTGGATAGAAATTCCACCCAGCTCGAGACTCGGACCAGACTTCATTTCAGTTTGACGGTTGGCATAGAAGAACTCCCAGAACAAGCCTACCTACGGCTTGATTTGCAGATAGACTTCACATAATACTTGAAAGTTACAGATGTTTGAGACGGAATTGGGGGCAAGGTCTTGAGGATGGAGTTTGTAAAGATGAAGGACATCGCGGAAGAATTTTGAGCCGGGAGGTACGAAACCCCACTCAATATGGTCCGAGAAAACAACCACCTCTCCTTCTTGGGGAACGGGCTTCAGTTCGTCACCCAAGACTCGCCATTGGATGGCATCTTTGGAAGGGAGAGTGCCAGCGTGAACAAAGTCCAACAAAAACTCTTCCGTAATACATACCCGACCCAGTTACAGGAGTTTGAGGCACGAGACATTCTGCCGGCTCGAAGACTGTGAAAATTAAAGCACGGCAGGTCAAGAGGAGACTAAAATCTACGGCGGCTTACGAGCTTAAAGATTCTATATATAAGTTGTTATCCTCCGGCTGATGAGAGCCGGCGCAGCATGGCGAGTCAACATAGCAAACAAGGGAGTGAAATTCGGCTAAGTCCTAGAAAACACATTTCACAAAACTACCGCTATATTTATGGATCTACAAAAGCAGGGGAAAGTTTCTATTTTAGACCTAGCAAAGAACAGGTGAAGCAGCGGAAGCTGAAACAATAAGAAGGAGCCGCGATGAGTCCATGTATTACGCACGGCCACCCCGTACGCGGCAGCGCGCCAGGGATGAGCGTTAAAGGTACGGACGGCGTCGGAGGAACCCGCGTAACGGCTCAGAGGAACCCGAGCTACGGCGTCGGAGGAACCCGAGCAACGGCGTCGGAAGAACCCACGCGGCGGCGACGGAGTTTTTTTACAAACCCTAACGATGCGGTAATGGGTCTAAAGAGAAGCACATGCTTAGCAGTGATGGCGCAGCGGAACACGGACGAGAATCTGGTTCGCACAGGTTGATGCAGCAGCTAGTCATCGACGGAGCGGAGGCGGCACCGGAGCTGGGGGCAATGGAGGCAGTTGCGTCAAGAGAAGAAAGACGAGGAAGCGAGCGAGAGAATGGAATAAATCGCCTGGGGCGGTCCTATTTTAAAGGAGAAAGTGGAATGAGCGCAAAAATCTAGGCGACAAAAAACGTTTCGGCCGAGGCGGATGCCTCGATTTTCGGGATGGTCACTTAATGCGAAGATTTGGTGAGTACGTCAGTGAATCTTTCCTGCAGGGTCAACGTGACATCATGGCGGGTCATTCCAGGTGACTCGCCAAAAGAGTAAGACAAGAGGGTGAAGTGAGCAAGCTCAAATCAACCTGGGACCTAATGTTGGGGATATAACCCCACGGTATGACCCGCCCTAAGGGCTCCGGGTTATACTTGGCGGCTCGTACACTGGCCCAAAGTGAGCCAGTGGACCTAAGGCCCAGGAAGCTTGGCTGGTCATAAGGTGGGTAGGACAGTGGCCCAGAACACCCGGGTGAGTAAGCCGCCCAGGGACAACTTGGACAGGACGATAGAGGAAGACTCGGATAGACAATGAGAGTCAGTTACCAATTGTACGACCCGTGGTCTAGACCTCCTATTTTAAAGCAGACCCAAGGCGACTTAGAGATCAGGTTATCGTGAATTAGGTCAAGCCTCAGCTCCCTTGTAATCGATATAACAAGCAATACAAGTACAAGCAGGACGTAGGCTGTTACCTCGACTCGAGGGGCCGAACCTGGGTAAACTCGTGTCCTTCGTCCCAACCAACCCCTTTGAGTCCACCATGTTAGCGATGGCCTCGAATCCATGTCCGTTCAACCGGACATCTGCTGTGATAAATCCACGACAAACGTCGATCTCCGTCTCTCGAACAGGACAGGTACACGCTAGTAGAAAACATGGCTTGGGTCACAGCTCGGTCTACGCATTAGTCCCGGTTGCCTTACGAACTGGGACTAATGTGAGCATTAGGCTAGGGCGCCTGTCGGGCATTAGTCCCGGTTCGAGCAGGACCTTTAGTCCCGGTTGGAGACACCAACCGGAACTAAAAGGGCCAATACCCTTTAGTCCCGGTTCGTGTCTCCAACCGGGACTAAAGGTGCGGTTGAGGCTTTAGTGCCGGCTCGTATCTCCAACCGAGACTAAAGGCTAGACCTTTAGTCCCGGTTAGAGATACCAACCGGTACTAAAGGGTTTTGAAAGTTTTTTTTGGTTTTTTCTATTTGTTTTTTGTTTTAAATTCCTTATATCTTTTAGGATATTTGATTTTTTTGAGTGATTCTTTGTGCATTAGATTCAAAATTTTGTCCAGTTTGTGTTTGTGCAATTATTTTTCCAATTTGAATGGTTTAAATTTGAATTTGTACAAATTTGCTTCAAACCCTAGATTGTGAATAACTTCAGTTTAAAAATAGTTTTAAATTTAATTCTTTTTGCTCCTAGGCACATGTTAGATGGTGCATGTTGAACACACAAAAAGTATGGAGTTCAAATAAGTTTAAAAAATGAAATGCCTTTGTAACAGATGATTTTTCGTCCAAAACCCTGATACTTCGAAAGAGATTGTCCAGTTTGTACACGAAATGCATCTAGTTTTTACCGTAACCCTCTCAACTTTTTAGCACATGCTATGTGTGTGAAATAATGATACCATGCCAAGTTTCAACCTTTTCAGAGTTCAATTGTAGTGCTTTTTAATTTCAGGGTCATTTAGCTCAAAAAAATTAATAAATGCATGAAAAATAGCGAATGAAGTGGGAAATGGCTGAAAATTGATGATGTGGCTTTGAATGGTGCATGTTGAATGCACAAAAACTCTAGAGTTTAAATAAGTTTTAAAAAACGAAATGCCTTTGTAACAGATGAGTTTTCGTCCAAAACCCTGATACTTTGAAAGGGATTGTCCAGTTTGTAGATGACGTGCATCTAGTTTTTACCGTAAGCGTGTCAACTTTTTAGCACATTCTATGTGGGTGAAATAATGATACCATGCCAAGTTTCAACCTTTTTATAGTTCATTTGTAGTGATTTTCAATTTCAGGTTCATTTAGCTCAAAAAAATTAATAAATGCATGAAAATTAACGAATGAAGTGGGAAATGGTTGAAATTGATGATGTGGCTTTGAATGGTGCATATTGAACGCACAAAAACTTTGGAGTTTAAATAAATTTTAAAAAATGAAATGTCTTTGTAACAAATGAGTTTTCGTCCAAAACCCGCATACTTCGAAAGGGATTGTCCAGTTTGTACACGAAGTGCATCTAGTTTTTACCATAAGCCTCTCAATTGTTTAGCACATGTTATGTGGGTGAAATGATGATACCATCCCAAGTTTCAACCGTTTTAGAGTTCATTTGTAGTGCTTTTCAATTTCAGGGTCATTTAGCTCCAAAAATTAAAAAATGTATGAAAAATAACGAATGAAGTGGGAAAGGTTTGAAAATTGATAATGTGGCTTTGGATGGTGCATGTTGAACGCACAAAAAGTCTGGAGTTGAAACAAGATTAAAAAAGTGTTATGAAAAAAGTAAAACGGCTATAACTTTTGCATACGATGTCAAAAAAAGTGTTATGAAAAATAATGTTTTTAAAATAAATTATGTCGTATTTGGATTCCTCACATTTTTCTGATAATAATGGATATATTATTTGTTGAATTTCGAT
Source organism: Hordeum marinum (assembly GCA_022496015.1). NCBI lineage: Eukaryota > Viridiplantae > Streptophyta > Magnoliopsida > Poales > Poaceae > Hordeum > Hordeum marinum. The sequence goes on along the minus strand of CM039676.1, from coordinate 406,440,962 downwards.
TTATAGATTTAAAGATATTAATCATGCCATATTAAATGAATAAATTGCAAAAATAATAATATATTATTACTTATTTTATTTTCATTGAAATTAATTATTATTATTAATCATTTATTGTTGTTTATTTAAATATTTGTTTGGAATTCAAAAAATTAAATCATGTTACATCAAGATCCAAGGGTTAATAGGATTAATAGCTTAATATTGTCAAGAAAACAACAAGTGCGGACTTGGAAACTAGGGATGATAGAATTTGAAAGTTAAGTGTGCTTGGGTTGGAGTAGTGAGACCGGGAAGTTAGACGATTTGCAATGAGGGGTGATTAGAGATTAAATTATTAAATTAATCCAGTGCAGTGAGGAGAGCTAAAAATTAAAGAATTTTTTTGAAAAATACTTTTAATATCGGTTGGTAACACCAAGAAGGACTAAAGGTCCCGTTCTAAAAAGTTGCCACGCGAAGCCCTTTAGTTCCGGTTCGTAGTCCAACCGGGACTAAAAGTGAAAACATTTTGTCCCGGTTCTAGAACCGGGACTAAAGGCCCTTACGAACCGGGACAAAAGGCCCGTTTTCTACTAGTGACAGCGGACCATAAGAGAGACGGTTACAAGAACGAAGAACACGGCAAGGATAATTTAAACGTCTTCATTGAGTAGCTAGCGCACACGCAGTTGGACTTGGTGAAGCTGACAGGTGTTGATCGGCTTTCGATAGCGAAGCCAATCACGCTCCCGTGTAGCTTGCCCCTTAAATACCCGCTCTGGTCGACATGGCATTCATAGCTCGCGCCTGCGCACTCGTGGTAAAGGCCCACGCGCGCCGAATTCCAAGTATCCTACGGTGCGTGCTAGCTTGCACATGGATGCACGCAGGTGCGACGTGCGTCAGTCGTCAGTTCAGTCCATCGCCGTACGTAGCTAGGTCAACAGCCCATTCATCAGAATTCCTTACATAGACGTACGGGATTTAACCGCACGAGCTTTGATACACGTACCCTGGATCACGGTTAGCGGGTAACAGGGTGAGGTGTCACTACACGGGATTTTATCGATTCGGCGTCGGCCATCGGCAGCAGCTAGCTACTCCGAGCCGGCGACCTGGAGCCCGAGCAGGAGTTAAACGGTACGGTCACAACTACTCCAGGCTACATGCATAGTAAAAATAGACCTTTTGTTTATAACATTATTTCTGATCTGGTTTAAACCGATACTAATGTAACCATTAGTTCCGATTCGAAACGGGCATCACTAGTCTCGATTCGTTCCGAACCTTTAGTTTCGATTCGTAACACGAACCGAAACTAAAAACCTAGGACCCCACGATAACCTTTAGTCTCGCTTCGTGTCAAGAATCGGGACTAAAAATCTTCTATATAAACCCTTCGACCAACGTACATACTTCTTCCAGATATGCAGGTCGTACGTACATACTTCTTCCAGATATTAATTATCATGCTATATATAGCCTCGTGCACAGATGCATGCACGTACGACACGCACGCTCGCCAGGTATTCTTAATTTATTGTGTAAGCAGGTCTTGTAATGAGGACTTAATTATCACGCATAAATTAGATTATATTCATCTTTTGTACTAACGCAATATTATATGCGACTTGCGCTGTTATTCCCTAGCTATAACAATGAGAACATCTTGTCTTATGCTACACATAGGCTGCTCAGCTGAGAAAAACCAACTAAATGTACGCTTTGCTACCATCGGGCACAAGACAAAAGAGGTCGATGATCGAAACTGACTTTTTGCAGCAGATGGGTCGAGGTCGTAGGACTTCTCCGTTGAAAGGGACACCAGATTAAACAGAAAGCAGATCATCCACGGTTAATTATAACATTATTAGATTCTCTCCACAACAACCTTTGAAGATTGTGGCTTACAATTATGTTTTGTATACTCTTCTTTGTCGCAGATATTAAAGCTCAACATAAGTACAAAGCATTCCAAATATAATAAAAATTATATTGAGCTCCCTGCACCTTCGGATCACCATTGTCACCACCACCGAGCCGCCGATGCATCACTATCGCCGCTCTTTTACCAGAGCCGGCCTAACCTTGTCATAGACAGCCGGGAAGTTGTTGTGTATCTATATGCATCAAAGAACCAACACACCAAAGTCACAGTCATTGCCGTTGAAACCTTGAATCGATCTGAAAAACCTCGCAATAGTTTTAAATCAACCTTTGGAGGTAATTTTCGTAGATGGGCCGGCGGTGGTTCCGGGTTTTGCCTCGAAGTCTGTGTCACAAATACACGAACCGGCATAGGCTGTTTCTGAAACCACCTGTGCTAATATTGCAGCGCAAAAAAAATGGTTTGCATAGACAAACCGCCTCCGGTGGGACGACATCCAGAGGTGACTGTATTCGGAACCTCGTACAAGATCTTTAGGGGCAATCACTCTATTTTGTAATCATCCCTAGAACTGAAATTCATGTAAAAGTACAACCCAACACTAGCATACTATTCCCCCGACTATCACAGGAGTGCACATATAGTACCAGTTAAAACATGAAACAAGTGCCACACAAGACGGGAAACAAAGTTAAACGTAGTTTTAGAAATCACACGAATTCGAACACTTAAACATAGACGTATGGTTCAAGGAGCAGCAATGGCTCCGCCGGCTCCCGCATCTCCATCACCTTCAACACCACCGGCTCCAACGACGGAATCGGCACCTTATTCGCTAGGAGCATGCATGATCTCAATTTGTGTTGGGCCATACAAGTTTGGAACATGCAGCATGAACTCTTTTTTTTTAGAAAAAGAGGATTACCTCCGGCCACCGCATCATGATGATGCATGCAGCCCCTTTATTCCCTGGAAAAAAGAAATAGTCTGCGGTTCCGAACAAGCTCTCAATGAAATATAAAACAATGTTCAATGATAAAAAGAAATGAATGATGCCACAACCGGCGAACATAGGCCTAGATGCCTAACCATCTATCCTATTACTAGACCGCCATCCAAACCGGTTGTAGATATTCCGCGCTACCATCTCCCACCGGACAGACCCAGTAACCAAAGACTTCCTGGTTTCCGCAGGAGTGAGTATCGACCAAGTACGGATAACGCCAATGCTGCATGAGCTCTAAAACCTTGGTCGCCATTAAATTTTTTGGTGGCTGGGTGACCAAGCCTTGCTTCATGTTCGCCTCATGAAGATGATAAAAAACAATCCGCTTTTGAATTTTACAAGAACCATATTCTTGACATAATGATCAGCAACCTTGAAGTCCCGGTTTGAGAGCATAGGTAACAACGCACAAAGTTGAAAGAATGGTGCTTTTGACCTTGAATATCCAACATTTTGGACAACGCCATATTCCACATCCAACTGAATCCTTGTGGTATAAGCTATATTCACGGCATCACGAGGGCAATCATACAACTGAAAAAGGCAAGTAAATAACATATTAAATTAGATAAACGAGATGATACCCCTCAAGTTGTTGTGGGAATCGATTGAAATATATTTCAATGATATTTGGTTGTACGAAACATGGATAAAAAATGCTTAATATATATTTTGACTAGTTAATAATATTTTTTCCAAGGATGTAGTGTGGGGGGGGGGGGGCCTTGATTAGGTAGAATGTGTGCATGTTACTATAATAGAAGTAGTGGGGGTTAATACAGATAAACTATTAATGTATACAAAAAACTAAGAGCATCTCGAAGCATCAATAAAACTCAACACATTAAATACAGAATGCAAGCACACGCAAAAGACTAAAAGATAAATTTACCTCATAGTCCATCTTCTAACTCTTACTTTAGGATAGTCCATCCTCACTCATCCTTCTTTGACTTTTCCCAGATTCATGCAAAACAAATGATAGTTCAACTAATGTTTGGATCTTAAGTATAAAATTAGTAAATATGCAAACATAGTGGTGCGGCAGTGGGTTGAAGGATGGCACGTTTTCAATGGATGAATATGTCACCCTAGAAAATTCTCTACTACTATGATTTCACTCTACTTCTTCACAGAATCAAAAAGACCCTATATAGTAGAAACTAGCACAGAAGATAAATGTAGTTACCTTAGCCTTTTCTTTGTTAACGAGGGTCTTGTTGGGATCGATGCTTTGGGAATGTGAATCACAGAGATTTGATGCACATGTTTACTTCAAACGAAAGAAAATAAATAAATAAATGAACATAATTCACAGTAAGAAATTGATTCACAATTATAAATAAGATGGAATGCACAATTATAGAATCAACAAAATAGCAACGAATCCTACCTCGGAAATTCTCTCACAAACTACACCAAAGACGACACGGAGATAAAAGGACAGGGAGATAGAGAGGAGAGGAATATGCTGGTACTGGGAGGTGCTATTTTCCGGGCGCGCAACTTGGTGAGGAATTGGGCTCCCGTCATCGACCCGGAGCTTCTTTGGTGGCGATTGCGTGGGCTAGTATCGGCGCGGAGGGAGTGGGCCCCCATGAAGGTGGTACGTCGCCGTGTGAGGGAGGAGGACGAGCACGTCCGTCGCTACATGGTTGCGTTGGACGCCAGGTTTTCCAATACCTGTCAGGTTCTTCAGGGATCTCACCCGAGCTATGATCCTATGATGGTTCCTTCTTTTGGATATCCATCGCCCGCGCCTCAGGAACAGCGAGTCAACTGGATTATTCGGTAATATTCGAGCTATATTAGTGATGTTATATAATAATATTCGAGATGTATTATTGATAATATTCGATGATGCATTAACTGGAGTATTCGAGATGTATTAGTGATATTATATGAGATGTATTCGAGATGTATTTTCTTATTGAATGCATTCTAATTTGAATATTAAATTGTTTTATCTTTATTCTAGATTATTAAGATATGAACGGTAGCGGCAGAGACCGTGAAGAGGATGTCTTCGAGATGATACGCTCCTCAAACTCAGAGATTGAACTAGATGATGTCTCTCAATATCTAAACGAGTCCGGTGAGGGAATTGAGGAAGAACAAAGAGACGAAGGGCACACAAACAATGATGGCGAAGGAAATGTTCTTTAACTAAAAAAGTCCGGTGAGGTATATATATAAATATATATATAAGGCCTCTCGTGATCATTACATGTATTAATTGATTTGTATATATATAGGAAAAATACATCCTACCACTTAGGGATAGTTACCCCACATGTCTCGTATATTACCATGTGGTAGTATATATACTACTTTATTATTATAAATATGTTCATATAATATATATAAGATAATTCAAAACGAATTACATGAAAAACTTGCAAACTGACCCATAGTTTTTATCATATTTTTGAAATACATACATATTTGTATGTAAAAATGAGCATACTCAAAATACAATACATACTACCAAAAAAATAAATATATATACTACCTACACATACTTATATGCAACATGCTACGCGTACATACTCTTTGATATAATAGATACTACATACAACATACAAAACTCAAGTGATGGTAACTATCACTGGTGGTAGGAAACATTTGTCATATATATATATATATATATATATATATATATATATATATATATATATATTAAGAATAGCTTATTCCTTTCCCTGGCCATTCGACTTAGACAAAAGAAATTATCAAACACAGAATGTAACTTTCTAGCATGCATGTTGTAAAATTACCTCACTTCTTTTGTAAAATTATGACAACACCTTTTAGTAAGACATTGATACGCCACATCTTTATTGCATGCAGAATGTAATTTATGGCATGCATGTTATAAAATTACTTTACTTTCTTTTGTACGGTGTAATTTTATAGACCAAGCTCCTTCACATAGTGTAATATTATCTCAACTGTGTTCTTTTCTTACATTTTCAAGTGGGATTGGACAGGGGTGAGGAATAATTATTCCTCATCCAGAGTGACGAGTAATACGAACATATATATATATATATATATATTCTTTTAGCCCTACAGATCGATCAGATCTTCTATAAGAGTAGTAAGAGGCCCGGTCAAAAGTTGGACGTTGGCATAAAGTACAACATCAATGAAATCAAAGCAGATGGCGAACCAATTGCTCCTAAAAAGAATGCGAACAAATTTATATGTCAACGCGGCGTTATTGTTAGGGACCAAATCGCGATCGCCGTTCAAGAATGGAATAAGCCACGGGAAGGTCGAGGAGGTAGTTTTGTCGACGAAAGAGCAAAAAAATCTGCTTTGGGAGACGCTCATGTCACATTTCTACCAGAGATTTTCACAGATCTTCAACGGGAGAACGTCAAGAGTGTGCTCTTAAGAAGATGACCACACAATTCCAGACTTGAAAGAAAAGATTATGGGCTAACTACGTCAGTGTAGATAAGAAGACCCAAAATTCATTGGACCACTAGAGAAGGTAAAAGACTAGTGTGACTTATTTGTGCAGTTCAAGGAATCGGAAGTAGCTAAGGAATGGTCGAGAAAAAAAATACTGAGAAAAAAAGTTTCACCATGTTCTGGGAACAGGTGGCTACAAGAGTGGTTTGCCTAAGTGGAATGAATCTGACCAAAAGATGATTGCTGCAGGGGTCACTCCAAAAACAGTGGGTTGGCCCAGTTCCATGCTCAAAATCAAATCAAAATATAATGAAACAAAACTGCCCCAGAACTGTGTTTGTATGGACAATACCTGTGAATTCGGCTCGCTGTGAAGTGTGATTGATTGGTGGAGTGGGAGTAAAAACTTTATCATTATGTTTGGAAACTGGCTATAATGTATCTAGAATGGAAGATGGTGAAATCTCTTGGTTGTTATGATGAAAATGAAAGCATACCGCTTAAAATTGTTATTTATCCATGTTTTAAAAGCTCGAGATCTGGCACCTCCGCAAATCAATGCTTCCCTCTGCGAAGGGCCTATCTATTTTCTTTATTATTGACTCGTTATCCTCCTATAAAAAAGGCACCAGTTAGAGAGCACCACCATTATTTGAATGCTTTGCTATTAATTGATATTGACTATGAGTGTGACTGGATCTCTTTTACCATGAATTACAATGTCTAGTCAGTCCTTGTTCTTCAGGGGTGGTCTGCATTTATGTTTTGCGGTCTAAGAAAGGGCTAGCGAGATACCATTATATCATATTGTATCATGATTATTTTGATAAAAGTGTTGTCGTACGAGAGTTATCATTATTGCTCGCTAGTTGATTATGCCATTGACATGAGTAAATATGAGACCTAAATGTTATAGTCTATAATCTTTGCTGATAATCTGAACATCAGTTAGACATATTTACAACAACAAGATCAAACAGAGTTTATAAATGTTTTAATTGATCACTTTCAGTTTATCAACTCAACTTCTAGAGGACAAGCAATGGGTTAAGCTTGTGGGAGTTGATACGTCTCCAGCGTATCCACTTTTCCAAACACTTTTGCCCTTGTTTTGGACTCTAATTTGCATGATTTGAATGGAACTAACCCAGTCTGATGTTGTTTTCAGTAGAATTGTCTTGGTGTTATTTTTGTGCAGAAATAAAAGTTCTCAAATTTACTTGAAAATTTACGGAGATTATTTTTGGAAATAATAAAAAATACTGGTGAAAGAATCAACAGGAGGGGGGCACCTACAGGTCACAAGCCCACAAGGCGCGGCCAGCCCCCTGGCCATGCGTAGCAGGCTGGTGGGCCCCCTAGAGCTCCGTCGACCTTAATCTCAACTCTATATATTCCTATTCATGGAGAAAAAATCAGGGAGAATAGTTCATCGCGTTTCACGATACGGAGCCGCCGTCACCTCCTTTTCTTCCTCGGGAGGCCAGATCTGGAGTCTGTTTTGGGCTCCGGAGATGGGAAATTGATACCATCATCATCACCAACCTTCCTTCATCACGAATTCCATGATACTCTCCACTGTTCGTGCGCAATACCATCGTAGGCTTTCTAGACAGTGATTGTTTGGATGAGATTTATCATGTAATCGAGTTAGTTCTATTAGGATTTGATCCATAGTATCCACTATGTTCTGAGATTGATGTTGCTATGACTTGTTGGGGAACGTTGCATGGGAAACAAAAAAAATCCTAGTCACACGCAAGATCTATCCATGGTAATGAGCATCTATGAGGGGGAGAGTGGATCTACATACCCTTGTAGACTGCTAAGCAGGAAGCGTTACGAAACGCGGTTGATGTAGTCAAACGTCTTCGCGATCCAAATCGCCGAGCGTCCCGTGATCCCATCACGATCCGTCCCGCGATCCCATCACGATCTGTCCCGCGATCAAATGACGAATCGTCTCATGATCTTGATCGCGGTCCTTCCGATCTAGTGCCGAACGGACGACACCTCCGCGTTCAGCACATGTATAGCTCGGTGACGATCTCCGCCTTCTTGATACATCAAGCGGGGAGGAGAGGTAGATGAGTTCTCCACTAGCACGACGGCATGGCGGTGATGGTGGTGGAACTAATCTGGCAGGGCTTTGCCAAGCACCGTCGGAACGATCTAGAGGAGAAACTACGATCTAGAGAAGAGGGTAGCACGTGGCTGATTTCTGTTGTCAAAAACCCTCAAAGCCTCTAGTATATATAGGAGGAAGGAGGGAGGATACTTGGACCCCAAGGGGCCAACCCTTGGTTCGGCCAAAGTGGGAGGAGGAGGAGTCCTCCTCCAATCCTAGTAGGATTAGGACTCCTTCTCTCCACTTGGAAACTCTTCTTCCACATTTTTCTCCTTGGGTCTCTCCTCCCAGCCACATGGGCCTCTTGTGGGACTTCGGCCAGCCCACTAAGGGCTGGTATACCTCCTCCCACAGCACATGTAGCCTCTTGGGTGGAAATACCCCTCCCGATGGTCCCTCGGTACCCTCTCGGCACTCTCGGTACACTACCAAGGAGCCCGAAACTTTTCCGGTGCCCAAAACAGGACTTCGTATATATCAATATTTACCTCCAGACCATTCCGGAGCTCCTCGTGATGTCCAGGATCTCATCCGGGACTCCGAACAACCTTCAGTCACCACCATACATAACTCTACTATACCGAAACGTCATCGAACCTTAAGTGTGCAGACCCTGCGGGTTCGAGAACTATGTAGACATGACCGAGACACATCTACGGTCAATAAGAATAGCAGGACCTGGATGCCCATATTGTTTCCTACATATTCTATGAAGATCTTTATCGGTCGAACCTCTATGTCAAGGATTCAGTTAATCCCGTATGGTGTTCCCTTTGTTCTTTGGTATGTTACTTGCCCAAGATTCGATCGTCGGTATCCCTATACCTAGTTCAATCTCATTACCAACAAGTCTCTTTACTCGTTCCGTAACATAAGATCTCGTGGCTAACACTTAGTCACATTGCTTGCAAGGCTTATTGTGATGTTGTATTATTGAGTGGGCCCTGAGATACCTCTCAGTCACACGGAGTAACAAATCCGAGTCTTGATCCATGCCAACCCAACAGACACCCTCGAACATACTTGTAGAGCACCTTTAGAGTTACCCAGTTACGTTGCGACGTTTGATACACACAAGGTACTCCTCCGGTATCAGTGAGTTGCATGATCTCATTGTCATAGGAACAGATACTTGACATGTAGAAAACTATAGCAATAAACTGACACGATCATATGCCACGTTTATAGCTTGGGTCTTGTTCATCGCATCATTCTCCTAATGACGTGACCCCATTACCAAATGACATCTCATGTCCATGGCTAGGAAACCTTGACCATCTTTGATCAACGAGCTAGTCTACTAGAGGCATACTAGGAACATAGTGTTGTCTATATACCCGCACATGTATTTAGTTTCCAATCAATACAATTATAGCATGGATAATAAACGATTATCATGAACAAGGAAATATAACAATAATGAATTTAATATTGCGTCTAGGGAATATTTCCAACAGTCTCCCACTTGCACTAGAGTCAATAATCTAGTTCATATCACCATGTGATTTACATTGCTATGAATCCTCCACCCAATGAGTTCTAGGGTTCGATTATGCTTTGCATGTGAGAGAGGTCTTTAGTCAACGGGTCTATGACATTCAGATCCATTAGTACATTCCAAATCTCTATGTCATACTTTAGACACTACTAGCACACTCCACTTGGAGATATTCCAAATGCCTGCTCCACTATATGTATCCGGATTGCTACTCAGAGTCATCTAGATTGGTGTTAAAGCTTGCATCGATGTAACCCTTTATGACGAACTCTTTATCACCTCCATAATAGAGAAATATTTCCTTAGTATTCTAGTTACTAAGGATAATCTTGACCGTTATCTAGTGATCCACTCCTGGATCACTCTTGTACCCCTTAACAAACTCATGGCAAGGCACACAAAGGTGCGGTACACAGCATGGAATATTATATAGATCATATGATTAAGGCATAGGGGACGAACTTCATCCTTTCTCTTTCTTCTGCCGTGGTTGATATTTCCGTGGTCGACCCAGTCCGCATTATTGCTACCATAATCTTTAAATCCTATTTCTCTAGGAACATGTAAATATTCAAGGGAGCTACAGCACGAGCTAGTAATCTACAACATAATTTGCAAAGCCATTTGGACTATGTTCATGATAATGAGTTTAGTTAATCATATTACTTAAAAACTCCCACTCAAATTGACATCCCTCTGGTCATTCGAGTGACACATGATCCAAATCCACCAACTCAAGTTTGATCATCACGTGAGTTCAGGTGGTTTCAATCGAGAACATCTTCATGTTGATCATATATATCTACTATATGACTCATGTTCGACCTTTCAGTCTCTTGTGTTCCGAGGCCATGTCTGTACATGTTAGGCTCGTCAAGTTTAACCCGAGTGTTCTGCACGTGCAACACTAGCTTGGACCCGTTGTATCTGAACGTAGAGCCTATCACACCCGATCATCATGTGGTTGTTGGAAATATGCCCTATATGCAATAATAAAATGGTTATTATTGTATTTCCTTGTTCATGATAATTGTCTGTTGTTCATGCTATAATTGTGTTAACCAGAAACCGTAATGCATGTGTGAATACATAGACCACAACGTCTCCCTAGTGAGCCTCTAGTTGGCTAGCTCCTTGATCAATAGATGGTCACGGTTTCATGACCATGGACATTGGATGTCGTTGATAACGGGATCACATCATTAGGAGAATGATCTGATGGACAAGACCCAATCCTAAGCATAGCACAAGATCGTGTAGTTCGTTTGCTAAAGCTTTTCCAATGTCATGTATCGTTTCCTTAGACCATGAGATTGTGCAACTCCCGGATACCGTAGGAATGCTTTGGGTGTGCCAAACATCACAACGCAACTGGGTGGCTATAAAGGTGCACTACGGGTATCTCCGAAAGTGTCTGTTGGGTTGGCACGAATCGAGATTGGGATTTGTCACTCCGTATGATGGAGAGGTATCTCTGGGCCCACTCGGTAAGACATCATCATAATGTGCTTAGTGTGACTAATTAGTTAGCCACGGGATGATGTATTACGGAATGAGTAAAGAGACTTGCCGATGAAAAGATTGAACAAGGTATAGGGATACCGACGATCGAATCTCGGGCAAGTATCATACTGGTAGACAAAGGGAATTGCGTACGGGATTGATTGAATCCCCGACATCGTGGTTCATCTGATGAGATCATCATGGAGCATGTAGGATCCAACATGGGTATCCAGATCCCGCTGCTGGTTATTGACCATAGAGGTGTCTTGGTCATGTCTACGTGTCTCCCGAACCCGTAGGGTCTACACACTTAAGGTTCGATGACACTAGGGTTACAGGGAAATAGTCTACGTGGTTACTGACGGTAGTTCGAAGTCCCGGATGAGATCCTGGACGTCACGATTAGTTCCAGAATAGTCTGGAGGTAAAGAATGATATATAGGAAGTGAGGAGTTTGCCATCGGAAGTGTTTCGGGAATTACCGGTAACGTACCGGGATCACCGGAAGAGTTTCGGGGGTCCACCAAGTGGACCACCAGCCCCAGAGGTCTGCGTGGGCTGAGTGGAAGGGACCAGCCCCAGAGTGGGCTGGTGCACCCTCCACCCTCCACCAGCCCTAGAGTGGAGGGGAAACCCTAGACCCAGATGGGCCTAAGGCCCACTAGGGCTGCGCCCTCCCCCTCTCCCTCTCTGGCCGCAGGCCAAATGCCATCTATAGCTGCCGCACCACCCTAGGGTGGGAACCCTAGGGTCTGCGCACCCTCCTCCCCTCCTCCTATATATAGTGGGGGTTTTGGGGGCTACCAAGACATGACTCTCTCTCCCTCTCGGTGCAGCCCTACTTCTCCTTCTCCTCGTTTTCCGTAGTGCTTGGCGAAGCCCTGCCGAAGACCATGCAGCTCCACTGTCACCACGCCGTCGTGCTGCCGGAGCTCTACCTCCTTGCTGGATCAAGGCGTAGGAGACGTCACCGGGCTGCACGTGTGTTGAACACGGAGGCCCCGTTGTTCGGCGCTAAGATCAGAGTCCACCATGATCTGAATCGGTTAGAGTACGACTCCACCAACCGCGTTCTTTTAACGCTTCCGCTTAGCGATCTTCAAAGGTATGAAGATGCAATCTCTTCCCTCTCGTTGCTGGTTTCTCCATAGATAGATCTTGGTGAACGCGTAGAAAATTTTGATTTACTACTATGTCTCCCAACAGTGGTATCAGAGCTAGGTCTATGCATGGAATCTATGCACGAGTAGAACACAAAGTAATTGTGGGCGTCGATCTTGTTAATTTCATTACCACTACTAGTCTTACCTTGATTCGGCGGTATTATGGGATGAAGTGGCCCGGACCAAGTTTACATGTATGCTTACATGAGACCGGTTCCACCGCCTCACATGCACTTGTTGCATAAGGTGGCTAGCGGGTGTCTGTCTCTCCCACCTTAGTCGGATTGGATTTGATGAAAAGGGTCCTTATGAAGGGTAAATAGCAATTGGCATATCACGTTGTGGTTTTGGCATAGGTAAGAAACGTTCTTTCTAGAAACCTATAGCAGCCACGTAAAAACTTGCAACTACAAATTAGAGGAGGTCTAATTGTTTTTGCAGCATGTGCCTTGTGATGTGATATGGCCAAAGGGTGTGATGTGATGCACTGTGATGTATGAGATTGATCATGTTCTTGTAATAGGATTCACGACTTGCATGTCTATGAGTATGACAACTAGCAGGAGCCATAGGTGTTGTCTTATTTTATTGTATGACCTGCGTGCCAATCATAAATGCCATGTAATTACTTTACTTTATTGCTAAACGTTAGCCATAGTAGTATAAGTAATAGTTTGCAAGACAACTTCATGAAGACACGATGATGGAGATCATGGTGTCATGCCCGTGACAGTGATGATCATGGTGCCCCGAAGATGGATATCAAAGGAGCAAGATGATATTGGCCATATCATGTCACTATATTGATTGCATATGATGTTTATCATGTTTACATCTTATTTTCTTAGAACGACAGTAGTAAATAAGATGATCTCTCAATAAAATTTCAAGTAAGGTGTTCACCCTAACTGTGCACCGTTGCTAAGGATCATTGCTTCGAAGCACCACGTGATGATCGGGTGTGATAGGTTCTAACGTTCGCATACAACGGGTGCAAGCCATATTTACACACACGAAACACTTAGGTTGACTTGATGATCCTAGCATGTACATACATGGCCTCGGAACACGGAAGAACAAAAGGTCGAACATGAGTCGTATAGAATATATGATCAACATGGAGATGTTCACCCTGGATGACTAGTCCGTCTCACGTGATGATTGGACACGGGCTAGTTGACATGGATCATGTGTCACCTAGATGACTAGAGAGAAGTCTATCTAATTGGGAGTTCATTAAATAATTTGATTATGTGAACTTAATTATCACGAAATTACTCTAAAATTGCCTTTAGAATCTATATTGTAGATCCAATGGCCAACGCGAACATCACCCTCAACTTCAACGCATTCCTAGAGAAAAGCAAGCTGAAAGATGATGGAAGCAACTATGTGGACTGGGTCCGTAGCTTGAGGATCATCCTCATACTTACAAGATATTGTATGTCCTTGATGCACCGCTAGATGACCCACCCATTTTCCCAGCAGACCAAGACGTTACGAACGCTTGGCAGTCGCGCTGCGATGATTACACCCTTGTGTAGTGTGGCATGCTTTACAATTTAGAACCAGGACTCCAAAAGCGTTTTGAGCAACATGGAGCATATGAGATGTTCCAAGAGCTGAAACTGGTTTTCCAAGCTCATGCCCTTGTCGAGAGATATGACGTCTCCGACAAGTCCTTCAGCTATAAGATGGAGGACAATAGTTCTGTCAGTGAGCACATACTCAAAATGTCTGGGTTGCACAACCGCTTGACTCAGCTAGGAGTTAATCTCCCGGATGACTCGGTCATTGACAGAATCCTCCAGTCGCTTCCACCTAGCTACAAGAGCTTTGTGATGAACTACAACATGCAGGGAATGGAGAAGTCCATTCCAGAGATTGTACTCGATGCTGAAATCGACAGAGGTCGAGATCAAAAAGGAGCATCAAGTGTTTATGGTCAATAAGACCACTAGTTTCAAGAAAGGCAAGGGTAAGAAGAACTTCAAGAAGGACGGCAAAGTTGTTGCCTTGCCTAGTAAGCAAGTTGCCGGGAAGAAGAATAAGAATGGACCCAAGCCTGAGACTGTGTGCTTTTATTGCAAAGGTACCGGTCACTGGAAGCGGAACTGCCCCAAGTACTTAGCGGATAAAAAGCTGGTAATGTTAAAGGTATATATGATATACTTGTTATTTATGTGTACCTAACCAGCGCTCGTAGTAGCTCCTGGGTATTTGACACCGGTGCAGTTGCTCACATTTGTAACTCCAAGCAGGAGCTGCGGAATAAGCGCTGACTGGCAAAGGGCGAGGTGAAGATGCGCATCGGGAAAGGTTCCAAGGTCGATGTGATCGCCGTCGGCACGCTACCTTTACATCTACCTTTGGGATTAGTTTTAAACCTCAATAATTGTTATTTAGTACTAGCTTTGAGCATGAACATTGTATCTGGATCCCGTTTGATGCGAGATGGCTCCTCATTTAAATCTGAGAATAATGGTTGTTCTATCTATATGAGAGAAATGTTTTATGGTCATGCCCCGTTGGTCAATGGTTTATTTTTGATGAATCTCAAATGTGATGTTACACAAGTTCATAGTGTGAGTGCCAAAAAGTGTAAGGTTGATAATGATAGTCCCACTTCGAATCATTTGACACGTGCGAACCGTGCCTGATGGGAAAGATGACCAAGACTCCGTTCTCCAGAACAATGGAGCGAGCAACTGACTTGTTGGAGATAATACATACCGATGTATGCGGTCCAATGAACATCAAGGCTCGCGGTGCTTACCGTTATGTTCTCACTCTCACTGATGACTTGAGCAGATATGGGTATGTCTACTTGATGAAACACAAGTCTGAAACCTTTGAAAGGTTGAAGGAATTTTAGAGTGAGGTAGAGAATCAACGTGATAGGAAAATAAAGTGTCTACGATCTGACCGTGGCGGAGAATATTTAAGTCACGAGTTTGGCACGCACCTACGGAAATGTGGAATTGATTCACACCTCATGCTGCCTGGCACACCTTAGTGAAGTGGTGTGTCTGAACGTCGTAATGCACTCTATTGGATATGGTGCGATCTATGATGTCTCTTACCGACTTACTGCTATCATTTTGGGGATATGCATTAGAGACTGCCGCATTCACTTTAAATAGGGCACCGTCAAAGTCCGTTAAGAGGACACCGTATGAATTGTGGTTTGGAAAGAAACCTAAGCTGTCATTTCTAAAAGTTTGGGGATGCGATGCTTATGTGAAGAAACTTCAACCTGAGAGGCTCGAACCCAAAGCGGAAAAGTGCGTCTTCATAGGATATCCCAAAGAAACTATTAGCTATACCTTCTACCACAGATTCGAAGGCAAAGTATTTGTTGCCAAGCATGGATCCTTTCTGGAGAAAGAGATTCTCTCAAAAGAAGTAAGTGGTAGGAAAATAGAACTTGATGAGGTAATTGTACCTCCACTCGAACCGGAGAGTAGCACAGCACATGAAGTTGTTTCTATGGAGCTTGCACTGGCTGGAGAGGAAGTTAATGATGATGATCATGGAACTTCAGATCAAGTTACTATTGAACGTCAAAGGTCCACTAGAACACGTTCCGCAACAAAGTGGTACGGCAACCCTGTCCTGGAAATCATGTTGTTGGACAAAGGTGAACCTTTGAACTATGAAGAAGCGATGGGGGCCCGGATTCCAACAAATGGCTTGAAGACATGAAATCTGAGATAGGATCCATGTATGAGAACAAAGTATGGACTTTGGTGGACTTGCCTGATGATAAGAGAGCCATTGAAAATAAATGGATCTTTAAGAAAGAAGACGGATGCGGATGGTAATGTGACCGTCTATAAGGCTCGGCTTGTCGCTAAGGGTTATCGACAAGTTCAAGAAGTTGACTACGATGAGACTTTTTCACCTGTAGAGATGCTGAAGTCCGTCCGAATCATGCTAGCAATTGCCGCATTTTATGATTATGAGATCTGGCAAATGGACATCAAAACGGCATTCCTTAATGGCTTCCTCAAGGAAGAACTGTATATGATGCAGCCGGAAGGTTTTGTTGATCCTAAAGATGCTAACGAAGGATGCAAGCTCCAGCGCTCCATCTATGGGCTGGTGCAAGCATCTCGGAGTTGGAACATTCGCTTTAATGAGGTGATTAAAGCATTTGGGTTTGTACAGGTTTATGGAGAACCCTGTATTTACAAGAAAGTGAGTGGGAGCTTTGTAGAATTTCTCATATTATATGTGATGACATACTGATAATGGAAAATGATATAGAACTCTTAGAAAGTATAAAGGCCTACTTGAACAAGTGTTTTACAATGAAAGACCTTGGAGAAGCTACTTACATATTAGGTATTAGGATCTATAGAGATAGATCGAGACGCCTCATAGGTCTTTCACAAAGCACATACCTTGAAAAGATATTGAAGAAGTTCAATATGGATCAGTCCAAGAAGGGGTTCTTGCCTGTGTTACAGGGTGTGAGATTGAGTACGACTCAATGCCCGACCACGGCAAAGGATAGATAAGAGATGAGTGTCATCCCCTATGCTTCAGCCATAGGCTCCATCATGTATGCCATGATGTGTACCAGACCTGATGTGAACCTTGCCATAAGTTTGGTTGGGAGGTACCAAAGTGATTCCGAAGCGGAACACTGGACAGCGGTCAAGAATATCCTGAAGTACCTAAAAAGGACAAAGTACAAGTTTCTCGTATATGGAGGTGTCGAAGAGCTCGTCGGAAAGGGTTACGTCGATGCTAGCTTCGACACAGATCTGGACGACTCCAAGTCGCAAACCGGATACGTGTATATTTTGAACGGAGGGGCAGTCATCTGGTCCAACAGCAAGCAAAGCATCGTGGCGGCATCTACATGTGAAGTGGAGTACATAGCTGCGTGGCGACATCCCTCTGTTCATTTGAGTGACACATGATCAAAATCCACCAACTCAAGTCCGATCATCACATGAGTTGAGGTGGTTTCAATGGTGAACATCTTCATGTTGATCATATATATCTACTATATGACTCATGCTCGACCTTTCGGTCTCTTGTGTTCCGAGTCCATGTCTGTACATGTTAGGCTCGTCAAGTTTAACCCGAGTGTTCTACACGTGCAACACTGGCTTGCACCCGTTGTATGTGAACGTAGAGCCTATCACACCCGATCATCACGTGGTTGTTGGAAATTTGCCCTACAGGCAATAATAAAATGGTTATTATTGTATTTCCTTGTTCATGCTATAATTGTGTTAACCGGAAACCATAATGCATGTGTGAATACATCGACCACAACGTGTCCCTAGAGAGCCTCTAGTTGGCTAGCTCGTTGATCAATAGATGGTCATTGTTTCATGACCGTGGACATTGGATGTTGTTGATCACAGGATCACATCATTAGGAAAATGATGTGATGGACAAGACCCGATCCTAATCTTAGCACAAGATCGTGTAGTTTGTTTGCTACAGCTTTTCCAATGTCAAGTGTCATTTCCTAGACCATGAGATTGTGCAACTCCCGGATACCGTAGGAATGCTTTGTGCGTGCCAAACGTCACAACGTAATTGGGTGGCTATAAAGGTGCAAAACCGGTATCTCCGAAAGTGTCTGTTGGGTTGGCACAAATCGAGACCGGGATTTGTCACTCCGTATGACGGAGAGGTATCTCTGGGACCACTCGGTAAGACATCATCATAATGAGCTTAATGTGACTAAGGAGTTAGCCACGAGATGATGTATTACGGAACGAGTAAAGTGACTTGCTGGTAACGAGTTTGAACAAGGTATAGGGATACCGATGATCGAATCTCGGGCAAGTATCATACCAGTAGACAAAGGGAATTGCATACGGGATCTATTGAATCCCCGACATCGTGGTTCATCCGATGAGATCATCATGGAGCATGTAGGAGCCAACATGGGTATCCAGATCCCACTGTTGGTTATTGACCGAAGAGGTGTCTCGGTCATGTCTACATGTCCCCCGAACCCACAGGGTCTACACACTTAAGGTTCGATGACGCTAGGGTTATAGGGAAATAGTGTACGTGGTTATCGAAGGTATTTTTGAGTCCCAGATGAGATCCTGGATGTCATGATTAGTTCTGAAATGGTCCAGAGGTAAATAATGATATATAGGAAGTGAGGATTTTACCACTGGAAGTGTTTCGGGAATTATCGATAACGTACCAGGACCACCGGAAAAGTTCCGGGGGTCCACCAAGTGGGGCCACTAGCCCTATAGGTCTGCGTGGGCCGAGAGTGGAAGGGACCAGCCCCAGAGTGGGCTGGTGCGCCCTCCACCCTGGCCTAAGGCGCAGGGAAGGTGGGAGGGAGGGGAAACCATAGACCCGGATGGACCTAAGGCCCACTAGGGTTGCGCCCTCCCCCGCTCCCTCTCTGGCCACCGGCCAAAGGCCATCTAGGGCTGCTGCATCTCCCTAGGGTGGTTACCCTAGGGGCTGCGCACCCTCCTCCCATCCTCCTATATATAGTGGGGGTTTTGGGGGCTGCCAAGACACGACTCTCTCTCCCTCTTGTCGCAGCCCTACTTCTCCTTCCCCTCATTCTCCATAGTGCTTGGCGAAGCCCTGCCTGAGACCACACAGCTCCACCGTCACACGCCGTCGTGCTGCCGAAGCTCTCCCTCAACGTCTCCTCCCTCCTTGTTGGATCAAGGCATAGGAGACGTCACGGGGTTGCACGTGTGTTGAACATGGAGGCGCCGTTGTTCGGCGCTAAGATCGAAGTCCACCCCGATATGAATCTCTACGAGTATGACTCCACCAATCGCGTTCTTGTAACGCTTCCGCTTAGCAATCTTCAAAGGTATGAAGATGCAATCTCTTCTCTCTTGTTGTTGGTTTCTCCATAGATAGATCTTGGTGAGCGCATAGAAAACTTTGATTTATGACTATGTCTCCCAATAGTGGTGTCTCGACACGACGAACTTTCGCAATGGTGCACACTTGGGGAGAACACAATTTTTATCTTGAAATTTTAGTGAGGGATCACCTTATAATGCTACCGTCGTCCTAAGCAAAATAATATGCTTAAAAGGATTAACATCACATGCAAATCATAAGTGACATGATATGGCCATGAACTTGTGCTTTTGATCTCCATCTCCAAAGCAATGGCATGATCTCCATCGTCACCGTCATGACACCATGATCTCCATCATCTCCATCAACTTGTCGCCATCGGGGTTGCCGCGCCGACTGTGGCTTCCACGACTATTGCTAACTCATAGCGATAAAGTAAAGCAAAAACGGCGAAAATAAGTAAAGACAATCCTATGGATCCTGCTGGTTGCCGTACTCATCAACATGCAAGTCGTGATATTCTATACAATACATGATCATCAGATACATCACATATATCTCATCATGCAATTGGCCATATCATATCACAACATACCGTGCGAAAACAAGTTAGACGTCCTCTAATAGTTGTTGCATATTTTAGATGACTGCTATGGGTATCTAGCAAGAACAATTCTCACCTGCGCAAAACCACAACGGTGATACACAAATTTCTATTCAACCTTCTCAAGGACCGCCTTTGTCGAATCCAATCCAGCTTGAGTAGGAAAGACAGACACCCGCCAACCATCTTTTTGCAACGAAGTTACACGTCAGTCGATGGAACCGGTCTCTCGTAAACGTACGAGAAAGGTTGGTATGGGCCACTTCATCCCACAATACCGCTGAATCAAAAACCGACCAAGGGAGGAAGCAATCTGAGCATCAACGCCCACAAACTCCTTTGTGTTCTAATCATGATATCATCTACACATAGACCTAGCTCATGATGCCATTGTTGGGGAATGTTGCATAGAAAACAACAATTTTTGTACGCACACGCAAGATCTATCCATGGTAATGAGCATCTAGGGGAGGAAGAGTGGATCTACATACCCTTGTAGATCGCTAAGCGGGAAACGTTAAGAAACACGGTTGATGTAGTAACGTCTTCGCGATCCAAATCTCCGAGCGTCCCGTGATCCCATCATGATCCATCCTGCAATACAATCATGACCTGTCTCGTGATCCCATCACAATTGGTCCCGCGATCAAATCATGAATCATCTCGCGATCCTGATCATGGTCCTCTGATCTAGTGCCGAACGGACGGCACCTCTACGTTCAGCACACGTACAGCTCGGTGACGATCTCCGCCTTCTTGATCCAACAAGAGTGGGCGAAGAGGTAGATGAGTTCTCCGCCAGCATGACACCGTGGCGGTGATGGTGATGGAATTTTCAGGCAGGGCTTCGTCAAGCACCGTCGGAATGATCTAGAGGAGAAACTATGATCTAGAGAAGAGGGTAGCAAGTGGCTGGTCTCTGGTGGCAAAAACCCTCAAAAACTCTAGTATATATAGGAGGAGGGAGGGAGAGGACTTGTCCCCCAAGGGGTCAACCCTTGGTTTGCCCGAAATGGGAGGTGGTGTCCTCCTCTAATCCTAGTAGGATTAGGACTCCTTCTCTCCCACTTGGAAAATCTTTTTCCACCTTTTTCTCCTTGGGTATCTCCTCCCAACCGCATGGGCCTCTTGTGGGACTTCGGCCGGCCCACTAAGGGCTGGTATACCTCCTCCCACAGCCCATGTAGCCTCTTGGGTCGAAATACCCCTCCCAATGGTCCCCGGGTACACTCCCGACACTCCCGGTACACTACCGATGAGCCCGAACTTTTCCGGTGACCAAAACAAGACTTCCTATATAACAATCTTTACCTCCGAAGCTCCTCGTGATGTCCACTGTCTCATTCGAGACTCCGAACAACCTTCGGTCACCACCATACATAACTCTACTATACCGAAACATCACCAAACCTTAAGTGTGCAGACCCTGCGGGTTCGAGAACTATGTAGACATGACCGAGACACCTCTACGGTCAAAACCAATAGCGGGACTTGGATGCACATATTGGTTCCTACATATTCTACAAAGATCTTTATTGGTCGAACCTCTATGTCAAGGATTCAGTAAATCCCGTATGATGTTCGCATTGTTCTTCGGTATGTTACTTGCCCGAGATTCGATCGTCGGTATCCCTATACCTATTTCAATCTCATTACCAACAAGTCTATTTATTCATTCCGCAACACAAGATCGCGTGCCTAACACTTAGTCACATTGATTGCAAGTCTTATTGTGACGTTGTATTACCGAGTGGGCCCTGAGATACCTCTCCGTCACACGAAGTAACAAATCACAGTCTTGATCCATGCAAACCCAACAGACACCCTCGGAGATACCTACAGAGCACCTTTATAGTCACTCAGTTACATTGCAATGTTTGATACACACAGGGTACTCCTCCGGTGTCAGTGAGTTGCACGATCTCATGGTCATAGGAACAGATACTTGACATGCAGAAAACTGTAGCAATAAACTGACACGATCATATGCTACATTTATAGTTTGAGTCTTGTCCATCACATCATTCTACTAATGATGTTACCCCATTATCAAATGACATCTCATGTCCATGGCTAGGAAACCTTGACCATCTTTGATCAACGAGCTAGTCTACTAGAGGCATACTAGGGACATAGTGTTGTCTATATACCCACACATGTATTTAGTTTCCAATCTATACAATTATAGCATGGATAATAAATGATTATCACGAACAAGGAAATATAATAATAACCAATTTATTATTGCCTCTAGGGCATATTTCCAACAGTCTCCCACTTGCACCAGAGTCAATAATCTAGTTCACATCACCATGTGATTTCCATTGCTATGAATCCAACACCTATTACGAGTTATGATCCGCATCCCCCTGAGTTAGTGATGCCTGGCCCCCATCCTCGTCATCGACTCGTTCGCGACAACGTCCTGCTTCGGAGGGGCAACGTTTGGAACTGGGCCCCGCCTGGCTGGCACTAGGAGGTGCTACATTCAGGGGCGCGCAGCTTGGTGAGGAACTCAGGTCCCGTCGTCGACCTAGATCTTCTTTGGTGGCGTTCGCGTGGGCCACTGTCGGTGCGGAGGCAGCCAGCCTCTCTGGAGGTGGTACGCCGCCGTGTCAGGGAGGAGGACGAGCACGTCTGTCGGTACATGGATGCATTGGACGCCAGGTTCTCCAATACGTGGCAAGTTCTTCATGGATCTCACCCGAGCTATGATCCTGTCATAGTTACTTCTCTTTGGGTGTCCACTGCCTACCGCGCGAGATGTCAACTAGATCTATAGTAGTGATATTATATAATTAATAATATTCGAGATGTATTAGTGATAATATTCGAGATGTATTCGAGATTATATTCGAGACGATTTATTCGAGATTATATTTGATGCTGCATATTATGTACTATGATTAAGTTTACCTTATTGATTGCATGCATTCTAATTTGAATACTAAATTTTTTATCTTTCGTCTGGGTTAGTTAAATATAAGTTATGTAGAATACCGGCAGAGAAGGAGAAGAGGCTCTGTTCGACACCATATGCTCCACGAGCCTAGAGTATGAACATGAAGATGATGACGGCTCGCAATAATATCTGAACAATTCCGGTGAGGGTTGTATGTTTGATGAAGACGAAAGAATAGATGAATTCGACAACGATGTTGTCGATGAAAATGTTCTTCAAATAACAAAGACCAGTGAGGTATATTTATTATATAATCCATCCAATGATCATTACATGTATTAATTGAGTTGTATATCTATTAACGAATCAATCTTTCTTATTTTAGGCCTCCAGATCGAGCAAATCTTCTACAAGCGACAGGGTAAAGTGAGGCCCGACCAGAAAGTTGGACGCCGGCGTAAAGTACAGCATTGATTCTATCAATACATCAACTGGCCAACCGCTTGAGCCTAAGAAAAATGCGACCAAGTTCAAGAATCAATGCGGAGTTATTGTCAGAGACCTAATACCGATCTCCACACAAGAATGGAAATAACAGCAAAGGGAGATCAACAGGGAGTTACTTTTGTCGATGAAAGAGCAAAAGATGTGCTTTGGACCGAGCTGATGTCACATTTGACACTACCAGATAACTTGACATATGCAGATCTGAATAAAGTTAGAAACTATGCTCTTAAAAAGATGGCGATCGCATTCAACACCTTCAAGAAAAATGCATGGGCTACGTACGTCAAAGCAAACAAGGACGACTCCAAAATTCGAGGGAGTACTGGTGAAGGCAAAAGATCACTGGGACGATTTTGTGAAGTTCAAGGAATCGGATGTAGCTAAGTAACGGTCGAGAAAGAACAAGATTAATGCTGCGAAAAAGGAGTGGCACCATACTATGGGGCCAGGTGGCTACCAGACGGCCCTGCCTAAGTGGGATAAATCCGAACAAGATATGATTAGTGCAGGGGTCACTCCAGTTACAGTCACCTGCCCCTCGGGGTGCAGGACATGGTTTTATGCACATGGGGGGAAGGTGGACCAAAAGACAGGGGCTATTATGCTGAATGCAAGTCTTCAAAAAGTGTCATATGAAATTCTGATGAAAATACAAGAAGCTCGAACGGGGGTGTTCACGCCCAACAGAGAGGATGACGAGCTTACGCGCGCCCTGAAGAATCCTGAACACCCAAGAAGAACACGAAGGAAAGGCATTGTTCCATGGTTTGAGGGGTTTGCTGGTTGGAATGACGACTAGAGAAGTCGTGTGAGAAAGAAGATGTAGGAGGAGCGGAAGAACAAGGAGGAAGCACTTCGCCTTGAAGGCCTCAAATCAAAGCACCTGGAGTTGGAATGCAGAGTCAGGCGGTAGCAGGAGCAGATCGACTCACTTAGCCAGGAAAGGGCGTCTCAGCGGTAGCATTAGCAGATCGATCCAGCATTGGATACCACCGTCCCATCTATGCCGAGCAGCAGCGTGGGTTCTGCCCCGGTCGATATCAATGATGATGCAATGCCAGCTAGGTACCCTGTGGATGACATCAAAGACATGACTAACAGTGAGCTACACATGAAAGTGAAGAACTTATCCATGAAGGTGGCGGACGGCTATGCTTTAGCAAATCCCCCAAAAGCAACCTTCCATTGCAATCCCATTCCAGCTGGCGATGCTCGTGTCGGGGTTGATGAAGTGATGTCAGCATATCACGAGCTACAACTTGACATTCCTAGAGGTGACGAGGAGAGAACACTGGGAGAGGCCATACATCATATCATTCTATGGAAAATGGATTGCATCCTCTTTCCAAGGCCACCGACTCCTCCTCCTCCAAGTCCGCCGCCGCGTCAGTCGAATCCGACTCCTCCTCCAAGTCCGGCACCGTGTCAGCTCACTCCTCCTCCAAGTCTGGCACGACGTTAGCCAACTCCTCCTACTCCAAGTCCGGCACCGCGTAAGCCGACTCCTCCTCCTCCAAGTCCGGCACCATGTCAGCCGACTCCTCCTCCTCCAAGTCCGGCACCACGTCAGCCAACTGCCCCTCCTCTAAGTCCGGCACCACGTTAGTCGACTCCTCCTCCATGTCCGGCACGGCGTCAGCGTGCTCTGTCGCCTAAGCAACAACGAAAGAGAGAGGCTGCAACTACGACGACTAGCGGTACAACAAGCAAGAAATTCAGATATGGTCCAAGCCTCAAGCCTCTTCTGAAGTTGCCTTACCAACTGACCAATGAGAAACTCGATAGCGCAATGGATACCAAATTGAAGGCCCATTTTGGACCGAAACCGCCCTAGCCGCCAAAGGAGAAAGTACCTGAGCATGTCTCACAACACTTCATTGATATGGCTCGACCAGCTCAGAAGGACAATGACTACGTGCGGTCTATCAAGAAGTCATATCTTGCAGGACAAAAGGAGTCAAGCTCGAGCTCGAGCCAAGGATTTGGCAAAAGAAGTGGGAAAACTACCCCCTAGCTAGGAGAACAGCCAATGCTATCAATCCCCCCGCTCATTGTACGAACACATATGAGTACCGCCGGTCAGCCAGAAGTAACCGAAGACCATATTAGGATGGCTAAAGAGGTCGGTCTCACTGTTGAACAACTCCTAGGCCTTGAGGAAATGCCCGTGCTTAAAGAGTCAGAAGTAAAATATCAATATTCCCGCGTCAAACCTCTAGTCAAGCCTGAAGATGTCAAGCTTCTACCAACAAGAATGTATGGATTGAATACGTGGTACATGCAAATAACAACAAATACCAATGAAGCGTCCCTCATGGTGAGAGTCGAAGAGACGCATTAATTCCATAAAAATGATGTGTGGATTCATTATTCAGAGTTGTTTGATTTATTCAATCAAGACGCACCCGACAAATCTTTAGTCAGTTGATACTGTTTGTATGTGATTTCTTTCTATAATTTAAGTCTCTAGCTAGTTGTGCTCTCGTTCATTACCTGTAATTATCCTCACTATATTCATTTCTATGGTATTGTGCATAATGAAGATGTATGAAATGAAACAAGCTAGACGCTATGGCATTGGGTTCATTGACCCAGATACGATTAATCAAAAGAATTGGGAAACTTCATATACGAGAAAAGACACAGAGAAAAAAATGCTAGAAATTTTTATCCATCTAAACACCCAACTAGAAATACTACTTCCTTACAACTTCGGGTATATATATATAGATATATAAACACTATTCTGATCACGGGATCAGAATTTTATTCTGATCACAACCTGAACTTCCTAAGTTACACAAAGCTGAACTTCCCTTTGTAGGAACCCGACCTTCTGACTATCTTCGCAATCGTGTCTCCCCAGGTGAATTATTCCGGTGAGTCATGTTCTATGTGATGTAAGTGTAATACGCAAATGGTTTTTAGCAACTAAATGCCCGTTTTAAATAGGAATCTTGCTCATTGGCGGATTTTGCTCTCGGGTCGTGATGAATATGCGTGTGTTGTAATTTTACTACCTGAATTGTTTGACCTGAACTTCACACAGTGCTAGGTTGAACTTCCGCAAAAATTGTCCAAATGGGGCTTGCAATATACCGTTGGAAAGTTATGGACACGAGTATCATGAACCAACTTAATTTTTTGGCAAAATGTAAGCGGTTTAAGAGCAGTTTTGAACACCATTTTTTCTTCATACAAAAAATGTGAATCGTATTTTTGATCGCATTTCTAAACCGTTTATCGGAATGAGGCAAATAATATGGCATTGGAAAGCTACTGCAAAACCTCTCCTTCCTCATGTTGATTGTTTTCTCTAATTCCCTATGGTTAAAGAGTAATTTGGAAAATCGTAAAATTTTGTAAACCGAATAACTGAGTTAGTATTTTCGATGCCATTTCTAAACAGCTAATCCAATTGAGGTAAATGATATGGCATTGGAAAGCTTATGAAAATGCGTTACTTTTTCATGTTGAAAGTTTTTTCTAATTTTGAACGTTTTAAGAGTAATTTACAAAACGATATAAGTTTCACCGAGTTCGTATTTTCGAGTTAATTGTTTAACCGTACGTCCTAATGCAGCAAATGATATGGGTCTGAAAAGCTTGAAATTTTTTGAAACTTTTTGTTATATATTATTTCTCCCAATTCTTTACGGTTTTAAGTCAAATTTGAAAATGGTTAAAAATGTATTTTCGCCGTAATCTCTACAAACTTTATCGGAATGACGCAAATATTATACCATTGAAAACCTACAGAAAATGCTAAAGTTTTCCATGTTGATGGTTTTCTCTGATTCCTAGCCGTTTTCAAGGACTTTAAAAAATGGCGAGATGACACGTTATGCCTTTTATCCCGAAACAGGGTCTTCAAATATGCACCGCGTGAAGAACTTGAACTTCATCAGCACGTCTACCTAAACTTCACTCTGTTTCTTCACGTGCTATTTTTTGCTCGTAGCTCTCCATCCACTCGCCGGAATTGAGCAAGTGATATATCAAGGGAAAGCTGTTGTAAACACGCAAGTTTTCCATCTTGATCATTTTTTCATACACACGATGGTTTAATGTTTTTCACCTGAAATTCATTCAGTGCGGTAGTTGAACTTCCTACTGTTTTCTCATTGAACTTCTGTGACGTATTTTCGTGTGTAATTTTCTCATACATTCGTTAGTGTTACACAAATAATATTCCTTTTGCACAAACCCCTCTCACAATAATTTTTTTAACTTTCTCCGACCGAGGACTTGAACTCAATACAACAAAACTTTTTAGTCTTTGCTTTTTTTTCTTTTTTAATACAAAATGCACACCGTGTAATACGTGAACTTCTGGCAGTTATCAATCTGAACTTCTCTCGGTTACGCGAAAATATTTGAATTTTTTATGAATATTAATCTGATTTTCTTAATCCTTTTTTTTCTGAATTTTGAAGCACTCTATTTTTAAAAGTTGAACTTCCTATTATTTTATTTTTGAACTTCTTGTTTCGATTCTTCAATAACGAGGAAAATCTGAGTATTCTATAATCATCGAACTTCTCCATCTTTTTAATATGGACTTCCTGGTTTTATTTCTTAATCTTTTTTATGAAATTTTGAAGCGCTCTATTTTTACAAAGTTGAACTTCTTGTTATTTTATTTTTGAACTTCGTGTTTCCATTCTTTAATAGTGAGGAAAATCTGAGTTTTCTATAATCATTGAACTTCTCTATCTTTTTAATATGGACTTCATGGTTTTATTTCTTAATCTTTTTTATGAAATTTTGAAGCCCTCTATTTTTAAAAAGTTGAACTTCTTGTTATTTTATTTTTGAATTTCTTGTTTGCATTCTTTAATAACGAGGAAAATCTGAGTTTTCTATAATCATCGAACTTCTCCATCTTTTTCCTCAGTATGTGGTATACGCGAACTTATGAATTTCTTAAACACGAACTTCGCATGCTATTGAATTTCAAGGAAATTACACACCAATACACATACACTTCGTGTGCTACATGCATTTTTTACACAAACACAAATGAACACATCTGAAAGAGCATAAAGTTCTCATGCAGAATTCAAAAAATAGATTGAAATTTTTTCCACAAGAATATTTCAAGCCGGAAGCTCCGTCGTTGAACGGACCGGGGCTGCGTACTTGAACGGCTCAGGGCTGCTTTGGGAGGACTCGGGCTGCAGATCGGATCAGGGTGAGGGTGCTCTCCACTGCCCTGAAGAAAATGCTCTGCAGGACAAAACACACAAGCAAGAACCTTTGTATATAAGTGCGCGACGGATTTAGGAGCTACATGATTAGTAGAAATTGAACTGCAGAGTGTATAGGAGTTGACCTTCACTCCAACGCTCAGGAGGTGCCGAGACTGACGGAGGATGCCGGCGACGCGTGACCATGGCGTGCAGCCAGCGGCAGGTTGTGGCCTCCTCCATGTGAAGTCTGACGCCTCCTCCATCTGCCGGATAGTCAGAGAGTGGAGGCTGGTGAAGGATCCTCGCCGGATCCGGTGACCCCAAGGTGCTTCGGCACGTGGTGTGGTGCGTCATCGGTTGGGGTCGGGGCACTAGTGACGTCACCGGCGGGGGTGGGGCTGCGGCGGCGCCGCCGGTAGGGGCGTGACTGTGGCTGCATGGCGGTGGCGGCGACACCGACTGGGGCCGGGGCAGCAGGATGCGTGCTCCCATGGCGTCGACGGGGAGGAAGGAGGAGGTCAGTCAAAGGGAAGGGCGGACATGGCGGCGCCCGTCTTGCCGACGGGGCAGGAGTGGGAGGGGGCGGGGGCGGCAACTCGCCAGAAGGAGGTGCGGGTGGCGACGCTGGGTCAAGGCGGGGTCAGTGGGAGTTGGGCATCGCTCAGACTGGGGAGATCGGGAGGTTGGGGATCGGGCGAGGTGGTGGACGAGGGGGCGGGGAGTGTTTTTTTTCCCTTCTGCATGGGTTTCGGGAGTTCGGGAATGTGTCTTCGGGCCCTATATAGGACTGACCGTGATCCGAATAACTACTCTGATCCTAGGATCAGAATAATGCTACTATATATACATATACATATATATATATATATATATTTTTACTATAAAATCTAGTTTGCTAACTAGATGTTTATAAGTGTTGTTGATGAATTATGCAGTTACCATTGGATCTTATTAATCATTGAAGTTGACAAGGAAAAAGTTCAAGTACTCGACTCACTATTAAAGGATCCATCTGAATACACAATCGTGAGGGAGCTGCTTGACACGTAATTTCAATCATTATCGTATTATGTCGACATCTTTAATTACTTCATTTCTTGATATCAACTAGTTAATAACTCATTTATTCATTTTCTTTGCCGGTGGGGAGGGCTTGGGCCAAATTTATCAAACAGGTCCCAGGCGATTGGGCACAAGAACTGAAATGGGTGCGACCCAAGGTAATTAAGTACTACTAGCTAGCTAGCTACGTCCGTGCATCCCTTTAATTCCAGTTTCAATACCATTATCATGCTTGATTAATTATTACCTGATTTAATTTTATTCTCGTAAAGTGCATGGTGAAGGAGTAGCGGAATAGTTTATGCGGATACTATGTTTGCGAGAACATTCGCATGATCACGTTTGAAAGGAGTAGAAACGACAGAAATCTTTGGGTACGTTTGCTAGAATACTATCCATAATTTTTTGATCATGATCTAGCTAATATATATACACACAAATAATATATTCATCTTGATCTCCATCTTGTAGCTGACGGAGATACGGGCCTCCGGTACGAGCAATTCAAGAGGAATTAGTTGGATTTCTGCTCAACCACGTCATATATTCCAAAGGAGAATACCATTACAAGATCTCCAGGGATTAGCTGGATTTCTGCGGGGCCTACAAATTTTTATATATGCGCATGCATAACGTGTGATCAGTATGTACGTAGTAACGTAATATATGTTTAAAATAAAAAATAATTAAATGAAAAACACAAAATTAAGAGGAAAATTAAACCATAATTAATTCATAAACCCCTAAAGAATTAAAAGGAAAAATAAAACAAAACTAAAAAAACTAAATAATTTTAGTCCCGGTTGGTATTACCAACCGGGACTAAAGATCCCCTAGCTCACGGCGCCGTCGGATGTCACGTGGAGGGTCTTTGGTGCCGGACCGTGTTGAACCGGCACTAAAGGGAGGGGGGTAGGCTTTAGTCCCCACCCTTTAGTGCCGGTTCGAGAACCGGCACTAAAGGCCCTTACTACCCGCGACAATTTGCCGGTTCTGCACAAGTGCCTCATGGTGAAAGTCAAGCGAGAGCATTAGTACCATGGAACTGATGTGTAGATTGAATTTCCAGAAATTTTTCAGTTATTCAATTAGAAAGCACTCAAAAAATCTATTGTCTATAAGTCATTTCTTCCTGTAACTTAAGTCTCTAGCTCAACTCGTTCATTGTCTGTAATTATCCTCACTATATATTCGTTTTTACGGTATTATGGAGAATGAAGATGTTTGCATTGAAAAGAGATGGAGTCTATGGTATTGGGTTCATTGAACCAAATATCATTCATGAAAATGTTAGAGATATAGATTAGTACATACAAGACATAGAGAATAGCTTGGTAATGTTTTTGAAGGAACTAAATACGAGACCAAAAGTACTTTTTCCTTACAACTTAAGGTGAGTGTTACTGTCTTGTACTACAAATTTTATTTTTGCTTACTTGATGTTAAGTGTAGTTGATGAGTTATGCATGCCCGCTTATACAAACATGTGGGCAGATTTCACTAGATCCTGCTAATCATTAGAATTGACGAGGAAACTCTTGAAGTACTGGACTCGCTACGTAAAGACCCTGAAGAATACAAGAGCCTCTTTTTTATGCTCCGAAGGTAATTTCAATCAGTATCACACTATGTCGGTCTCTTTAGTTCATTTACTGACATCAAGTAATTAATAACTCTTTTATTTATTTTCTTCGCCGGGCAAGGTTTGGAGAAAGTTCATCAAAGAGGTTGTCGATGAATGGAAACCACTACTGAAATGACGACGGTCCAAGGTAATTAAGTAGTACTAGCTACATCCGCGCATCTCTTTAATAATAGTTTCATGACCATTATCATGCTTGATTATTATCTGATTGAATTATATTCTCATAAAGTGTATGAGTTATAAAAAGGGGACTAATTTATGTGCATACTACGTTTGCGGGAACATTCACTTTATGACTGAAAGGAGTGGAGATGCAAGACATCTTTGGGTACGTGAACACTATTCAAAAATTCTTTATCATGATCTAATATATATATACAGACAACTAATATATTCATATTGATCTTCTTCTTTAAAGGTTGTGGAGATGCGGGAAAGGCTCCTATCAAATGACCCCATACGAGCACTTCAAGAGAAAATGGCGGTATTTTCGCTTGAGCAGGTCATATCTCCCGACGGAGAATACCATTTCACCTAATGCATGCATGTAATGATCTGCAAATATTGGGAGAAATTATATATACCAAATTATACGTATGTGTATGAATGATCGTATGGGAAATTCTATGATATATGATTGGTTCTACGACAAATTCTATGATTTATGATCGGTTCTACGAGAAATTTTATTATATATGCATAACGTGTATAGTATGTAGTAGCATAAAATATGTCTGAAATGAAAAAGAATTAAATCGAAAACAAAAAATGAAAAGGAAAAATAAATAATAAACCCTAGAACCCTAAACCTTTAGTCCCGGCTGGTGTCACCAACCGGAACTAAAGGTCCCCAGCCCCCGACGCGCGCTGCCGGCTAGGTGGCCGGGATTTAGTCTTGATTCGTGGCCAACCAAGACTAAAGGCTGAGGGTCTTTAGTCCCTATTTATTAGTCTTGGCTGGTGAACCGGGACTAAAGGCCCTTTCCAACCGGGACTAAAGGCCGTTTCTCCACTACTGATGGAGACCGGGGACAGCTCCAGATCTGCAGCCTTGTTGCTTCCCCTTCGTCGCAGCTGGATACCAGAGCTGGATCCTCCCGGCCTGTGCATAGCCCCGATAGGCGGCCTACAAAATTCGCGCCTCCCCTGCGCCGTCCCCTAGCCCCGTCGGCTGCTCCCCCAAGTGGGCAGTGGTGGGTGCTTGTGCCCGCCACGCCGGCCCGAATGCGCACGCTGGAATCAAAGGTGAACGCCTCCCGCCGCGAGGGCAACGGTGAAGGGAGAGGTTGGAGATGGATCAATCCATGCGCCGCCACTATGGGATAGAGGCGGAGCCTGATGAGGATGCTCGGCTCCTCGAATG
This sequence comes from Hordeum marinum, assembly GCA_022496015.1. NCBI lineage: Eukaryota > Viridiplantae > Streptophyta > Magnoliopsida > Poales > Poaceae > Hordeum > Hordeum marinum. The sequence continues at coordinate 406,408,277 of CM039676.1, read as the reverse complement.
GGTCTACCGCCGGTCTCTTATGATCGTGAAGACAGACGCGTGACGGCTTCGGCGGAAGAACATGAAGGCCCTCCGGATCTACATTGAGTAGTCCAAGCGCGAGGCAATGGACGCAGGATAGGGAGGTTTGGTGACTACAAGGGCTCGTCATTTTTCTGACGACAACGATGACGACCACGGTTCCTCGTCGGACAACTCCGACGATTCCACACCAGCCGCTGACTCCTACAGCTAAGTCGGTGACCAGAAGGGCAAAGGACCGGCAAAGTGTTGGAAATATGCCCTAGAGGCAATAATAAAATGGTTATTATTGTATTTCTTAGTTCATGATAATTGTCTATTGTTCGTGCTACAATTGTATTAACCAGAAACTGTAATACATGTGTGAATACATAGACCACAACATGTCCGTAGTAAGCCTCTAGTTGGCTAGCTCGTTGATCAATAGATGTTCACGGTTTCACGACCGTGGACATTGGATGTCGTTGATAACGGGATCACATCATTAGGAGAATGATGTGATGGACAAGACCCAATCCTAAGCATAGCACAAGATCGTGTAGTTCGTCTGCTAAAGCTTTTCAATGTCAAGTATAATTTCCTTAGACCATGAGATTGTGCAACTCCCGGATACTATAGGAATGCTTTGGGTGTGCCAAACGTCACAACGTAACTGGGTGGCTATAAAGGTGCACTATGGGTATGTCCGAAAGTGTCTGTTGGGTTGGCACAAATCAAGACTGGGATTTGTCACTCCATGTGACGGAGAGGTATCTCTGGGCCCACTTGGTAAGACATCATCATAATGAGCTCAATGTGACTAAGGAGTTAGCCACGGGATGATGTATTACGGAACGAGTAAAGAGACTTGCCGGTAACGAGATTGAACAGGGTATAGGGATACCGACGATCAAATCTCGGGCAAGTATTATACCGATAGGCAAAGGGAATTGTATACGGGATTGATTAAATCCACGACACCGTGGTTCATCCGATGAGATCATCGTGGAGCATGTGGGAACCAACATGGGTATCCAGATCCCGTTGTTGGTTATTGGCCGGAGAAGTGTCTCGGTCATGTCCACGTGTCTCCCGAACCCGTAAGGTCTACACACTTAAGGTTCGATGACGCTAAGGTTATAGAGAAATGGTATACGTAATTACCTAAGGTTGTTTTCAGTCCCGCATGAGATCCCTGACGTCACGAGGAGCTTCGAAATGGTCCGGAGGTAAAGATTGATATATAGGAAGTCCAGTTTTGGTCACCGGAAAGTTTTCAGGCTCATCGGTATTGTACCGGGAGTGCCGGGATGGTGCCGGAGGACCCCTAGGAGGGGTGTGACGACCATAGGACTTTGTGGGCCCTTAGAGGAGGTGTGCTAGCCCTTATTGGGCTGTCCAAGACCTTCTAGAAAGGCCCATGCGGCTAGGATGAGGAGATAAAGGGCAAAAGGGTTTTAAAAGAGGAGATCCACCTCCCTTGTGGGAGGTGGACTCTATCCCTAGTTCGGCCGAACCTCTCCTCCTTGGAGGAGAGGCCAAGGCAGCCCTCCCTCTCTCTCCTCCTATATATATCCAAGGTTTTGGCCTTTTGAGAACAGATCTGAACTCTCTATCTCATGGCAAAGCCCTACCTCTATTCTTCCTCCTCCGCAGCGCTTAGGCGAAGCCCTGCCTGAATACCTTGCTACTCCATCACCACCACGCCGTCGTGCTGCTGTTGAAGCCCTTCCCCAACCTCTCCTTCCTTCTTGCTGGATCAAGGCGTAGGAGACGTCACCGGGCTGCACGTGTGTTGAACACGGAGGCGTCGTTGTTCGGCGCTTAGATCGGAATCCACCGCGATCTGAATCGCTGCGAGTACGACTCCACCAACCGCATTCTTGTAATGCTTCCGCATAGCGATCTTCAAAGGTATGAAGATGCAATCTCTCCCCACTCGTTGCTAGTTTCTCCATGGATAGATCTTGGTGATCATAGGAAATTTTTTGATTTACTACTATGTCTCCCAACAGTGGTATCAGAGCTAGGTCTATGTGTATAATCTATGCACGAGTAGAACACAAAGCAGTTGTGGGTGTCGATCTTGTTAATTTGCTTACCACTACTAGTCTTATCTTGATTCGGCAGTATTGTGGGATGAAGCGGCCTGAACCAACTTTACACGTACGCTTACGTGAAACCGGTTCCACCGCCTAACATGCACTTGTTGCATAAGGTGGCTAGTGGGTGTCTGTCTCTTCCACCTTAGTCGGATTGGATTCGATGAAAAGGGTCCTTATGAAGGGTAAATGACAATTGGCATATCACGTTGTGGTTTTGGCGTAGGTAAGAAACGTTCTTGCTAGAAACCTATAGCAGCCACGTAAAAACTTGCAACTACAAATTAGAGGACGTTTAACTTGTTTTTGCAGCATATGCCTTGTGATGTGATATGGCCAAAAGGATGTGATGTGATGCACTGTGATGTATGAGATTGTTCATGTTCTTGTAATAGGATTCACGACTTGCATGTCGATGAGTATGACAACCAGCAGGAGCCATAGGAGTTGTCTTATTTTATTTTATGACCTGCGTATCAATCATAAACGCCATGTAATTACTTTACTTTATTGCTAAACGTTAGCCATATTAGTAGAAGTAATAGTTGGCGAGACAACTTCATGAAGACACGATTGATGGAGATCATGGTGTCGTGCCGGTGACAGTGATGATCATGGTGCCCCGAAGATGGAGATCAAAGGAGTAAGATGATATTGGCCATATCTTGTCACTATGTTGATAGCATGTGATTTTTATCATGTTTACATCTTATTTGCTTAGAACGACGGTAGTAAATAAGATGATCTCTCAATAAAATTTCAAGAGATGTATTCACCTTAACTGTGCACTGTTGCTAAGGATCGTTGTTCCGAAGCACCACATGATGATCGGGTGTGATAGGTTGTAACGTTCGCATACAATGGGTCTAAGCCAGATTTACACACGTGAAACACTTAGGTCGACTTGACGATCCTAGCATGTACAGACATGGCCTCGGAACACGGAAGACTGAAAGATCGAACATGAGTCGTATAGAAGATGCGATCAACATGGAGATGTTCACCATGGATGACTAGTCCATCTCACGTGATGATCGGACACGGGCTAGTTGACATGGATCATGTAACACTTGGATGACTAGAGAGATGTCTATCTGAGTGGGAGTTCATTAAATAATTTGATTATGTGAACTTAATTATCATGAACTTAGTCTAAAATTGTCTTTACTATCTATATTGTAGATCTAATGGCCAACGCGAATGTCACCCTTAACTTCAACGCGTTCCTAGAGAAAACCAAGTTGAAAGATGATGGAAGCAACTATGCAGACTAGGTCCGTGGCTTGAGGATCATCCTATTAGCTTTCAAGAGATTGTATGCCGTTCATGCACCGCTAGGTGACGCACCCATTTTCCCAGCGTACCAAGACGTTATGAACGCTTGGCAGTCGTGCTGTGATGATTACTCACTTGTTCAGTGCGGCATGCTTTACAGTTTAGAATTGGGGCTCCAAAAGCATTTTGAGCAACACGGAGCATATGAGATGTTCCAAGAGCTGAAACTGGTTTTCCAAGCTCATGCCCGGGTCGAGAGATATGAAGTCTCCGACAAATTCTTCAGCTGTAAGATGAAGGAGAATAGTTCTGTCAGTGAGCACATCCTCAAGATGTCTGGGCTACACAACCGCTTGACTCAGCTGGGAGTTAATCTCCCGGATGACTCAGTCATTGACAGAATCCTTCAGTCGCTTCCACCTAGCTACAAGAGCCTTGTGATGAACTACAACATGCAAGGGATGGAGAAGTCCATTCCTGAGTTGTACTCGATGCTGAAATCAGCGGAGCTCGAGATAAAAAAGGACCATCAAGTGTTGATGATGAATAAGACTACTAGTTTCAAGAAAGGCAAGGGTAAGAAGAACTTCAAGAAGGACGACAAAGTTGTTGCCGCGCCCAGTAAGCAAGTTGCCAGGAAGAAGAAGAACAAGAATGGACCCAAGCCTGAGACTGAGTGCTTTTATTGCAAGGGTACCGGTCACTAGAAGCGGAACTGCCCCAAGTACTTAGCGGATAAGAAGGACGGCAACGTTAAAGGTATATGTGATATACTTGTTATTGATGTGTACTTAACCAGCGCTCGTAGTAGCTCCTGGGTATTTGACACCGGTGCAGTTGCTCACATTTCAAACTCCAAGCAGGAGCTGCGGAATAAGCGAAGGCTGGCAAAGGATGAGGTGACGATGCGCGTCTGGAATGGTTTCAAGGTTGATATGATCGCGGTCGGCACTCTACCTCTACATCTACCTTCGGGATTAGTTTTAAACATTAATAATTGTTATTTAGTACCAGCTTTGAGCATGAACATTGTATCTGAATCTCGTTTGATGTGAGATGGCTACTCATTTAAATCTGAGAATAATGGTTGTTATATTTATATGAGAGAAATATTTTATGGTCATGCCCCGCTGGTCAATGGTTTATTTTTCATGAATCTCGAACGTGATGTTACACATGTCCATAGTGTGAGTACCAAAAAGTGTAAGGTTGATAACGATAGTCTCACTTACATGTGGCACTGCCGCCTTGGTCATATTGGTGTCAAACGCATGAAGAAGCTCCATGTTGATGGACTTTTGGAGTCAGTTGATTTCGAATCATTTGACACGTGCGAACCATGCCTCATGGGCAAGATAACCAAGACTCCGATCTCCGGAACAATGGAGCGAGCAACTGACTTGTTGGAGATAATACATACCGATGTATGCGGTCCAATGTGCGTCGAGGCTCGCGGTGGCTACTGTTATGTTCTCACCCTCACTGATGACTTGAGGAGATATGGGTATGTCTACTTAATGAAACACAAGTCTGAAACCTTTGACAGGTTCAAGGAATTTCAGAGTGAGGTAGAGAATCAACGTGACAGGAAAATAAAATGCCTACGATCTGATCGTGGCGGAGAATATTTAAGTCACGAGTTTGGCATGCACCTTAGGAAATGTGGAATTGTTTCACATCTCATGCCGCCCGGCACACCTCAGCGAAATGGTGTGTCTAAACGTCGTAATCACACTCTATTGGATATGGTGCGATCTATGATGTCTCTTACCGACTTACCGCTATCATTTTGAGGATATGCATTAGAGACTGCCGCATTCACTTTAAACAGGGCACCGTCTAAATCTGTTGAGACGACACCATATGAATTATGGTTTGGAAATAAACCTAAGTTGTCGTTTCTAAAAGTTTGGGGATGCAATGCTTATGTGAAGAAACTTCAACCTGAGAAGCTCAAACCCAAAGCGGAAAAGTTCGTCTTCATAGGATAGCCCAAAGAGAATATTGGGTATACCTTCTACCTACGATCCGAAGGCAAAGTCTTTGTTGCCAAGAATGGATCCTTTCTCGAGAAAGAGTTTCTCTCGAAAGAAGTAAGTGGGAGGAAAATAGAACTTGATGAGGTAATCGTACCTCCACTCGAACTGGAGAGTAGCGCAGCACAGGAAGTTATTTCTGTGGAGCCTACACCGGCTGGAGAGGAAGTTAATGATGATGATCATGAAACTGCAGATCAAGTTACTATTGAACGTCGAAGGTCCACTAGGACACGTTCCGCACCAGAGTGGTATGGCAACCCTGTCCTAGAGATCATGTTGTTGGACAACGGTGAACCTTCGAACTATGAAGAAGCGATGGTAGGCCTGGATTCCAACAAATGACTTGAGGCCATGAAATCCGAGATAGGATCAATGTATGAAAACAAAGTATGGACTTTGCGGACTTGCCTGATGATAAACGAGCCATTGAAAATAAATGAATATTTAAGAAGACTGACGTGGACGGTAATGTGACCACCTATAAGGCTCGGCTTGTCGCTAAGGGTTATCGACAAGTTCAAGGAGTTGACTACGATGAGACTTTCTCACCCATAGCGATGCTGAAGTCTGTCCGAATCATGTTAGCAGTTGCCGCATTTTATGATTATGATATGTGGCAAATGGACGTCAAAAAGGCATTCCTTAATGGCTTCCTCAAGGAAGAACGGGATATGATGCAGCCGGAAGGTTTTGTCGATGCTAAAGATGCTGACAAAGTATGCAAGCTCCGGCGCTCCATCTATGGGCTGGTGCAAGCATCTCGGAGTTGGAACATTAGCTTTAATGAGGTGATTAAAGTGTTTGGATTTGTACAGGTTTATGGAGAACCCTGTATTTACAAGAAAGTGAATAAAGCTTTGTAGCATTTCTTATATTATATGTGGATGACATGATGATAATGGAAAATGATATAGAACTCTTGGAAAGTATAAAGACCTACTTGAATAAGTGTTTTTCAATGAAGGACCTTGGAGAAGCTGCTTACATATTAGGTATTAAGATCTATAGAGATAGATCGAGACGTCTCATAGGTCTTTCACAAAGCACATACCTTGAAAAGAGATTGAAGAAGTTTAATATGGATCAGTCCAAGAAGGGGTTCTTGCCAGTGTTACAGGGTGTGAGATTGAGTGCGACTCAATGCCCGACCATGGTAAAGGATAGAGAAGAGATGAGTGTCATCCCATATGCTTCAGCCATAGGCTCTATTATGTATGCCATGCTGTGTACCAGACCTGATGTGAACCTTGCCATAAGTTTGGTAGGGAGGTACCAAAGTGATCCCGGAGCGGAACACTAGACAGCGGTCAAGAATATCCTGAAGTACCTGAAAAGGACAAAGGACATGTTTCTCGTATATGGAGGTGCCGAAGAGCTCGTCGTAAAGGGTTACGTCGATGCTAGCTTCGACACAGATCCGGACGACTCCAAGTCGCACATCGGATACGTGTATATTTTAAACAGAGGGGCATTCAGCTGGTGCAGCAGCAAGCAAATCATCGTGGCAGCATCTACATGTGAAGCGGAGTACATAGCTGCTTCGGAAGCAGCGAAGGAGGGAGTCTGGATGAAGGAGTTCATCACCGACCTAGGAGTAATTCCCAATGCGTCGGGCCCGATGACTCTACTCTGTGACAACACTGGAGCTATTGCCCTTGTGAAGGAGCCCGGGTTTCACAAGAAGACAAGACACATCAAGCGCCGCTTCAACTCCATCCGTGATTACATTCAGGAGGGAGATATAGATATTTGTAAAGTGCATATGGATCTGAATGTCACAGATCCGTTGACTAAACCTCTCTCACGAGCAAAACATGATCAACACCAGAATGCTATGGGTGTTCGATTCATCACAATGTAACTAGATTATTGACTCTAGTGCAAGTGGAAGACTGTTGGAAATATGCCCTAGAGGCAATAATAAAATGGTTATTATTGTATTTCCTAGTTCATGATAATTGTCTATTGTTCGTGCTACAATTGTATTAACCAGAAACCGTAATACATGCGTGAATACATAGACCACAACATGTCCCTAGTAAGCCTCTAGTTGGCTAGCTCGTTGATCAATAGATGTTCACGGTTTCATGACCATGGACATTGGATGTCATTGATAACGGGATCACATCATTAGGAGAATGATGTGACTGACAAGACTCAATCCTAAGGATAGCACAAGATCGTGTAGTTCGTCTGCTAAAGCCTTTCAATGTCAAGTATCGTTTCCTTAGACCATGAGATTGTGCAACTCCCGGATACCGTAGGAATGCTTTGGGTGTGCCAAATGTCACAACGTAACTGGGTGGCTATAAAGGTGCACTACGGGTATCTACAAAAGTGTCTGTTGGGTTGGCACGAATCGAGACTGGGATTTGTAATTCCGTGTGACGGAGAGGTATCTCTAGGCCCACTCGGTAAGACACCATCATAATGAGCTCAATGTGACTAAGGAGTTAGCCACGGGATGATGTATTACGGAACAAGTAAAGAGACTTGTCGGTAACGAGATTGAACAAGGTATAGGGATACCGACGATCGAATCTCGGACAAGTATTATACCGATAGGCAAAGGGAATTGTATACGGGATTGATTGAATCCCCGACATCGTGGTTCATCCGATTAGATCATCGTGGAGCATGTGGGAACCAACATGGGTATCCAGATACCGCTGTTGGTTATTGGCCGGAGAAGTGTCTCGGTCATGTCCACGTGTCTCCCGAACCCGTAGGGTCTATACACTTAAGGTTCGATGACGCTAGGGTTATAGGAAAATGGTATACGTGATTACTGAAGGTTGTTCGGAGTCCCGGATGAGATCTCGGACGTCACGAGGACCTCAGGAATGGTCCGGAGGTAAAGATTGATATATAGGAAGTCTAGTTTTGGTCACCGAAAAGTTTTTGGGCTCATCGGTATTGTACCGGGAGTGCCGGGATGGTGCCGGAGGACCCCCGGGAGTGCTGTGACGACCATAGGAGTTTGTGGGCCCTTAGAGGAGGTGTGCCAGCCCTTATTGGGCTGGCCAAGACCTTCTAGAAAGGCCCATGCGGCTAGGATCAAGAGATAAAGGGCAAAAGGGTTTTAAAATAGGAGATCCACCTCCCTTGTGGGAGGTGGACTCTATCCCTAGTTCGGCTGAACCTCTCCTCCTTGGAGGAGAGGCCAAGGCAGCCCTCCCTCTCCCTTCTCCTATACATATCCAAGGTTTTGTCCTTTTGATAATAGATCTGAACTCTCTCTCTCTCACGGCGAAGCCCTACCTCTCTTCTTCCTCCTCCGCAGCGCTTAGGCGAAGCCCTGCCGGAATACCTTGCTACTCCACCACAACCACGCCGTCGTGCTTCTGTTGGAGCCCTTCCCCAACCTCTCCTTCCTCCTTGCTGGATCAAGGCGTAGGAGACGTCACCGGGCTGCACGTGTGTTGAACGCGGAGGCGTCGTTGTTCGGCACTTAGATCGGAATCCACCGCGATCTGAATCGCTGTGAGTACGACTCCAGCAACCGGGTTTTTGTAACGCTTCCGCTTAGCGACCTTTAAAGGTATGAAGATGCAATCTCTCCCCACTCGTTGCTAGTTTCTTCAAGGCGTAGGAATTTTTTTGATTTACTACTACGTCTCCCAACACAAAGAAGTATTGAATGTCTCCTGTCTCCATTTATATTTTAATTATGTTTAGCTAGTTCATAGTTAGGATTTGCCTATGAACTCCGATGAACTATGTTCCTTTTGTTCGGCATTTGCAATCCGACCCAACAAACCTATGTGGTGATCTAATTTTACGTAGCGTTACATGGGTTGTACGGTTTTAATGGTTCGAATGTGAAGAATTTGGATGTGAAAGCCAACAAATAAGACACGCCCGGGCTCTTAACGGTCGGTTATTGCTTTTCCCTGTCATGTATGCATAACCGGGGATCTTCGTTCATAACCGAGAGTTAACTTTGGACCTTCGCCTATTAACTTTCATCGTCGACTAAACTTAACCCGCATCCGTACAACTGAAACGTGGGAATAGCCAAGGGTTGGTATTTCCACGTCGGGAAATTGACAACATCGCGGGTTATTAGTGAATTGTAGCGCGTGTTTAGGTTGGTCATCAAATGGCCAACTTGTGTTTCCAGCTGACTATAGCTGAATCAAAGGAACGGAAAGGAAGAAACTGAGAATCTGTGCTCGTCTCCGTGCTCCTCCCTCGCTCTCCTCGCAAAGTGTCTAGGTGATCGCGTGAGTTCATCGGAGCTCAGCTTACAAATTAAATTCCGACAGCCGGACGCATGCTTCCTTTTTACTAGTACTGTATTAAAGAGAGTTTTGTCCGAGGGACCCTCTATAAACCCAGAAGGAGAAGGGAGGAGTATGTATGAGCCAGCTCTAGCTCCATATATAGCCAGGGGCCGGCGGTGCTAATTAGGTCGAGCACAGCTGATCTTAATTAAGAGTGGCCGGATTACAGCCGCAAAAGCTCCGCACACGCCTTGGTGACAACGTAATTCCGCAGCTGCATTTGCGTTCTAGTACTAAGCTTATGCAAGTTTCTAAGAGGAAAATGGGGAAAAAAATGCCGGCGAGGTTGACCATGGTAACGGGTCATTTTCGACGGCGATGCCGATGCGAACAAGTCGATCGACCGTGGATACCGAGCCAGCTGCCCGAGAAACCGTCCGCCTCGGACATCTTGGACTACACCGAGTGTCGGATCCAATGAAGGTATTCTTCAGCCATGATCCACCTGCCAGCCGGGCAGACATCTGTGCTGCCGCCGCTGCTGTTTCTTCTTCCTTTTAAACAACTTTGTTTATGGGTAATTCTTTTTAAATAACTATGAGCCGCCATTGTTAGACTAGGCTGTTGGTCGCCGACCAAGACAAGTAAGGTGATGCCGCCTGATTTGTCTGTTCCGCCGAGTTGCTCCATATGCTAGGGACGAGGAGGTTGCGATCGTGGAGATTGATATAATTATCCAGCACCTCCCTTTTCTGATCCTGTGATGACTGAGAAACTATTGATTGTAATAGGATGCTAAGAATTAGCTAGTTCAAAACACCATGATTAGTACAGGTATATTTTTTTGGCGCGAAAGAGCAAGTATTTGTACAACACATACGAGTACCTTCATCGAAAGTCTATAGACATGGACTGAAAATATCATTTTTCTAGAAGTACACTTAAAAGGTACACCCGAAGTAGAAAGCACATCAAATATCGAATGCACAAAACCAAACTATGTCCGCAGCAAAAAATAAATCAAAAAATAAAGCGAGCATGGCGTTGAAAACTTCATTTACTTTGCAGGATGTAATAGAAACTAGAAACAAACTACCCGAGTCCTAGTTCGAGATACGTGAAACTATTCTACCAAACCAATTGACCATAACTATCCGATTGCAAAATGATTTCAACAAAACAAGGTAAGTATCAGAAATACTACTATCTAGTACGACTAACCTGCTCGCTCAAGTAAAAAACAAACTCATACCCTGGACCAACGAACGACCATAGCTGCCGCTAGAACGAGCGTCGACGCGCTGACATCCCCCCCCCCCTCCCACCCACCCACCCACACCTAGATGGACCCGTACTGAATTTTGTCGATGTGGCAGTCAGGAAGTCTTCATGCACGTGTCAGTGAGTACCCGCATCTCAGAGTCACAGTCGAACTTTTCAATCAATCGTAAGTGACTGACACTGTATATGTTACGCGCACACACGGCGAGAAACTCTAACCTTGCCACCACAAAGAGATGGCAAGAATATGTCGGAGATCAGTCGACTCCATCTCAACAGATGAGAATCGAAGCCCGTAATAGCAACTCGAAGATGAAGCGCCACCATCCGCCTAAGCGTCATCCTGCAAGAAAAAAAACTAACTGGAGCCAAGGCATTGGGATAACTCAACCCGCCACCCACCCGCATGAGCATAAGAAGAGGTGATGTGGATCTACGAGCTCTCCAAAGAAGCTTGGAGGAGAAGAATGCCCTAGGCCTCTCAATCGCGTGAGAGAAGAAGTCACGAAATTAGGTTTTGAGGCTTAGTCCTAGTTTGTGTTGTGTCGTGTATGCGTATTTTATTTTCCGTATGAAAATTTGGCCACAAAGTACACAAAAAGGATCAAGCGAACACTGAAGTAAGGATAAACGAGCAATACTACAACCAGAATTACGAGAATTCATTGCCAAATGTAGCCATTGTAGACTCTACTACATGAATTCATACGTGATCGTTACTCATTTTTGCGATAGCGAAGAAGCTTATGACTATTGGTTGCAACAGATGAGAGACAACAGCACGAGATACTTACAAATGGTTTGGATGACGGCCTAATAATAGACTAGTTGTTTAGTTCGCTTGCCCTGTTTTTTGCCGGCTGCAACACTTTTTTTCTTCAATTTACTCTCACTCCCTTGTGAGGTCATACCGAATCGCATACCTTTTCGACCTTTTATTTAATAGTATGTCTACATGCATCATACCGATGTAAAGACCGGGGTAACCCTCGTTTAAAAAGAACAAGCAAACATAGACTAGGAAATGGTCACTCCTAATGCTATTTCTTTTCCGGCTAAAACACTATTACCTCTGTTATGAAATATAAGACGTTTTTCATTGTTTTTGAAATATAAGACGTTTTGATAGGCTAACCGGAGGTATTGTAGTACTATTTCTTTAGCGAGAAGGTCGAGAGAGAGTCCATCTGAAATTAACAAAGATTTTATCAAGATGCGCTGTTACAACTCGGAATGGCCGTTGAGAGAGAGAATTAACAAAGATTAATTTACTCAAAATGCGCTGTTACAACCCGGAATGACCGTTGAGAGAGAGAACGTTATGTCGCTCCTCCTAGCTAGTTAGTACTTACGGTACTAGACTACTAAACTTCTACGGATTGTTGGCCGTTCCCTATCAATTTCCTTGAGAGCAAGCTAAGACGTCGCTTTCGTTCGGTTGCCTCTCCTTACCATCAGTTTTGCAAGCCGGTGGCCGCATAATGATCTGCTATAAATATAGCTAGCTCTACATAGCAGTACTCACTCCGTTCCAATGGAATCCAGAGCACGTATACAGGTACCAAAGATAGCTGAGAAACCCGGCGGCTTCCTCTCTTCAGCGTGCTCATTGTGTTTTCTACGACTACACGGTTCACTACACTTCTACCACAGTATCACACACGGCTCTCTCACTCTTTCCGTCTCATGCACATCTCTGTAGGTAACCAGTGCGCGCGATGGACTAGAGAAGCTTTTCTTTCTTAGGGGGGTGGATAAATCAAGTTAGCATCCAATAATAAGAACCCCCGTCGATGGTGCATAACCCATATCGGATGGATTAATCCATTTTTTCAACACAATACGTATACGCACACTACATGTCTGCGATGAGCATCTTCGAGATAGGAACCTTACCATCTGACCTCGCTTAGTTTAAGACATGCATGTAATTAAGCATTAATTGTGTGGGACGGGCTAGCCAGTCGGCCGTTTGATCATTTTTGTTCTAGCTAACTACTCCGAGTACTAGGTCAACGGCCAGTGGCCCACCATTCCATTTGAAAATTGAAATCATGACATAAATCGTATTGATTGAGGCTACTCCAGTCTTTTTCTCCAGTGTCAATATGAAGATATCCTAGTATTTCCTTCTTGGTGCCAGATAAGTTAAGCACAAATGGATGCACCCTTTTCAGTTTTGCTTTGCCACATTGTCTACTTATTACTCGCTCTGTAAACTAATATAAAACCGTTTAGATTACTCGTTCTGTAAACTAATATAAAATCATTTAGATCACTATTTTTATATTAGTTTACAGAGGGAGTAGGAAGTACTATAGTACTTCAGGTAAACCTTTGACATGCGTAGTACTCCGTGTACTAACACCTACACCAGTGCTAAGCAATTCATGTGAGGTGCCCCTGAGATCACCAACTAATTTAAGCATATGTATGTTGTTTAGCAACACCTTAATTACCTTCTACAGGTGGTCCTAAGGGACGGAATGGAGAAGTTGAAGTACCTGAGAACCTAGTTAGAGAAGCAAGAGCAATGCGATATGTTCCCATAGAAAAAAAGTGATATGTAGATATGTACAACTTCAAGTGTGGACGTGTACGAGGCAGTGTATTTGGGCATTTAACTTGTACTGCGTTCAAAAAGAGTGTGGATGCGTACTATACAAGAATCTCTGTCTATATTTAGACGGAGATGACTGAGTGTGTTGGCCTCTCTTTTTTTCCTTTTTTTTGAAGTGGTGTACTCGCCTTCTGTGTGTTGAGCATTTTGGGCCCAAGCAAAGCAGATATTGTTCACCTTATGCGGTGGGCTGGGCCGTGTCTGTGACTATTCACCTTACCGGTTGGACGACATGCCTTTCTTTAACGGGCCTGTGATAAGATATGACAATCAATTTGAATGGATTCTTAACAGCAACAAGAACAACAAGAACAACAGCAAAAAAAAAAAACTTATGAGAATTAAAAAAACATAATAATTTATTATGTATGATCCTAAGCAGCTGTGGCCTGAGGATATGCCAAAAAATGTACGTTTGCATCGAGTTTACTGAGCCAGAATATTAATGGAATCTGGGCTTCCGTCTCAAGAAATTAAACATTTTTTGTTAAGGGAGCACGCATCATGCTGCCTGGCAGGTTGGGAACGTCATCGTCCACTGAACTGTGAAGACACAATCAGTATTACTGGTCCATTCGTAAATGAGAATATTTGACTACGCATTAGTAGCTAAAGTTGCAGATGATCAATTAATAAGGTCCAGGTTACACCGGAGAGAACAAGTCATGTATCCGGAGAAAAAGAGATGTAGGAAAACTCTTGGGCCGATCGATCGACAACGTGACGCCAACACACGAGGCAACAAGAGGTAGCATCGATATAGTTGTACACGATCGAGGTCGACACGGGCCGCCGGCAGCTATTTTGTAAATTACCTACGACGTATGACATGCCAGTCCTTCGTTCTCTATGCTACCTGAAAATGACACGCCAGACAAAAACACATGAAAATCATCCACCATAATATAGCAGGGTGGATGGATCGTGTAATTCAAACAAGACCTCAAGAGGTATTTCGTTCATGTTGACATGAAAAAGCAAAGAAATTGTAGAAAATTAAAGAGTGCTCAAACTAGATATTTATATATAAAAAGATATACCTCACACAAAAATTACACGCTTAAAGACGCTTAAATAATTTGTATGACGTGTAATTTAGTGAATGTCTGGTGCGGTCTTTAGTTTAAGCATGTTAGCGCATTGGATGATTGCATGTGCATTGTAATGGGACATAAATATTGTGTACCTAATTATCGTGACTTAGGTGGACTTTTATTCCTAACACAATTGTGTATCAAAGAGAATATCATTTAATCAATATACATTAGTTATCGATTTAATCAGTATTTATCAAACTTACCAAGGAAATATGATTTTTGTCAGTAAGCCAAGAAACATTGGGGCCATTGTGACAATATAAGAAAAACGGTGAAAAAAGGCAAAACAAAAAGAAAGGAGGTAACAGATGATAGAACCTTACTTATTAAAAGTATGAGAGACGAGATGTAGAGGTAGAATGTCTCCGAGGAGGTCATGATAATTGGATGATCAAACGGTGAGCACAGCTAAGATGAGTAAGTTCATGTGATGCAACTAGTCCATTCGGATGGGTTTAAATCGTAGAAATTTCAAGGTGCTCATATTTTTCTGTGTTCATTTAAGGCTTCTCAATGATGTCTGCTTCTCGAAAACAGGCTCACAAGCTACAAATATATATATGAGTGAGGTTTGCAAATAACGAAAGTGTCTCAAAAAAAAAACAGTGGTTTTAATTATTTTGTTCTAAAATTGTTTCGGTTTTGAAATATAACCCGACTTAGATATAGATCCACTTCATTTTTCTTTGCGTGCAAATTTAAGAAAGCATACGTACATTTTTTTGCCCGGGATTGGTCGATGGGAATGCACGCAGCATGTACTACGTACCACTCGTGCTAGCTAGCTACATGCCTATATATACGTCGGCACATCCATACATCTAATACCTGATCACACACCACCCAAATTTTGCAGCAGAGCATGGATGCGGAGCAGGAGCGCGCGATAGCACTCCTATCGTTAGCGTCCGCCGTGCTCGTCAGCACTCGGGCCGGATCAACCCCGCCGCCGGCAATGGACACCTTCCTCGCGGCCGCCTCTTCCTCCATCGTTCCCATGCTCATCACCTTCTTCCTGGCCGTGCACGTGGTCCATAGGCGGATCGTGGTGATCGACCCTCCTCCCCTCCGTGGTGTGGCCGCCCTGGAGCAGCTCGTCGTCACCGCCGTCGCCATTGCCGCCGCCATGTCTCTCTTCATGTAGTGCGGCGGCTGCATGTATACGTACGCCTGCTAATAAGCCCGCACTGCTGGTTGTTGCTATATACGTACTCCTTAATATACACATACATCTACGTACAACCGGGTCCATCCTATACCCACTGTTTCCCCCGAACAAAAGAGTATGCTGAACTGTAATTTCTTGGTGAAATTACACGCAGCTCTCTTGCAAGGTTTGAGAAAATAAACCGCTGATTGATAGATTTATTCTCTAGGGGGCTTAATCACACACATTAGGACATCAGGTTGGCGACTGCGTATTGCTTTTCTAGGCGTCACCTTTTATTTTTATTAATTCACAAGGGCAAGGTTTATAGAATCACAATCGATATACTCCATACCTTGTTATTTCCAATGCCCTCTGTTGTCTTGGTAATTATGTTGTTTTGGGCTGCGGCTATGTTTTTTTTTTTTTTGCTTTCAGTTGTTCGTTCTTTAAATGATTAGCTGGCGTTTGCAGATACACTGATGCTTTGTATTCCATTGCAAAAATAATTAATTAAGATGCTCTCTATTAAAACTATATGCATATAGGACCCAACGGCCTTTTCTCTAAACTTTTTTGTTTTTGTTTTGGGATGTGAAATGATATATGATGATCAATCCCACACCTAACTCTTTTGTTCCTAGTTTTTGGTTTCATTTATATGCTTCCGGAGGCGGCCATCGTGGACCAAACAATGGACTAAAACATGCCTGAGAATTCTTGAAATAGTAAACACTCAGTGTGCCTACGACAAACATTGGATCAAAAAGATATACCTTGTTAATATTTGAGTAAAATACAATGGAGTTCCTAAAAATATTTCAAGTGTTTCAAGTAGGTCCTAAAAGTTTGAAATGATTTATCGTGGGTCTTATATGTGTATTTTACCCACGAAGACCTACTTGACACACTTAAAATACATTTAGGTCCTGCAGTGAACGATTTGCACACATTTAGGACCCGCAGTGAATCTCAAACTTTTAGTACCTACTTGACACACTTGAAATATGTTAAGTACCTCCAGTGTATTTTACTCTTAATTTTTTGAGATATCTCAATTACGACTGGACGAGTCTCATCTAAACCAATTACAAATTCAAAATATGCTTACATTTTAAAGTGGTAGCTAGCTCTGACGACTTTCACCAAGAATAATCTAGGTTAATTACGGATGGAATTACCGAACTGCAGGCAGATCGAACAGGCTTTTTAGTCAAGTATAAGTTTTGGCACAAGAAAAGAACATTAGTCTAGCGAAGATCAGCGGGCACGCAAACGTGCTTGTATGGGTCACTCGCAAGACATGCTGGCTTTGAAATTCCCCTAGGAAGATAGCTATCATTGTCGAATCTGAATGTAATCATCATAGTTGATCAATGAAAAGCTCCTTGCCCTAAAAAAGAAGAGGGTATGTACGCGATTGAACATGCATGCATGCTGCTCGAGCAATACGCCTTTTCCCTCTGGCTCTATCCTGTGCCACCTCTCCGATCCGAACGAACGATCAGTCATCGACCAAAGACCAGCAGACCAGCCGAGCAGACGCGACAAATCTAATCGATCTGCACAACGTACAGCATTGCATCTTTCGACGCGTCCATCCTCGGCCTGCTCCAACGACGGAGTAAACTACTCATGCATTTCGTGTCGTTCTCCGCTTAACACTCTCCTCGGCTCCTGGCTTTCTTGTTTGCTGCGGCCCTTGCAACATGCGTGCGACTTCAGCAGCACCATACGTGCGTGTGTATGAGACAGTGGCAGGCGGACCGCCGCGCACGTACGTTTCACTAGGTCTCCGTCCATCGGGCGATCTTTTTCGTTCATGGCGATCTAGCTAAAGCTGGCCGTCGAATGTACGCTACGTACCGCTGGATTGATTCGGAGAAATTGTGCCGACTGTCTCTTCGGCAGCTACCTAATTGACCGCTCATATGCATGAGATCAGCTATCTGATTGTTCATATGAGATCGTCTCAGGTTCGTTCGTTCAACTTTTTCCTTTTCCTTTGTGTGTGTGTGTGTGTGTGTGTGGCAAGATTAGAATCTTAGAGAGGTCTGTGAGGTGGTTCATTGATAGTGTACGTAGTAAGTCCAGCGCAAGTCGACGAGGTTTGCATGGCCAAGTTGTTCTCGGCCTGCGCCGGCAACCGCCGCGTACGTGAGTTGGGGACGTGTGGCGGTGTCTGGCCACGACAAGGCGAGGTAGAGGTAGCGCTACACAGCAGCATGTGACGGCGGTGAAGAAGCGCCCACATGGGGGCATGACCCTCCACCCCTAAGACTAGCCGGCGCCGCACAATTTCCCGTCTCACACTCTCACTCAGCCCTCCGACGGGCGTCTGGCGACTCCGCCTTAGGACTGAGAGTATCTCCAGCCACGGTCTCAAAGGACCCTTCCAGGATCCTTTTTTATCGTCGACGGGCAAAAAAATCCCCAGCTGTGTCCCCAAGACGTCGTTTTTCGTCGGTTGAGGTCTTTTTCTGGGCCGACGAACCTAGGACGCTGGGGTCTCTTGGGCGTGCCGGCTGAAGTGAAAAGCCGAGTGGGACCGAGGTGTCGGCGACACCGGCTGCTACTTTCCGCCACTTCCCCCTCCTTTTCCCTCTACTCTCGTCGTTTCGCCCGTCGGTTCTTCCATTTCCCTCCATTTTCCCTTTCTTTCCCGCCATGCCGCCGAAGAAGTATGCCGCCCCTCGCCAAGCCACCGGCTCCGCCGTCGACAAGCCCCACAAGCCCCGTGCGTCGATGGCGAGACCAGCGGGGATGACGAACGCCTAGTGGAAGGCCGACGTCGAGCGAAGGAAAGCGGTGACCGCCGATCGCCGCAACAGGCTTCTCATGAAGAAAGCCCGGGACGCCGCGGCGGCGGTTGAGCAAGAGGTGTCGTGTCATCGCCCGATCTTCCAGGGGAGACAGCCCGCGGGGCCGTTCCCCCATGTCGCCGGCCATCAAATCGCCCTGGGCGACCCGCACTTTCCTTCGTCGACCATCCCTTTGCCGGGGTGGGGGTACGCGCCCTCGCCGGAGTACGTCGACGGCGACGCCCTTGGCAGGGTTCAACCCCAACATTATCTTTCCACGCACGCCCTCCGCCTTCTCCGTCGGCCACCCCAACGCCCAGTACGGCTACTATTGTTTTTTTTGTACACCGAATCTATGCGCGATCGATCGCCGGCCGATGACATGATGACACCAAACTATGGCTCGCCGAACCCGCGGGAAACGGAATGTTCAAAATTTGCAAACACTGGGCCGAACCGTCAGGAACGCGACTGGGAAGTCGAGCCCCACGAGGCCGATTTTAGTGCCGGCTCGCCCCAAGCAACGCTAAAATCGGCCCCCGAGGGAACCAACGGCTGGAGATGCTCTTACTCCTCGAGTTGATGCTTGATGGACGGCGGCCTTCACCACGACATCAAGTTGGCGAACCCACTGGTCAACAGGGCCGGGAAGGTCAAGATCGCCGACTTCGGCATCGCTGAGGTCGTCTCCCGCGCGCGTGGCCTACGATGGCACCGCCGCATGCATGAGCTCCGAGCAATTCGACACAAAGTGGACGTTTGGAGGAGGACGTCGAGCTGTCGGCCCCTAGGCCGCCTACGTATGGGGGCTGGGCGGGACAATCATGTAGCTCGTCGTAGCCTCATAGGTCGCTGCCGGCTACTCCCTGCCGGGCAGAAGCCGACTTTGGGCGGCGCTCATGTGCGCCATCTGCTTTGTAGAGCTGCTGCGAGCCTCTTCTCGAGAAAGCGAATTTCATCCTTCCATAGCCGTGTGCCTTGGTTGGTCTGTGATTTAACAAAAGCACACCCAACAAACGTCCACATATACGAATATACACCACCTTTATGAACGCATACACTTATTTCTCTAGCCGTGCAAGCATTTTTAAGAATCTAAGCCGGTCTATCTTGAAATTGACAAAGTTACCACAACCCATCATAGTTGACTTGAACATCGTCTCCCGCTAAACGAATATCATCGAAAAGCTGAAACATAACCATCAAAACTAAGCTCGGTCACGTCAGTTTGTGATTTTTGCATAGTCGCTTATATATGGTTATGTTTAAGAGTATCTACACGCCATTAACTAGAAAAAACAAATCAATGTTAGAAGATGGATTTTGAACTGTTAGAGACGAAACCAACGGCTAGATGTGTTTCTTCTTCGTCGAACTGTTTTCTAATCATACAATCGAGTGGTGAACCCCCCCACCCCCCGCTCCACCCTCGCCGGCAAACTCTCGTCCGATCCCTCGCAGTTGATGTCGCTGCATTCCCGTCTCAAGATGGGCGGTTACCTAATCCAAGGGGCAATGCCGGTGCACCGTCAAGCCTTGTCTCCTCTCTAGTTGGAATTGACTGATCGCAAAGAAAATTCAGTTGAGTAAGCAATAGTAAAAAAAATATGTTAAAGTTCAAAAATCCACACACACATACTTATATCCATTCACCACATGAGTAATTTGTTTTTATTTTCCAAACTTATAAGTTATATTGGTTTTTTGGGGGGGGCATGAATACTTATAGTCCTCGACGTGTAGTACAAACATATATATATATATATATATATATATATATATATATACATATATATATATACATATATACATATATATATACATATATATATATATATACATATACATATATATATATATATATATACATATGTTTGTACTATATCTTGTGAACGTTTTCAGAAGAAACAAAAAAAAACCTAAACCCTTTACTTGGATTGATCCTGTTAGTAGCCGATAAAACCGGTGGTGAGCATGTAGACAGGCAACTGATAGAGATGGATGGGTAGTTTCCTGTAAGAATATTGTGTGGACGCTGATGTTGAATTCTTCTTGTTCTTGTTGAGATGATGACAAAAACAATGAAGTGACATGTTGTTGAGAGGCAGCAGGGGAACCTGAGTCCTCGTCCTCGGTCGACTTCCTCAATGCTCGGATTTCCCAAGATCTGTGAAAATACATATTATCATAATAAAGTAGAGGAAGGTGTAATGTTAATTCCAAAGTTTGTTTTCTTGTGTAGAGCTCCAAATGTATCTTGTGAAAATACAAAATCTGAAACTTTGCAACATATAGTGGGAAGGAGTAGTCAAACTTTGTAGGTTCTTGAAAGTTTTTATGCCAAAATATAATGTGGAGAAAGGTGTACAAACAAGTTTCAAATTTTAGTGCTAAAAGTGCTCCAAACTTGAAGCATTGAAATGTTTTTCTTCTGTAGAGCTCCTCGAATGATTTTTGACATGAAAGCTTACAAGCACCTAGAAATTTGGATCATCTTTGATGTTGCAAAGTTTCAGATTTTTTTTTAAATTCTATTTGTTTTTATTTTACTGTTCGGAGAGGGTACCTAGGCACCCGGGAGCTGAAAATCCACTCTCTAATAAAATATACTCCCTTCGTTCCTAAATATAAGTCTTTTTAAAGATTTTACCAAAAGACTACATACGGAACAAAATGAGTGAATCTATACTCTAAAATATATCTATATACATCTGTATGTATTCTTCCTATTGAAACATCTAAAAAGACTTATATTTAGGAATGGAGGGAGTACTATGTTATCCCCCCTCCCCCCCTCCCCCCCCCCCCCCCCAAAAAAAGTAGCATTATGTTAATTCCAAATTTCCCCTTATAAATACCTCCAGTTCCCACTATATGTGCCACTCTGCACTAAACTTGTCCGGCAGCCCCACCCTCACGGCCATCCTCTCATGGCTGATGTGTGTGTTTATTTCACCATCACTCTCGCTAGCTTCGTGTGCGGCCAGTCCCTCCGCATCGAAGCTATCGTCAAGCCCTTGGCCCAGCAATCGTTGGATGACAATATTGTCATCGTCTTGGCCACGGTGGAAGTCATCGCGCTAGTCACCGTTGCGTTCTCTGTTGGCACAAGCGTCGTACAGATCAGGGCTACTGTTTTCACCCAAGCGAGGCGCCCTTATGCTGCTTTCGCGTGGGTGCTGGCCGTTGTCGGTGTAGTTGTCATCGTGGCCGTGGGTTCCATTGTTGCAGGAAGACGAGGGAACTCACACGAAAGCTTCACGCCAACCTAGGTACTTCCTTAATTTTTTTTATCTGCATATAAGTTTAAAGTATCAACTTTCGTAATTCGAAATCAATATCGTTAAATGCATCGTGAAATTCAGTGACATACTATGTGACTTTACTCTTGTAGATGCCAATAGTTTTTTATATAAATTCATTCAAAATTTGCGTAATTTAGCTTTGAATAAATCTTACAAGCGGAGTAAAAATAAATGGAGGAAGTAATAATCTAGTACTCATTCCTTTTCTTTTTTGAAAATGTGAGACCTGTCTATGTGTCTGTGTCGTGAGATGCAAATATAGTTCACTAAAATGTACTCCCTCTGTAAGCAATGTAGGAAGATTTGGTAGTTCAAATTAATCCGCAAAAATGTCTTTCATTTGTGTACGTAGGGAGTACTTCTGGAATACACACCTTTAAATGCTATATGTATATTACTTCAATATAAATTGTTTTGTATGGAATTAGTTCACAAATTATGGGCGTGTATCGTGAACTTGCTATACTATAACCCCAACTACCTTACCGATTTTAGTTGAACCAGGAAACTTTTTTATTTTTAGTTTTGCTAATGAATACACATTTTGCTTTTTGAAAAATTCAGCAAAATGATTTTTCTACGTTCTCCGTTGTACATGCATCTTCATGGGTGTCTACCAACTAGGAAAATTAAAACTTCCTGCTTCTCTTAAATACCTGTCAATATTAGCTGAAATTCAACCAAATGGTCACTAAATTATTCCTAATTTAATTTATCATTTGAAAAGTGTTATGTACACATCAAATTTTGAACCAATATTTGAATTCAAAATTATAACAATAAGTTTCTCTAGAACTGCATGTCAATTTTATCCGAAATCTTACCATATTGGTCAACGAATTATAAATAGCTTACTATATTATCATTTTTTAAAAATTGTCTCTACTGATTGTTTTTCCATGTTTTAGTTCCAAGAACAAATTTTGGCTTTAAAATATAAAAGTACATGGTGTTTTGAGGAAGAAATCAGTAAATCAATCATAATTCAGTGGACACTCTATTAAAAGTTTACCCTAGGCCATATGACTGATGATGAACTTGCTATTTTTTTATTCTCGAGAAGAGAGAAATTATATGACATGGCAGAGTAGAAAGAGAAATATGTGAGGTGACGCTGCTGACAAGGATAAAACCAAAGTCAAGTAGGCAAAAACAAATTTAAGTAGGAGGGTTGTAAAATGAATAGTTTAATTTCATTGTTCATGGAGTTTAAACTGAACCTTATCAAAGTTTAGGGTTGTATACTAAACCCTAGAAAAAATGATCTGGACTTCTGCCTTTGTGAACTTCGTCTGTTGTGGTCCACAAAGAGCAAGAAGGTGGAGCCTAAGGAGAGGGTGGTTGATAGTTGACATTGCGAAGTTCTTGCATGACTACATGGCAAATAATTAAGGAGAAGATGGACCTTCTCAGTGGTTAATCATAGTTAAATCATTTGTTGAGAAGTAAGATATGGAGTTGCATGCATGTTCATAAGTATTATGGGCACACTCATGTCACAAGTTGTCTTGAGAAATCAAAATTTAAGAGCAGCGAGGACTAAACTAATTTTTCATAGTTGGAAAGCATGATCATAAAGTATAACATATCTGGTTGGTAGTAAGTACAAAATGATATACATTTGGCAGTGAGGAAGAATAGAACAATCCATGTATAGCTAGTTATTTAAATAAAAAATTCTCGTTGTTGTCTTTGATATATATGGTCCTTCATTTTATTAGTATAGATATGAACGCAATTAATCCATGTTTGATGCTCACTGTTTCCTTAGTGTGGAAGGAGTGCTGTCGGTGCCTAAGCTTTATTCATCATAGTGAAATGTTAATATCGGACACCATGAACATATTGCCTTGTTATCCCATTCCATGGAGGACTCTAAAAGAGAGTAAAAAGAGAAAATATGGTATAACTATAATACGGAACTATTGTTCGGTGTCTTTTTGACTCCAAATTCGGGTTTATCTTTTGTTTTACAAGCGACTCACATGTATGTGTACTTGTGCATTCAAGTGCTGTGCATGCTTTACTTACTGGTCTCATGCCAAGTTGTCGGTATATAATGCCATAGTTCCAACATGACCATGGTTAGTCTACACTCAAGGCATCGTGACAATTATAAGTTCATAAACATATTTCAGTGTTCGTACTTTTTATGAACACTTTCATTTTTTGAATGTGAAACTGGCTACACTTATGTGTCTGGTTTTCTTTTCCCATTGTTAGTTAGTCATAATGTACTAGCAATCAGTCTCGTTCATATCTTATTGATGCCCATAATATTTTTGAATCTCCTTTTGCATTTGTAGGTCCACTCAGCTAGTGTAAGCATGTGTTGGCTTTAGAACATGTTGTGCCCAGAACTAAGATGAGAATAGAATGAAAATGTTCTCAAGAGGTGCGAGAGATGCTATCATATATGCCTTTTATGACGGCCTACTAATCTCTCCAAATACATGGTCCACCTAGATGCAGCCTATTGATCGCCCTTGCCTCAGCTAGCCCATGTACTACCAACTTCCTTTTGGATTTTTTTTTTATCTTGGGTGGCCTGCGTGCCTATGCTCTTGACCTATTGTTTGGTTTGTACTTGGCATGTTGTGCCTTTTAAACTATGGTCCTAATATGTTCGTCATTTGCTAGAAGCTGGATGACACTGTCGTGATGACATTATTTATGAAGTCAGGAATATGCCTTTTCTTTAAAATCAACTAACTATCTTTGCCTAGAGATACGTAGTAACCCCATATGGAGAGCATGTAAAAATTTCACTGTAGCAGTGACATATTCATTTGTTCTAGTACTCCATTTTGTCGTGGAGTCTCAACTGTGGCGTAGTGTCTAGTAATGTTGGTATCTCAAAAAAATGTCTCACCCAAGTGGAAATATGTGATATTATCTAATCTCAGATATTTGACCTTATCAAATGTTTGTGTTTCCACATTAGCCTTTCACTGATGACAACAAGTGAATGTCTCATCATTGAAGTAGACCTAAATATTCCTGCTGAAATCATCAATGTAGATAAGCAACTATTTTCTAACTCCAGTTGATGTAACCGGTGCCTCATCGCACAAATCAGTATACACATATAAAAAATGACCATTTGCATGTAACTCCTCGGTTTTGTTTACTTTCCAAGAAAATGCGTTGCTCACGGAACTACAAATTTCATGTTTCTGGTTGCTTAAAGGACCACAAGAAGTCAACTATGCCATGCCATGCTCTCACGCGCACCCCAATATTATTTTCCATAAAGAATTCATGGGTCATCGTCCATCTAGGAGCTAGCAGCGACCAAAGACGATCAAGTAAGCAAACCGCCATGCAAAAAATACAGCTCATATGTATGTTGAGGGAAGAGATTTTCATCACAAATATGAAGCCCATCAACACCCTGATATGACAAGTAAGAGTCACAAACCTATAGTATTTTATGTGTAGTACCGTCAATAATATCAAATTATACTTGAGTCCAACCACATGATGAAAATGTGTGATTATATGAACAATAGAATCAGACATTTTGAATCTGACTTGTTAATACTCACAATTCTGCACTTTGTTTCATTACCTGTAGAAAGTGAACCAAAATTGAATGGCTCATACATGGCAAGCCCACTCTCTCTTCAAAAACTTATGGTAGGAGCAAGCAGAATCAAATAATGCATCTACTGTTAGAACTCAAGTCACAACCGATTGATCAACTAGAAGCACTCTTCCGAACTAAAAGGCAATCCATACCACAAATAACACACTAGAACTACCATCATCTTCATTTCTGGTCGCCACATTAACTGAGAAAGAGGGCACATTCTTTCAGCCTTAATTTTGTCTTGTCCCTTTTATTTTCAACTTGGGAACCATTTTATATGACCCACCTCATGCAATAATTGCACCTTATATCTTTCTATCCTGATTTTTTTGAACGACCCCGACTTTTCTATTAAAGCTTCCAGCACCAATATTTTCAGCACCACGACCGCGCTATAAAGACTTTCCATCTATCACAATGCGACCTTCACCTTCACCGTGCAAGTATTCTTAACAAAACTTTTGAAAAGAGGATAGAGATAGCATCACCCATGGAGTTAGACCCCTCACCATAAAGGATCTAGGCTCTTGTGACATCTTAAGTATCCGTGAGTGTGTTGGAAATATGCCCTAGAGGCAATAAATAAAGTGTTGATTATTATATTTCCTTGTTCATGATAATTGTTTATTATCCATGCTATAATTGTATTGATGGGAAACACATTGCATGTGTGGGTATATAGACAACACTTTGCCCCTAGTGTGCCTCTAGTAGACTAGCTTGTTGATCAAAGATGGTCAAGGTTTCCTAGCCATTGACATAAGATGTCATTTGATAACGGGATCATATCATTAGGAGAATGATGATATGGACAAGACCCAAACTATAAACATAGCATATGATCGTGTCAGTTTATTGCTACAGTTTTCTGCATGTCAAGTATATGTTCCTATGACCATGAGATCATGCAACTAACGGACACTGGAGGAGTGCCTTGTGTGTATCAAACGTTGCAACGTAACTGGGTGACTATAAAGGTGCTCTACAGGTATCTCCGAGGATGTCTATTGGGTTGGCATGGATCAACACTGGGATTTGTTACTCCGTGTGACAAAGAGGTATCTCAGGGCCCACTCGGTAATACAACATCAACACAAGCCTTGCAAGCAATGTGACTAAGTGTTAGTCCCAAGATCTTGTATTACGGAAAC
Source organism: Hordeum marinum (assembly GCA_022496015.1). Taxonomy (NCBI): domain Eukaryota; kingdom Viridiplantae; phylum Streptophyta; class Magnoliopsida; order Poales; family Poaceae; genus Hordeum; species Hordeum marinum. The sequence continues at coordinate 406,381,641 of CM039676.1, read as the reverse complement.
GAGTAAAGAGACTTGCCGGTAACGAGGTTGAACTAGGTATGGGGATACCGACGATCGAATCTCACGCAAGTAACATGCCGAAGAACAAAGGGAACATCATACGGGATTAACTGAATCCTTGACATAGAGGTTTGACCGATAAAGATCTTTGTAGAATATATAGGAATCAATATGAGCATGCAGGTCCCGTTATTGGTTATTGACCGTAGAGGTGTCTCGGTCATGTCTACATAGTTCTCGAACCCGCAGGGTTTGCACACTTAAGGTTTGGTGACGTTTCGGTAGTATAGAGTTATGCATGGTGGTGATCGAAGGTTTTTCGGAGTCCCAGATGATATCCCGGACGTCACGAGTAGCTTTGGAATGGTGTGGAGGTAAAGATTGATATATAGGAAGTCCTGTTTTGGTCACCAGAAAAGTTTCGAGCTCATTGGTAGTGTACCGGGAGTGCCTGGAGGGTACCGGGGGACCATCTGGAGGGGTATTTCGACCCAAGAGGCTACATGGGCTATGGTAGAAGGAATACCAGCCCTTAGTTGGCTAGCCGAAGGCCCACAGGAAGCGCATGCGGCTAGGGAAGGAATCCAAGGTGGAAAGAAAGGCAAAAGTGGAAAATAAGGAAGGAGTCCTAATCCTACTAGGCGTGGAGGAGGAGGACTCCCTCCACTTCGGCCGAACCAGATTTGGCTCCTTGGGAGACATGTCTCCTCCCTCCCCTCCTATATATACTAGAGTTTTTGTGGGCAGCCCCAACTCTAATTGCCACGTGCCGCCATCTTCTTCCTCTAGATCGTTTCTTCTGTAGATCAGTTTTCAGCGGTGCTTAGGCGAATCCCTACCGGAATTACTCCACCACCATTGCTGCAACGCCGTTGTGCTGCGGAGAACTCGTCTACCTCTTCGCTCTCTCTTGCTGGATCAAGAAGGCGGAGATCATCATCAAGCCGTGCGTGTGCTGAACGCGGAGGTGCCGTCCGTTTGGCGCTAGATCGGGACGGATCATGATTGGATCGCGGGACACTCATTGATTTGGATCGCGAAGACGTTCGACTACATCAACCGTGTTTCTTAACACTTCCCGCTTAGCGATCTACAAGGGTATGTAGATACACTCTCCCCTCTCGTAGATGCTCATCTCCTAGATTGATCTTGGTGAAGCGTAGGAAATTTTTTGTTTCCCATGCAACGTTCCCCAACAGTGGCATCATGAGCTAGGTCTATGTGTAGATGAGATCTCGAGTAGAACACAAAGAGTTTTTGGGCGTTGATGCTTAGATTGCTTCCTCCCTTGGTCGTGTTTTGGTTCAGCGGTATTGTGGGATGAAGCGGCCCGGACCAACCTTACTCGTACGCTTACGAGAAACCGATTCCATCAACTGACGTGTAACTTCAATGCACAAAGATGGCTGGCGGGTGTCTGTTTCTCCTACTTTAGTTGGATCGGATTCGACAAAGGTGGTCCTTGAGAAGGTTAAAAAGAAACTTATGTATCACTGTTGTGGTTTTGCGTAGGTGAGAATTGTTCTTGCTAGATACTCGTAGCAGCCACGTAAAACTAGCAACAACAATTAGAGGACGTATAACTTGTTTTTGCATGGTATGTTGTGATGTGATATGGCCAATTACATGATGAGATATATGTGATGTATAAGATGATCATGTGATGTATAGAATATCACGACTTGCATGTCGATGAGTACGGCAACCGGCAGGAGCCATAGGGTTGTCTTTAATTATTTTATGACCTGAGTGTCAATCATTAAGCACTATGTAATGCTTTACTTTATCGCTAAACGGTAGCAATAGTAGTATGAGCATGGTGGGCGCGACAACCCCGATCGAGACACAATGATGGAGATCATGATGATGGAGATCATGATGATGGAGATAATGGTGTTATGCCAGTGACGATGAACAAGATGGTGATCAAAAGCACAAGTTCATGGCCATATCATGTCACTTATGATTTGCATATGATTTTAATCCTTTTATGCACCTTGTTTTTCTTAGGACGACGGTAGCATTATAAGGTGATCCCTCACTTAAATTTCAAGGTCAAATTGTGTTCTCCCCGAGTGTGCACCATTGCGAAAGTTCGTCGTGTCGAGACACCACGTGATGATCGGGTGTGATAGACTCTATGTTCACATACAACGGGTGCAAGCCAGTGTTGCACGTGCGTAAAACTCGGGTTAAACTTGACGATCCTAGCATGTACAGACATGGCCTCGGAACACAAGAGACCGAAAGGTCGAACATGCGTCATATAGTAGATATGATCAACTTGATGATGTTCACCATTGAAACCACCTCAACTCACGTGATGATCGGACTTGAGTTGGTGAATTTGGCTCATGTATCACTCACATGACCCAAGGGATGTCAATTGGAGTGGGAGCTTTAGTAATTTGATTAACTAAACTCATTATCCTGAACAATAGTCTTAGTAACCTTTGCCTATTTATGTTGTAGATCAATGGCTCGCGTAGTAGCACCCATGAATTTTAATACGTTCCTCGAGAAAGCTAAGTTGAAAGATAATGGAAGTAACATTGTGGACTGGGCCCATAATCTGAGGATTATCCTCGCGGCTTCCCAGAAGGCATATGTCCTTGATGCACCGCTTGATAACCAACCCATAGACTTGTCATCCGAAGACGTTAAGAACGCTTGGGAGGCACGTTCTGGAGATTACTCAATAGTTCAGTGTGCAATATTGTATGGCTTAGAACCGAGACTTCGAAGACGTTTCGAACGTCATGGAGCATATGAGATGTTCCAAGAGTTAGATTTTATCTCTAAGAAGAATGCCCGGATCGAGAGGTATGAGACCTCCGATAAGTTCTATGCTTGCAAAATAGAGGAGAGCGGGTCTATCAGTGAATATATACTCAGAATGTCTGGGTATTCGACTTGTTTGGCGGACATAGGGATGCCCCTTCCATCAGAGGCGATCACTGACATAGTTCTTCAATCATTGCCACCAAGCAACAAGAGCTTCGTGCTGAACTATAACATGCACGGGACGAACAAGTCAGTCGTCGAGCTGTTTGCGATGCTAAAAGTCACTGAGTCTAAAATCCAAAAAGAACATCAAGTGTTGATGGTCAATAAAACCACTAGTTTAAATAAGAATGGTAAGGTCAAGAATGGTAACTCCAATAAGGGTGGCAAAGCAGTTGCTCCTCCCATGAAGAAACCCAACTGGACCCAAGCCAGAAACTGAGTGCTTTCATTGCAAAGGAACTGGTCACTGTAAGCGGAACTGTCCCAAGTATCTGACTGACAAGAAGGCGGCCAACAACAAACAAGGTATATATGATATACATTTTATTGATGTGTACATTACTATCTCTTGTTGTAGTGCCTGGGTATTTGATACTGGTTCGGTTGCTCATGTTTGCAACTCAAAACAGGAACTACGGAATAGACGAAGGCTGGCGAAGGACGAAGTGACTATGCGCATGGTAAATGGTTCCAAGGTTGATGTGATCGCCATCGGCATGCTCTCTCTTTGATTACCAACGGGATTAGTGATAAACCAGAATAATTGTTATTTAGTGCCTGCGTTAAGCATGGACATTATATCTGGATCTTGTTTACTGCGAGACGGTTACTCATTTAAATCAGAGAATCAAGGTTGTTATATTTATACAACTACTATATTTTATGGTCATGCACCCAATGTGAGGGATTTATTCTTATAGAATCTTGATAGTGATGATACACATGTTCATAACATTGATGCCAAAAGATGTAGAGTTGATAGTGATAGTACCACTTTCTTGTGGCACTGCCGTTTGGGTCATATTGGTGTAAAACGCATGAAGAAGCTCCATGCTGATGGAATTTTGGAGTCACTTGACTTTGAATCACTTGACACATGTGCACCATGCCTCATGGGCAAGATGACTAAAACGTCGTTCCCTGGAACAATGGAACGGGCAAGTGACTTGTTGGAAATCATACATATTGATGTGTGCAGTCCAATGAATGGTGCGGCGCGTGGTGGATATTGTTATTTTCTCACCTTCACGGATGACTTAAGTAGATATGGGTATATTTACTTAATGAAACACTGTTCTGAAATGTTTGAAAACTTCAAGCAATTTCAGAGTGAAGTTGAGAATCATCGTAACAAGAAGATTAAATTCATGCAATCTGATCAAGGAGGTGAATATCTGAGTTATGAGTTTGGCAGTCACTTAAGACATTGTGGAATTGTTTCACAATTGACATCGCCTAGAACACCACAGCGTAATGGTGTGTCCGAACATCGTAATTGAACCTGATTAGATATGGTGCGTTCTATGATGTCTCTTGCCGATTTGCCACTGTCGTTTTGGGGTTATGCGCTAGAGACAGCTGCATTCACTTTAAATAGGGCACCATCGAAATCCATTGAGACAACACCATATGAACTGTGGTTTGGCAAGACGCCAAAGTTATCATCTCTTAAAGTTTGGGGATGTGATGCTTATGTCAAAAAGCTTGAGCCTGAAAAGCTGGAACCCAAAGCGGAGATATGCGTCATCATAGGATACCCGAAAGACACATTTGGGTATACCTTCTATATCAGATCCGAAGGCAAAGTCTTTGTCGCTAAAAACGAAATATTTCTTGAGAAAAAAGTTTCTCTCGAAAGAATTGAGTGGGAGGAAAATAGAGCTTGATGAAGTTATTGAACCTTTACTTCAACCAAACAATAGCGCAGTGCAGAAAAATGTTTCTATGGAGCCTACGATAGTTGAAGAGGAAGTTAATGATAATAATCATGAAGCTTCGGATCAAGTTACTACTGAACCTCGTAGGTTGACAAGGGCGCGTACTGCTCCTGAATGGTACGGCAACCCTGTGTTGGAGGTTATGTTGTTGGACAACAATGAACCTACGAGCTATGGAGGAGCGATGATGGGCCCAGATTATGATAAATGGTTAGAGGCCATGAAATCCAAGATGGGATCCATGTATGAAAACAAAGTATGGACTTTGGAAGTATTACCTGAAGGGCGAAAGTCCATTCAAAACAAATTGATCTTTAAGAAGAAGACGGACGTGGACGGTAATATCATCGTCTATAAAGCTCGACTTGTGGCAAAGGGTTTTTCACAAGTTCAAGGAGTTGACTATGATGAGACCTTCTCACCCGTAGAAATTCTTAAGTCTGTCAGAATCATATTAGCAATAGCTGCATATTTTGACTATAAAATTTGGCAGATGGATGTCAAAACAACATTCCTCAACGGTTTCCTTGAGGAAGAGTTGTATATGATGCAACCAGAAGGTTTGGTCGATCCAGAGAATGCTGACAAAGGTTGCAAACTCTAGCGATCCATTTAGGGATTGGTGCAAGCATCTTGGAGTTGGAATAAGCGCTTTGATGAGGTGATCAAAGCGTTTGGGTTTGTACAAGTTTATGGAGAAGCTTGTATTTAAAAGAAAGTGAGTGGGAGCTATATAACATTTCTAATATTATATGTGGATGACATATTGTTGATTGGAAATAATGTAGAGATGCTGGAAAGCGTGTAGGAATATTTGAACAAGAGTTTTTGAATGAAGGACGTGGGAGAAGATGCTTTCATATTAGGCATTAACATCTATAGAGATGGATCGAGACACTTGATAGCACTTTCACAAAGCACATACCTTGATAAAGTTTTGAAGAAGTTCAAAATGGATCAGTCCAAAAAGGGGTTCTTCCCTATGTTACAAGGTGTGGAGTTGAGTAAGACTCAATGCCCAGTGACTGCAGAAGATACAGAGAAGATGAGTGTCATCCCCTATGCTTCAGCCATAGGCTCTATCATATATGCAATGCTATGCACAAGACCCGATGTCAACCTTGCCATAAGTATGGCCGAAAGGTTTCAAAGTGATCCTGGAATGGAGCACTGGACGGCGGTCCAGAATATCCTTATGTACTTGAAAAGGACTAAGGAAATGTTTCTCGTTTATAGAGGTGACAAGAGCTCGTCGTAAAGGTTTACGTCGATGCAAGCTTTGACACTGATCCGGATGACTCTAAGTCACAAACCGGATACGTATTTATTCTCAGCGGGGGAGCGGTAAGCTGGTGCAGTTCCAAGCAAAGCATGGTAGCCGATTCTACATGCGAAGCGGAGTACATCGCAGCCTCGGAGGCAGGGAAGGAAGGTGTCTGGATGAAGCAGTTCATGGAAGATCTTGGAGTAGTGCCCAGTGCACTAAATCCAATGACTCTATTCTGTGACAACACTGGTGCCATTGCTCTCGCCAAAGAACCAAGGTTTCACAAGAGGACCAGACACATAAAGCGACGCTTCATTTCCATTCGTGATTACATCGAGGATAAGGACATAAATATTTGCAAAGTGCACACGGATCTGAATGTTGTAGACCCATTGACTAAACCTCTTCAAATGGCTAAACATGATCAACACCAGAACTGCATGGGTGTTCGATTCAATACAATGTAAATCACATAGTGATGTGAACTAGATTATTGACTCTAGTGCAAGTGGGAGACTGTTGGAAATATGCGCTAGAGGCAATAAATAAAGTGTTTATTATTATATTTCCTTATTCATGATAATTGTTCATTATCCATGCTATAAATGTATTGATTGGAAACACATTGCATCTGTGGGTTTATAGACAACACTTTGTCCCTAGTGTGCCTCTAGTAGACTAGCTCGTTGATCAAAGATGGTCAATGTTTCCTAGCCATTTACATAATATGTCATTTGATAATGGGATCACATCATTAGGAGAATGATGAGATGGACAAGACCCAAACTATAAATGTACCATATGATCATGTCAGTTTATTGCTACAGTTTTCTATATGTCAGATATATGTTCGTATGACCATGAGGTCATGCAACTCACGGACACCAGAGGAGTGCCTTGTGTGTATCAACGTCGCAACATAACTGGGTGACTATAAAGGTGCTCTACATGTATCTCCCAGGGTGTCTGTTGGGTTGGCAACATAACTGGGTGACTATAAACACTAGGATTTGTTACTGCGTGTGACGGAGAGGTATCTCAAGGCCCACTCAGTAATACCACATCACAACAATCCTTGAAAGCAATGTGACTAAGTGTTATTCATGGGATCTTGTATTACAAAAATGAGTAAAGAGACTTGCCGGTAACGAGGTTGAACTAGGTATGGGTATACCGATGATCGAATCTCGGGCAAGTAACGGGCCGAAGAACAAAGGGAACATCATACGGGATTAACTGAATCCTTGACACAGAGGTTTGAATGATAAAGATCTTCGTAGAATATGTAGGAATCAATATGGGCATCCAGGTCCCGCTATTGGTTATTGACTGTAGAGGTGTTTCGGTCATGTCTACATAGTTCTCGAACCCGCAGGGTCTGCACACTTAAGGTTTGGTGATGTTTTGGTAGTATAGAGTTATGCATGGTGGTGACCGAAGGTTGTTCGGAGTCCTGGATGAGATCTTAGATGTCACGAGGAGCTCCGGAATGGTCCGTAGGTAAAGATTGATATATAGGAAGTCTTGTTTTGGTCATCGCAAAAGTTTTGGGCTCATCGGTAGTGTACCGGGAGTGCCGGGAGGGTACCGGGGGGACCATCGGGAGGGATATCTCGACCCAAGAAGCTACATGGCCTATGGGAGAAGGAATACCAGCCCTTAGTGGGCTGGCTGAAGGCCCACAGGAAGCCCATGCGGCTAGGGAAGAAACCCAAGGTAGAAAGAAAGGCAAACGTGGAAAACAAGTAAGGAGTCCTAATCCTACTAGGAGTGGAGGAGGACCCCTCCCTCCAGATTTGGCTCCTTGGGAGCCATGTCTCCTCCCTCCTCTCCTCCTATATATACTAGAGGTTTGGAGGGCAGCCCCAACCCTAATTGCCACGTGCTGCCCTCTTCTTCCTTTAGATCGTTTTCTCCTCTAGATCAGTTTTCAGCGGTACTTAGGCAAAGCCCTGCTGGAATTACTCCACCACCATCGTCGCAACACAGTTGCGCTGCTGGAGAACTCGTCTACCTCTCCACTCCCTCTTGTTGGATCAAGAAGGCGGAGATCATCATCAAGTCGTACGTGCGCTAAACGCGGAGATGCCGTCCGTTCGGCGCTAGATCGGGACGGATCGTGGTTGGATCGCGGGACACTCAGTGATTTGGATCGCGAAGACGTTCGACTACATCAACCGTGTTATTTGACGCTTCCCTCTTAGCAATCTACAAGGGTATGTAGATCCACTCTCCCCTCTCGTAGATTCTCATCTCCTAGATTGATCTTGGTGAAGCGTAGGAAATTTTTTGTTTCACATGCAACGTTCCCCAACAGAGTGAACACAAGAACATAATTTTCAAATGTTCCTCATCCATAGAGCTAACTAAAATTTGATAGTCAAGCACCGCCTAGCTAAACCAATCAATATATTTCTTGACAACTAGAAGTCAAGTTCGTCATACACATTGTAAAGATGCGTATCATGGTTAGAATCTAGTGGAGAGTGAGTCCTCTAAATAGAGAGCTTATAATGTCTTCCACAGTACAGGAGTTTTCTCCCCCACAAACTCGCCTTGACACATGCTAAGATCTTGTCTAGTCCCTTGTAAACAAAAATCTAATGTATTTTCACTTCTCATAACAAGAGTCATCATTGCCGTCAAATTTTGCTCAATTCCAAGTTGGACATCTTTCACACAAATAGCAAACCAAACAGGCCGAAGAAGTGACTAGGACAAACATCTTCCCAACCATGATTTTTTGCAGAATAAATAAACATGGATAAGTTTGACACGATTGATGGTTTTTTGGGGTTGTCAGTTCTTCCATTTCTAGAGGAAAGATTAAGAAATGAAGCAAAATATGTTATAAATATGCCCTAGAGGCAATAATATTCGATGATTATTAATTATTTCCAAGTTTATAATTAATGTTTATAATCTATGTTATAACTTCTATTGTTCTTCAATATGCGATTCATAGGAAAAGTCATAAGCATGTGCAAAGTTATAGACGATAAAACAAGATTCCTAGTCATGCATTGAGGACTAGATCAAGTCTTAATTGATGATTTTGTTTACCGAATGATGGGCATGACCACAATACCAGTAACATTTGAGAGCATGATGTTCATAGAACACTTTTGTTGAATTGACCTAAGTTGTATGTTATATTTGGAGATGAAATTGTCAGAAGTCTATAATCCATAACACAGAATGTTCACATATGTATAATTCTTTACACCATGACAATACCGGTTCACTCCATACTAGACGATATAATTTGGGGTTTCTCCAACGACATCCGTAATAGGGTGGCCATAACGGCAACTTACGGGTTCATCAGAAACATATGACCGGACAATAGATACTTCAAGACGAGGTGTTCCTCCTTCGATGATGGAGACATATTCTTAGGGCCCTATTTATATGATGGCATCAAGCATCACTTCCTGGCCAAACATAGCGTGAATTGATCATTGGGAAGCCAAAACAAGATAATGAGAAAAGATATGAAAACCGATAACCATTAAGACATGTATAGTAAGCATTTATTGTTCTCACAAGGATAACATTGTATTTCAGCTCGGGTTTTGTGAAGTATCGTGAAGCAAAAGTAATATCATAACCAAAGGTTCACTTGAATATCATTCATGTATGAGTATAGGGGTCAATATGGATGTCCATAATCCCGCTATTGATCATTGAATGAAAGATATTGTTGTTCATATCTTTATTTCAACCAACATGGTGGGTCGCCCGCTTAAGGGTGTACGATGTGGTGAGTTCTATTAGAATTTTTAGTATGAGAAAATATTACCAAAAAAAGTTTTGGGAATAAAGTAAATAGTTTCTAGAGAAACCAGAAGCGGTTCGGAGTTACTGAAAAACTTTTAGAGGAAACCGGGTAATACTGAATTGGTAGAAAATATACCGGAGGACCTAAAATAATTAGGAGGCGTCTGGAAATTATTGGATTCCCTCGTGGGATTTATCTAGCCTATATGGGCTTCCCTAATAAGCTAAACAACTATTAGGGGCGAGCTCATAAACCTAGAAGGCCCAATAGGGTGGCGCCCTCATAGCTTGTTGGACAATCTAGGTGGCCAAGTTGGAGTTCGAGGGGGACCCTCCCCCTTGGCAGGCATGCCAAGGAAGGGATCCCTCCCTAGGTCTGTTTTCCCCTCCGGCCTCCACCTATATATACTTGAGAGGTGGGCTAGAGACACACAAGTACCTTTGATTGTGGACGCCCCTCTCTATTTCTCTAGTTGTCTCTAGATCGTATAATACAGTAGCCCCATTAAGTTCTTCTCTCACACCTCTAGTTCTCTAGAAGGTCAAGGACGGACGGATCATCAAGCCCGTACGCATGCAATCTGTGTAGACATAGTGCTTTCGATCTTTTGTTCGAGGAAACATTCATGTGACTGTTCGAGGGATTCAAGAATAATCTATGCCAACTCTTCTTGTGTTGCAACTAGAAGTTGGTAACAACCCAATCTAACCTTATATGCATCCTTATAGTGATACTTGGATCCTGATCAGTAAGCTGTTTTTTGTTTACTACTATGATTTCTAACAAACGAGTAACAGGCTGGATCGACAACTGGTGACCCAGTCTTGGCGCAATGACCTCATAAACTAGCTCGACCAAGAATTTTGGTTGTACTAAAGCCTGGAGTAGAGAAGTTGTCTGGTGAATCAATTGACCACATGAAGCAGTGTAGGATCCAAAGTATGTCTAGAGCGGGGGTGATTACACTACTTGACCAATTCAAAAACTAGCCTTTTCCCAATTTTAATTGTTGGCAAATTTTAGCAATTCTATCAAGTCAAGTACACCCTACACATGCAAATCTAAGAGTATACTAGTGGAATATAAAGACATGCAAGTGTAAGTAGAGGGTAGGCATAGGAAGATCAAACGCGATGGGGACTCGAAGTTTTTTCCCGTGGTTCCGATAGGTTGTGCTATCGTACGTCCACGTTGATGGAGACTTCAACCCATGGAGGGTAGTGGTTATGCGATTCCATGGAGGGCTCCACCCTTGAAGGGTCCACGAAGTAGCAACCTTGTTTATTTCATCACGGCTTATGTCCACAATGGACTAGCATCACTCGGGATAGATCTTCATGAAGTACGCGATCTCCTTGCTCTTACAAACTTCTTGGTTCAACTCCACAACAACCGGAGGCTCCCAAGCGACACCTAACCATTCTAGGAGACACCACTCTCCAAAAGGTAATAGATATGGTATGGATGATGAACTCCTTGCTATTGTGCTTAATAAGATAGTCTCCTCAACACTCAATCACTCTCTCATAGATTTGGCTTGGTAGAAGAGATTTATTGGATGGATAGCAAATTGGGGAGGCTAGAAATCAAGATTCATATGGTTGGAGTGGAAGATCTTGATCTTAACACATGAGTAGGTGGTTCTCTCTCAGAATATGGATGGGGCAAGTGTCGGCTTGTTCTAAGTGATCTCTCCATGAATGAGAGGAACGTGGAAAGATATATATATATATATATATATATAGGCATCTTCAAAAATCCAACCGTTACAACATTATTGCCCAACTCAGTGAAACCGAAGCAACACTCGGTTTCACCGACTAGTGAAAAATGTGGCACTTTCAGGTTTTTGATGAGACCAATATATAGAACAGTGTGAGACCGATTCGGGTGGTGTTGGGTAGATTCAACTCTCGGTGGGACCAAAATGACAAAATCAGAAATTCCAAAATTTAACAATTTGGTGATAGAAAGTTGATACCTACTTTTCGGATGTATCGAATGTGATCTCGGTAGCACCGAGATGCTAGGGTTTGGCTCTGGAATATGTCTAAGGGAAACTTGGTGTGGCCGATATGGAAATGGTGGTGGCACCGAATTTGTTTGTTAGGGGTTTGATACAATATATTGTGGGAGTATTCTTGAGGGTTTTTGGTGACTAATCTCTAAGCACTTAGCAACCAGATCATCATAGATACCTGATACGCCCAATTTGCATCATTATTTCCTACTAATATTTATAATATTCTTGTTAATTATTCCTCATTATGATGCAATTCTTATGCCCGTTATCTCTGAATTTGCAAGGTACACCACAAAGAGGGAAACTGCCTGAAACTGGAATTCTAGACCTGAAAACCAAGAAAAAGGGTGAAAAATCACTGGACCCCAAATGACCTGAGACTTCACAGTGATTTTTTCTAGAATATATGTGAACTATTGGGCCAAAAATATACGAGAGGGGAGACACCTGATGGCTGATACGCGTATCTATAATTTTTTATTGTTCCATGCCTTTATATTATCTGTTTTGGATGTTTTATATGCACTAATATGCTATTTATATTATTTTTGGGACAAAACTATTAACCTAGAGCCCAGTGCAGGTTTCTATGTTTCCCCTGTTTTTGAGTTTTACAGAAAAGGAATAGCAAACGGAGTCCAAGCGAAATAAAACTTTCATGATGATTTTTCTTGGACCAGAAGACATCTAGAAGATGTGGAGAGGAGGTCAGAAGACCTGGCAACAGACGACAAGCTGCCAGGGCGCTTCCGAGGGGGGGGGCGCCCCCTGGCTTGTCATCGCCTCATGGCCCCCTTGACTTGATTCAAACGCCAAGTTCCCCTATAAATACCCAAACCTCTAGAAAGAAACCTAGATCGGGAGTTCCGCCGCCGTAAGCCTTTGTAGCCACAAAAAACAAATCGGGAACCCATTCCGGCACCTTGCCAATGCGGGAAACCATCACCGGAGGCCATCTTCATCATCCCGGCGGTCTCCATGACGAGGAGGGAGTAGTTCACCCTCGGGGCTGAGGGTATGTACTAGTAGCTATGTGTTTGGTCTCTCTCTCTCTCTCTCTCGTGTTCTTGAGATGACACGATCTTGATGTACCATGAGCTTTATTAATATAGACGAATCATATGGAGTTTTCCCCTCTCTATCTTCTTGTGATGAATTGAGTTTTCCCTTTGAAGTTTTCTTATCGGATTGAGTCTTTAAATGATTTGAGAACATTTGATGTAGGTCTTGCGATGGGATATTCGTGGTGACAATGGGATGTTCTATTGATCCACTTGATGTATGTTTTGGTGATCAACTTGCGGGTTCCGTGACCTTGGGAATCTATGCATAGGGGTTGGCACACATTTTTGTCTTGACTCTCCGGTAGAAACTTTGGGGCAGTCTTTAAAGTTCTTTGTGTTGGATTGAACCTGATGAATCTGAAATTGTGTGATGCATATCGTATAATCAAGCCTGATGAATTAGTTTGCATCATTTTTTCGTATCTTTAGTGTCTTTCGTGAAAATGATTGTCGGCGCACTAGAGTTTTGGGGTTTTCTAGTGCCCCTTACTTGTGCACGGGCAGTCGAAGCCGTGCCCATGGCTAGGCCCGCCAGGGGACTACAGGACACAAGCTCAAGGACGTCAAGGAAACAGTCAATCCAACGATCAAGACCGGAAGGCAAGGGCCAGGCTCCCGGCAAGACCTTGCCAGGATGGCCTGTGAAGTCCCGGCAAGAAATACACCCGGCAAGACCACGCCGCCCTGCCAGCGCAGAGGCCAGGTGTCGTCGCACCTGGGTACGTGTCGAGGCGTCGGCGATGGAAGAAGCTAAGCGGTGCCTATGGGACGGGGTATGTCCAGTCCCGTGGACGGTCAGAGGCACCTGACGGAGCATTAAATACGATAACACTGTAGCATTGTACACCTCCAGTACATACTGTACGCAACTGTTGGGGTCCCCTTAGTCATATAAAAGGAGGCCTAAGGTGTTACAGTGGAGGACCTTATCTTTTGACCAATCTTCTAGCTCACACGCGTAGCAGCTGTGGACTGTTTGCCACATAGTTCTCCTGTAGCTAGGACCCAACAACGCCCATAATACACAAAGCAGGAGTAGGGTTTTACGCTGCTAAGCGGCCCGAACCTGGGTAAAAATCCCTCGCGCCGTTCGTGCGATCTGCTCTTTGCGCATACCGACTCCCTGCCGAACCGTAAAGGGACCCTCGAGATTCCATAGATGTCGTCCATGCCGACATCTTTGGAGCGCCAGGGCATTGAGGTTGCGTGAACCTAATCGCACGATCAGTGCGGTTGTTCTTGATCGACTACACCTCCATGGCGCTCAAGAAGAAGGGCTTCACGGCGATGGATCCATCTGCGTCCGCCGCGCCCGTAGCCACCAGAACGTGTTCGAAATATGCCCTAGAGTCAATAATACAATGGTTATTATTGTATTTCCTAGTTCATGATAATTGTCTATTGTTCGTGCTACAATTTTATTAACCAGAAACCGTAATACATGTGTGAATGCATAGACCACAACATGTCCCTAGTAAGCCTCTAGTTGGCTAGCTCGTTGATCAATAGATGGTCACAGTTTCATGACCATGGACATTGGATGTCGTTGATAACGAGATCACATCATTAGGAGAATGATGTGATGGACAAGACCCAATCCTAAGCATAGCATAAGATCGTGTAGTTCGTCTGCTAAAGCTTTTCAATGTCATGTATCGTTTCCTTAGACCATGAGATTGTGCAACTCCCGGATACCATAGGAATGCTTTGGGTGTGCCAAACGTCACAACATAACTAGGTGGTTATAAAGGTGCACTACGGGTATCTCCAAAAGTGTCTGTTGGGTTGGCACGAATCGAGACTGGGATTTGTCACTCCGTGTGACGGAGAGGTATCTCTGGGCCCACTCGGTAAGACATCATCATAATGAGCTCAATGTGACTAAGGAGTTAGCCACGGGATGATGTATTACGGAATGAGTAAAAAGACTTGCCGGTAACGAGATTGAACAAGGTATAGGGATACCAACGATCGAATCTCGGGCAAGTATCATACTGATAGACAAAGGGAATTGAATACGGGATTGATTGAATCCCCGACATCATGGTTCATCTGATGAGATCATCGTGGAGTACGTGGGAGCCAACATGGGTATACAGATCCCGCTGTTGGTTATTGGCCAGAGAAGTGTCTCGGTCATGTCCTCGTGTCTTCCGAACCCGTAGGGTCTACACACTTAAGGTTCGATGCGCTAGGGTTATAGGGAAATGGTATACGTGATTACCAAAGGTTGTTTGGAGTCCCGGATGAGACCCGGACGTCACGAGGAGCTCCGGAATGATCCGGAGGTAAAGATTGATATATAGGAAGTCCAGTTTTGGTCACCGGAAAGTTTTCGGGCTCATCGGTATTGTACCGGGAGTGCTAGGAGGGTGCCGGAGGACCCCCGGGAAGGGTGTGACGACCATAGGACTTTGTGGGTCCTTAGAGGAGGTGTGCCAGCCCTTATTAGGCTGGCCAAGACCTTCTAGAAAGGCCCATGCGGCTGGGATCAAGAGATAAAGGGCAAAAGGGTTTAAAAAGAGGAGATCCACCTCCCTTGTGGGAGGTGGACTCTATCCCCACTTCGTCTGAAGCCCTCCTCTTTGGAGGAGAGGTCAAGGTAGCCCTCCCTCTCCCTCCTCCTATATATACTTGAGGTTTTGGCCTTTTGAGAACAGATCTGATCTCTCTCTCTCTCACGACGAAGCCCTACCTCTCTTCTTCCTCCTCCGCAGTGCTTAGGCGAAGCCCTGCCGGAATACCTTGCTACTCCACCACCACCACGTCATCGTGCTTCTGTTGGAGCCCTTCCCCAACCTCTCCTTCCTTGCTGGATCAAGGTGTAGGAGACGTCACCGGTCTGCACGTGTGTTGACGCAGAGGCGCCGTTGTTCGGCACTTAGATCGGAATCCACCGCGATCTGAATTGCTGCGAGTACGACTCCACCAACCGCGTTCTTGTAACGCTTCCGCTTAGCGATCTACAAAGGTACGAAGATGCAATCTCTTCCCACTCGTTGCTGGTTTCTCCATGGATAGATGTTGGTGATCGTAGGAAAATTTTGATTTACTACTACGTCTCCCAACAGTGGTATCAGAGCTAGGTCTATGCGTAGAATCTATGCACGAGTAGAACACAAAGCAGTTGTGAGCGTCGATCTTGTTAATATGCTTCCCGTTACTAGTCTTATCTTGATTTGACAGTATTGTGGGATGAAGCGGCCCGGACCAACTTTACACGTACGCTTACGTGAGACCAGTTCCACCGCCCGACATGCACTAGTTGCATAAGGTGGCTAGCGGGTGTCTGTCTCTCCCACCTTAGTAGGATTGGATTCGATGAAAAGGGTCCTTATGAAGGGTAAATAGCAATTGGCATATCACGCTGTGATTTTGGCGTAGGTAAGAAACGTTCTTGCTAGAAACCTATAGCATCCATGTAAAAACATGCAACTACAAACTAGAGGACGTCTAACTTGTTTTTGCAGCATATGCCTTGTGATGTGATATGGCCAAAAGGATGTGATGTGATGCATTGTGATGTATGAGATTGATCATGTTCTTGTAATAGGACTCACGACTTGCATGTCGATGACTATGACAACCGGCAGGAGGCATAGGAGTTCTCTTATTTTATTGTATGACCTGCGTGTCAATCATAAATGCCATGTAATTACTTTACTTTATTGCTAAACGTTAGCCATAGTAGTAGAAGTAATAGTTGGCAAGACAACTTCATGAAGACACGATCATGGAGATCATGATGATGGAGATCATGGTGTCGTGCCGGTGACAATGATAATCATGGTGCCCCGAAGATGGAGATCAAAGGAGCAAGATTATATTAGCCATATCATGTCACTATATTGATTGCATGTGATGTTTATCATGTTTATATCTTATTTTCATAGAACGACGGTAGTAAATAAGATGATCTCTCAATAAAATTTCAAGAGATGTGTTCACCCTAACTGTGCACCGTTGCTAAGGATCGTTGTTCTGAAGCACCACGTGATGATTGGGTGTGATAGGTTCTAACGTTCGCATACAACGGGTGTAAGCCAGATTTACACACACGAAACACTTAGGTTGACTTGACGAGCCTAACATGTACAGACATGGCCTCGGAATGCGTAAGACCGAAAGGTCGAACATTAGTCGTATAGAAGATACGATCAACATAGAGATGTTGGATGACTAGTCCGTCTCACGTGATGATTAGACACGGGCTAGTGGACATGGATCATGTATCACTTGGATGGCTAGAGAGATGTCAATCTGAGGGGGAGTTCATTAAATAATTTGATTATGTGAACTTAATTATCATGAACTTAGTCTAAAATTGTCTTTACAATCTATATTGTAGATCCAATGGACAACGCGAATGTCACCCTTAACTTCAACGCGTTCCTAGAGAAAACCAAGATGAAAGATGATGGAAGCAACTATGCGGACTAGGTCCATGGCTTGAGGATCATCCTCATATCTTCCAAGAGATTGTATGTCCTTGATGCACTGCTAGGTGACCCACCCATTTTCCCAGCGGACCAAGACGTTCCAAACGCTTGGCAATTGCGCTACGATGACTACTCCCTTATTCAGTGCGGCATGCTTTATAGATTGGAATCGGGGCTCCAAAAGCGTTTTGAGCAACACGGAGCATATGAGATGTTCCAAGAGCTAAAACTTGTTTTCCAAGCTCATGCCCGAGTTGAGATATATGAAATCTATGACAAGTTCTTTAGCTGTAAGATGGAGGAGAACAGTTCTGTTAGTGAGCACATCCTCAAGATGTCTGGGCTACACAACCCCTTGACTCAGCTGGGAGTTAATCTCCCGGATGACTCGGTCATTGAAAAAATCCTCCAGTCGCTTCCACCTAGCTACAAGAGCTTTGTGATGAACTACAACATGCAAGGGATGGAGAAGTCCATTCCTGAGTTGTACTGGATGCTGAAATCAGCGGAGGTCGAGATCAAAAAGGAGCATCAAGTGTTGATGGTAAATAAGACCACTAGTTTCAAGAAAGGCAAGGGTAAGAAGAACTTCAAGAAGGACGGCAAACCTGTTGCCGTGCACGGTAAGCAAGTTGCCGGGAAGCAGAAGAACAAGAATGGAACCAAGCCTGAGACTGAGTGCTTTTATTGCAAGGGTACCGGTCACTGGAAGCGGAACTGCCCCAAGTACTTAGCGGATAAGAAGGACGACAACGTTAAAGGTATATGTGACATACTTGTTATTGATGTGTACTTAACCAGCAGTCGTAGTAGCTCGTGGGTATTTGATACTGGTGCAGTTGCTCACATTTGTAACTCCAAGAAGGAGCTGCGGAATAAGCGGAGGATTGCAAAAGACGAGGTGACGATGCGCGTCGGGAATGGTTCCAAGGTCGATGTGATCGCTGTCGACACGCTACCTCTACATCTACCTTCCGCATTAGTTTTAAACCTTAATAATTGTTATTTAGTACCAGCTTTGAGCATGAACATTGTATCTGGATCTCGCCTTATGCGAGATGGCTACTCATTTAAATCTGAGAACAATGTTTGTTCTATTTATATGAGAGAAATGTTTTATGGTCAGGCCCCGCTGGTCAATGGTTTATTTTTGATGAATCTCGAACGTGATGTTACACATGTCCATAGTGTGAGTGCCAAAAAGTGTAAGGTTGATAACGATAGTCCCACTTACATGTGGCACTGCCACCTTGGTCATATTGGTGTCAAGCGCATGAAGAAGCTCCATGCTGATGGACTTTTGGAGTCACTTGATTTCGAATCATTTGACACGTGCGAACCATGCCTCATGGGCAAGATGACCAAGACTCTGTTCTCCGAAACAATGGAGCGAGCAACTGACTTGTTGGAGATAATACATACTAATGTATGTGGTCCAATGAGCGTCAAGGCTCGCGGTGGCTACCGTTATGTTCTCACCCTCACTGATGACTTGAGCAGATATGGGTATGTCTACTTAATGAAACACAAGTCTGAAACCTTTGAAAGGTTCAAGGAATTTCAGAGTGAGGTAGAGAATCAACGTGACAGGAAAATAAAATGCCTATGATCTGATCGTGGCGGAGAATACTTAAGTCACGAAATTGGCACGCACCTTAGGAGATGTGGAATTGTTTCACAACTCACGCTGCCTGACACACCTCAGCGAAATGGTGTGTCTGAACGTCGTAGTCGCACTCTATTGGATATGGTGTAATCTATGATGTCTCTTACCGACTTACCACTATCATTTTGGGGATATGCATTAGAGATTGCTGCATTCACTTTAAATAAGGCACCGTCTAAATCTG
Source organism: Hordeum marinum (assembly GCA_022496015.1). Taxonomy (NCBI): domain Eukaryota; kingdom Viridiplantae; phylum Streptophyta; class Magnoliopsida; order Poales; family Poaceae; genus Hordeum; species Hordeum marinum. Next base: position 406,362,493 of record CM039676.1, on the reverse strand, counting down.
TTGATACGACACCGTATGAATTATGGTTTGGAAAGAAACCTAAGCTGTCGTTTCTAAAAGTTTGGGGATGCGATGCTTATGTGAAGAAACTTCAACCTGAGAAGCTCGAACCCAAAGCGGAAAAGTGTGTCTTCATAGGATATCCCAAAGAGACTATTGGGTATACCTTCTACCTACAATCCGAAGGCAAAGTCTTTGTTGCCAAGAATGGATCCTTCCTCGAGAAAGAGTTTCTCCCGAAAGAAGCAAGTGGGAGGAAAATAGAACTTGATGAGGTAATCGTACCTCCACTCAAACTGGAGAGTAGCACAACACAGGAAGTTGTTTCTGTGGAGCCTACACCGGCTGGAGAGGAAGTTAATGATGATGATCATGAAACTTCAGATCAAGTTACTGTTGAACGTCGAAGGTCCACTAGGACACGTTCCGCACCAGAGTGGTACGGCAACCCTGTCCTAGAGATCATGTTGTTGGACAACGGTGAACCTTCGAACTATGAAGAAGCGATGGCGGGCCCGTATTCTAACAAATGGCTTGAGGCCATGAAATCCAAGATAGGATCCATGTATGAAAACAAAGTATGGACTTTGCTGGACTTGCCTGATGATAAGCGAGCCATTGAAAATAAATGGATCCTTAAGAAGAAGACTGACGCGGACGGTAATGTGACCGCCTATAAGGCTCGGGTTGTCGCTAAGGGCTATCGACAAGTACAAGGAGTTGACTATGATGAGACTTTCTGACCCATAGAGATGCTAAAGTCTGTTCGAATCATGTTAGCAGTTGCCGCATTTTATGATTATGAGATCTGGCAAATGGACGTCAAAACGACATTCCTTAATGGCTTCCTCAAGGAAGAACTGTATATAATGCAGCCGGAAGGTTTTGTTGATCCTAAAGATGATAACAAAGTATGCAAGCTCCAGCGCTCCATCTATGGGCTGGTGCAAGCATCTCGGAGTTGGAACATTCGCTTTAATGAGGTGATTAAAGCGTTTGGATTTGTACGGGTTTATGGAGAACCCTGTATTTATAAGAAAGTGAGCGGGAGCTCTGTAGCATTTCTTATATTATATGTGGATGACATGCTGATAATGGTAAATGATATAGCACTCTTGGATAGTATAAAGATCTTGAATAAATGTTTTTCAATGAAGGACCTTGGAGAAGCTGCTTACATATTAGGTATTAAGATCTATAGAGATAGATCGAGACGCCACATTGGTCTTTCACAAAGCACATACCTTGAAAAGATATTGAAGAAGTTCAATATGGATCAGTCCAAGAAGGGGTTCTTGCCTGTGTTACAGGGTGTGAGATTGAGTGCGACTCAATGCCCGACCACGACAAAGGATAGAGAAGAGATGAGTGTCGTCCCCTATGCTTCAGCCATAGGCTCTATTATGTATGCCATGCTGTGTACCAGACCTGATGTGAACCTTGCCATAAGTTTGGTAGGGAGGTACCAAAGTGATCCCAGAGCGGAACACTTGATAGCGGTCAAGAATATCCTGAAGTACCTGAAAAGGACAAAGGACATGTTTCTCATATATGGAGGTGCCGAAGAGCTCGTCGTAAAGGGTTACGTCGATGCTAGCTTCGACACAGATCCGGACGACTCCAAGTCGCAAACCAGATACGTGTATATTTTGAATGGAGGGGCAGTCAGCTGGTGCAGCAGCAAGCAAAGCGTCGTGGCAGCATCTACATGTGAAGCGGAGTACATAGCTGCTTCGGAAGCAGCGAAGGAGGGAGTCTCGATGAAGGAGTTCATCACCGACCTAGGAGTAATTCCCTATGCGTCGGGCCCGATGACTCTACTCTGTGACAACACTGGAGCTATTGCCCTTGCGAAGGAGCCCAGGTTTTGCAAGAAGACAAGACACATCAAGGGCCGCTTCAACTCCATCCGTGATTACATTCAGGAGGGAGATATAGATATTTGTAAAGTACATACGGATCTGAATGTCATAGATCCATTGACTAAACCTCTCTCACGAGCGAAGCATGATCAACACCCGAATGCTATGTGTGTTCGATTCATCACAATGTAACTAGATTATTGACTCTAGTGCAAGTGGGAGACTGTTGGAAATATGCCTTAGAGGCAATAATAAAATGGTTATTATTGTATTTCCTAGTTCATGATAATTGTCTATTGTTCGTGCTATAATTGTATTAACTAGAAACCGTAATACATGTGTGAATGCATAGACCACAACATGTCCCTAGTAAGCCTCTAGTTGGCTAGCTCGTTGATCAATAGATGGTCACGGTTTCATGACCATGGACATTGGATGTCGTTGATAAAGAGATCACATCATTAGGAGAATGATGTGATGGAGAAGACCCAATCCTAAGCATAGCATAAGATCGTGTAGTTCGTCTGCTAGAGCTTTTCAATGTCAAGTATCGTTTCCTTAGACCATGAGATTGTGCAACTCCCAGATACCGTAGGAATGCTTTGGGTGTGCCAGACGTCACAACGTAACTGGGTGGCTATAAAGGTGCACTACGTGTATCTCCGAATGTGTCTGCTGGGTTGGCACGAATCGAGACTGGGATTTGTCACTCCGTGACGGAGAGGTATCTCTGGGCCCACTCGGTAAGACATCATCATAATGAGATCAATGTGACTAAGGAGTTAGCCACGGGATGACATACTACAGAATGAGTAAAGAGACTTGCCGGTAACGAGATTGAACAAGGTATAGGGACACCGACGATCGAATCTCGGGCAAGTATCATACCAATAGACAAAGGGAATTGAATATGGGATTGATTGAATCCCCGACATCGTGGTTCATCCGATGAGATCATCGTGGAGTACGTGGGAGCCAACATGGGTAACCAGATCCCGCTATTGGTTTTTGGCCGGAGAACTGTCTCGGTCATGTCCACATGTCTCCCGAACCCGTAGGGTCTACACACTTAAGGTTCGATGACGCTAGGGTTATAGGGAAATGGTATACGTGATTACCGAAGGTTGTTCAGAGTCCTAGATGAGATCCCAGACGTCACAAGGAGCTTCGGAATGGTCCGGAGGTAAAGATTGATATATAGGAAGTCCAGTTTTGGTCACCGGAAAGTTTTTGGGCTCATCGGTATTGTACCGGGAGTGCCGGGAGGGTGCCGGAGGACCCTCGAGAGGGGTGTGACGACCATAGGACTTTGTGGGCCCTTAGAGGAGGTGTGCCCGCCCTTATTGGGCTTTCCAAAACCTTCTAGAAAGGCCCATGCGGCTGGGATCAAGAGATAAAGGGCAAAAGAGTTTTAAAAGAGGAGATCCACCTCCCTTGTGGGAGGTGGACTCTATCCCCACTTCGGCTGAAGCCCTCCTCTTTAGACAAGAGGCCAAGGCAGCCCTCCCTCTCCCTCCTCCTATATATACTTGAGGTTTTGGCCTTTTGAGAACAGATCTGATATCTCTCTCTCACGGCGAAGCCCTACCTCTCTTCTTCCTCCTCCGCAGCGCTTAGGTGAAGCCCTGCCGGAATACCTTGCTACTCCACCACCACCACACCGTCGTGCTGCTGTTGGAGCCCTTCCCCAGCCTCTCCTTCCTCCTTGCTGGATTAAGGCGTAGGAGATATCACCGGGCTGCACGTGTGTTGAACGTGGAGGCGCCGTTGTTCGGCGCTTAGATCGGAATCCACCGCGATTTGAATCGCTGCGAGTACGACTCCACCAACCGCGTTCTTGTAATTCTTCTGCTTAGCAATCTTCAAAGGTATGAAGATGCAATCTCTCCCCACTCGTTGCTGGTTTCTCCATGGATAGATCTTGGTGATCGTAGGAAAATTTTGATTTACTACTACGTCTCCCAACAGAACGAACAACGGAGTGGACGCGGGCGGAGGAAGTGGAGACCTTGCGCCTCCGCGGTGCTCTGGTGATCAAGGACAAGTAAGCAGCGACGTCCGCAACGGAGAAGCCCACGGCAGCGACGGCAATCCACGCGCTGCCGGGTCACAGGACGGAACTGTGCTGCCTACTGTAGGAGATATGCCCTAGAGGCAGTAATAACAGTTATTTTGTATCTCCAAAGTTTGTAATGAATGTTTATGTTCCATGCTATAACTGCAATGATTCTTGAGTCTACAAATTAAACAAGGCTTGGAGGGAAACTCATGTGCACGTGTGGTATAATAAACGGTGAATTGTATTCCTAGTCTTGCCTCTAAGACTGGCTCAAGTGTTGCATGATGGTCCTGTTTTCCTGATCATGGGCATGGCTATGCCGGCAATTTTGAGGACGCGATGTTGGTAGAACACTCGTGTTGAATCGATCCGAATTGATGTTCTGCTATGAGATACATTCATCACAAGTTAATGGTTAATAACACAGAGATGGTTAACGTTTGCATAATTCCTGAGACCATGAGAGTATCGAGTTTCTTCATGCTTGCTTCATGAACTTTGGGGTCTGTTAAACGTCATCCATAAATGGGTGGCTATTACGGCGGCTTACGGGTTCATGGAAAAGTATGTCAAGTAACTTGATAGCTCAAGATTGGGATTTGCTCCTCCGACGATGGAGAGATATCTCTGGGCCCTCTCGGTGTTACAGTATCCATCATCGTTTGGCCAGACACTTTGTGATTTGATCACGGGGATGCTGGAACACGGGAACGAGAAAAGAGAACAATACCGGCAACGAGGTAACTGGCATAGTGGACAAGTTGTTGATCCACAAGGATGCCTACATGTCTCACCTCGGGTAATTGTAAACATATTGCGAAGCAACAGGAATAGCTCATGGCAACTAGAGGTTCACTCGAATATTCATTCGTGTGGGTATAGGGGTCAATATGGGTGTCCACGGCTCCGATGTTGATCATTGATCGGAAGGGGTTCCGGGTCATGTCTATGCTTCACCGAACCTATAGGGTCACACGCTTAAGGGTCATCTATCTGTTGAATACTAGACATGAAGTCTGAGAGAAAATCACCGAAAAGTTTCGGACACCGGAAAAGTTTCGAACATCGGAAAAGTTCCACAGACAAGTCACCGGAACAGTTTCGGTGAAAATGAAAAGTTGATTCAGGGGATACCAAAAAGTCAAATTGGTTTCGGCACATGCCTGATAATTCTTGAAGGGTGCCAGAATCGTTCTGGAAACTTTCTGGAATTTTCCGGGATGAAAACCGGACATTTTCCGGAGCTGCCGGAACTACTTCAGATGCTTTTCTCAGATGAAAATCACTATTCCAAAATTGTTCCGGATCACATTGAAAAATTTTTTAGTGGGGTACTAGAATTGTTCTAAGCCCACATAAATATTTTCAGTTCGAGTGGATGCTGAAAAATGTCGCCGTGAATAGCGAAAGTGCTTTTTGGACTACTTTATGGAAAGTCACCTTTTGGGGCTTTGCTCCAAAAGATCTTGGGGATGACATGGATGGATTGGAGCCATTTTTGGGGCCCCACATGAGGGTGTGGCCGGCCACATGGTGGACTCCTTCATGGAGTCCCTCTTGTTCCTTGGTTTCACTTTTATGCCCTTGTGGAAGGACTTCATTCATGTGCATTTTGGGTTTTATTGTAAAACCACCCTACCCCTTGGTTTTCCTATAAATTGGAGGTGAGTGGGCTTCCATTTCTTCATCCCTCGCTCTCATACACATGCCATTGCAATGATCTGGCTTCTTCTCTCCCTCCCAGCGAAATAGTTTCGTAGAGGCGAAAGGCTGTCTAGGTTCCAGCAGGAACTAGTTCTGGACGGCGAAGCCCTGCCGGATAGATCACACCGTATGTGTGCAACCCCATAGAGAGGTCGTAGTTTCGATCTTTTGCCCGAGGGGCTGTTCGTGTGTCCTCCCGAAGGGCTGTCAACGACATCGTCCGGGGGACTGTCCAACCGCCTCCCGAAGGGCTGTCCGACGAGGGAGTACATCCTCGCGGTTGGGAGGTTGTAAAATCCTAGTTGCTGGGATCTGCACCAACGATATCCACCGACTCTTCTTCCGCTGCGCTTCGAGTCGGTACGGATCAGATCAAACCTTGTATGCAGTCTCCATAGTGGTCCTGGGCGTGCTCGCTATACCGGAAAATTTTGTTTTCTCTCGCGTTCCCGAACAATGGCATCAAGAGCCAGGCTATGAGTAGATGCATGTTATGATCTAGAATACATGAGATGTATGGGTATTGCATAGTATAATTTTGTAGTAGATGAGATATATTGCTGAAAATTATTTGTGCGGGTAGCAGATGAAATCTGTTACCCAATGTTCCTGTTGCTTCCCGTGAATTTGCGTAGTCCATATCTTGACGGAATGGTGGAATCTTGCAAAGTTCTGACAATCCGCAATCCTTTCATGCTGCTCCTAAGTATGTTGATTGATAGATCAATGAAGTGCTAATAGTTCTTTCGGTTCCACCATAGTCAAAAGAAAGATGGATGTTTCGCAGACGAAAGGGCAATGCAGATATGATCTGCACGGGGGTCACGCGTATGACGAAGTTTAGTATGGGGCTCGAGATTTTATCATCTCGTGTTTCATACACCCTAGAAAGTTAATCTAGCAACTTGAATTATCATACTTGATGATAAACGTTGGTAGCTGCGGTTTGAGTCAAAACCTCAGAAGCCACGTAAAATAAAATTTTGTATAAACCGATTAGAGGCATCTAACTTGGTTTTGCAGGATGGTTTGCATGTGATGTGGTATAGCAAAGCTCATATTCAATTTTGATTATGTATGAGATGGCTATATGATGTAATTAACATGACCTGCGTGTCATGATTCGGCATGATGGCTGGAGCCATATGATTGCACTTTAATGACCTGCGTGTCAACCTTATGTAATGCACTTATTTTATTAGCTATAGAGATAGAAGTATTATCTGGTGCATCGACAAGGTGGTGGCAATCTTCGCAAAGGTGAACACCGACGCGAATGCCGAAGACGAAGAAATACTTGACTTCTCCGTCAGAATGGGCTATACCATAGCATGCTATTATGAATTGCCTGAGATGTTTATCCCTCTTGATGCACCCTTCTTAATTGCGCGGTAGTCGCTTTTTATTAGGGTGATCTCTCACTTAGAATATCAAGTAGTTAGTGTTCTCCCAAGTGTAGCACCGTCACGGAACCTATCTCTTCGGGGTATCACATGGTTACATGGGTACGAACGATTAGAGAAGTGTGAGGCGAGTGAGTTGAGACCTCGCAGCGAGATCACTTGGTTGTCTTGACGTTCAGGCATGAATGGCATGAGCTCGGAACACACGCATCGAAAGATGAACAAGAGTCACATAGAGATGTGGTTGGCAAGTTGGCCTACCAATTGAAATTCTCGTCACTTGAGATGGTTACATCCTTGACGCTGAATTGAAAGTTGGGTCTTGCATCACTCACAATCAATTATGAGAGATATTGATTTCAGTGGGAGTGCACCTTAGAATAAAAATTATTTATTCACTAGTGCCAAAAATCATTATGAATAAAGTCTAAATGAACTTGTGTTTTCCGTTGTAGATCAAATGGCTCGCAACACCGCGTTCAACTTAGGCCCTATGTTAGAGAAAGAGAAGTTAGCTGCGAATGGAAACAACTATGTGGACTGGGTCCGTACCCCGAGGATTGTCCTCCGGGGTGCTAAGAAAGTGTATGTGCTTAACGGACCTCTTCCTCCTAAACCGGCGGCAACAGCCGCGGCAGACATACAAAATGTCTGGGCCACTAAGGATGATGATTACAACTTAGTGCAGTGCCTCATGCTGTCTTGCATGAGTTCATAGCTTCAAAAACGTTTTGAATTCCATAACTCCTTTGATATGATCAAGGATCTGGATGCTCTTTACAAGTTTAATGCATGGTCTGAACGTTTTGACATCATGAAAATGATGGGGGAGACCAAGATGGCTGAGGGCAGTTCAGTTGGCGAGCACGTAGTCAATATGATTGGCTACGCTGAAAGTCTTAAAATCCTGGAGTTCCCACTTCTAGAAGAGCATGTTATGGACTTGTTGCTAGGTTCACTCCCCCCGTCTTATGGCGGTTTTATCATGAACTACAACATGAATGGGATGGACAAAACAACAAATGAGGTGCTTGCCATGCTGAAAACTGCCGAAGGAGGACTGCAGAAAAATCGCAAGCAAGTGTTGCTTGTGAATAAAACTGCCAGTTTCAAAAAGAAAGGCAAGCCAAAGAAGGGCAAGGGCGCCGGTAAGACCAGATTCCAACGCAAATCTAAGGACGGAGCCAAGAATGAAACTGAGTGCTTCTACTGCAAGGGCACAGGACACTGGAAGAGAAACTGCAAGAAGTATCTGGAAGATAAGAATTCCGGGAAAACCGGAAAAGGTATAATTGTTATACAAGTTAATATCATTGACGTTTTGCTTGCTAGCGAAAATTCTAAGTCTTGGGTATTTGATACCGGATCGGTTGCTCACATTTCAACTCGATACAGGGGCTTTAGAAGGTGCGCAAGCTGGCAAAGAATGAAGTCGTGATGCGTGTCGGGAACGGCGCTGGGATCGCCGCTCAAGCCGTCGGCATTATTCCTCTACGTCTCCCTTCAGGATTTATTTTGGAACTTAGTAACTGTTATTTTGTTCCTTTATTGTGTAGAAACATTATCTTTGGATCATGTTTAGTACACGATGGGTACTCCTAGAAGTCCGAGAACAATGGTTGTTCACTTTATTGTAAGGATATGTTGTATGGATTTGCACCCATTGTTGGGGGCCTTTTCATACTGAATCTTGATTCTGGAAATGATGTCTTTAACATGAATGCTAAACGCCTTAAGAAGGCTGATACCACCACCACTTACTTGTCGCACTGTCGGCTTGGCCACATCAGAAAGAAACGCATGCAAAAACTCCATATAGATGGAGTTTTACCATCCCTTGATTTTGAATCATTTGACACATGTGAAGCTTGCTTGATGGGAAAAATGACCAAGGCGCCGTTCACGGGTCATCCTGAACGGGCGGGTGAATTTTTGGAAATAATACATAGTTATGTATGTGGTCCAATGAACACGGCCGCACGGGGTGGGCATTTTTACTTCGTGAATTTTACTGATGATTTAAGTCGGTATGGCTATATCTACTTGATGAAGCATAAGTCGGAAACCTTTGAAAAGTTCAAAGATTTTCAGAATGAGGTAGAAAATCATAGTGACAAAAAGATTAAGTTTCTGCGGTCTGATCGCAGAGGCGAATATCTTAGTCATGAGTTTGGCCAACATCTGAGTGACCGTGGAATCGTTTCACAGCTTACGCCTCCCAGAACTCCACAGCGGAACAGAGTGTCGGAACGACGTAACCGAACCCTGTTAGACATGGTAAGGTCGATGATGTCTCTTACAGATCTACCGATATCTTTTTGGGGTGACGCACTACTCACTGCCGCTTATACATTAAAAGAGCGCCGTCTAAGTCTGTTGAGACGACACCACATGAGATGTTGTGTGGGAAGATACCTAGTGTGTCGCATCTCAAGGTTTGGGGTTGTGAGGCATACGTAAAACGTTTACAGCCAACCAAACTAGAACCTAGATCAGACAAATGTTACTTTGTAGGTTATCCAAATAACACCATTGGATATTCCTTCTACCACCAGTCCGAAGGCAAAATGTTTGTCGCAAAGGTTGCACACTTTCTCGAGAAAGAATTTCTCGCTAAAGAATTGAGTGGGAGGATAGTACGACTTAATGAGATTAGTGAATCTTTGGCAACCGTTGATATGGCTAAGGAACCGGAAGTAATTCCGCAAATTATCCCTACAACCGAGCTGGAAGTTGTCACATGTGATGCGGAAACTTCAGACAATGTTGTTACTGAACTGCACAGATCAGGTAGGGCTATCTAGCCACCTGAGTGGTTTCATAAAGAAATCTTCATTCTTGAAGACGATGAACCTGCGTAGTACAAGGAAGCGATGGCGGGGCCTAGCTCAAGGGAATGGCACAAGGCCATGAGATCCGAAATGGAATCCATGTACGAAAACCAAGTTTGGAACTTGGAAGAACTTCCAGATGGCATAAAACCCATTGGTTGTAAATGGATTTTCAAAAGATAGACGGACGCGGATGGTAACATTACTATACACAAAGCTAGACTTGTCGCAAAAGGGTTCACGCAAGTTCCAGGAGTGGACTACGACGAGACTTTCTCGCCCGTAGCTATGCTTAGGTCTGTTCGGATATTACTAGCAATTGCTGCTTATTTCGATTATGAAATTTGGCAGATGGATGTCAAAAGGGCTTTCCTAAATGGAAACCTTGAACAGGATGTATACATGATACAACCAGAAGGTTTTGTCGATCCTAAGAATGCTAGAAAGGGATGTAAGCTTCAGAAAGCCATTTATGGTCCGAAGCAAGCATCAAGGAGCTGGAACATTCGTTTTGATGAAGTGTTCAAAGATTTGGCTTCATCAGGAATGATGAAGAATCTTGTGTTTACAAGAAGTTTAGTGGGAGCGCAAAAGCATTTCTAATCTTGTATGTGGATGACATATTGTTGATTGGAAATGATGTGAATTTTCTTAGCGAAATAAAAGACTCATTGAAAAGGAGTTTTTCAATGAAAGACTTAGGTGAAGCGGCATATGTATTGGGCATCAGGATCTATAGAGATAGATCAAGACGCCTAAGAGCGCTTAGCCAAAGCACGTACATTGACAAGGTGTTGAAAAGGTTCAACATGGAGAATTCCAAGAAAGGCCTATTCCTCATGTCACCTGGCACAGTGCTTTGCATGAATCAGTGTCCTCGGACCCTCGATGAGCGAGTACAAATGAATGATATTCCATATGCTTCGGTAGTTGGTTCTATTATGTATGCCATGCTATGTACAAGACCGGATGTTTCCTATGTGCTAAGTGTTAGCAGCCGGTACCAAGGTGATCCAGGATTGGAACATTGGGCCGCAGTCAAGGCTATTCTTAAGTACCTCAGAAGGACCAAGGATTTACTCCTTGTGTACGGAGGTGATGAAGAGCTCATTGTAAGTTGTTACACTGATGCAGGCTTCATGACTGACCCAGATGACTTCAAATCTCAATCTGGCTATGTTTTCATATTGAACGGCAGCGCAGTTGATTGGAAAAGTTCCAAACAAAAGACTGTGGTGGATTCTACGACGGAGGCGGAATATGTTGCTGCTTCTGAAGCCTCCAAGGAAGCTGTTGGTATCAAGCAATTTCTTGAAGACCTTGGTGTGATTCAAAGTGCTCTGGACCCGGTGGAGATCTATTGTGATAATAGCGCCGTGGCTCAGGCAAGGGAGCCATGTTCGCACCATAACACAATGCATATTCAACGCAAATATAAACTCATTCGACATCATGTCGAAGAAGGTTTAGTGAAAGTACGCAAAGTTCACACGGATCTGAATGTGTCAGACCCGATGACAAAGCCTCTACCACGAGCAAAGCATGAGAAGCACCGGACAGCCATTGGTGTTAGGGAAGCCATGTAACTGGATTATGACTCTAGTGCAAGTGGGAGTCTGTAGGAGATATGCCCTAGAGGCAATAATAACAGTTATTTTGTATCTCCAAAGTTTGTAATGAATGTTTATGTTCCATGCTATAACTGCAATGATTCTCGAGTCTACAAATTAAACGAGGCTTGGAGGGAAACTCATGTGTACGTGTGGTATAATAAACGGTGAATTGTATTCCTAGTCTTGCCTCTAAGACTGGCTCAAGTGTTGCATGATGGTCCTATTTTCCTGATCATGGGCATGGCTATGCCGGCAATTTTGAGGACACGATGTTGGTAGAACACTCGTGTTGAATCGATCCGAATTTATGTTATGCTATGAGATACATTCGTCACAAGTTAATGGTTAATAACACAGAGATGGTTAACGTTTGCATAATTCCTTAGACCATGAGAGTATCGAGTTTCTTCATGCTTGCTTGATGAACTTTGGGGTTTGTTAAACGTCATCCGTAAATGGGTGGCTATTACGGCGGCTTACGGGTTCACGGAAAAGTATGTCAAGTAACTTCATAGCTCAAGATTGGGATTTGCTCCTCCGACGATGGAGAGATATCTCTGGGCCCTCTCGGTGTTACGGTATCCATCATCGTCTGGCTAGACACTTTGTGATTTGATCACGGGGATGCCGGAACACGGGAACGAGAAAAGAGAACAATACCGGCAACGAGGTAACTGGCATAGTGGACAAGTTGTTGATCCACGAGGATGCCTACATGTCTCACCTCGGGTAATTATAAACATATCGCGAAGCAACAGGAATAGCTCACGGCAACTAGAGGTTAACTGGAATATTCATTCGTGTGGGTATAGGGGTCAATATGGGTGTCCACGGCTCCGATGTTGATCATTGATCGGAAGGGGTTCCGGGTCATGTCTATGCTTCACCGAACCTATAGGGTCACACGCTTAAGGGTCATCTATCTGTTGAATACTAGACATGGAGTCTGAGAGAAAATCACCGAAAAGTTTCAGACACCGGAAAAGTTTCGGACAGCAGAAAAGTTCCACAGACAGGTAACCGGAATAGTTTCGGTGAAACTGAAAAGTTGTTTCAGGGGATACCAAAACGTCAAATTGGTTTCAGCACATGCCTGATAATTCTTGAAGGGTGCCAGAATCGTTCTGGGAACTTTCTGGAATTTTCCGGGATGAAAACCGGAAATGTTCCGGAGCTGCCAGAACCACTTCAGATGCTTTTCGTAGATGAAAATCACTATTCCAGAATTTTTCCAGATCGCATTGAAAATTATTTTAGTGGGGTACTAGAATTGTTCTAAGCCCACATAAATATTTTCAGTTCGAGCGGCCGCTGAAAAATGTCGCCGTGAATAGTGAAAGTGCTTTTTGGACTACTTTTTGGAAAGCCACCTTTTGGGGCTTTGCTCCAAAAGATCTTGGGGATGACATGGATGGATTGGAGCCATTTTTGGGGCCCCACATGAGGGTGTGGCCGGCCACATGGTGGACTCCTTCATGGAGTCCCTCTTGTTCCTTGGTTTCACTTTTATGCCCTTGTGGAAGGACTTCATTCATGTGCATTTTGGGTTATATTGTAAAACCACCCTACCCCTTGGTTTTCCTATAAATAGGAGGTGAGTGGGCTGCCATTTATTCATCCCTTGATCTCATACACATGCCATTGCAATGAACTGGTTTTTCTCTCCCTCCCAGCGAAATAGTTTCGTAGAGCCGAAAGGCTGTCTTGGTTCCGGTAGGAACTAGTTTTGGACGGCGAAGCCCTGCCGGATAGATCACACCGAATGTGTGCAACCCCGTAGAGAGGTCGTAGTTTCGATCTTTTGCCCGAGGGGCTGTTCGTGTGTCCTCCCGAAGGGCTGTCCGCGACATCGTCCGGGGGACTGTCCGACCGCCTCCCGAAGGGCTGTCCAACGAGGGAGTACATCCTCACGGTTGGGAGGTTGTAAAATCCTAGCTTCGGGGATCTGCACCAACGATCTCCACCGACTCTTCTTCCGCTGCGCTTCGAGTCGGTACGGATCAGATCAAACCTTGTACGCAGTCTCCATAGTGGTCCTAGGCGTGCTCGCTATACCGGAAAATTTTATTTTCTGTCGCGTTCCCCAACACCTATGGGGCGGTACGGTGAACTCCATGGACGGAAGGGCACCCTCCAAGACACCCATGCCGGCGCATGCGCCACAACCTTCTCAGGACGCGTGCGAAGAATAGCACCGTGGCATTGGTGGTTCCCAGCATCCCCATGGAAAAGCTCATGCGCATCACTCCCTAGATGCGTGGGACCAGCATGCATGCCAAAATGCTAGTGGGAGTGGCATGTGATCGCGGGACCATGACGGAGCTTCTTCTAACACGGTTAGGAGTCAGAGCACCTCGCGTTCTTCGCGCCATTCGTTGCCAACCATGTCAGAAGAAGCAATGGCGCGGGCAGAACTGCTCCTAAACATCCCTCCTGATGCCGAAAAGCTTGAAGAGTGGATAGCCACTATTGGAAGCCTCCTCAGCCTCGCCGATAAATATTGGTCTGCCGAGTCGGCACGCACCGGAGGCAAAAAGGCTGGGGGTGGTGCAACCATGGTGCACTCTCCTCCTCGGCCGCAACAGTGACCGTCGTCTCGACAGTATGTCGCCTACGACGACTACTCTACGGTGTCATCTGACCCCCGGAACTGCCGCGATCCACGTCATGTTTTCCGAGAGCGATGCAAGGAAGACGCTCGGACCACCATCGAGTGGCGGCGAGAGGCGTGCCATCAATCTGATAAGCATGCGTGGCCCACTGTAGACAAACCCATGCCAGGGTATCCTGTCGGCTTGCCTTACGAGGTGGGCTGCGGTGGGTCTAGTGGCCCAACTCCCGAACATTCAAGCCGGAGGTCCCGGAGAAATACGACAGCAAGACCAACCCGTCGGAGTTGTTGCGCATCTAAACCATTGCAGTGCAGGCTGCCGAGGCTTACGACGACAAGATACTCGCCAACTAGTTCCCTTTTGGTACTCAAGCCCAACGTCAGGTCGTGGTTGATGAATCTACCGGAGAATTCCATTTCTTCTAGGGCAGACCTATGTCATGATTTTATTGGTGCCTTCACCGGGGGCCACCAAGCTCCTGGCTAGGAAAGTGATTTTCATATCATCCACATAAGGAATGCGAAACCTTGCGCAAGTATATCCAGAGGTTTAGTCGAGTGCATCAAATATCCCGAATGTTCAACCTGTTGCCGTTATCAGCGCGTTCCATCAGAATGTGCGCAACCGCAGGATGCGCGAAGAGCTGGAAGTGAACAAGGTCAGGGATGTTGCCGAGCTTTACGCTCTGGCTGATAGATGCACTCGAGTTGAGGAAGGAAGAAGACTCCCCGGCGAAGAGGCTGCCTCTGGGATCGACTCTGAAGACGAAGATGCCACCGCCTCGGCAAGGAAAGGCCGACAGCGGAACAAGAAGTACAAGGGCAAGGTTGTGCTTGTCGTTGAGGGGTCCGACAACATCGACACCAACAAGAAGACTAAGGTTGATGCCCCAGGCAAGGAGGTTGTTGGGTGCGCCTCCTGTCAGGCCTTGGTGTCTGCCAACTAGTTAGAGGGCTCCGACAAGCAATATTGCAAGATCCATGGCACCAAGGGGCATGACCTCCAAAACTACCGATAAGTGAGCAGCTTGTAGAGAAGAAGAAAGTTGAGTATGTACAACGAGACAAGAAGAAGGTCCAGGACGGTGTAGAGGGATCTATCAAGAAACGCAGCGGTCGTGGAGGTCGCCGCAGCAAGGCCAACCAACAGAAAGAGAAGTCTGCTCGAGGCCGCGACAAGGAAGAAGGGGATACCCTGATCGCACAACCGCGATCGGGTCTCTGCCATTGTTGGTTTCGCCAACAATTCGCAACCTCAAGGTGATGAAAATGCTAGTGGACAGTGGGGCCAGCCTGAACCTAATCTCGCCTAATGTCATCCAAAGGCTACAAATTCCTGATGAAGATCTCGAGCCGACAGGATGTTTCAAGGGGTGAATTTAGGGAGGACTCAACCGAAAGGTAAGATCACGCTGCCGATGACATTTGGTAGCAACATAAACTTCAAAACAGAGAACGTTGTTTTTGATGTCACCAAGATTTTACTGCCATACAATGGTATCCTTGGCCACCTAGCGCTGGCCAAGTTCATGGCGGCTTCTCACTTTGCTTACAATGTGATGAACACACCCGGACCACTAAGCGTCATCACAATCACTCTGACAAGAAGGGTGCGCTCATGTGCGCCGACCAACTCTACCGGGAGGCAATTCCAGCACCTGTCAGCAAGGCACTTGCTCCTGCCGCTGAAGCTCTTGGGGGGAAGAAGACCGACAAGGCCTCTAGTAAGCATCCCGGCAAGCGCACCCCTTCGGAGTGCTATGCTCCCAGTGACGATATTCCAGAGAGCTCCACCGGCAAGAACAAGAAATCCAAGGCAACACCACCTAAAATCAAGAAGGTGCCCATCAAGGATGATGGCATGGGAGGAACTTTCACCATAAGTTCCACCGTTGATGACAAATAGGAAAGTGCGCTCATTGCCTTCCTGCGGGCGAATGTCGATGTGTTTGCGTGGCAACCGTCTGATGTCTCCGGTGTTCCTAGGGAGGTAATTGAGCACCATCTTGCCGTCTGCCCCATGCGCGGCCTATCAAGAAGAAAGTAAGGAAGCAAGCCTTGGAGCGGCAAGAATTCATAGCCGAGGAAATCAGAAAACTGGAAGCAACTTGTCTAGTCAGAGGGGTGCTCCATCCAACATGGTTGGCCAATCCAGTTGTAGTGCGCAAGGCTAATGGGAAATGGAGGTTGTGCATTGATTATACATATCTCAATAAAGCATGTCCAAAAGAACATTCTCCCTTGCTGCGCATCGGCCAGACTCCACTGCCAGTTGTGACTTGTTGTCATTCCTTGATGCATACTCAGGGTATCATCAGATCTTCATGTCCAAGGAAGACGAGGAGAAGACCGCATTCATCACCCTGTGTGGCACATATTGCTTCGTACGTATGCCCTTTGGGTCGAAGAGTGTTGGTTCAACATTTGCAAGAGCGGTCAAGATTGGTTTACAACCCCAGCTGCATAGGAATATGGAAGCTTATATGGATGGCATAGTGGTTAAAACCAAGGACAAGGCAACGCTCATACAAAATCTGTAAGAGACATTCGCGAATCTACACAAGATCAACTTGAAGCTCAATTCCGAGAAGTGTGTGTTTGGCGTTCCGTCCAGCAAGCTTCTCGGGTTCTTTATGTCTCAGCGTGGGATTGAAGCAAACCCCGAAAAGATCAAGGTGATCGAGCAGATCGAAGCATCAAAACGTGTCAAGGATGTGCTCCGTCTTGCTGGCTGTGTTGCGGCTCTAAGCAGGTTCATGTCAAAATCCGCTGAGAGCGCCTTGTCGTTCTTCAAAATCTTGAAGAAGGCAGGTCCAATGAAATGGACTCTAGAAGCGGAGGCAACACTGCAGGATTTGGACAGGTACATCTCCTCTCCGCCAACACTCGTCGCACCTAAACCACAAAAACCGTTGATGTTGTACTTAGCAGCAACGAATCAAGTGGTTAGTGCTGCGCTGGTGGCATAGAGGGAAGCTGACGAACAAGCAACATCAAAGACAAGACCGCCAAATGATGAGCCAGGAACTCCCGTGGCAGGTCCTGGTGCCGGCAAGGCAGAATCAATAAAGATAAACGAAGCAACACGGAAGAAGAAGATGGTGCAGCGCCTAGTTTATTTTGTCAATTCCCTCTTGTAGGGGGCTAGTTCAACATACTCTGGTGTGCAGAAATTAATTTTCGGTCTCCTTATGGCCTCAAGAAAGCTCCACCATTACTTCCAAGCTCATGAGATCATCGTTGTCATTCGCTTTCTGCTGCAACGGATTTTGCAGAATCCAGACGCAACCGGCAGGGCCGTGGAGTGGGCTTCGGAATTGTCAAGCGTTGGTCTCAGGTTTGAAAGTACATCAACTATTCAGAGCAGAGCCTTGTCAGAATTCATAGGAGAATGGACTCCAATGCCAGACGAAGAGATCCAAAAAACAGCTCTTCCTGGCAAGGAATTTGACCAAGAATGGGTCAAGTCCTTTGTTGGAGCTTTCTCCCTGCAAGGGGCCGGCACTGGCATGCTGCTTGTCGCACCCACCGGAGATTACCTCAAATATGTGATCCAAATGCATTTTCAATGGGAGAAGTCGACCAACAACATTGTAGAGTATGAAGGGCTGCTGGCCGGTCTCAGGATTATAGCAGACCTTGGGATCAGAAAGCTCGTCATTAGAGGTGATTCGCAACTTTTCATCAAGAAGGTCAACAAACACTATTAGAGTCCATTGATGGAAGCCTAGGTGGATGAAGTAAGGAAGCTAGAGGAGCGCTTCGATGGCCTACAAATAGAGCACATTCCTCGTGCGGAGAACAACATTGCCGACGGACTGTCAAAGCGCGCTGCCCTCAGGTTACCTGTGGAACTAGGGACTTTTCTGCTCAAGATAACTCAGTCATCTATAGCATCGTCAGCGAAACAAGATAAGAGAAGGAAGTTGAATTCTGGCCAAAACTTTCTAGCAGAGCTCTCAAAGGCTGCCATCAAGGAAGTTGTCGGGGACAACGCCAAGCTTGCCGGGAAGCAAGAGGCTCTGGCAGGACCTCAGGCCCTTGCCGTAGAGACAAATGCTCCCGCAGCAGAAGACATGCCTTTAGTCCTTGTTGTCGAGCCTCAGGCTCCTACTTGGGCACATCACATTGTTTAGTTCCTTCAGACAGGAGAACTCCCTAAGGAACAGGAAGAAGCAGATAGAGTATCCTGTCAATCTAGTATGTAGCACTTCATGGATGATGTCTTGTACAGAAAGAGACCAAATCTTGTGAAATTGAAGTGCATTCCTCAAGAGGATGGACTAGAGCTATTGGTAGAGATACATGGAGGCATATGTGGCTCCCACAGAGGATCGAGAGCACTTGTCGGCAAAGCGTTCCAGCAAGGTTTATTTTGGCCCACTGCCCGCCAGGATGCAACTTCACTAGTAACCAAGTTTGAAGCGTGCCAGTTCCATTCAAAGAAACTACATCAACCAGCTCAAGCTCTTCAAACAATCCCACTCTCCTGGCCATTTTCGGTCTGGGGGCTCGACATCTTGGGCCCCTTCCGTCGTGCTACCAGGGGCTTTGAGTACTTGTACATCGCAATCGACAAGTTCACAAAGTGGCGGGAAGTGGAAGCAGTGGGAAAGGTGACAGCACAATCAGCCATCAAGTTCTTCAAACGAATAGTTTAACGCTTTGGTGTTCCGAATAGGATCATCACCGACAATGGCACATAGTTCACAAGCCGCACCTTCATGAAGTACGTCCAAGACCTTGGCAGCAAGATCTGGTTCGCTTCTGTCGCTCACCCGAGGAGCAACGGCCAAGAAGAAAGGGAAAATGCGGAAGTGCTGCGAGGGCTTAAGACAAGAACTTTTGACAAGCTGCAAAAGTGCGGAAGACGCTGAATCGATGAGTTACCGGTGGTTCTTTGGTCAATCAGAACGACACCAAATCGAGCCACCGGCCAAACCCCCTTCTCCCTGGTGTACGGGGCAGAAGCAGTTCTCCCCACGGAACTCAGATACGGATCACCTCGAGTGCTCGTGTATGATGAGCTTGAGCAAGAGAAGTTGTGCCAAGAGGATGCAACACTCCTTGAGGAGGACCGTCTTCAGGCTGCTATGAGAGCTGCACGTTACCAGCAAGCCTTGCATTGCTACCATAGCCGCTAGGTTCATGCCCGAAGTCTTGAGGAGGGAAACCTTGTTCTTCGGCACATTCAGTCGACCAAGAATTCAAACAAGTTGACGCTGAAGTGGGAAGGCCCTAATCGGGTAGTACAGGTCACGAGGACCGGCGCAGTCTGCCTGGAGACCAAAGATGGCGTCCAATGAGGAACTCCTGGAATATCGAGCATCTTCGTAAGTTCTACCCGTAAGGCGCAGTTGTTGCATCCCCTGGCAACTTCTTTTGTACAAGTCTTGCTGGCAGGGCATGTGATCATTTGTACAAAACCAGGCGCAGACCATGTGCATGAATAAATAAGATCGAGCATCCTACGTCTCTTGTCGATTTCCATGTTTACTTATGTGCATGTTTATCCGAGGTGTAGCATTACGCTTATTCTTAGCAAGTACCTATGAACCGCCAAAGTTCCTTGTCTCTATTTTCTCTTCTTTCTTTTTCTCAAAGGATAGAAGGTTCTCTCACGCGCAAGTTTGAGGGGGGGAGACGACATGGACACCAATCCGGCAACGTTTATTTGATGATTTTGACTTTTGTATGGGAAACCTGCACGCGAAGGAACCTTGCCGCCATCGGCCGCGCCCTTGCTCCGTTTCGGGTCCGCTCAATGGTTCAAGTGGCCACGCTGATAACGTCAAGGTAGCATGTCATGACTACCGCACCCTTACTCTGTTTCGAATCTGCTCAACAGCTTAAGTGGCTGCGCTAGAAATGTCAAGGTATCTTGCAGGCGGCGGCACCGCCAACAAGCTGCTACGGATCCGTTCCTCAAAGCACTCGCGGTAGGGATGCATACGCTAGCGAGATCTCCGAAAAAGCGTAGGGATGTACCATACAAGAGAGAATCTAGCGGGAGGAATAACATGCTTTCATTCGAGAGGGTTAAAATTTACAAAAGTTGGCATCTCTTCCTAAGTATATATTTATTTGACTTTATCCCCTAGGGGCAGATTACAGGAAGAAAAAGTTAGGAAGAGGCCAACGACAGGGGTCTGGCCCCTCCTGGACCAGCACTGCACGGAGGAGAAGACCAGCATTGTGGGGACGAGAAGGGGGGCCAAGAGGCAAGAGGAAACCAAAGTCCACGGGCCTGTCAGGAGATCTAGCTAGAATATGAGGCAACGCCTAGGACAAAAACCCCTGGCAAGACCGTCCTGTCGGGAGGGGGAGAGGCATGTGGCTCACGATGATGGTGCGTCCGCCGATCAGTCAAAGCTCAGGTCATCGTATTCCGACTTGACGGCCTGGATCTTGGACTCATCATCGCTTTTACCGACACCATCCTCCTCGTCGTTGTCACTCGAGGAGGAGCTTTCAGTGCCGCTCGAGCTCTCTTCGCAACAGCTGAGACGGACGCCTGAGCGCCCATAAAACTTAACGGGTAGTAGATCGGCCTCTGTCATCTTGAAGCAGAGGATGTGCCCATCCTGGAGGTTGTGGGCGCGGGCGAAGGTTTTCCAACCATGCCTGAGGAACATGACATGATGCTTCGGGTACTCAACCTCCACCCGCGCCGCGCCATTGCAACAGTCGTGCGCCCGCAACCATAGGGCGGATGGCTTCTCGACCTCCATCGCCCTAGCGAAAGCGTGAGGAAGACGCAGACGGCTCCGAAGGGGACCGACCAACTTGAGGACAAACTCCAGCGCCGTCCCTCGGTGTGAGCTTCTTCAAGGATGGTGTTCGTCATCGGAGGAAGGGGTGGGATGGCGCTCTCTCTCCTCGGCCTCGACCTTCATGCCGGCCACAAACCCTCGCCCCTCTCCCGCCGCGAACGCTCGAGCCGCCCTCCGCCTTTGCAACTGAAGCGGTGGCATGATCCCGACCGGAACCTCTCGTCCTTTGAGCAGAAGACGGCAGCTGCCCTTGCCACCTATTCATGACTAGGGGCGAGCACAACTCAAGATCAGGACAGAATAGAAGGGCAAGCTCAAGAGACCCACACTCAGTGAAGAAGGAAGGATGAATGCGCATTGCCCTCACAACCCATCAATTTACACTAGTAGAAAACAGACCTTTCGTCCCAAGCATTAGTCCCGGTCTGGTTACGAGCCGGTACTAAAGACGATATTAGTCCCGGTTCGTGCCGGCTCCAATGGATAGGGGCAGGGCAACCTTTAGTACCGGCTCGTGAGCGATCTTTAGTACCGGCTCGTGTCACGAGCCGGTACTAAAGGGGCGTGCCAGGCTTTTGGTCAGACTTGGGCCCTGCGTGCACCTTTAGTACCGACTTGTGTCACCAGCCGGTACTAAAGACTTTCTACATATACGGTAATTTTTATGTTTTATATAATTTTAGTTTCAAAAATACTAGAGGTTTATAAAAGCTTTTAGAGTTTCTTTTTGCTATTAGAGTTTTATAAAAGCTTTTTAGTTGATTCTTTTTGCTATTGAAGAATATTATAGTTCATAAAATAATATTTAAATTGATTGTTGTTAGTTCATTCTTTTTGCTGCATGCACTTCATGTACAAAACGGACGGTCTCTTTCGAAGTATCAGGGTTTCGGACGGTAACTCATCTGTTACAAAAGGCATTTCATTTTCTTGAACTTATTTGAACTCCAGGCTTTTTGTGTGTTCAAAATGCACCATTCAAAGCCTCATCATCAATTTTCAACCGTTTCTGACTTCATTTGTTATTTTTCATGCAGTTATTGATTTTTTGAGCTAAATGACCCTGAAATTGAAAAGCACTACAAATGAACTCTGAAAAGGTTGAAAGTTGGCATGGTATCATCATTTCGCCAATATAGCATGTGCTAAAAAGTCGAGAGGGTTACGGCAAAAGCTGGATGCACTTCGTGAACAAAACGGGTAGTCTCTTTTGAAGTATCAAGGTTTCGGACGGAAACTCATCGGTTACAAAAGACATTTCATTTTATTGAATTTATTTGAACTCCATGTTTTTTGTGTGTTCAAAATGCACCATTCAAAGCCACATCATCAATTTTCAACCCTTTCTGACTTCATTTGTTAGTTTTCATGCAGTTATTGATTTTTTTGAGCTAAATGACACAGAAATTGAAAAGCACTACAAATGAACTCTGAGAGGGTTGAAAGTTGGCATGGTATCATCATTTCACCCACATAGTATGTGCTAAAAAGTTGAGAGGGTTACGACAAAAGCTGGATGCACTTCGCGTACAAAACGGACAGTCTCTTTCGAAGTATCAGGGTTTCAGACGGAAACTCATCTATTACAAAAGGCATTTCATTTTCTTAAACTTATTTGAACTCCAGGCTTTTTGTGTGTTTAAAATGCACCATTCAAAGACACATCATCAATGTTTAACCCTTTTCTGACTTCATTTGTTATTTTTCATGCAGTTATTGATTTTTTTGAGCTAAATGACACTGAAATTGAAAAGCACTACAAATGAACTCTGAAAAGGTTGAAAGTTGGCATGGTATCATCATTTCACCCACATAGCATGTCCTAAAAAGTTGAGAGAGTTACGACAAAAGCTGGATGCACTCCGTGTACAAGATGGACAACCTCTTTCGAAGTATCAGGGTTTCGGACATAAACTCATCTGTTACAAAAGGCATTTCATTTTCTTGAATTTATTTGAACTCCAGGCTTTTTGTGTGTTCAAAATGCACCATTCAAAGCCACATCATCAATTTTCAACCCTTTCTGACTTCATTTGTTATTTTTCATGCAGTTATTGATTTTTTGAGCTAAATGACCCTGAAATTGAAAAGCACTACAAATGAACTCTGAAATTGTTAAAAGGTGGCATGGTATCATCATTTCACCCACATAGCATGCTATAAAAGGTTGATAGGGTTATGGCGAAAGCTGGATGCACTTCGTGTACAAAATGGACAGTCTCTTTCGAAGTATCAGGGTTTCGGACATAAACTCATCTGTTACAAAAGACATTTCATTTTCTTGAACTTCAGCTTGCCCCATTGCGGCATCACCAGATTCAGGGGGAGGGTAGTTGTCACCCTCTTCTTCTTCGTTGTCTTCCATCATAACCCTTCTTTCTCCGTGCTTGGTCCAAACATTATAGATTGGCATAAAACCCTTCTGAAGCAGGTGGAAGATCATTTCTGTGTTTTCTCCCCTGTTCTTCTTCTTGCTCGAATCACATCCTCCATTTTTCCAAGGATTTGTCAAGATTTAAAGGCACCTCATCTATCCAAGTGTTCATAAAGGTTAGCAACTTTGCTCCTTCATCTCTCATTTCTAGATTAGCTTGTGGTATGCTCAAAGATATATGATTTGTGGGTTTTAGCTAGGTTTTCGAGGAGTGATCATTATGTGGGAGTTTTTTTGATTTATATGCAATTTGAGCTCAGATTAACTTGTTAGGTTGCACATGTGTAGGTGTGGTTTATTTGGTGCCTTCCCATCCCCGGCCGTCCTAACCACCGTCGATCGTCCACACCGTCTCGTCGCGGCACCGGCCACC
Source organism: Hordeum marinum (assembly GCA_022496015.1). Lineage (NCBI taxonomy): Eukaryota > Viridiplantae > Streptophyta > Magnoliopsida > Poales > Poaceae > Hordeum > Hordeum marinum. The sequence continues at coordinate 406,338,830 of CM039676.1, read as the reverse complement.
TTGGTGAGCCTCTTGTTCTTCTTGAAACTTGGGACTCGATTTCACCGGGGTTTACCTGGTGAAGTTTTCTCAGATTCTCGAAATCCTAAAAGTAAAAAAAGTTATTTCAAAAAGAAGATTTTTTCCTACAAAATCAAAAAAATTATTTAAAAATAAATAAATGATGTCATATTTGGATTCCTCACATTTTTCTGATAATAATGGATATATTATTTGTTGAATTTCGATTTACAGATTTAAAGATATTAATTATGCCATATGAATTGAATATATGGCGAAAAATGAATAAAATAATAATATTACTTATTTTATTTGCATAGAAATTCAATATTATTATTATTTATTTATTTATTTTAATAATTGTTTGGAATTCAAAAAATTAAATAATGTGACATCAAGATCTAAGGGTTAATAGGATTGATACCTTAATATTGTCAAGAAAACAACAAGTGCAGACTTGGAAACAAAGGGTGATAGAACTCGAAAGTTAAGCGTGCTTGGGTTAGAGCAATGAGAGGATGGGTGACCGGCTGGGAAGTTAGATGATTTGGAGTGAGGGGTGATTAGAGATTAAATTGTCAAATAATTCAAAAGAAGTGAAGAGGGGTGATTAGAGATTAAATTGTCAGATAATTCACAGATTTGGAAATTAGAAAAAAAAATAAAATAAATTGAAAAACCAAAATAAAAAATTTATTTTAAAAACCGGTTGGTAACACCAACCGGTACTAAAGGTCCTCCACCACCAGCCCACGCAGGCAGCCACGTGGTGGGCCTTTAGTACCGGTCCGTGGTCCAAGCGGTACTAAAGGTCTAGACCTTTAGTCCCGACCCTTTAGTACCGGTTGGGGAACTGGTACTAAAGGCACATCCCGACCGGGACTACTGATTGACATTCTACTAGTGTTATAGGGGGAAACACGGGGGCTGGCTCTCCCCCGCTCCAAGGGTCGCCGCCCACCTCCTCCAATGGCGTCGCCCACGATCACGTGGCGAACAGGTAACCACCCGGTAGCCCCAATCCATGGCATTGCAGTTTTTGCCTCGGCGAGGACTTTAAGTCACGGGCGCCCGTTGCCGATTCCCCGCTATGCATGCGGTGCGCGTGGCGGAAACGGACTGACACAGTAATTGAAAAATTTATGACCGCTCTGCGCACGTATCCCATGACGCGCACCTTGCGCACATCGTGAGGAGGCACAGTAAGAGGAATGATTACAACCGTAGACTCCGGCCACGCATGCCCGTGCACTATTTGGGCCTAGCCCAACAACTCCTTGCACCGTGTGTGGCCCAGGCTTGGGGGCTCCAGTCGGCGCACTAGAGTTTTGGTTTTTTCTAGCGCCCCTTACTTGTGCACGGGCAGTCGAAGCCATGCCGGCGGCTAGGACCACCAGGGGGCTGCAGGCCACAAGCTCAAGGACGTCAAGGAAATAGTCAATCCAACAATCAAGACAAGAAGGCAAGGGTCGGGCCACCGACAAGACCTTGTCGGGATGGCCTACAAAGCCCTTGGAAGAAATGCACTCGGCAAGACCATGCCGCCCCGCTAGCGCAAAGGCCAGGTGTCGTCCCACCTAGGTATATGTCGAGGCGTCGACGATGGAAGAAGCTAAGCGCTATGGGACGGGGTGTGACCCGTCCCGTGGACGGTCAGAGGCACCTGACGAAGCAATAAATGCGCTTGTGTGACACCGTCAATGTTAGGTACGATAATGTTGTAGCACTGTACACCTCGTGTACATACCCGTATGCCACTGTTGGGATCCCCTTAGTCATATAAAAGGAGGCCCAAGGTGTTATAGTGGAGGACCTTATCTTTTGACCAATTTTCTAGCTTACATGTTGTGATGCCCTGGATTTGTGCTACAGTGATCATTATAATTAAGCACAATGATGACCATGATTAGTGCCTAATAATTTTGCTAAACAAGATATGGTCCAGCTAAAAATTCATAGCTCAATTTAAATTTCCCTTCAGAAGCAGTTGAATTTTATGGTGATAAAATAATTCTACAAATAGCATCAGGAAAATGTTGCACACTTGTGGAATAATACAAAACAATTATTGTTATCGAAAACAACATCACCCTCAAGCTGGTGTGGACCCCACCATCCAAAACACAAACATTTTGCATTTAAAATGCCCGTTAAATTTCATGGTTAATTCCAACAGTACCCAAAAATCCTCAAACTTGTTATGGCTCAAAATATTGCAAGTTATTAAATGGGTCATGTTACACATTTTTTCTCAAAGGAATTATTGCAAAAATAAATAAACACGGAGAAACTAATAAAAGAAATAAAACCAAAAGCATTTATAAAAGAAAATTAGAAAGGGAACCCCCACCCCCATCGGGCACGGCCCAGCTGGCCGGCCCAACCGGCTACATCCCCTCCCACCGATAGCCCACCGCGGGGATAACCCCTCCCCCACCAAACCCTAACGGTCCTGGCGCCCCCACTCTCCCCACCCGCTCGCTCCTCTCCCGCTCCCTCCCGATCCGAACTAGATCGGGCACCGGCGTCGCCACCCCGCGCCGTCCCCGACGGGCCCCTCACTGTCGCTGGCGACCCGCCACCGGACCACGCCCCCCCCTACTTCATCTCCTCCTTGCTGGTGCCTCCCCATCTTGCCCCCGAGCCCACTGCCCCCCCCTACGCGAAGGTGTGAGGCCCCTTCTCGTCTTCCCCTCCTGCCGCCGCGACCACCGGCGCAAGCCCACGCCCCCACTCCGTGCCGCGGCACCGCTTTCCCCCCATCATTGTGGTCCTACTCGGCCGCGACCACTGCCCCGCTGCGCCGTGCCCGTCCTAGCCCAAACGCAGCCGCCGCCACGGCTCGTCGCTGGTGCCCCTCCCGACCACTCCCGGTGGCACTGATGGCCCAGATCGACGTGCGCGAGCACAAGCTGCTCATATGTAGTCGCGGTGCATGAAATGGTGGCCGGAGCACAATTTACGACCCACACCGCCGTCCCTGGCGCTCGCCGGAGTTGCTCAGGCGACGGACGTCGGCCGCCGCCTACGTGGCCGGGCCAGGGCCATTGACAGTGTCACTGGCCAGTGGGCCCCGAGGTCCAATGGACCTGTTTACCAGGTCAACTGCTGACTGGACCTGGTCCATTCAATGGCAGGTGGGGCCAGCCCCATTTTGTTAGTGGGGTTAACCCCCCCACACTTAAGTTAACCCCTAGTGAGGCTGACATGGAGACCCCGCCCCCAGAACGTTAAAGAAAAAAGGGGATTAAAAAGAAAAATAAATAAAAGTAAATATTAATTAATTATTTAACTAACTTAATTAAGTCTGTTTAAATTAACTAATTAAGTTTAATTAACTTAATGAACTAATTAACTAAATTAATCTCTTAGTTAAACTAAACAGTTAATGAAAGTGGGACCCGCACGTCAGGTTGACCAGTCAAGTGGTCTGTTGACTGCTGACATCATGCTAATGTCATGCTGATGCAGTAAATGCATTTTTGATTTAAATTAGTTCTCATAATTCCAAAATTGGTTTAAAACTTCAGAAATTAATATAACCGTAACTCGGATCGAAAAACTTTCTACATGAAAGTTGATGAGAACGACGAGACGAACCCGAATACGCTACCCTCATACCTTCATGATACATCTAACTACCTGAGTGTGGAACATTCCCCCTTCGGTCACCTGTCCAACATTTGTCCGGAATCGGGAAAACTTTCCCGAATGGGTTCCCCCTTCATCGGTAACGTGCAACCCTACGTTAGAACACACACGGCCCTTCTTATTATCATGTCACACTTTGTGTAGCATTGTTAGCTTTATATTTATTGCTTCTCCCCCTCTTCTTACCGATAGACGGTGCTGTCGGGTAGGACTACACCGTTGATGATCAGGCCTTTGCCGTAGAGCAACAAGGCAAGCAACCCCCCCCCCCCCCTTGAGCATTCCGATATCGCCTATTTCTTTCCCTCTTATTCTTGCATTAGATTTTTGCTATTGTATTAGTTAGCTCCTATTCTGATGCATAGCCTGTTTTTGATGAACTTCTACTATACCTGCAATCATACCAACTCCTTAGTATTGGATGGTTAGTGAATCCCCAATGACCCCTTAGTCCCACTTGCTCCTGCTTCTTCATCGACGACCCAATGATTCAACGACTCGAAGACTCGGTCAATCGACCGACGAGCCAGGCCCCTCACATCACCGCACTCCCCCTTAGTTGTACGATTCTATAGTGCTACTATCGAGTACCGAGGGTGACACCTCATAAAGTACTCATGATGACATCCCTATAGTGTAGCTAGTCGGTCGTGGTTATCGAGGGTCATTCCTCCTTCACCATTCCCGATGATGTCTCTGTCGTGCCAACCCTCAAGTGTGGGACCCTCAAGGGTGATTCCTCTAAGTCCACCTTGACGGTTACATCGACCGGGGACCATTGAGTGTGATTCCTCAGTTCCCGTCTTGATGTTTCATACACACAGTTACTATGACCTGGTTACAAAAACCTGTTGGTGATGGGTCGGCCCTGAGGGGTACCCACGGTTTGATGATGATGCGGCGTGGACTGGCATGAGTGGCTTTTGCCACACATCCTCGAGACGGGGTGCGGGACTGCACTTTATGGGTCGCGCTTGCCCCACATTATTAAAATGCTAATGGGTTGGGTATTTGATCGGAGTTGGTCATTTGACCTTTTATGCACCAAACCTTCACGTGGGAGAAGTTATGGGTACTTAGCGTCGTTGTATCAGCCAAAGCTCTTCGGGCGTCAGCAATGGAGTGGCGCGCGCTAGATTGGGCTGGAAGGTACAGCTCCCGGACTAAGTGTACTAGGTCTGCTTCCGACCGCGTTTGCATCATGCAGGAGTGCAAGGGCAAGTGGGTCCACGAACCTGCGCGCTTAGCATTTAGACCGACGGGCTGGCCTCTTCGTTGAGCCTAGGTGGGGCGACGACGTTTTGGATCCCGAGGCTGGGCATTACCCAGGAAAGTGTGTCCGTCCGAAGGTGATCAAGTGAGTTGGAAATGCGGTGCACCCTTGCAGGGATGAATTCGTCTATTCGAATAGTCGTGTGCACGGTAACATGACGACCTTGGGTTTTACCTTGACCTAATACAACTACAATTGTGACTTTAATTATGAAATGAATGTTGGCTCCGGGATTGGTTCCTCGCAGGGAGTCGAGGGAGAATCTCTGGGCGTGGTTACTTAATAAATTTTTTACAATAATATGACTATATATGAGTTACCAGTCTATTCTCTTCTAATGATGCAACATCCTGAAGATGCTAGTCTTCCATAGGACTAGGCCTTCCCCTCATTATTGCTTTTTGTAGTCAGTACAAATATAACCCCACCCCTTGATAATGATGCATACTTAGCATCGTCCTGACGTCAGTCTTGCGAGTACTTTGGATGAGTACCCACCACTACTTAGCTTTCTCTTTCCCCCTCGATACAATTATGCGTTCAGACGATGGAGCCTAGGAGATGGAGTACGTCGAAGACGACAACTACACCACCGAGGGAGCCTACTACTACATGGAGGCGACCCCTGACGAGCAATAGGCCTTGCCTATTTCGATATGTGTTATGTTTGTGCTAACCTTCTTAAGGCAAAACTTGTTTAACTTATGTCTATACTCAGATATTATTTGCTTCCGCTGACTCATGCTTGTCAAGCTTTGTATTCGAGCCCTCGAGGCCCCTGGCTTGTCATATGAATTTGTATGACTTTAATTTGTGTCTAGAGTTGTGTTGTGATATTGATTAGTGAGTCCCTGATCTTGGTCATACGCATTGCGTGTATGTTTAGCGTACAGTCAAAATTGGGGGCGTCACACACGCGTAGAAGCCGTGGACCGTTTGCTACATAGGGGTCCTATAGCTAGGACCCAAGAACACCCATAATACACAAAGAAAGAGTAGGGTTTTACGCTGCTGAGCGGCCCAAACCTGGGTAAAAATCCCTCGCGCCATTCGTGTGATTTGCTCTTTGTGCATACCGACTCCCTGCAGAACCGTAAAGGGACCCTCAAGATCCCATAGGTGTCGTCCATGCCGACAATGATGGTTCGGAAAATTGTGCTCAATTGGTAAAGGAAGAATTTATAAAAATACTTGATGATAATTCCTTGTATGATGATCATGATAGAAATATTGTCAGTACGAATTATCTAAATATACATGATGCTAATGATATGCAAAGCCACAATCTTGGGGATGCTATGTTTGACGAATATGATATTTTTAGTCCCCCAAGTTTTGATGAGCAAAACTATTATGATGATTGCATGACTCCTACCTATGTTAATTGTGATGATGACATGTATGATATAAGGAGTGATAGTAACCATGAAACTTGTTATCATGATTTTAATATTCAATGTGGTTATGTCTATCAAGTACCTCATGATAATTATTTTGTTGAGTTTGCTCCCACTATTATGAATGGGAAGAAATTTGCTTATGTGGAGAGTGATAAATATTCTATGCTTGTGCATCATTAAAAGAATGTTGTATGTGATAGTTATATTATTGAATTCCTTTATGATTATACTGAAAATTATTATGAGGGAGGAACTTATGCTTGTAGGAATTGCAATAATATCAAGTTTCCTCTCTATGTGTTCAAAGATATTCTTGTTTTGCCTTCCTATGCAAGTTCATTCTTGTTCTCGTGAATTGTTTGCTCAAAAAATTCCTATGCATAGGAAGTGGGACTTAAATTTGCTTGTCATGTGATTCATGATGCTCTTTTGCATGTCTCAAATACTATTTCCTATACGAGCATCATTGAAATCATTGTGCCTATCTAGGGGCGTTAACCAATAGCGCTTGTTGGGAGGCAACCCAATTTATTTTTATGTTTTATATTTTTTTATGTTCTTAAATAAATTAAACATTATTACCTCTATAGTAATTTTGTTTTAGTGTTCATTAGTGTTTGTGCCAAGTAAGAGCTTTGGGATGGTCTACGGTGATAGTTGGTTTGATCTTGCTGAAAAACAGAAACTTTGACGCCCAGTCCAGGAATTTTATAAATTCACAGAAGCGTCGATTTGGATCTGATTTTTTTGCACAAGATTGATATACACATTTACCATATTGTCCTAATTTTTCATAATTTGTAGTGTTACATAAGTATTCGAAGTTTACAGATTGCTACACACTGTTCTGTTTTAGACAGATTCTGTTTTCTATGTGTTGTTTGCTTATTTTGATGAAACTGTTGAAAGTATCGGGGTTATGAACCATAGAGAAGTTGGAATACATTATATATTACACCAATAAAAATAAACAATGAGTTCACAACAGTACCTAAAGTGGTGATTTTATTTTCTTATACTAACGGATCTCACGAGTTATCTGTTGAGTTTTGTGTCGTGAAGTTTTCAAGTTTTGGGTAAAGATTGATGGACTATGGAATAAGGAGTGACAAGAGCATAATATTGGGGATTACCAAGGCACCCCAAGGTAATATTCCAGGACAACCAAGAGCCTAAGCTTGGGTATGCCATGGAAGGCATCCCCTCTTTCGTCTTCAATCCATCGGCAAATTTACTTGAGGCTATAATTTTTATTCACCACATGATATGTATTTTTCTTGGAGCGACTTATATGATATGAGTCTTTGCTTTTTAGTTTTCCACAATAATCCTTGCTGTACATACTTTTTCAGATGGATACACATGAATCATGAATTATTAGAATACTCTATGTGCTTCACTTATATCTTTTGAGCTAGGCAATATGCTCTAGTGCTTCACTTATATCTTTTTAGAGCACGGTGGTGGCTTTATTTTATAGAAATTATTGAACTCCCTTTCTTCACTCATATTATTTTGAGAGTCTCTAAACAGCATGGTAATTTTTTTTAGGTTATGAATTTAGTCCTAATATGATGGGCATCCAAGAGAGATATAATGAAAAATTTAATATAAAAGTGAATTGAATACTATGAGAAGTTTGATTCCTTATGATTATATTGAGATATAAAGATTGTAATATTAGAGGCATGCTAGTGAGTAATTGTCGATTGGTAGAAATACTTGTGTTAAAGTTTGTGATTCCCATAGCATTCACATATGGTGAACCGTTATGTGACGAAGTCGGAGCATGATTTATTTATTGATTGCCTTCCTTTGTGTGGAGGTTGGGATCGTGTGATGGTTAACTCCTACCAACCCTTCCCCTATGAGAATGCATGTAGGACTTTGTTTTGATAACTAATAGACTTTTTCAATAAGTATGTGAGTTATTTATGACTAATGTTGAGTCCATGGATTATACACACTCTCACCCTTCCACCCTTGCTAGCCTCTCTAGTACCACGCAACTTTCACCGGTGCCTTAAACCCAGTATATACCTTCCTCAAAACAGCCACCATACCTACCTATTGTGGCATTTCCATAGCCATTCTGAGATATATTGCCATGCAACTTCCACCGTTCCGTTTATGACATGCATCATCATTGTCATATTGCTTTCCATGATCATGTAGTTGACATTGTATTTGTGGCAAACCACCATTGATAATTTTTATACATGTCACTCTTGAGTCATTGCACATCCCGGTACACCGCCGGAGGCATTCATATAGAGTCATCTTTTGTTCTATGTATCGAGTTATATTTCTTGAGTTGTAAGTAAATAAAAATGTGATGATCATCATTATTAGAGCATTGCCCCATGTGAGGAAAGGATGATGGAAGCTATGATTCCCTCACAAGTTGTGATGAATCTCTGGACTTTACAAAAAAAGAGGCCAAAGAATCCAACCAAAAAACAAAAAAAATGAGAGAACAGAGAGAAGGGGCAATGCTACTACTCCTTTTTCCACACTTGTGCTTTAAAGTAGCACCAGGATCTTCATGATAGAGAGTCTCCTATCTTGTCACTTTCATATACTAGTCGGAATTTTTCATTATAGAACTTGGCTTGTACATTCCAATGATGGGCTTCCTCAAATTGTCCTAGGTCTACGTGAGCAAGAGAGTTGGGTGCACACCCACTTAGTTTATTTTTGAGATTTCAAACACTTATAGCTCTAGTGAATCCGTTGCATGGAAATCCCTACTCACTCACATTGATATCTATTGATGGGCATCTCCATAGCCCGTTGATACGCCTAGTTGATGTGAGACTATCTCCTTCTTTTTGTCTTCTCCACAAGCACCATATTCTACTCCACCTATAGTGCTATATCCATGGCTCATGCTCATGTATTGCGTGAGAGTAGATAAAGTTTGAGAATTCTAAAGTATGAAACAATTTCTTGGATAAAACCAGGGTTGTGCATGATTTAATACTTTGTGTGATGAAGATGGAGCATAGACAGAGTATATGACTTTGTAGGGATAACTTTCTTTGGCCATGTTATTTTGGGAAGACATGATTGCTTTATTAGTATGCTTGAAGTATTATTGTTTTTATGTCAATATTAAATTATTATTTTGAATCTTATGGATCTGAATATTTTTGACACAATAAAAAATATTACACTAATAAAAATGTAGGTAAAATTCCATATCAAAAATTCATTTTTTATCATTTACCTACTCGAGGACAAGTAGGAATTAAGCTTGGGGATGCCTGATACGTCTCCAATGTATCTATAATTTTTTATTGTTCCATGATATTATAATATCTATTTTGGATGTTTTATATGCATTAATATGCTATTTTATATATCTTTTGGGACTAACCTATTAACCTAGAGCCTAGTGCTAGTTTCTGTTTTTCCCCTGTTTTTGAGTTTTACAGAAATGTAATATCAAACGAAGTCCAAACGGGATAAAACTTTCACAGTCATTTTTCTTTGACGAGAAGACATCTAGAAGATTTGGAGAGGAGGTCAGAAGACCTGGCAGCAGACGACAAGCCGCTAGGGTGCTCCCTAGTGGGGCATGGCTTGTCGTCACTTCGTGGACCCCTTGACTTGATTCCAATGCCAAGTACCCCTATCAAGACTCAAACCTCTAGAAAGAAACCTAGATCGGGAGTTCTACCGATGCAAGCCTCTATAGCCACGAAAAACCAATCAGGAGACCATTCTGGCACCATATTTGAGGGGAAACCATCATCGGAGGCCATCGTCATCATCCTGGCGGTCTCTATGACGAGGAGGGAGTAGTTCACCCTCGGAGCTGAGGGTTTGTACCAGTAGCTATGTGTTTTATCTCTCTCTCCCCCTCCCTCTCTCTCTTGTGTTCTTGAGATGACACGATCCTGACGTACCACAAGCTTTATTAATATAGACAAATCATATGGAGTTTTCCCCTGTCTATCTTCTTGTGATGAATTGAGTTTTCCCTTTGAAGTTTACTTATCGGATTGAGTCTTTAAAGGATTTGAGAACACTTGATGTATGTCTTGCGATGGGGTATGCATGGTGACAATGGGATGTTCTATTGATCCACTTGATGTATGTTTTGGTGATCAACTTGTTGGTTCCGTGACCTTGGGAATCTATGCATAAGGGTTGGCACATGTTTTTTTCTTGACTCTCCGGTAGAAACTTTGGGGCACTCTTTGAAGTTCTTTGTGTTGGATTGCACGTGATGAATCTAGAAATGTGTGATGCATATCGTATAATCAAGCCCATGGGTACCCGTGGTGACATTGGAGTATCTAGGTGACATTAGGGTTTTGGTTGATGTGTATCTTAAGGTGTTATTTTAGTACGAAATCTACGGCTGTTCATGATACTTATACAAATAGCTCATAAGATTGATCGGAAAATATAACTTTGAGGTGGTTTCGTACCCTGCAAAATTTTCTTTGTTTGTTCTCCGCTATTTCTGAATATGGAGTGACTCTTTCTTGCACGTGACGGATTTACATATGATTCAACTATGTCAGTATTGTTGAGTGAACATGCACTAGTGAAAGTATGAACCATAGGCCTTGTTTCTAAGCATTGCAATACCGTTTGTGGTCACCTTTATCAATAGTTACCTTTTTGTTTTTATATTTTCAGATTACAAAAACGTATATCTACCATCCATATTGCACTTGTATCACCATCTCTTAGCCAAACTAGTGCACCTATACAATTTTTTATTGTATTGGGTGTGTTGGGGACACAAGAGATTTCTTGTATTTGATTGCAGGGTTGTCTGAGAGAGACCTTCTTCATCCTACACCTCCCACGGATTGATAAACCTTAGGTCATCCACTTGAGGGAAAATTTCTACTGTCCTACAAAACTCTATGCTTGGAGGCCCGAGAAAGTCTACAAGAATAAAGTTGCATAGTAGACATCACTGGCCACAAGCTAATAGGTCGCGTCCCCTAGGCGTGTTATTGCCTTGTGGGTCCCCAGCAGGTCTCCTGACCCCCCCTATCTTCTCCCATAAGGTGTGTTTTTACATAGAAAAAAAATCAAGAAGAGACTTTCGGGATGAAGCGCCGCTTTCTCGAGGCGGAAACCTAGACAGAGGCCCTTTTGCTCTCCGGTAGAGAGATTATGCTAGGGAAACTTCCCTCCCATGGGGGGAGATCGAAGCCATCATAATCACCAACACTTCCCCCTTCATGGTAGATCTAATATTAATCAACATCTTCACCAGAACCATCTCATCTCAAACCCTAGTTCATCTCTTGTAATCAATCTTTGTCTCAAAACTTCAGATTGGTACATGTGGGTTACTAGTAGTGTTAACTACATCTCGTAGTTGATACTTGTTGGTTTACTTGGTGGAAGATATTATGCTCGAATCATTGATCACCATTATTATACCTAGGATCTTGAACATGTTGATGATGTGTGAATAGCTACTTTTGTTCCTGAGGACATGGGAGAAGTCTTGTTATAAGTAATCATATGAAGTTGGTATTTTTTCGATGTTTTAATGATATGTATGTGGTTGCTTCTCTTAGTGGTGTCGCATGAACATCAACTGCACGACACTTCACCATGTTCATAAGGGGCTAATTTGGATCCACATGTTTCATGCTATGGTTAGATTTAGCTTAATTTTTCTTTGGTAGTTGCGGCTTCTTGCGATAGGGGGTAATCATAAGTGGCTTGCTTGCTTAAATAAGAACAACACCTTAGCACGGGTCCATCCACATATCAAATAATCAAAGTAACGAATGAGAATCAACTCAAGATGATAAACATGACTAGATTGAAATTCCCATGTGTCCTAGGGATCTCTTCACTTCATATATGAGTAATTTCCAGTATGTCCTTTGCTATAAAAGGATTGGGATATCTTGTTGCACATTAATACTATTGTTACTTGTCACTTGTTACGAATTATCTTGCTACAGAACTATCTATCACTGTTACTCATAGCACTTGCAGATAATACCTTGCTGATAACTGCTTATCATTTCTTATTGCTCCTCGTTGGGTCCGACACTCTTGTAAAAAGGACTATGATTGATACTCTATACTTGTGGGTCATCAAGACTCTTTTCTAGCGATGTTGCCGGGGAGTGAAGCGCCTGTGGTAAGTAGAACGTGGTAAGGAAACATTTTTTGTACGTGCTGAAATTTACTGTTGCTTGTTACTATGGACGATCACCATTTGAGTGGCTTGTTTGGGGCATCTTCGCCTCGAACGGAAGTTGAAAAAGTTTCTTCCCAACCAACTGAACCTCTGGAAAATATTTATTATTATATTCCTCCGGGTAAGGTAGAGGAACTGCTAGCTAATCCTTATGACGGTACAACTCATCCTGATTACCATTTGATATATGTAGATGAGATTTGTGGATTATTTAAGCTTGTAGGTTTAACCGAAGATGAAGTTCAAAAAAAAGTTTTCCCTTTATCTTTGGAGGTAAATACATTAATGCGGTACATGCTATTGGATGATATTGGATCGTGGGACTGGAATCACTTGAAGCTGGAATTTCATCAGAAGATTTATCCTATGCATCTTGTCCATCATGATCGAAACTTTATATATAATTGTTGGCCTCGTGAAGGAGAAAGCATCGCTCAATCTTGGGGGGAGTCTTACACTACTGGAATCAGGGACTTTGCCATCTGCCAGCTCTTTGTCGTCTGCTGGCAGACGGCAAAGAGGTTGTTTGCCGTTAGCTTTGGGAAAGCAGACGGCGAAGAGCTAGTTGATGGCAAAGACACTATTTGCCATCAGCCACCTCTTTCCCGTCTGCCAGCGGACAGCAAAGTTTCTTTGTCGTCCGCTAGCAGACGACAAAGAGGTGGGGTGGGGCCCAGTGTAGGCCAGTTAACTACAACGGCCCACCCCACCTCTTTGGCGTCTGCCAGCGGACGGCAAAGAAACTTTGCCTTCCGCTGGCAGACGGCAAAGAAAATAACTCCTAACGGTTCGTTACCCCCTCCTCTCTCTCTTCTATCTCTCTCCCTATCTCCCTCTTCTCTTTCTCTCCCACGCCCTTTTCCCCCTTAAATTTTGCACCGCCACCGCCTCGCCCCTCCCCCTCCGCCGCTGCGCCACCCGCTCCTCCAGAGCTCCTCCTGAGCCGCCGCTGCTCCGACCGCGCCGCCCCGCTGGCCGCTCGACCCTGCCGCCCGAGGGCCTCGCCGTCGTGCCGCACCATCGAGCCGCCGTCGTGCCGCACCACCGAGCCGCCGCCGCGCCCTACCCGCGCTCCTCCACCTCTCCCTCGGCCTCTGCCTCGTCGTGCCTCGCCGGAGAGGCTCAAACCCACTGGATCTTGCTGGAGTTCTAGAAGAATACCTAGGTGAAAATGTGCTAAGTCCCCTTTTCTGTTATTTTTTTGCCCTGTTCATCTTGATGTACCGCTCGATCTGTGTGTCCGTTGCGATGTGCCAATAACGAAAGTTGTAGTGTTCTCTGTGATCTAAACGATGGTAGTGGTTGCATCCATGTTTGAGCTCATCTAGTTGTTCAAATCTCTGTTGCAAAGTGGCATGTTGTTGTTAGCTGCTGTCACGGTTATATTTTGCATTTTTGAGTTGATGTTTGCCACCAATATAAAAGTCATATGCAGTAGGTTTCTTCATGAGTTTTGTAGCCCTTCATGTCTAGTTTGATGCCATGCCATTTGTTGCCATGTTAGGATTCATATGCATGATCATATCTTGTTGCAAAGTGCGCTAGTTTCTGTTTTCTGCAACACTCAGCTGTTTTTCACTAAGTGTTGAGTGTCTGTTTTAAAACTTGTCATATTGCTTAGATGATTGCCATGAATCTGTAGCTCATATGGAGATGCTCCCCGACCCCGACCCCGACCCCGGCCCCGACACGACACCCCGACCCCAACCCCGACCCCGACACCCCGACCCCGACACCGACACCCCGACACGACACCCCAACACGGCACACCGACCCCGACACTCCGAGACCCCGACACAACACCCCGACCCCGACACCCCGACATGGCACCCCGACCCGGACACGACACCCCCCACACCCCGACCCCGACACGACACCACCCACACCCCGACACGACACCCCCACACCCCCGATCCTAAACCCCCGACGCCATCGACCCCAACCCCCGACACGATACCACGACACCCCGACACCATGATACCCCGACACCACGACACGACACCCTGACATGGCACCCCGACCCCGACACGACACCCCGACACCCCGACACCCTGACATGACACCCCGACACCCCGACCCCAACATGTCACCCACGACCACGACACAGCACCGCGACCCCGACACGACACCCCGACCCCGACACGACACCCTCGACACCCTGACCCCGACACGACACCCCAGACACCTCGACCCCGAAATGACACCCCCAACACTCCGACCCCGACACGACACCCCCGACACCCCGACCCCGACACGACACCCCAGACACCCCGACCCCGACACAACACGGGTCATATATTTGTGAATTATGAGTTAGGTCGTATATTTTTGATTTTGTTATACAAAACATCATTTCCTCTGTTCCGGTCTTCGTGCCGATGAAACTTGCCAGCTATAGGTGTCTTCAATCATCAGTCTTTTGTGTGTCTCCAGTAGCTAGGCAAGATGAGTGATCATGGGTCGATGTACATCGGTATAATGCGTGTGTGAGTTTCGGTCCATCGAGGCTTTCCTTAAATAACTTCCATGTGTGTTCATGATGGAGGAATCCCGACTGTTGTCGTGGGGGCGCCTCTTCTTTTTTTCTTCTGTGCGATATACTCGTCGATAGTTTGCGCAAGAAGAGGAGAGAAGAGGCGTCCATCACCAGCAGTCGAACTATTATTGTGAGAGAGTGTCCACCAACATATATACACCACCATATCAGTGTGAGAGAGAGCGCACCAACACACCATGAGATATGAGAGTTACTTAAGGAAAGCCTCGACGAACCGAAAGTCACACACGCATTATACCGATGTACACCGACCCAGAACTACTGCTGCGCGCGGGACACCGGGCTCCGGCGTCACTTGTGGGATGTGGATCTAGTGTTCAACGTCGAGCGGCACATGTATCTCACACCGATGATACTTGCTATTTAGGGTCTCATCAACGTCGAGGAACCCCCTAACCCAGACACAGCACCCCTACCCCGACACGACATCCCCGACAACCAGACCCTGACATGACACCCTGACACCCTGACCCCGACACGTCACCCACGACCACGACTCAACACCCCGACCCCAACACGACACCCCGACCCCAACACGACACCCTCGACACCCCGACCCCGATACGACACCCCAGACACCCCGACCCCGACACGACACCCCCGACACCCCAACCCTGACACGACACCCCCGACACCCCGACCCGGACACAACACACCAGACACCCCGAACCCGACACAACACGGTTCATATATTTGTGAATTATGAGTTAGGTCATATTTTTTTTGATTTTGTTATACAAAACATCATTAACTCTGTTCCGGTCTTCGTGCCGATGAAATTTGCTAGCTATAGGTGTCTTCAATCATCAGTATTTTGTGTGTGTCCAGTAGGTAGGCAAGATGAGTGATCGTGGGTCGATGTACATCGGTATAATACGTGTGTGACTTTCGGTCCATCGAGGCTTTCCTTAAATAACTTTCATGTGTGTTCTTAATGGAGGAATCCTGACTGTTATCGTGGGGGACGCCTCATCATTCTTCTCTTCTTTGTGATATACTCGTCGATATATTGCGCAAGAAGAGAAGAGGTGAGGCATCCATCACCGGCGGTCGAACTATTACTGTGAGAGAGTGCCCACCAACATATATACATCACCATATCAGTGTGAGAGAGAGCGCACCAACACACCATGAGATATGAGAGTTACTTAAGGAAAGCCTCGACGAACCGAAAGTCACACATGCATTATACCGATGTACACCGAGACGACGCCCCGACACCACAACACGACACCCCTGACCCCAACACCTCTTCGGCCTCCTATTGACCGAAAGGGTGCTCTTCGGCCTTCCAGAGGCCGACGGGGTCATATATGTGTGAATTATGAGTTAGGTCATATAATTTCCGATTTTGTTATGAAAAAAATCATATATATATTTGTGTTTATCGGGTGGATTTAAATGTGCAGTTGTTTCGTCGCTGCGAGGGTTTGGTGTTCGACGACCTCCCCGTGCGTTCGACGAGCTCCGCCCCTGCGTTTGTGGGTGAGCACAAATGACATCTCCTTCTCCCGCTTCATTTGCTCTGTTCTAGTCTTCATGCCATTGAAACTTGCTAGCTGTAGGTAGATTGAATCATCAGTATGCATGAACACTATGCGTCTCCCGCTCGAAAGGGTTACATCTATAAATATGCATACATTTGCATATTTATAACCATGATTCTTTCGAATTGTCCAACGCTATCCACGGACAGCCTGAGTATGTGTAGATTGGGTTCGTTTTCCCATATGCTATGCTCTGGATCCGATGCAGAATTTCGTCAGTGCCTCCTTGTTGTTCTCCGGGTACACATCCTCTCTGCTTATTGCCGAGACGTGTATCAGGAGAACAGCGGGGAGGTGCTGCCAAAATTTTGCATAGGATCCGGAGTAGAGCATGGGAAAAAGAACCCACTCTACACATACTCGGGTGGGGTTAGGACCTATCTTTACCTACTAACGTCTAGGTTGCATCGACGTAATTAAACTAACAAACTCTATCAACTGATGAATATGGTTTGCTGAATTATGTATATATTTTGTGTGTGTCCAGTAGCTAGGCAGGATGAGTGATCGTGGGTGGATGTACACCGGTCACACTAGTCAGAAAGACATGACCCGTGAATGGTTATCAAAAATCAAGGAGTTTGTGAGAGTCGTATTTGCAAATGGACAGAAAACAACCTGGTGCCCTTGTGTCGATTGCGACAACTATAAGAAGAAGTCAGAGTTTGAAATGATCAAACACCTATAGAAGTGGGGTTTTACGCCTAATTATACGCCCAACGTGCCAGCGCTAAGGTGCTTCATCGTCGCACCGACGAGCATGGTACCGGGATCAAAGACATGGTGCAAGACTTTGATGATCCTCGGGATTCGGACGATGAGATGGAGGAATCTGCAAAGGCCTTTTATGAAATGTTGGAGTCTTCAAAATGTCCTCTCCACGAGCACACTGAGCTTTGTCAGCTGGATGCCATCGCGCAAATAATGGCTCTAAAGGCTCAGTTCAACCTGGGCAGAGAATGCTACGACGCGATTATGACGATATTTGGACGCTTTCTACCCAAAGGCCATGTATTGCCACCAAACATGTACCAGTCAGACAAAATCCTGCGTGCGCTTAAGATGCCCTATGAGAAGATAGATGCCTGTGAGAATGGATGTGCCTTATTTAGGCTTCAGTATGCGGGCTTGAACTATTGCCCCATTTGTAATGCTTCCAGGTATGTTCTGGTAGACAACGGTATGGGTGAGAAGAGTCAGACCAAAATCCCCATTAATGTTCTTTGGTATCTGCCAATTATACCAAGACTTCAACGGCTTTTCATGGTCGAAGAGACGGCTAGACAGATGACGTGGCATAAATTGGGAAAAAGAACAGAACTGGATGCAGATGGGAATCCGATGTTGGGACACACTTCAGACGCTTTTGCATGATAGCACTTTGATGCATTACATAAGGATAAAGCGGCAAAACCAAGGCATCCTTGAGTTGCCATCAGCACGGATGGGTTCAATGTGCATGGTATGACGGCAGCACAATACAGTTGTTGGCCTATATTTGTCATTCCACTCAATCTCCCCCCCGGAGAGATTATGAAAAGAAAGAACATTTTCCTGACCCTGATAATTCCAGGGCCCAAATATCCGGAGAAGAATATGAATGTGTACGTGCAACCGCTTAAGGATGAATTGCAAGAAGCCTGGGATAATGGGATCAAGACATACGACGCCGCTACAAAAAAGAACTTCAAAATGCATGTGTGGTACATGTACTCGATGCATGACTTGCCGGCGTATGCGCTATTCGTTGGCTGGTGTGTGCATGGAAGGTTTCTTCCGTGCTCTTTGTGCGAAAGAACTATCGCCTGACGTGCTAGACGAACTGGAAGAGTTGGCGCCGAAGTTGATATGCAAGTTAGGAAAGATATTTCCACCGGGCTTCTTTAATCCAATACAGCATTTGATTTTGCATCTCCCGACCGAGGCAAGATTGGGGGGGGGGGCGTGCAAAATCGTTGGTGCTTGTCAACTGAGAGGATGCAGAAGACGCTTCGAGCAAAATGTAAAAACAAACGTAGAGTTGAAGCATCGATGGCCGAGGCATTCATTACTGAGGAGGCGGCAAACTTTGTGAAAGCACACTACACAGCCCAGAATCATCATTTGCACAATCCGAAGCCTCGGTACAATGATGGCGACCGTGAAAAAGGTCAATCCAACCTCAGCCAATTCAAAGGGAATCTCGCACCAGCCGGTGCTTCGAAATCAATAGGGTTGGGTGTCGAAGAATGGCGGACCATTTCGTTGTATATCCTCAACAACCTAACAGAAGTGCGGCCGTACATCGAGTAAGTTCTCGGTACATTGTTTCACAACTTCTAATTCCTTTGAAATGCTCTTATTCCTGGATATATATGTGATATAGTCGATACATCGCCAAATTCTTGGCTGGACCGGTGATCCAAAAGGATTCCATCGAAGAGTATGAGCTTCTGGCAAAGCATGGAGGCTTCTATCCCGGTTTCATCTCTTGGTTCAAGCAAACGGTAATTTCCATTAATTAGACGATTTCATTTCTTCGCCTAGTTTGCGGCTACTGCAACAATCCTTTGGTATTAAACTTGTAGGCTAATGTAGAGTCTATGGACTTCGAATTGAGAAAAGACGTTAATGGTTTTGAGTTTAAGGTCCATTCATTTGACAAATACGACATCAATGGGTATCGCTTTCGTACTTTTGGCAAAGAGCTATCTGTGGCTGACCTAAAGACTATAAATTGTTGTGTCTCCGCTGTCGGCGAAGGAGGGGTCGAGTATTATGGAAGAGTTGAAGCAATTTATGAAAACCCACCAAACGTTGTAGTCTTCAAATGTTACTGGTTCCAGCCGAAGGAGACTAGAAGGACTCATGAACATATAGGGCTAGTCGAAATCAAACAAAGCACCCATTTGGATGTTCCCGATGTCTATATTACGGCTCAACAGGCGACCCAAGTTTTCTATCTACCATGGGCCTGCCAAATGGATCCAAATTTGAAAGGTTGGGATGTCGTTTATGATGTGCCGCCACATTTTAGACCACCTCCCCTCAATGAAGATGATTATGAACCTCACATTAACCTAGAAACATGAAGGCAAGAAGGTCTACCGGCGTGGTTGTACAAAGCTACCTCCTATGCCGACGACCCGCGAGCAGAGGTGGTTGATTGCACCTAAAGCGGAGAGGTAAGTGCATTTACTCTTTTTTAACCTTTTGCCTTCATGTTTCTTCAAATTAATATCTAATGTGTTGGCCTTGTTCTACTACAGGGGTTGGAAATGTGAGCATGGTGTCCGCAGGCCCAACCGGGTCCTTGGTGTGCTTCTCCGGCAGCACTTCCCGGGGAAGGTCGAGTTGCCCAGTGAGTTCCACAGGTAGCACTGACCTGGGAGCTGTACAGGGGTGCCCCGGCCCCACCGGAGCACATGGTCGACGGTGTCTTATGCGAGATGGTGGCTGACATTGTGATCCGTCGCTTTTGGGTAATTTCTCCATCTCAACAACACCTAGTGATTGTACTAATCAGTATCTAATGTGTTGTCTTGTTTGATTGCACACCTTCTATAGGTGTCTTGAGGAAGACGAGGCGAGAGCGGCTGTTGTTCTCGAAGCAGAGTGCAAGCGACTACTTCAGAACTTACGACACGAGGCTCGGGTGCAGGCTATTCGAGACTACTACGCCTCGAATAACATTAGGAGGGCCAAGAAGAAGTGCCGCAATAATTATCTGAGTAAGGAGAAGTTTATGAAGGTAATTATCTATTCTTAAGGCCTTGTACTTAGCTTCTTTGATTTGATTCGTAGGCGTAGCGCTGAAATTTCTCTTGTCTAACTTGGGTGCCCCCGAGATGGTGTGCGGATAGGATGGACTGTTGGGAGGCATTGGTGGATGAGTGGTGCTCTCCCGGATGGCTAGCCGAACACAACAAGGCCAAGGAGAAGCGTGGCCAAATGAAAGGTGAGCCACACCATCAAGGGAGCTCCAACCTGTTTGACTTCGGGGATCACTGGGTATGTGGTTTGCTTCATGATTCATGCAATTTCATTCTTCATGCTAGCTTGAGCCATTAACTAATATTTTGTTCACCTCTTTTAGGCGCGACACAACAAGAAGGAGGTGCCACCTATATACAACCTCTATGCCATGGCTCATACTGCCTCGTACAAGAAGGCCAAGGCATTCTCTGAGGATGACCTCAATCATCCAGAGAGCTTCAGCAACATCTCCTCCCACAACAAGCTCGTGAGGTACAGAGATTTTGGGAAGGCGAGGAACGGGGAGGACTTCAACCCGAGCCAGAGTCCTTTTGATCCAGAGCTCGTGATGATATCTGGTGGTGGGAGGCCCCATGGCTCCATAGCCATTGGGGATGGACTGATATGTTGTCCTAGAACTCTCCCGGAGATCAAGAAGCGTCAGACGAGCTCTGATCCTGAGGCAACGCCTCGTCCACAACCAATGGAGCTCGCCATTGAGGCTAGGGCCCAGGAGCTTCTGGCGGAGGCAAACAGGCAGGCGGCGCAGAGGGAGAGGGACATGGAGGAGAGGACGGTTAGGCTATTGGAGGAGGAGAGGAACCGGAACGACACGTCTCACCGGGCCCTATACGAACTCCTCGTGGTAAGTTTCTCCTCCATATTAGCCAAATCATGCACGTAATGTTCGTTTTATCACTAACTAATATGAATGACCCGTGAAAACAAAATGTACAGACCGTGTGCCAGAACAATGGTCAGACCCCTCCGTCGATGCCCCATATTGCTATAGCACCCACGGTGAGTTTCATTTAAATGATCATTAGTTACTAGTATTCACATTTGAGTTGCATCATGCTAAGGAGACATTGCAAATGATATTTGGTGCAGCGTGCCTCCCGGCAAGCATCGACCGATCCTTCTGCGTCTGCCCCAACCCCGACCGGTCCTTCTACGTCTCACCCTGGCCCAAACCCTACCGGTCCTTCTACGTCTCACCCTGGCCCAAACCCTACCGGTCCTTCACCTGCGTGTTGATGGTAAGTTTTCCCAAGTGTGTGCATTAACAAATGCATACTTAGCTTAAGAAATGAACTACTTAGCTCCAAAATGACCTATACTTAGCTTATTTTCATAAAAAATGACTTGATATGCTTAGTTAGCTAGAAAATGGCATTAGTAGCTAGTATAGCTCAATAATGATCTATAGTTAGTTCATTTATGACATAATTAGCTCACTTAGGTACAAAATGGCATAACTACCTAGGATAGCTCAATAATGATCTATAATTAGCTTAGGTAGTTCATTTATGACATAATATGCTCACTTAGGTAAAAAAATGGCATATTAACCTTGGTTTACCTCCAAAATGACCTATACTTAGCTTATTTTCCTCAAAAATACATAATAACCTTACTTACCTCCAAAATGATATATTCTACCTAGGATAGATATAAAATGACCTATACTTAGCTTATTTTCATCAAAAATGACTTGATATGCTTAGTTAGCTACAAAATGGTATATTATACCTAGGATAGCTATAAAATGACTTATACTTAGCTTATTTTCATCAAAAATGACTTGATATGCTTAGTTAGCTAGAAAATGGTATATTCTACCTAGGATAGCTATAAAATGACCTATACTTCGCATTTTTTCCTCCAAAATGACTTGATATGCTTAGTTACCTAGAAAATGGTATATTCTACCTAGGATAGCTATAAAATGACCTATATTTAGCTTATTTTCATCAAAAATGACTTCATATGCTTAGTTAGCTAGAAAATATTATATTATACCTAGGATAGCTATAAAATGACCTATACTCATCTTATTTTCATCAAAAATGACTTCATATGCTTAGTTAGCTAGAAAATAGTATATTCTACCTAGGATAGCTATAAAATGACATATACTTAGCATTTTTTCCTCCAAAATGACTTGATATGCTTAGTTAGCTAGAAAATGGTATATTCTACCTAGGATAGCTATAAAATGACCTATACTTAGCATTTTTCCTCCAAAATGACTTGATATGCTTAGTTAGATAGAAAATGGGATTAGTAGCTAGTATAGCTCAATAATGATCTATAGCTAGTTCATTTATGACATAATTAGCTCACTTAGGTACAAAATGGCATAATAACCTTGGTTTACCTCCTAAATATCCTATAAATTCTTCTTCTTCTTTTTTTCTTCATTTTCTTCTTCTTCTTCTTCTAGCTAGTCTTATTCTTCTTCTAACTATATCTTTCCTACTTTGCAGATTTGCTATAGATGAGGAAGAGTGCATTGATGGACTGTACTCTTCTACTTCTACTACTTTTATGTTTATGGAACACTTGTTTTGGATACATATGTATGGATATGTTGTTGGAAACCATATTGTGTGTTGTTGGAAACTTGTATATATGTTGGACTTGTATGTTGGAACTTAATTATTCGTATATATCTATATGCTTGTTTCAACTTATTTGGTATGCTTGTTGGAACTTGTTGAATGATATGTATGTTCTGGATATGTATATGTTGGATATATATAAATTTTCGGTCAAATTGAATGGTTTAAAAAAGCAAAAAAAATAGGGGCTATATGGCCACTTTGCCGTCTGCCAGCAGACGGCAAAGTGGCCACGTGGCAGCTACCTGTGCAAACTGGGGCTGGTCTAGGTGGGTTCTTTGCCGTCCGTTGGCAGACGGAAAAGAACCCACCTAGGCTATAGAAAAAAGGTGCTTTGTCGTCCGCTGGCAGACGGCAAAGCACGCCGTTAAGCCCCCTAACGGAGCTAAGTGCCCACGTGTGCCGTCCAGGCTCTTTGCCGTCAGCCAGCAGACGGCAAAGAACCTAAGGTCTTTGTCGTTCGCCAGCGGACGGCAAAGCGGCCTTTACCGTGGATTATTTAGCTGGACGGTTTGTCGTCCGTTGGCGGACGGCAAAGCCTTTGCCGTCCGGGGTTTATGCCTTTGCCGCCCGGGATGGCAGACGGCAAAGTACCTGTTTCCTGTAGTGTTAAATCTATGATGAACACTTGACCCAACCATGATATCTCAAGAGAAATAATTATACAAAAAATCTATGCTCGACTTTCTCATGATGATCAATTACTACTTGATTCATCTCCTATTGGTTCCTATATGAAGAGGACTATTGAATTCAAATGGGATCTTCTGGAAGAATTAAACATAACTCTAGAGATTGGGAATTCCTAAAAGGTAAAGGGTGAGTTATAAAGCTTAAATTTGATTGTGTTAAATCTTTTATGGAAATTGACACTTTTCATAAGTTTAGCAATAAATATGGGCTTGAATGTTAGACAGTAGGTTCTTTCTGTGAATCATCTTCTACTCATGTTGATATTCCCAAGTATAAGTGGTTTAAATATCATAAACCTATTGAAAAATCATTGGAGGAATCCCTTAAAGTTAAATAAGAAAGAATGGTTTATCATGTTGATCCAGTTGTGCCTACTTCTTATATTGAGAAACCACCTTTCCCTGTTAGGATTAAGTAACATCCTAAAGCTACAACTCTGGTTAACAAAAGTTATATTAGGACACCTAAACCTTCTGAAAAATAATTTTTGAGCCTAATATTTCTATGGTTAAAGATCTCCCAACTAATAACATTGAGGGTCAGGTTATTTACTTTTGTGATGAAGCTGCTAGAATTGCAAAACCTGCTAGAAATCTTCAAGATGAGTTAGACAAAAATAAACCAGATGTCGGCATGCCTTTTGTTTCTGTTAAAAATGGAGATCATTGTTATCATGGCTTATGTGATATGGGTTTTAGCATTATACCATTTACTTTATATAAAGAAATTATGAATGACATAGCACCCCTTGAGATTGAATAAATTGATGTCACTATGAAACTTGCAAACAGAGACACCATTTCACCACTTGGGATTGTTAGGGATGTTGAAGTCTTGTTTGGAAAAACTAAGTATCCTACTGATATCTTAGTACTTGGTTCAAAACAAGATAACTTTTGTCCCATTATATTTGGTAGACCCTTCTTGAACACTATTAATGATGAAATTAATTGTGTTACTGAGAATGTCAAAGTAAGCTTTGGTCATGTGTCTCAAGAATTTAATTTCTCTAAGTTTAGTAGATGACCACATGAGAAAGTATTACCTAGTAAGGATGAAATAATTGGTCTTGCTTCTATTGTCGTGCCTCCTTTTGATCCGCTAAAATATTATTTGCTTGACCATGAGAATGACATGCATATGAGTGAAAGAAATGAGTTACACGATATATTTCTTAGACAAACACCCATTCACAAACACATATTGCCCGTTGATACAATAGGGGATCCTTCACCACCTAAGGGAGATCACGTGTTTGATCTAAAGAAGTTACTCATACTTCCAAATATGATTATCTTGATGAAACACTATAGGAATCAGGGACTTTGTCGTCTACCATGGCGGACGGCAAAGGGCAGGACCCCGGACGGCAAAGGCCTTTGCCGTCCGTCAGCAGACGACAACCATTGTGGCAAAGAAAAACCCGGTAAAGAGGTTCTTCGCCATCTGTTTTCAAACTACGGATGGCAAAGCCTTTGCCGTCAGCCAAACTGGGTCTTTGCCATGGGTGATGGTCAGCAGACGGCAAAGACTTTGTTAAATATATATAAAAAATTACAGCTATTAGCTGCACCGCCGTCGGAGCACCTCGCCGAAGCGGAGGACGATACATGACGATGGCTTCACATTGTCGGGTACGGCTATAGGTTCGGCTACCACGAGCAGCTTGGCTATGGGGCGTTTCCTTCCTTCCTTGGCTACGCGGGGGCGGGGTGGTCGGCGGGGGCGGGGTGGCCGGCGGTTTCCGCGGTGACCGGCGGCCAGCGGGGGCGTGGTGGCCGACGGGGCTGTGGTGGCCGGCGGGGGCATGGTGGCGGCGGGTGGTGGGGTGGCCGGCGGGGGGGGGGCGGGGTGGCCGACAGGGGCGTGGTGGCCGGCGGGTGGCGGGGTCACCGTGGGGCAGGAGTTCCCTCCTGGCCCGAGAACTTGGCGGGGTAGCCGGCGGGGGACGAGTGGCGGCATGGTCACCAGAACAGAGTGGCGGCACGATCGGCCGCAGGCAGGAGCTCCCTCCTGACCCGATGCGCTAAGTCCCCGGCGCTCCCTCCTGGCTCGATGTGCAAGTGGGATGGTGCATCCCGTGGGGTGGATCATGCGTGGTGGGGATTGCTCCCTACCACGTCACTGATCTGTGTGCGATATGGTTGGACCAATAGGAAATAAGCATAACTTTTGTGTTTGTTTGCCCCATTTATTTGGATGAAATTATTATTTTAAAAGTTTGTAAATTTCCTCAAAACATTTCCTAATATTCTAGGAATCATAAACAAATAACATGTTAAATTTCACATTGTTTAGACCTTGTTTGCATTTCTTTAAAAAGTAAAAAACAGGCAAATCCAAACATTCTTTTCCATGAGTCAAATAAAAACAGACGGCAAATCCAAACTAAAAGCAGACGGCAAAGAGCCTTGCCTCTTTGCCATCTGCCCTGGGTCTCTTTGTCGTGTGGGGGCAGAAGGCAAAGGACTGGCAGATGGCAAACAGGGCCTTTGCCATGTGCTAGTGCTTTGTCGTCTGCTTTGGCATGGCCGACGACAAAGAGCACCTTTTCCATGTGCTAGCAGACGGTAAATGCTTGGCACATGGAAAATTACTGGATTCCATTAGTGAAAACAAGACATATCACGTTATTATTAGTGCTAAACTTTCAGAGCATTAAGAGAAGAGATTACTTAAAACTCTAAAGAAGCACATGGCAGCTATTGGATATACTCTTGATGATCATAAGGGAATTAGTCCAACTCTATGTCAGCACAAGATTAATATGGAACCAGTTGTTAAACCTATCATTGATCATCAACGCCGCTTAAACCCTAAGATGAAAGAAAGCGGTAAGAACTGAAATAGTAAAGCTTATAGAGGCAGGTATAATTTATCATATTGCTAATAGTAGATGGGTGAGTCCCTTTAATTATGTTCCTAAGAAAGGAAGTATAACTGTTGTCCCTAATTATAAAAATGAACTTACCCACAAAGAATCATAACTGGTTATAGGATGGAAATTCATTTCACAAAATTAAACAAATCTACTAGAAAAGATCATTACCCCTTGCATTTTATTGATCAAATTTTAGAAAGATAATCTAAGCAGACACACTTTTGTATTCTTGATGGATATTCTGGTTTCTCTCAAATACCCTTGTCAAAAGAAGACCAAGAGAAAACTACTTTCACATGCCCTTTTGGAACTTATGCTAATAGACGTATGACTTTTGGTTTATGCAATGCACCTTCTACCTTACAAAGATGTATGACTGCTATATTCTCTGATTTTTGTGAAAAGATTGTTAAGGTTTTCATGGATGATTTTTCCATTTATGGAACTTCTTTTAATGATTTCTTGAGCAACCTTGATCGAGTTTTCGAAGGATGTGAAGAACCAAATCTTATATTGAATTGGGAGAAGTGCCATTTTATGGTGAATGAAGGTATAGTACTCGGGCATAAAATCTCAGAACGAGGCATTGAGGTAGACAAAGGTAAAGTTGATGCAATAGAGAAAATTACATGTCCTAAATAAATGAAAGGTATAAGAAGTTTTCTTGGTCATCCTAGTTTCTATAGGCATTTTATTAAAGATTTCACACAGATCTCTAGGCCATTAACTAATCTTCTTCAAAAAGATATTGCATGTGTTTTTCATGATGATTGCGTAGAAGCCATGGAAATACTTAAGAAAGCCTTGATATCTGTACCTATTGTTCAACCACCGGATTGGAATTTACCATTCGAAATTATGTGTGACGCTAGTGATTATGTTGTTGGTGTTGTTCTAGGGAAAATAGTAGAGAAGAAATTGAATGTTATTCATTATGCTAGTTAAACTCTACATAGCGCCCAAAGAAATTATGCTACTACTGAAAAGGAATTTCGAGCAGTTTTGTTTGCGTGTGATATGAATAGACCTTATATTGTTGATTCCAAAGTTACTATCCACACTAATCATGCTGCTATTAAATACCTAATGGAAAATAAACATGCTAAGTCTAGAATTATTAGGTGGGTGCTTTTACTTCAAGAATTTGACTTGTATATCATCGATACAAAGGGAGCTTAATATCCTATAGCAGATAATATGTCTAGAATGGAACATGTTCTTGATCACCCACTGCATATTCACGATAATTTCCCTGATGAGGAACTTGCTGTTATAAATGCTTCCCGTAGTATTCCTTGGTATGAGGATTATGATAATTACATTTTTGCAAAATATATACCACCTAGCTTCACTTATCAACAAAACAAAAGGTTATTTTATGATTTGAGACATTAGTTTTGGGATGACCCATGTATTTATAAATAAGGAATAGATGGTATTATTAGATATTGTGTAGCCAAGCATGAACAGGGACATATCCTTCGGAAGTGTCACTTCGAGTCTTATGGAGGGCACCATGCTGGTGATAGAACTGCACATGAGGTATTATAATCCGGTTTCTATTGGCCTACTCTTTTCAAAGATGCTCGCAAGTTTGTACTTTCTTGTGATGAATGTCAAACAATTAGCCACATTGGTAGATGTCAGGAAATGCCTATGAATTATTCACTTGCTATTTAACCATTTGATGTCTGGGTTTTGATTATATGGGATCTTGTCCTTCCTCAAATGGATACACTCATATTTTAGTTGATGTTGACTACATTACTAAGTGAGTACAAGCTATTCCAACTGGTAGTGCCGATCCTAAGACTTCTATAAAATGCTCAAAGATATTAGTTTTCCGAGGTTTGGAGTCCCTAGATACTTAATGACTGATGGTGGTGTTGGGAAACATTGCTTGGGAAACAAAAAATTTCCTAAGCACACGCAGATCTATCCATGGTGATGAGCATCTACGAGAGGGAGAGTGGATCTACGTACCCATGTAGATCACTAAGCAGGAAGCGTTAAGAAACGTAGTTGGTGTAGTCGAACGTCTTCGTGATCCAAATCGCCGACTATCCCGTGATCCAATCACGATCCGTCCCACGATCCAATCACAATTCGTCCCACGAACTTGATCATGATCCATCCCACGAACTTGATCATGATCCGTTCCACGAACTTGATCACGGTCCTTCCGATCTAGCACCGAACGGACGACACCTTCGCATTCAGCACATGTACAGCTTGATAACGATCTGCGTGGTCTTGATCCAGCAAGAGGGAGCAAAGAGGAAGAAGAGTTATCCAGCAGCGTGACGACGCTCCGACGATGGTAGTGGAGCTATTCCGGCAGGGCTTTGCCTAAGCACTGCAGAAATCCGATCTAGAGGAGAAACTATGCATTGGAGGAACGGGCAGCACGTGGCTGAAAATTCTGTGCCAAAACCCTAAAAACCACTAGTATATATAGGAGGAAGAGGGGAGGAGGCTTGGCCCAAGGGCCAAGCCACAAGTAGTCGGCCGAACCAGGTTGTGGAGATGGAATCCACCTCCAATCCTAGTAGGACTAGGATTCACCCAATTTTTGCCTTTTTCCACCTTTTCTCTTTGGATTTTCTTTTCTAGTCGCATGGACCTTGTGTGGGAGTTTCCACCAGCCCACTAAGGGTTGGTATTCACTCTCCCGCAGCCCATGAAGCCTCTTGGGTCGAAATACCCCTCCCGGAGGACTCCCGGTACACTACCGGCACTCCCGGTACATTACCGACGAGCCCGGAACTTTTCCAGCGACCAAAACAGGACTTCCTATAAATGAAGCTTTACCTCTGGACCATTCCAGAGCTCCTCGTGACGTCCGGGATCTCATCCGGGACTCTGAACAACCTTCGGTCACCACCATACAAAACTCTATACTATCGAAACGTCACCAAACCTTAAGTGTGCAGACCCTGCGGGTTCGAGAACTATGTAGACATGACCGAGACACCTCTACAGTCAATAACCAATAGCGGGACTTGGATGTACATATTGGTTCCTACATATTCTACGAAGATCTTTATCGGTCGAACCTCTATGTCAAGGATTCAGTTAATCTCGTATGATGTTCCCTCCTTTCTTCGGTATGTTACTTGCCCGAGATTCAATCGTCGGTATCTCCATACCTAGTTCATCCTTGTTATCAGCAAGTCTCTTTACTCGTTCCGTAATACAAGATACCGTGACTAACACTTAGACACACTGCTTGCAAGGCTCATTGTGATGTTGTATTACCGAGTGGGCCCTGAGATACCTCTCCGTCACACGGAGTAACAAATCCCAGTTTTGATCCATGCCAACTCAATAGACACCCTCGGAGATACCTTTAGAGCACCTTTATAGTCATCCAGTTACATTGGAATGTTTTATACACACAAGGCACTCCTCCGATGTCCGTGAGTTGCATGATATCATGGTCATAGGAACATATACTTGACATGTAGAAAACAGTAGCAATAAACTGACACGATCATATGCTACGTTTGTAGTTTGGGTCTTGTCCATCACATCATTCTCCTAATGATGTGATCCTGTTATCAAATGACATCACATGTCAATGGCTAGGAAACCTTGACCATCTTTGATCAACGAGCTAGTTCACTAGAGGCATACTAGGGATAAAGTGTTGTCTATTTACCCACACATATGTGTTTCCAATCAATACAATTATAGCATGGATAATAAACGATTATCGTGAAAAAGGAAATATAATAATAAACACTTTATTTATTTCCTCTAGGGCATATTTCCAACAGTCTCCCACTTGTACTAGAGTCAATAATCTAGTTCACATCACTATGTGATTTACATTGTAATGAATCGAACACCCATGCAGTTCTGGTGTTGATCATGTTTAGCCCTTGGAAGAGGTTTAGTCAACGGGTCTGCAACATTCAAATCCGTGTGCACTTTGCAAATATTTATGTCCTTCTCCTTGATGTAATCACGGATGAAGTTGAAGTGTCGCTTTATGTGTCTGGTCCTCTTGTGAAACCTTGGTTCCTTGGCCAGAGCAATGGCACCAGTGTTGTCACAGAATAGGTTCATTGGATTCAGTGCACTAGGCACTACTCCAAGATCTGTCATGAACTGCTTCATCCAGACACCTTCCTTCGCCGCCTCAGAGGCTGCGATGTACTCCGCTTCGCACGTAGAATCGGCTACCACGCTTTGCTTGGAACTGCACCAACTTACCGCTCCCCCGTTGAGAATAAATACGTATCCGGTTTGCGACTTAGAGCCATTCGGATCAGTGTCAAAGCTTGCATCGACGTAACCCTTTACGAAGAGCTCTTCATCACCTCCATAAACGAGAAACATTTCCTTAGTCCTTTTCAGGTACTTAAGAATGTTCTTGACCGCTGCCTAGTGCTCCATTCCAGGATCACTTTGAAACCTTCCGGCCATACTTATGGCAAGGCTGACATCAGGTCTTGTGCACAGCATTGCATACATGATAGAGCCTATGGCTGAAGCATAGGGATGACACTCATATTTTCTCTATCTTTTGCAGTCACTGGGCATTGAGTCTTACTCAACTTCACACCTTACAACACAGGCAAGAACCCCTTCTTGGACTAATCCATTTTGAACTTCTTCAAAACTTTATCAAGGTATGTGCTCTGTGAAAGTGCTATCAAGTGTCTCGATCTATCTCTATAGATCTTAATGCCTAATATGAAAGAATCTTCTCCTAGGTCCTTCATTGAAAAACTCTTGTTCAAATATTCCTTGAGGCTTTCCAGCATTTCTATATTGTTTCCAATCAGCAATATGTCATCCACATATAATACTAGAAACGCTATAGAGATCCCACTCACTTTCTTGTGAATATAAGCTTCTCCATAAACTTATATAAACTCAAACGCTTTGATCACCTCATCAAAGTGCTTATTCCAACTCCGAGATGCTTGCACCACTCCATAAATGGATCGCTGGAGTTTGCAAACTTTGTCAACATTCTCTGGATCGACAAAACCTTCGGGTTCCATCATATACAACTCTTCCTCAAGGAAACCGTTGAGGAACGCCGTTTTGACATCCATCTGCCAAACTTCATAGTCGAAATAAGCAGCTATTTCCAACATGATTCTGACAGACTTAAGCACCACTACGGATGAGAATATCTCATTGTAGTCAACTCCTTCAACTTGTGAAAAACCCTTTACCACAAGTCGAGCTTTATAGATGGTGACATTACCGTCCACGTCTGTCTTCTTCTTAAAGATCCATTTGTTCTGAATGGCCTTTCGCCCTTCAGGTAATACTTCCAAAGTCCATACTTTGTTTTCATACATGGATCCCATCTCGGATTTCATGGCCTCTATCTGGGCCCATCACTGCTCCTCCATAGCTCGTAGGTTCATTGTTGTCTAACGACATGACCTCCAAGACAGGGTTGTCGTACCACTCAGGAGTAGTACGAGCCCTTGTCGACCTACGAGGTTCAATAGTAGCTTGATCTGAAGCTTCATGATCATCATCATTAACTTCCTCTTCTACCGCTGTAGGTTCCACAGAAACATCTTTCTGTGTTGCGCTACTTTTTGGTTGAAGTAAAGGTTCAATAACCTCATCAAACTCTATTTTCCTCCCACTCGATTCTTTCGAGAGAAACTCTTTCTCAAGAGAAGTTTCGTTCTTAGCGACAAACACTTTGCCTTCGGATCTGAGATAGAAGGTATACCCGACTGTGTCTTTCGGGTATCCTATGAAGACACATTTCTCCGCTTTGGGTTCCAGCTTTTCAGGCTGAAGCTTTTTGACATAAGCATCACATCGCCAAACTTTAAGAAACGACCACGTTGGCCTCTTGCCAAACCATAGTTCATATGGCGTCGTCTCAAGGGATTTCGATGGTGCCCTATTTAAAGTGAATGCAGCTGTCTCTAATGCATAACCCCAAAACGATAGAGGCAAATCAACAAGAGACATCATAGACACCATATCTAATAAGGTTCGATTACGACGTTCGAACACACCTTTACGTTGTGGTGTTCCGGGCGGTGTCAAATCTGAAACAATTCCACACTGTCTTAAGTGATTGCCAAACTCATAACTCAGATATTCACTTCCTCGATTAGATCGCAGGAATTTAATCTTCTTGTTACGATGATTCTCAACTTCACTTTGAAATTGCTTGAACTTTTCAAACGTCTCAGACTTGTGTTTAATTAAGTAAATATACCCTTATCTACTTAAGTCATCAGTGAAGGTGAGAAAATAACGATATCCACCATGCACTGTAACATTCATTGGACCGCACACATCAGTTTGTATGATTTCCAATAAGTCACTCGCCCGTTCCATTGTTCCAGAGAACGGCGTTTTAGTCATGTTTCCCATGAGGCATGGTTCGCATGTGTCAAGTGTTTCAAAATCAAGTGACTCCAAAAAGTCCATCAGCATGGAGCTTCCTCATGTGTTTTACACCAATATGACCTAAACGACAGTGCCACAAGAAAGTGGTACTATCATTATCAACTCTACATCTTTTGGCATCAATGTTATGAACATGTGTGTCATCACTATCAAGATTCAATATGAATAAACCCTAACATTGGGTGCATGACCATAAAAGATATTACTCATATAAATAGAACAATCTTTATTCTCTGATTTAAATGAGTAACCATCCTGCAATAAACAAGATCCAGATATAATGTTCATGCTTAACGCAGGCACTAAATAACAATTATTCAGGTTCATCACTAATCCCGATAGTAATCGAAGAGAGAGCGTGCCGACAGCGATCACATCAACCTTGGAACCATTTCCCACGCGCATCATCACTTCGTCCTTTGTCGACCTTCGTTTATTCTGTAGTTCCTATTTTGAGTTGCAAATGTGAGCAACAGAACCAGTATCAAATACCCAGGCACTACTATGAGATCTAGTAAGGTACACATCAATAACATGTATATCATATATACCTTGTTTGTCCTTGGCCGCCTTCTTGTCAGCCAGGTACTTGGGGCAGTTCCACTTCCAGTGAAAAGTTCCCTTGCAATGAAAGCACTCATTTTCTGGCTTAGGTCCATGCTTAGGCTTCTTTACAGGAGTAGCAACCGGTTTCCCATCCTTCTTGGTTTTACCCTTCTTGCCTTTGCCCTTGACATTCTTCTTCAAACAAGTAGTTTTATTGACCATCAACACTTTATGTTCTTTCTGGATTTCAGACTCAGCAACTCTTAGCATTGCAAACAGCTCGCTGACTGACTTGTTCATCCCGTGCATGTTATAGTTCATCACAAAGCTCTTGTAACTAGGTGGAAGTGATTGAAGAACTCTGTTAGTGATCACCTCTGGTGGAAGGGTAATTCCCAACTAAGCTAGACGGGTTGAATAACTAGACATTCTGAGTATATGCTCACTGATAGACCCGTTCTCCTCCATCTTGCAAGCATAGAACTTATCGGAGGTCCCATACCTCTCGATTCGGGCATTCTTCTGAAAGATAAACTTCAACTCCTGGAATATCTCATATGCTCCATGACGTTCAAAAAGTCTTTGAAGTCCCGATTCTAAGCCATACAATATTGCACACTGAACTATTGAGTAATCTCCAAAATGTGCCTCCCAAGTGTTCTTAACGTCTTCATAGGTCATGTCTTCTGGTTGGTCACCAAGCGGTGCATCAAGGACATATGATTTCTGGGAAGCCGTGAGGATAATCCTCAGATTACGGGCCCAGTCAACAAAGTTACTTTCATTATCTTTCAACTTAGCTTTCTCTAGGAACGCATTAAAATTCAGGGGTGCTACTGCGCGAGCCATTGATCTACAACATAAATATGCAAAGGTTACTTAGACTATTGTTCAAGATAATGAGTTTAGTTTATAAAATTTACTAAAGCTCCCACTCAAATTGACATCCCTCAGGTCATCTGAGTGTCACATGATCCAAATTCACCAACTCAAGTCCGATCATCACGTGAGTTGAGGTGGCTTCAATGGTTAACATCATTATGTTGATCATATCTACTATATGACTCATGTTCGACCTTTCGGTCTCTTGTGTTTCGAGGCCATGTGTGTACATGCTAGGCTCGTCAAGTTTAAAACGAGTGTTATGCACATGCAACACTGGCTTGCACCCGTTGTATGTGAACGTAGAGTCTATCACACCCGATAATCACGTGGTGTCTCGACACGACGAACTTTCGAAATGGTGCACACTCGGGGAGAACACAATACATCTTGAAATTTAAGTGAGGGATCACCTTATAATGCTACCGTCGTCCTAAGCAAAACAAGGTGCATAAAAGGATTAACATCACACGCAAATCATAAGTGACATGATATGGCCATGAACTTGTGCTTTTGATCTCCATCTGGAAAGCACCGGCATGATCTCCATCGTCATCGGCACGACACCATGATCTCCATCATCTTGATCTCCATCAACGTGTCTCCATCGGGGTTGTCGCGCCCAACATGCTTCTACTACTATGGAACAGCCACAATAACAGCCACAATAAGGACAGGGTGAAAAAAAGGCAAAAAGAAAGAGTCCTACTCCTACTAGGAGGGGAGGAGGAGTAGGACTCCTCCCCCTTTGGCCGGCCGACTCCTAGGAGGCCTTGGCCCTGCGCCAAGGCTGCCTCTCCCTCCCTCCTTTATATACTGGTGGATTGGGGGCTGTTTAGACACAGTTTACGGCCACGTGCTACCCGTTCCACCGGTGCTCCTCTAGATCGGTTTTCCGCAGTGCTTAGGCGAAGCCCTGCCGGAATCACCTCACTACCATCACCGGAGCGCCGTCACGCTGCCAGTGAACTCTCTCTCCTCTTCACCTCCTCTTGCTAGATCAAGACGGTGGAGATCGTCATCAAGCTGCATGTGTGCTGAACACGGAGGGGCCGTCCGTTCGGTACTAGATCGGAAGGACCGTGATCAAGGCCACGAGACGATTCGTGATGAGATCGCGGGACGGATCATGATAAGATCACGGGACGGATCGTGATGAATTCACGGGACAGATCATGATTGGATCGCGGGACGGATCGTGATGAGATTGCGGGATGCTCGGCGATATGGATCGCAAAGACATTCGACTACACCAACCGCGTTTCTTAACGCTTCCCGCTTAGCGATCTACAAGGGTACATAGATCCACTCTCCCTCTCGTAGATGCTCATCACCATGGATAGGTTTGCGTGTGCGTAGGAAATTTTTTGTTTCCCATGCGACGTTCCCCAACACCTACATATTCTACGAAGATCCTTATCGGTCGAACCTCTATGTCAAGGATTCAGTTAATCCCGTATGATGTTCCCTTTGTTCTTCGGTATGTTACTTGCCCGAGATTCGATCGTCGGTATCTGCATACCTAGTTCAACCTCATTATCGGCAAGTCTCTTTACTCGTTCCGTAATACAAGATCCCGTGACTAACACTTAGACACACTGCTTGCAAGGCTCATTGTGATGTTGTATTACCGAGTGGGCCTTGAGATACCTCTCCGTCACACGGAGTAACAAATCCCAGTCTTGATCCATGCCAACTCAACAGGCACCCTCGGAGATACCTGTAGAGCACCTTTATAGTCACCCGGTTACATTGCGACGTTTGATACACACAAGGAACTCCTCCGATGTCCGTGAGTTGCATGATCTCATGGTCATAGGAACATATACTTGACATGTAGAAAACAGTAGCAATAAACTGACACGATCATATCCTACGTTTGTAGTTTGGGTCTTGTCCATCACATCATTCTCCTAATGATGTGATCCCGTTATCAAATGACATCACATGTCAATGGCTAGGAAACCTTGACCATCTTTGATCAACGAGCTAGTTCACTAGAGGCATACTAGGGACAGAGTGTTGTCTATTTACCCACACATGTAATGTGTTTCCAATCAATACAATTATAGCATGGATAATAAACTATTATCATGAACAAGGAAATATAATAATAAACACTTTATTTATTGCCTCTAGGGCATATTTCCAATAGGTGGTTCACATTTTATTCATGGTGCTTTCCGTAAACTTCTAGCTAGATATGATGTTAACCATAGAATTGCATCACCTTATCATCCTTAGTCTAGTGGTTAAGTTGAATGGAGAAATAAAGAAATAAAATTATCTTGCAAAAGACTGTTAATAGATCTAGAAAGAAATGGTCTAAGAAACTAGATGTTGCGTTATGGGCTTGTATAACTGCTTATAAAAACCCTATGAGGATGTCCCCTTCTAAAATAGTCTATGGAAAGTCATGCCATTTACCTCTTGAGTTAGAACATAAAGTTATTGGGAAAATAAAGAAATTAACTATGATTTTAAACTTGCCGATGAAAAGAGGTTATTTGGTATTAGTTCCTCGGACGAATGGAGGACACAAGCTTATGAAAATGCAAATGGGTTAAAGAAGGTTAAAATATTTCATGACAAGAAAATCTAAAAATGAGAATTCAAAGGAGACCTAGTTCTTTTGTACAATTCTCGTTTCAGATTTTTTTTGACCGACTACTGCAGGGTAAGACACCCCATAGCCTTTTCTATTAAAACAGATCACCAATTACAATATACATGTTCTATCCTATCGTTTCAGATTTTTTGCAGGTAAACTTCTCTCCAAATGGGAAGGACATTATGTCATCGAGGAGGTCTATTGCTCCGGCGATATCAAGATCAACAACTTCGAAGGCAAAAATCTGAGAGTGGTAAATGGGCAAAGAATTAAACATTACATTTCAGGTACGCCCATTAATGTTGAAACTGAAATTATTCAAGTAATGACCCCGGAAGAACATATAATAGAGACCATCCAAAACACTCCAGAAAGATGAAAAGGGGTAGGTATGTGATACAATAAGTAAGCCAACTCCAAAAATTCGAAAAAAATTAGTTTTGTTGGTTTTGGTATTTTAGAAAAATTCCAACAATAGAAACGAGTCAAGGGGACGCACGAAGGAGATGCAAGCCAACAGGGCGTGCCCACCCCCTGGGCGCGTCCTGTTGCCTTGGGAGGCCCTCATGTGCCTCCTGGACTCCATTTTCTTCCTGGACACGTATTCTGACCTAGAAAAATTCATTATATATACTCTCGTCTATTTTGATGGCAGATACTTGTGATCTGCATTGGGTTTTCCACGAAGAGTAGCGGATGATGCAACATAGTATATATAAGTATTTTCCTCAATAGAGAACCAAGTTTTACTGAACCAATAGGAATAGCACGCAACCCCCATCTTCATCAACTACACACAAAGAAGCAAACACTTGCACCCAACGCGGACAAGAGGGTTGTCAATCCCCTTGGACTCATTACTTGCAAGCTAGTAAGTAGTGTGGTTGGTAGGAGATAATCATAAATTGCAAAATAAATTAGAAAGTAAACAATAACAACAATGTAATTGTTATTTTTGTAAATATATATTCAAATAGACCCGAGAGCCATAGTTTTCCCTAGTGTCATCTCTCATGAAGTAGGTATTCCATGGGTAAACAATTTACTGTTGGGCAATTGATAGAAAAGCGCATAGTTATGTGATATTCACAGCAATGATCATTTGTATATAGGCATCACGTCCATAAGCAAATAAGAAGACTCCTGCATGCACCTACTATTACTCCACCCATCGATCGCTATCTAGCATGCATCTGGAATATTAAGTAAAATAGAGTAATGCTTGGAGAACAATGACATGATGTAGACAAAGAGAACTCAATCAATATGAATTAACCCCATCATTTTATATTTTGTGGAAACAAAACAAAGGAGTGTCTTGTCCCTTTCTGTCACTAGGATATACATGACCGCTAGATTGAACCCAGTGCAACGCACCCCTCACACTCTAGAAATATCAGTCTAGTTGGCAAAACGATTTCAATAGATCGAGGAGATTTATGAAGCCATGACAATCATGCAAATAAGAATCATTATAGATTTCAAATAAGACTAAAGTCTTTTATTATGAATAATCTGAACATAAACCGACAATTCATCGGGTCCCAACAAACGCACTTCACAAAAAGAATTACATCGGATGGATCAAAGGGAAGACGCAATGATCATTCTATTGAAGACCAAGGGGGAGAGAGATATCCATCTAGGTACTAACTACGGACTAGTAGGTCCATGGTAGACTACTCACACATCACCATAGGAGCAGCAAGGTTGATGTAGAAGCCCTTTGTGATCCATCCCCCCTCCGGTAGGGCACCGGAACAGGACTCCACATGGGCATACTGCGGAACAAAGACTTGAGGCAGCAGAAAAAGTGTTTTGGGAGGCTCGCTAGGGCTTTTGGGATTTATTAGAATATATAGGCCCTAGGGTTGCATCGGGAGGCAGCCGAGGGACCCACCATGAATCAGGGCGCGACCACCCCCTGGAGGCGGACAGATGTGTGGTGCCTCCGTCGTCTGGTATTCTCTCAAAGCTTCTAAGTCTTGTTCCGGTCCAGAAAAATCATAAAAAAGGTTTGGTGTCAATTGGACTTCGTTTGGTACTGTAAACATCAAAAACTAAAAACACATAGAAAATATCAACTGGCACTTGGCACTAGGTTAATAGGTTATATTAATTGACATATAGTTGTCCAAAAAGTATCCTAGAATTATAATATAATAGCATCGACCGATAAAAAATTACAGATATGTTGGAGACGTATCAGCCACCGCACTGCAAGTTTCTCCTATGTTCTTGTTTTGGGCTATTTTTCTGACACATTTGGAGACAATATGTCAACGCAAGACTCGGAGGGAGACAACTACGTTTCAGATCTCATTGCCAATCCTCAAGTTTCCGGGGATGTGGATCCCTATGGGTGGTCAACAGAAGAAGAGGTCGAGGCTGACTTAAAGAGGATTGAGCCTTCAAGTGATGAAGAAGGAGATGTACCTCTGCCTCAACCTTAAGACTTACACGTGGAATTAAAAAAGTCAATATTACCAAACAAGTTTACCCCTTCAAATACTTGCTTCACCCCTTATCGTTGTATGCGGGTAGACACTATTACTGCCTCCTCCAGCAAAGCCCGTCCTTTGATGGAAGGAGCAATGATCGTCACCAACAAACTTCGCAAGGATAATCTGGACCTTAAGTGAGAATTTGGCAAGCTTAATGCGGATATTCACATCCTAAGGGCCATCATCGCTGAAATGATTACATCATCACGACTATCACCCAAGAAGGACAACCGAGTATATGGCTATGGGAACCACCCTTAGCTTGTTCCAAGCTTGGGGGAGGTTCCCCGGTATCGTATCGCCATCACTTTTATCATTATCATCTATCTTAGTTTGATCCTTAGTTATGTCTTGATTTAGCAAAGTAAAAATTCAGTATCGTTTTGCTTAGAGTGTTTGCCTTGTGATCTACCTATCCTTGTAATCGAGTGTGGGAGTTATATAATAAAGATTAGTTCGAGTTTTCTTATTTTACCCGCATGCATCAATTATAGCAATGAAATGAAATAAATAGAAACATCATATGCTAATCCCATGGGAATTAATGACTTCACAATGGGGAAGTATGAGAGATAAAATTTATTGATAATAAACAAAAATAGCATTATTCATTGATATAATCCATGCAGGATTATGATAGAGGAGAGGAGATTGATGACCCACAAATGTAGGGGGTCAATCATAGTCCTTTTGATAAGTAAGAGTGTCGAACCCAACAAGGAACAAAAGGAAATGACAAGAGGTTTTCAGCAAGGTACTTGCTACAAGCACTGAGATTGTAGGTAACAGGTAGTTTTATAACAAGATAATTGGTATCGAGCAAGTAATGGTAAATAATGTGCATCAAGGTAGCCCAATACTTTTGTGGCAAAGTACATGCCAAAGCGGTCTCTTATAATAAGCAAAGCGTTCTTGACGGTACACGGGAATTTTATCTAGTCACTTTCATCATGTTGGTTTGATTCGTGTTCGCTACTTTGATAATTTGGTACGTGGGGGGACCGGTGCTTGGGTGTTGTTCTTACTTGAACAACCTCCCACTTATGATTAACCCCCTCACAAGCATCCGCAACTACAAGAAAAGTATTAAGATAAAATCAAACCATAGCATTAAACATGTGGATCCAAATCACCCCCTTACGAAGTAGCATATAAACTAGGGCTTAAGCTTCTGTCATTCTAGCAACCCATCATCTAATAACTACTCCACAATGCATTCCCTTAGTCCCAAGGATGGTGAAGTGTTATGTAGTCGATGTTCACATGACACCACTAAGGGATCACAACATACATATCATCAAAATTAATATCGAACACATATCAAATTCACATGATTACTTGCAACATGACTTCTCCCGTAACCTCATGAACAAAGGTAACTACCCACAAATAATATTCATGCTCAAGATCAGAGGTGTATAAAATAGCATAATGGATCTGAAGATATAATCCTCCACCAAATAAACCATATAGTAATCAACTACATAATGTAATCAACACTACTAGTACCCACGAGCACCAATCCGAGATTCTCATACAAAGATTGAACACAAGAGATGAACTAGGGTTTGAGAGGAGATGGTGTCGTCGAAGATGTTGATGAAGAATGGCCTCCCAAATAGGATAGGGTTGTTGGTGATGACGATGGCTTCGATTTCCCCCTCCGGGAGGGAAGTTGCCCCGGCGGAATCGCTTTGTCGGAGGGCAAAGTGCTCCTGCCCAAGTTCGGCCTCGAGACGGTGGCATTCCATCCCGAAGTCCTATCCTTATTTTTTCTAGGTCAGAACACCTTAAATAGCATAAGATGGGCACCGGAGGTGGGCCGAACTGAGCAAAACCAACCAGGTCGCGCCCGGGGGGTTGGCTCGCCCTGGTGTCTTGTGCTCACCAGGTGCCCCCTCTGGTAGTCATTTGCTCCACTATTTTTATTATTCCAAAATAATTTTTCGTAAAGTTTCAGATCATTTGCAGATGTGTAGAATAGGTATCTCTGATATGCCTTTTCAGGTCTAGAATTCCAGCTGCTAACATTCTCCCTCTTTTTGCAAACCTTGCATATTATGAGAGAATGGGCATTAGAATTACTCCACAAAGCATTATTATGCATAAAAACATTATAAATAACAGTACGAAATCATGATGCAAAATGGACATATCAACTCCCCCAAGCTTAGACCTCGCTTGTCCTCAAGCAAAAGTCGATATCGAAAAACATGTCCACATGGTTTGAGAGAGAGGTGTCAATAAAAACATAATACGAACATAGTGGCATCATGCTTATTATCATAGCAGCAACAAACTTCATCATAAGACTCTTTCATATAACTTTTATTCTATAACACCATCATATAACTTCTTATGAACAAGAAACAATTCATCACAACATAGAAGTATAAAGCATAAACCTTATTGGAAACCAACAAACTATGTTCTCGGTCAACTTTGCAACTAAAATTCATCATATTTTCAGGAAGGGTCTCATTTCAGAGCCTTTTGGCACCACATACTCAACCATCATTTAATATTCTATGATTGTTAACACTCGCAACATACCTATGAGCAAAAACTTTCAACCGGACACATAGAAAGATAGGGGCTTATAGTTTTGCCTCCCAACGTATTCACCTCAAGGGTGATGTCAACAATAATAACTCATGATCACTCATATCCAACTGGGTATATGTGCCTAGATCTTTCCTCACCACATGATGCTTGCGAAAAGAAAAAGTAAAAAAGGAATAGGGAAGACTACTTTGACTCTTGTACAAAAGTAAATGCATAAAGGTAAAAGATGGGCCCTTCATAGAGGGAAGCAGAGGTTGTCATGTGCTTTTTAGTTTGTATGCCAAATCCCTTAGTACAAAAGAATGTCACGTTATATTGCCCCCTGTGATAGCAACCTTTATGATACAATCCATCGCTTTTATTACTTTGCCATCACAAGTTCGTACAATGCTCAATTTTCTCTTACACTAATTGATCATACACATTTTGAGGAAAATTTTATTGCCTTAGTGCAGGTATGACAACTTACTTGAAGGATCTTATTCAATCCATAGGTATGTATGGTGGACTCTCAAAACATGAGTTTGGGGTTTGGGGTTTTTGGATGCACAAGTAGTATCTCTACTTAGTGCGGAATTCTTGGCTAGCAAAGATATTAAGCAAGCACCACATGTTAAAGGATCAATGATAATATAACTTCTGTGTGAATATGAAGAAGCATAAATCATTCTGTTGTCTTCCTTGTACAACGTCAACAATTTTGGCATATAATATTTAATGGGGGCTCACGATCATAGGAGATGTCCAAGATAGTGTATTTGCTGTGAATCTTATCTTCCCTAATTAATTCTTTCATGACTTGCATAATTGACCAATGTTATGTTTATCAATCTCCAGTAATTTTTACCACTTATACTTTTCCTTATGTGATGTCATTACTCACCATAATATTAGCATATGGTCTTTTCATTTATTTTATTTTATTATGATTGTAACAAGAAAGTAAAGAAGCAAAAGCTCAAACTAAACTTTATTATATAACTCTCACCGGACTACATAGATAGATAGATCACGAAACTAGCACTCAAAAATAGATCATACTGAACTTTTATTCAACTAAATCACAAAAAATGTAAGGATCAAAATAAAAAGTAAAGGTAAAAATTGATGGTGATACGATACGAGG
Source organism: Hordeum marinum (assembly GCA_022496015.1). Lineage (NCBI taxonomy): Eukaryota > Viridiplantae > Streptophyta > Magnoliopsida > Poales > Poaceae > Hordeum > Hordeum marinum. The sequence continues at coordinate 406,295,637 of CM039676.1, read as the reverse complement.
CATCTCCCCCAAGCTTGGCTCAAGCCAGTGGGAGTGCCCATACCCGTGTACTCAAGTCTCCTTTCATGGTGAACATGATGAAGGTGGTGGTGATGAAGAAGTAGGAGGTTTGTCCTCCGGCTTCCAAGCCATTGGTTCACCATCAAAAGTTGATGCATGAGTCCCCAGAGATCTGCAACTTGCAGCTAAACTCATACCTTTAAATCTTGCGTCATACTCAAAAACTTGATTTTGAAGATCATAAATTCGACTTTGCAGAAAGTTGATTTGCTCGTTAAAGGTGAAGACGATGTCCTTCATGGACCGGCCATCCACCATGTGATCGCGTCCGAATTCCCATTTTTTCCAACATTAAATCTAAAACGAGACTTGTACAAAAGAACATATTCTCCAACATTAAATTCCCATTTTTGGATTCTTTTGTCATGCCATCTTTGAACTTTGTCTTTGAATAGTTTGGCATTTTCATAAGCTTGGGCCCTCCATTCATCTAGTGAGCTAATATCAAATAACCTATTTTCACCGGCAAGTTTGAAGTCATAGTTGAGTTCTTTAATTTCCCAAAGTGCTTTGTGTTCTAACTCTAGAGGCAAATGGCAAGCTTTCCCATATATCATTTTGTATGGAGACATAACCATAGGATTTTTATAAGCTGTTCTATAGGCCCAAAGTGCATCATCTAGTTTCTTAGACCAATTCTTTCGGGACTTATTGATAGTTTTTTGAAATATTAATTTTATTTCTCTTACTCCACTCATCGACCGCTATCCAGCATACATCTAGAGTATTAAGTAAAACAGAGTAATGCTTGAAGAACGATGACATGATGTAGACAAATAAACTCAATCAATATGAATAAACCACATCATTTTACCCTTGGTAGCAGCAAACACAAAGATGCAACTTGTCCCCCTTTTGTCACCGGGATATAGAAACTCGTTAGGTTGAACCTACTACAACGGACCACTCCCACTGAAGAAATATCAATCTAGTTGGCCAAACTATCTCAATAGATCGAAGACCATTACAAAGTTGTAATGATCATGCAACTAAGAATCTTAGTATTCAGGTTTGACTCAAATACTTTTCATGAAGAATCTGAACATAAACTCACAATTCATCGGATCCCAACAAACACACTATACAAAGGGATTACATCAGATAAATCAAGCCAAAGATGCGATGAACATTGTATTGAAGATTGAGAGAGAAAGATTGCCATCTAGGTTCTACCTAAGGACCTGTAGGTCTATGGTGAACTACTCACACATCATGGCGAGGGCAGCAAGTTTCATGATGAAGCCCTTCGTGATCAATCTGCCCTCGGGCAGGGTGCCAGAACGGAGGTGTAGATGGCCTCCCATCGGAACAGACACTTGTGGTGGCAGAAAAAATATTTTGAGAGCACTTCTAGTGTTTTTGGAATATATGAGAATTTAGAGGACAGATAGGGGCGTCGGGAGGCGCACGAGGGAGGCAAAAGACATCAGGGCGCCCCCCTTGGTGGCGTACTCTGTTGGCTTGTGGGGCCCTCATGCCTTTCTCGGCCTCCTCCCGGAGCTTCCTGGTCTTCTTTTGGTCCATAAAAAATCATCAAAATGTTTCGTGGCGATTGGACTTGGTTTGGTACTGTAAACGTGAAAAGTCAAAAACATATAGAAAACAACAACTGGGAGTGGGCACTGGGTCAATAGGTTAGTGCTAAATTTTTTTATAAATTGGTAAAAAAATGCCCAAAAAATATCCTAGAATAATAATATATTAGCATGGAATAATCAAAAATTATACATACGTTGGAAATGTGTCATTCCCTTTGAGAGACTAGGATCATACTTCTCCTTTTAGGGAACAAACTTCGTCTTGAGGTATGATCTTCTTCCCATTCAACTCCATTGGCATTGAACTTTCGTCCATAATGAATACCTTGGTTCTTCCGGTGCCATCCTTGCTTGCGTACAATCTCCTCAAATTGCTTACTTCCGACAAGACTCTTGTAGACACCTTTCTCTATAATTCCTTTCAATAAATCGTTTACTTTCTCAAATGTTACTTGGCTAAGAGAATCATTAGTGGAATCAACAAAGGTACTAGAAGCAACATCATTTGATTGAGAATTTTTATTTTTGATACTAGATGAAGAATATTTCTTGCAGTTGTTACTAGTTTTCTTAGATTTAACTTGTGGCACAAATGTAGACAAGAGTAGTCGTTTGGCAAGATAACAAGAACTCTTCTTGCAAAGATTGTCATTGATAGATTTAAGAAACTCAAGCTCTTGATCTAAATTTAGCTTCTCGGAGCGTAACTTCTCATGAGTTCTTAGAAGCTTTCTATGATATTTTTGAGTAGATTCATGAGCTAACTTAAGACTGTTTAGTTCTTGAGTAGATTCATGGTTGCTTCACGATCTGGTTCCTTTCCATCACCAAACACTTCACCTTACAATCCAACACAAAAACAGCCCAAACGGCAAGGTTATGAACAAGAATATGAATTTTCATTTTATGATTCCAACTAGCAAAGTTTTTACCATCAAAATATGGACCTCTACGGTGGTAATTCCCCTCACTAGACACCATACTTTCCTAGGTTGTGAAACCAATGCAATGGAGATCAAAACTTTGATACCACTTGTAGGATCCAAAGTATGTCTAGAAGGGGGGTGATTAGACATCTTGACCAATTAAAAATCTAGCATTTTCCCAATTTTAATGATTGGTAAGTTTTAGCAATTCTATCAAGTAAAGTACACCCTACACATGCAAATAAGAGTATAGCAGTGGAATGTAAAGACATGCAAGTGTGAGTAGAGAGGGTAGGGATAGGAAGATAAAGAACAATGGGAACTCAAAGATTTTTCACGTGGTTCTGATAGGTGATGCTATCGTACATCCACGTTGATGGATACTTCAACCCATAGAGGGTAGCGGTTGCGTGAGTACACGGAGGGCTCCACGCACTTAGGGTCAACTATGTAGCAACCTCGTCTATTCCATCACAGCTTACGTCCACAAAGAACTAGCCTCACTCGGGGTAGATCTTCACGAAGTAGGCGATCTTCTTGCACTTACAAACTTCTTGGTTTAACTCCACAACGAATTGGAGGCTCCCAAGCGACACCTAACTAATCTAGGAGACACCACTCTCCAAAAGGTAATAGATGTGGTATGGATGATTAACTCCTTGCTTTTGTGCTTGAAAATATAGTCTCCTCAACACTCAATCACTCTCTCACAGGTTTGGCTTGGTAGAAGAGATTGATTGGATGGAAAGCAACTTGGGAAGGCGAAAAATGAATCTTCATATGGTTGGAGTGGAAGAACTTGATCTCAACACATGAGTAGGTGGTTCTCTCTCAGAAAATGGATGGGGCAAGTGTTAGCTTGTTCTAAGTGCTCTCTCTATGAATGGGAGGGAGGTGAATGGATATATATGGGCATCTCCAAAAATCCAACGGTTACAACATTATTGCCTAACTCGGTGAAACCAAAGCAAAAAAACTCGGTTGCACCGACTAGTGCAAAATGTGCCAACTTTCGGGTTTTCGGTGAGACCAATATATAAAACTTGGTGAGGCCGATTTGGGTGGCCTTTGGCAGATTCAACTCTCGGTGAGACCAAAATGACAAACTCGGAAATTCCAAAATTTAACACTTCGGCGATGGAAAGTTGGCACCTAATTTTCGGCTGTACAGAATGAGTTTTCGGTAGCACCGATATGCTAGGGTTTGGCTCTGGAATCTGTCTAAGGGAAACTCGGCGTGGCCGATATAGAAATGTTGGTGGCATCGAATTTGTCTGTTAGGGCTTTGGCAAAAATATATTGTGGTAGAATTCTTGAGGGATTTTGGTGGCTAATCTCTAAGCAATTGAGCAACCAGATCATGATAGATACCTCATCCCCTTTTAATAGTATTGGCTTTCCTATGGATTCAAGTGTGATTTTCTCACATAAATGCAAAATATAAAGTCGTCAAGCTTTTGCCAATTGATGTTCCCAGCATCTAGAGGATCTCCTCACAATCCTACCCAATCCATTCATCGAACTTTTCCTGAAATATACTTGATAAAATTATCAGTTTAATGAAATATATGTTACTATTAATTATCAAAATCACCTAGGAAGAAGTTGTGCTTTCAAGCAGCAGCAATGGAAAAATCCTAGAAGAGACAGTGACACCGTACGGTGCACACGAGGCACTAACATGGATGTTCCATGCGCAACACTACTCGAGGTCATGGCCGCAGACCATGATCACACGGTCCACCAAGTGCATGCATAACAGAGGGTAGGGTGATGACGTAGATGAAGGATGGTGTATAGGAAGGAGAAAGAGGTGGAAGGTAGAATATGGATAGGAAAGGGGAGCAAAGGCAAAGAAGAAAGGTATTATTTTGTGAATTTCTTTATCTGTGTTTAAATATAAATAATATCAGTTTTTTCATGTCATCATGTGGGTTTTTTAGAAGCAATGAAAGCGGCATCATCAGTGATTTGTTGGTCCTACCGCTACAAGAAACCGTTCTCTACCATTGTGAAAAATATGATAAAAGCAACACATAATCAATGGGGACACAAGGATTTTACAAAATGCCCCCTTGCAAACTATGTGAAACATGCAAAGCATCCAATAGTATGTTTCTCTTATGTATCTCCCCACGGGCGATGTATAGTTGAGAGTGTGTTGGGAGCTTGGGTGAAGACCCCGTTTGGCCACTGGGCTAAGAACGGCGATGGTGGCATGTCTGGGTGTCATTGACCTTGTTTGAGGTGTCGCTGCTTTGCTGCATCGATCGAACCTCCCGTTTAGATCTGGTCACCGTCACAACTCTCTTTTCCTCAATTAGTGGATTAAGCCTTAAGGGTTCTGGTTTGAAAAAAGTAAATTATTTGTAACATAGTGAAAGTAATCGAGTAAGCTCCTAGCAGGGCGCCATCGATCGATCTGGAGCTAGCTAGGTAAGTCCGAAAGAGAGCCTAGGCCATAACGTGAAAGAGACATCATCTGGAAGCCGACTTTTATTAGCTAGTCACACATGTGTGCTTACAAGTAATTACTCGATACGCGCCGTCGCGTCTGACCTGCTGATTTGCTCGATGACGAAGAGAACAAGGTATTGGCGGTGCAGGAGCATATGCTTACGTACCTGGAGAAGCTAACAAGAGTCCATCGGCCACTACACACACTAATACTTGACGTGCCACCTTTTGTCAGCAATTTGTCGAACGTCTCTCGATCTCGATCCTTCTGGAGAACATAACAAGAAGGAGAATTGGTTTCCCTCAAAAAAAAGGAGAATTGGCAACTTAAACGTCTCGGTGGGTATAGCTAGCACGCAGTTTGGACTTGGTGAGGCTGACATGTCTCGTTAATGAACTACCTCCCATCGATGAACCGTCACTAATCACGCACTTGTCTAGTTTGGCTCCTTAAATACCGGCTCGTCGACATGGAACACTCCCGCCTTAGAGCTAGCTAGTTCAGGCATGTGTAGTGAGCGACTACTGAGCTAGATACGTACCAGGGTGCATTTCGATGAAGCTTGGACATGCTAGCTTGCGTCCCAGGGAGGCTAGTTAATTAGTGCACGCATGCATGTAGGGAAACCAGGTGTACGCACCCAGGTGTAGGTACGTGTGCACGGACGATGGTGCATATAAGTCGTCTCCGTTTTAGCTGCGAAACTGCTTTGCTTAGATGGTTTTGGTGCAACTCTTGTACGACCAGACAGTGAATAGATGCTGCATACTATGACCCACAAACTGAGTCATTTCTAATCGTAGGAGCGTAGGCAAAAGTTTGTCGTGCGTATAGCAAAGCGTACCTACACTCGTACGTGTCTTAGCTGTGCATGCTTACGTACTTAGTAAAGGCCCACGCGCGCCGAACTCTAACTTTCAAAGTACTCCTCCGTCCGATTAAACTTGTCTCCCTGGCGTTTTCACAGAAAACCCCTTCCAGGAATCCCGACACAAGCCGCACTCCTCATCTTCTTCGGTCACACTCTGCCGCTCCGACACAGGTCCATGGACGCCGGAGCTCCCCTGCACCACGCTGCTTCCCTGCTCTCCCGTGCGTCCTCAGCCGTCGTCGCAGCTGCCTCCTCCTCCGCTACCTTCTGCCTCGAGCAACTCCCATGACTCCCTTGCCTGCCTCCCGAATCTCCCCTCTTTCACCCAAAAATCGTTTTTTCTTACTCCCGCGACGACGGCACCACCTCCTCGTCGCCCCTGCCGTCGGAAGAGGTGCGGGGAAGGCAGCAGTGGCTCACGATGTGCCTGCCCGACATCCGGTGCGTGTGAGTCGCCGCATCGCGGGCCTACCGTCGGTCGCCGCCTCGGCCGTGCGCCCGTCCGCGGAGGAGGAGGAGGAGGCGGATTCCGTTCTCCGACAAGGCTTCCTCGGAGAATTGCGTCGTGGTAAGTCCCTCGTCTCCCACTTGATGTGACGTCGAGGTTTCCGTTCTCTGCTCTCTGCATTGCTCGGTAGGGCCAGCTCGAACCTGTATGTGTAGTTAGCAGATTAGCCGCTCCTGTATGTGTAGACAGAGGTATGAGAAGCTAAATACTCCTCCTTAATTACCAGCGTTGTTAAGCACTGGATTCAGAAATGTTCACTTGATTTAGAAATGTTCAGACATTGAATGTTCACTGAATTAGTAAATCTTGTCTTTCCTAAATACTGAATTTGTATATTCAGTCTTTGCTAAAGAGAATTGGTAAATTTTATCATAACACATGTTAATTCAAAAGTGTTCAGAAATCTTCAGTTTTTTATCATCAAATGTTCAGTTTTTTGCTCTCTAAATTGTGTGTCTTTATTTTGTTTGCGCCTGTGTAGAATTAGTAAATGTTCAGAATTGTTAAAGTATCCTAAGCTTGGAGACAGAGCCAACACCTTCATGGAGTAGAATCACTGCTCTGGTTTAGTGTGGAATCACTTAAGTACATGGAGTAGTTATTTCTTAGACTCTAATTGAAGATTGTGTTCCTAAATCAACATCAAGTTTAGGAACAAGTTAACTTAATCTGAATAATGCAGTTAACTTAACAGGGGGATAGGATGTTAACTTGACCTGAATAATTCAGTTGACTTAATCTGAATAATTCAGTTAACTAGATTATCCTGGCCTAGTAAGAAAATTAGTGTTGTGATGCGTGAATTGTATCATCATTGGAGTATAATGACTATGCTACTATTTGTAGTAAGGAGTATAATCCCTAAAATCCCGATACAACACGTCAAAAAAATGTTGTTCATACTGAACCTGTCAACTGAGAATTTTTGTGCAAGCCAATAGAGATTTTTTAAATCTGTGATATGTGCTCAGTTGTTGTTCGTGCAAATGCCAGACTTGTCGCTGCTGGGCGCAACCGGCGAAGGGGCTATGCAGCAGGTGCACGCAGCAATAAGGGAGAAGCGGACATGAAGTAGGCGAGGAGGTATGTGTGCGAGAGATGATAATGAACATTAGTACTGCTGTTGACTTAGAGAAGCACCAGTGCAAAACTGTTAAGAAATAGAGAGTTCAGAGATTTCATTTAGACTTAGCGAAACATTAGTACTAAACTGTTCACATATACGGAGTTGAGTGATTCATTTAAACTTAGATAAATCACTAGTTATTAAAATGTTCAGAAATAGAGAGTTGAGAGATTTGCACTATCGGCTATAACAAAAGGTCAAGTGGAATCAACTTATCAATTCCAACATCTCTTGCTAAGGTAATTTTCATTCCCTGTTTTTACTGAAATTGTTGGTAGAGATTCTAGAGAAATTGATTCCCAGCCTGGAATCCCGGAGAAATTTAATCTTTCTAACCCTTTGCCACCATTTTGGCGGTATGAAATTAAAGGCCAATAAGACCACCAAGATATCCTCGATACTTTTGGTCTTGCCAAAGTAAGAGCAAGCAGATTTGAGGCGACTGTAGTGTGTCATCTTCAGAATTTCACAAAGTTGTTGGAGGTACTACTGCTATTTACTTATGATTTACATTATTCACTATCAATTCTAAGTCACTATTTTTGCTTCTTTCTTTTTTTAGCAAACACTACAGTTTCAGTAAAGGAGTCATATGAATTACAAAAACTATAGTTTTCTCTACAGTATTGGAACACCGAACATTTTCAAATCAATAGCTGCCTGTTTTTGCAAGTTCAAATCAATGGATGCGAACTAGCTGCCTCTTTTTTGCAAGTCTCTGAACTAGCTGGCCAATAATTAGCCAAAGAAGATGGGCTGACATGAACATGTATGCACAAGTGCCCCTCCTCCTCCAAATCTATTCAGTAGAGTTGGATCCATGGTTGTGAGTTTCTTGTTCAGTAGAATTGGATCTTTAAACTCACAACATTTCTTTTGTTACTGAAAATGAAGGCATCTATTGTTACTGAAATTTGCTCACTATTGTGGCTGAGAACACTGATCAACATCAAACTACTACAGCTGATTTTTTTTGCTTTAACAGAATTTGATCTGAGGCTGAGAACAGTGATCAACATCAATCTACTACAGCTGTGTTTTTTTTTTGCTTTAACAGAATTTGATCTGAGGCTGAGAACAGTGATCACTAGAAAAAATTGATCACTGAACACTTCAATTACTCAGCACATAACAGTGAACTGATTTTTTTTCAAAACTAACAGTTAACTGGATTTTTCCAAATTACAGTTAACTGAATTCATCAATGTTTCCCTTCTCCCATTTTAGACCATAACAGTTAGCTTTTTTTTCCAAATTACAGAGAAACCAAGCAAAGTACACAGATTAGTTGTGTTTCAAATTACAGAGCAAGCAAATTACAAAGCTTCTGGAGCACATTTTCTCAACGGCATCAAGGTACAGGCCCGAGCCATGTACTTCTTCTCGAGGTGCTTTCAGAGGAGATACTGGGAGAAAGGCACAGGTACGGCACTGGAGATGAACAAGCAAGGATCCCTGTAATTCTTCTCACCTGTAGCAGGCGAAGCGGACCTCCGGCGGCAGCAGACGAGCAGGGGAGCTCCGGGCGGCAGCACGAGCAGGGGAGGAGCAACAAGTTGCAGAGGAGCAGCAGAAGAAGCTCGATCTTGAGGTCCAGGACCACACGAGTGCTTGAGTTCCAGGCCTTCCGGAGAGCTCGAGACGTAGGCACGTGCAGGCTCTGGGCGGCGGCGGCACAGATCCTGCGTGGCGGGAGGGGATATCGGCCGTGCAGGCCTAGCGGCGGAGGCCCAGGTCCTGGTTTGAGGAGGAACACGTCCTAGGAGACGGCGGAGCAAGAAATTTCGTGGCGCAGGTCCTGGGCGATGGACGAGCACGTCCTTGACGGCGGCGGAGCAAGCAATTGGGCGACGGACGAGCACGTCCTTTGCGGCGGCGGAGCAAGCAATTGGGCGACGCGGGTTCTGTGTGTCGGAGGAGCGCATCCTGGGCGGCGGCGGAGAAGAAATTGGGCGGCGCAGGACCTTGGAGTCAAAGGAGCACGTCTTGGGCGGCGGCGGAGCAGGTCCAGGGCGACGCGCGCGGGCGCCGGGCGGAGGAAGAAGGAAGGAGACGACTTGTTTGTAACCGATTTAAAGCTACGAGGACGTTTTTGCAAAATTCGCATTACACTACGCTGGAGAAGACAACCTTTTTCGGACGGAGGGAGATATCGTACCAATACCGTACGTGCTAGGTAGCAATGGAAGCTAGCGGCTGGCAAAGCTAAGCATTCGGTCTGACGCATAATTAGCTTCTGGCTTGCTCCTGCATGCATGCACGCAGTTGGGACGTACGTGCGCGAGCATTTTGTTGGTCGCACTGTCAGAAGGAAGGCCGTGGAAAGCAGGCTGGACTTGAGTCTGTTATTGTTGTAACTCACCTATGTGGAGGGGCTCTCCATCCCTTTTTCACTTTAATATATGATACGTATGTGTATATTCAAGAAAAAGTCCTTACGTGCAGCTGCGTTATGATCTCCAGCGCAAGCATGCGTCGTCAGGGTACGCATGCACACCGTCGATCTGCGTCGTCCTCTCCTCGTCGATCGGCGCGGCAGCTACCTACTCCGAGCGTGCATGCGCGCGGGCTGCAGGATGTAGCTCCAGCGGGTTCATCGGTCGACCTAGGCCGCATGCATGCAGGACGTACGTGATTTCGGCTAGCTGCTCTATCTAACCAATCCCATTATTTATGTCTAATTCAATGTAATCAGGTAGCACACTAACTTCCAGCTGCTAACTAAACAACGTCTTAACCCTACAAGAATAAGAACATCTTGTCTTATGCTAAGTCACATCAGCTCTAGCAATGCATAGGCACCTCAGCTGAAAAAATCAATTAGATGGAGTGCGCCTAGCTAGCATCGGAGACAAAGACAAGATGACATGAAATATTTCTTGGCCGACGGGTCTATCGATCAACAAGAAAACGCATCGCCCATCGAGGTGATAGGGTAGGTATATCAACAAGAAACCAATGCAAATCCTCAAGACAGACACAAGAACGATACTCATGCAAAGTGTATATCATAATTTTCAAGCATCAGCTGATAAGATACTCATGTAAAAAGTCTTCATGTGATTCTAAGATTCTTCACGGAAGATGCTTTAGTGACAAATAAAAGTATGTTTCAACATTCGTGAAACTGCTTAAAAATTTAAACACAGCATGGCATAGAATTGCAAATCAAGTTTGAATTTTATCAAGGAAATGTTTGAAATTTTCACGCCTTTTTTGGATAGAAGCTACTGATCTGCATAACATAAATTTAATTGTCATGTAGACGTCTTTTTAAGGTACATGTAGTTCAAATTTCCAAAAATATCAAGTAAATGGCTCGAATTGCATTCATGCATAAAAATAGAAAATGATATTAGCATAATGCTGGAATTTACATGAACAATTTAATGTAGTATGATGTGTGTACAAAAAAAATGGATGCTTTTAGATCAATATTTTTTGGAATGTTTTACACATGTACATTAACTTGGTATTTCAAAAAAAATCAACTGACTTACCATTCCCAGTGATAAGAACTACCAGTTCGTCTGGAATAGGTAATATCCCATATATATCAAACAATGCGAGGAGTGGGCAAACAGTTCTTCAAGTCTCGCTTCACTGAAGTTACATCCTCATGTCCCTACTCCCGGATCGTTCGCATTCCAACTTCGGTTGGCCAAGAAGATCACCTGTCGTCACCGCCCTGCTGCTACATCCTGATCCTAACATTAGTTATCACGTGCATGTCGGAGCCTGGAGTTGATAATGCTCCCTGTCGTCATGCCTTCCGCACACATCGACCAATCTCCCAACGTCAGGTTTTGTTCGCCTGACCCCCCAAACGGGCCTCACCCCCATGCCAGTGGATCACCTGAGATGGTTGCACCAACGCGCCGATGACCTTCCTTCTGCGAGCCCTCTCCCACACCTTTCACGTCTCAGCAACCTCCCTTCATGAGCCGTGTGAGGCCAGTTCCCACATACCAAGCCTATTGTATGTGATTTTTATTTTAAAAAAGAACTAATAAAATATCAGGGATATTCTTCGATTAAATCTAGAATATTGATTGTTAATTACTAGGTTTCTTTGTAGCCACCTTCCCAAATGTTGCGCACTACCCTATCTTACACGCCTGCGATGGCCTTTTGAACCCATATTATTCTCGTCCTAAAAAGGCGGTGGGATAGATTGATGATGACTCATGGGAAAAGCTGGCCTCTACGGGCCATTTCCGCGAAAATGTCAAGGTAAAAAATGCTTGCTTTTATTGCGATTTTGTCCATTTGGGTGGATTTGGTTTGAGTTTAGTATGGCGCTTCAATGTGGCAAATGATGAGTTGCTAGATTTTGATGAGAGTGGAGAGGGCAAAAAAACTCTCTTGATTGCCTCTATGAGGTGCTAAACTTGCAGAGGCACGCACATCTTTGGGCACAAATGCATGCGACCACCCATTTGCTTCAAGGTCGGTGCACTAGTTTATGGCATTAACCCTTAACCGCTGCACTAGGTCCATGTATATTGGCTTTTGGGAAAGTGGAATGTGTCACTCACCCCACCTTACATGCACTTTCATTTTATCTTAAAAAAATTATATTTTGAATATTTTGAACCGAAAGTCGAAATAAAGTTTTGTTTGCACATTCGTGTTTCGTTGCAACAAGTACTTTTGAATAAGACCACTTTGAAGACATTTACACATTTTTAAAAAATTTACAAGTTTCAAATCGTAAAATTTGATCGTCGTAATATTAAGGTTTACCAAGTTTTACAAACTTATCATTTCTTCCATCAAGTTTTAGTAGTTGACTTGCTTAAATTTTTATAACTTGTCAAAACATCAAAAAACAAACACATGGTTTGAAGTTCTAGTTCAGAAACTTGTTGAATCTATTGTTCATTTCTATTTAGTTTTATCAGTTCAAACTTAGCTAATTTTGAAAATGTGTGAGAATGTATTAGGAATTGATCTTATTTCAAAGCCCTCGTCACAAGGAACACGAGTATGCAAACGAAATAGAAATTATACTTTTGATTCAAAACATATAATAGATTCAAATTTATACAAGTCAAAAAGAAAAGGATGGGAGGTGGAGCGGGTGGGGCATGCACTCTCTGCCGATAGTTATACCAAAAGGTATAGGCATGTGGTAGTTATGCTCTAATCACAAAATAACTTTCCGAATCTTGGCGCAATCATATGGTTCCATGCATTCATGTCTGTAACATCCCAAAATTCCATTTTGGAATGTTATGAATATAGCTATGCATCTATCATCACCATTGCTTGATTGTATGTGTTAGTTGAAATGTCATTTCTGATTTTTCTGAAAGTCCTTTCTACTTTTCCCTATGTTGTTTCCCCTATTTGAAATTTTGGTTAAATGTTCAAAATAAGAGAGGAGTAACATGACACTCCACACCAGGGTCTAATTGGTGATATATTTGAACAATAATAACCAGGGGTTATTTTGAAAATATTTGCAAAAAGGGTTTAAAAACAATTAGACAATTTCTGAAAATAATATTTTTTTCAAAATGTTCAAATGACAGAATAGAAATGTTCATTAAATAGCATTTATTATTCTGTTAATTTTGATATATAATACCCCTACATTTAGAGTCGATTTGAATGCTTTAAAAGTTTTTGAATGTCTCTGGAAATTATTTAAAAGAAAAACGGTAACGGCTTTTCAATTAAACGGGCCGGCCCACCTGTTTATTTCGCGCATTTAATACAGACCGGTCACCCGCCGCGCCGTTACTTCTTTTCCCTCACCGACAGGCGGACCCCACCCCGACCGACCATTCCTCCCGCGCGGTCATCTCTTTCCTCTCTCTCCCACGACCGTCGCCGGCGATAAACACCCCCCCCCCCCCGAGAATCCCGCCTCCCCATCACTCCCCTCGCCCCCTCCCTGGACTATATAAGCGCGCCACTCCCCGCAATCCATTTCCCCCCCGAGCCCCTTCTCTCTCTCGCCGAGACGCCGGCAATTGCTCGCCGGAGCTACTCCCCCACCGAACGTCGCCGTCGAGCGTAGCCACCACACCCGACCACCGTTCGCCTCGCCGTCGCCACCAATCGACTCCGGAGGACCGTCCCCGTCGCCCGGACCACCTCCCCGTCCTCCCCGACCACCGAAACGCCTCGCCATCGTTCCTCGCCGTCTTCGGATCACCGGAGAAACCCCGACGCCGGCAACCTCCCCGTGAGCATTCCCATCCCTCCGATTCGAAACCGACGGCCCCGATTAGAAATCACTTAAAACCGAACCGGTATCCTCCTAGCATCGGTCGCCCGCTCTAAATCTTCTAACGCGCGCGCTAGCCAACCAATAGGATTGCGCCACGTAGCCCCCTGACCGACGCAATCTTTTTTTTAATTTCTGTTTTGTTTTAATTAACAGAGTGTTTTCCAATTTTGTTTTGCTTATATCTTTTAATCTGTTTAGAGTTTTGAGTTGATTCTTTTTGCAATAGCTCACATTTTTCATGTAGTTTCACCCTGTACTTTTAAATTTCAAATTTGAACTATAAAATTTGAATTGAATCAAATTTGCTTAAAATCTTCAAATCTGAATAACTAGAGTTTGAAAATAGATTTTGATATGAATCTTTTTGCTACTGTTTGGTATTAGTTAGGACTATCTTCAGGTATAGTTTGAGGATTTTCATGATATATTTGATTACTGTTTTACCCAAAAAACAGAATCTGTTTATTATTATACTATAGTTTTATAAACTTAATTTTGATTAGTTTGATTTAGAATTTGGTTTTATTGTTTATTAGGTTCTGTTAGTAAACATTTAGTGTTTTCACTTAATAAAAATATAAATTTGCCTAGTTTAATCTCATTTAACATAGGAATCACAACTTCTTTTCAAATAGGCATAATTTGATTAAAACAACTAACTAGTAATAGTTTTGTTTTCAAATAAGTTTTGTATAATTAATTCTGTTTTCTAAGACAAATTTATTTGTAAGTTATTTTCTGTAAGAACATGTTTTGTTAACAAATAATAAGTTTAGTTTTCATTCTTTTTGTTAATATAACTATAGTTGATTCATATAGTGTTTATCACAAACTAGTATAAACTCTACTAAAGTTTTCCCAACAAACTTAAATTGATTATATTCTGTTTATTAATAAAATATGCTATTGTTTCTTTGCTGACAACAATTGTCTTGTCATTTCAAAATAGTTTTATTATGTCAATAGTGTTTTCATCCCTCACCTTTTGGAAAACAAAACTTTGTGTGTTTTTCTTGCTAGAGACTTTTGTGCATTGGTTGCCTTGTTTGTTTAGTACTTCTTTGCTGAATGTTATGAGTACTTATTTTGGTTGTATGCTTATTTTGAGTGCATTGTTTGTTTCGTTAGATTATCCGGAGTGCGAAGCTTGTTACTTAGAGTCACGCACGTACGAAGATCATCAATCAGGCAAGTCACTTTGATCATGTTTTACCCATGTTTTATATGCATTAGTTCTACCATCTCCCCAGTTGCATGCAAGATAGGTTAGTTGGAAACTTGGTTACATAGTAGTAGTATCATGTGGTAGATACCCCTCTCAACCCCTTTGACAACATTGGCCCCGGGAAACGTTGTTTTACCTTTTGCTATGCTATTAGTAGACGGGGTTGGTTGTGTGATTCATGAGAGTTGAGAGAGTTAATAATTTCTAGACCTACATAATGATCAAGATTTCAATACTCCAAGTTTTCAACATACCTCTGGGTGGATGATGGTTGAACGGCGCCCTGGAGAAACCAGTGGTTAGCCTAGGTGATGCTGGAGATGGCCAGTATTCACGCGGAAAGGTCCACCCAGGCACAAAGGAATTGGAACTTCCGAAACTCTCAACACAAATAATATGATGATGTGGGTATTTAATAATTTTGGGTATGAGAATTGGTTGGTGGAACCATCTCATTAATCAACCAACTTAGTAATATTTTTTTTTTTGCTTAACCCCCCTTGATGTAGGAAAAACTTGGCTTTACGCAAAAACTTACCACCCCACCTGCCATATAAGCATATAGACTAGCTGATTATTTTCACACCTCTACTGTGACCTTGCCGGCATATTCCATATGCTGACCTACACGGCTGCAACGTATCATGTTGCAGAGTACTTTTCCGACCAGGAGTGAGGACACGTTTTATGCTCAGTGAGATGCCCTTGGAGTCAGATGGACTCATCTACCTTCGACGCTTCCGCAAGATTTAGATATTCTCATGAGTTGGCCTTTAGCCACTTTATTGTAATTTATATTGTAATAAAGGACTCTATATGATATTGCGATTAATATAATGCTGTGTGATTTCCCTTTGATATATACATTGATGTACCGTGTGTGTACCAGCATGATCTTGGGATGGTACGGAAACACCGGAGACTTGGCCTTTCAGGTCGGGTCGCTACAGAAATGGTATCAGAGCACACGCTGACCGTAGGACGTAACCTCTAGGATTGGAAAGCCTTAGGATTGTTTCTTTTTGTCTTTAAATATCTTATACTCTCATCTATTCGTTTCTGACTCCTCTCCGATTATTTCAAAATTTATAGATGGCCACCTTCATCCCAGTGTTGATCACAGAGTTTTGCCAGCCTGACGCAACGATGCCCTTTGGTAAGGAGCTGATGAGGATCGTCAAGGACATAAGGATTGCTTTGCCGAGCATCACCGGGATTCCTATCATGTCATTTCCCCAAGATGGACGCTACAGGATCGAGGTGCATATCCCAGGGAAGACTTTTGGAAACCGGAAGGAACCCATCGACCTCAAGTTCGTGGCACCCAGTTGGATACTTGGGAGAGACATGGCCATTCATCGTGCCCTTGGACGTATTCAGGAGGAATACAGAGGTGGAACCATTTCACCAGGACTCAGCATGGTTTGCCGCAGAGATGCCCATGGCAACATCATCACCAATCCCACTGCAGACACCACTATCTCCTATATCCAGACCTTGGAGACTCACATCAGGACTCTGGAGCTTCGAGTTCGTGCTGACACGAAGACTATCAAGAATCTGACGAACCGCGAGCTGGACCTTGAAGCTGATCTGCGAGAGGCCAACTATGAACACGAGCATGAAGTGAAGGACTTCCTAGAGAGGATTGATGAGCAGAATGCACGCATCGCAACTCTGGAGGAGCAGCTAGACATGGGGGAAAACCTTCACCCCGAAGGAGACATGGCACCCTTCATCAGCGACGATGAAGACTATGAGGAAAGCACCACCGGAGGACCTACGACTATGCACTTCTGAGGAAAAACATTAGTTATGCCCTCCATGTATCTTTATTTTAGTCATTAAAGCGTAGGTCGATGCTTAGTTGTTTGAGATTTGTATTCCCGATGTTTGACATTGATTGAATAAATGAATGAGTGTTTGGTGTGATATGTTTGTTGCATTGCATATGGGTAGTGAATTTCTTCTAGACCCTTGTTCTATTCTAATTCTCATCCCTCTGAAAACAGCAAGATGCCTCCACGACGTGAGACTGATTTCACTTTTCCGCCGGAACTCACTCAACTCCTTCAGCAGCAGAATGCACTGATGCAACTATTGATTCAGAATCAGACCAACAACCAGAACAACAACAACAACCACCATCCACCCCAGACTGACAATCTCACCCGTTTTCTGAGGTTGAACCCTCCAACTTTCTCCAGCAGCACTGAGCCCATTGTGGCAGATGACTGGCTCCGCAAGATGGAGAGAGAACTTGTCACCGCTGGATGCACTGACGCTGAGAAAGTGCGATTTGCCGCACATCAACTGGAAGGACCAGCAGCATCATGGTGGGAGAATTACACCACCACTTATCCTATTGCAGATGTGACTTGGGAGCAATTCAAGCTTGCTTTCCGCACAGCTCATGTTTCAGCTGGAGCCATGAGTCTAAAGAAGCGCGAGTTTCGCAACTTGCGCCAGGGTAATCGTTCCGTGGCCCAATATGTGGACGACTTCAACACATTGTCACGTTATGCCCCAGGAGATGTGGCCGATGATGCGGCCAAGCAAGAAAAGTTTCTGGAAGGACTCAATGATGAGTTGAGCATACAGCTGGTAGTGGCTAATTTCAACAACTACCAAGAGCTGGTGGATAAGGCACTTATTCTGGAAGGTAAACAGCAGTAGATTGAGAACCGCAAGCGGAAGTACACTCAGGGGAAGTTCAACTCTGGAGCTCATCAGAAGCCTCGTTACTCCCCGTACTCCGGGAATACCGGATCAGGAAACGGTAAGTTTGGAAAGCACACTCATGCTGTGCACAACCATGGAGGTCACCATCATGGAGGAAATGGGAACAACCGTTCCAACCATGGTAACTTCAAGAGTGACAATGGGAATGGGAACAACAACCAGCACCGTCAAGTTCCTGCTCAGAAGGATCTGAGTCACATTACCTGTTTCAAGTGCCAGAAGACAGGGCACTATGCTACTGAGTGTCCCCAGAGCAAGCAAGGCAATGGAAACGGCACTAACAACGGCAACTCCGCAGCCAAGAAGCCCAATCCGTTTCCCCGTGCTCAAGTGAATCACATCGATGTGGAAGAAGTCTATGATCAGCCCGAGACTATGGTTGGTAAGTTTTTATTGCATTCCCGTCCTGTTACAGTACTTTTTGATTCTGGTGCAACTCATTCATTCATATCAAGGGTAGTTGTGGATAAGTATGGTTTGCCCACCAAAACCCTTAGTCAGCCCATTAAAGTTAGTTCTCCAGGAGGTATGATGATGGCAGGGATAGGATGCCATGCCTTGAAACTCAATATAGGGAACCATGTTTTTCCCACCGACCTCATCGTCTTAGAGTCACACGGATTGGATGTAATCCTAGGCATGGATTGGATGACCAAGTATGAAGGAAATCTTGATTGCCCTAGCAAGTCTGTTTCACTCACCACCCCGGAGAACAAGAGGATTAAGTATGTATCCCGACGCACACGTATGAGTGCTCGGTTAAATTCTCTCACAGGAGTTGTTCAGGAGGAAGTACCTGTGGTAAAAGAATTTCCAGATGTATTTCCGGAAGAATTACCAGGAATGCCACCAGATAGGGAGATTGAGTTCTTAATAGAGCTACAGCCAGGGACAGCCCCAATTTCCAAGAGACCCTATCGGATGCCCGCAAATGATCTGTTGGAAATCAAGAAGCAAATTAAGGAGTTATTGGACAAAGGTTATATTCGCCCAAGTTCTTCACCTTGGGGAGCCCCAGTACTTTTGGTGGAGAAGAAGGATAAATCTTTGAGAATGGTAGTGGACTATCGTGCCTTGAACGAGGTGACTATCAAGAACAAGTACCCTCTACCGATGATTAATGATTTGTTTGATCAGCTCGTAGGAGCCAAAGTATTCTCCAAGATCGATCTTCGATCAGGGTATCACCAGTTGAAAATTCGTGAACAGGATATACCCAAAACAGCTTTCACCACGAGGTATGGCTTGTATGAGTATACGGTCATGTCTTTTGGATTGACTAATGCTCCTGCCTACTTCATGAATTTGATGAACAAAGTATTCATGGAATACCTAGACAAGTTTGTTGTGGTGTTCATCGATGACATTCTGATATTCTCCAAGAATGAGGAAGAGCATAAGGAACATTTGCGTTTAGTTCTGGAAAAGCTAAGAGAGCATCAGTTATATGCCAAGTTCAGCAAATGTGAATTTTGGCTGACGGAAGTCGGATTCCTTGGACATGTTATTTCCGGAGATGGAATAGCAGTGGACCCCGCTAAGGTTGAAGCCGTCAGCGAGTGGAAGTCACCCACCTCAGTTAAGGAGATCCGCAGTTTCCTTGGACTTGCCGGATATTACCGGAGATTCATTGAGAATTTCTCCAAGGTTGCCAAGCCCATGACAAAGTTGTTGAAGAAAGAATCCAAGTATGTTTGGACTGTGGAATGTGAAGCCAGTTTCCAGGAGTTGAAGGAACGTTTGGTCACAGCCCCAGTGTTGATCTTGCCCGATATTCGGAAGGATTTCCAGGTTTATTGTGATGCTTCACGTCAAGGACTTGGAGGAGTACTTATGCAGGATGGAAAAGTTGTAGCCTATGCTTCCAGACAACTACGACCTCATGAGTTAAATTATGCCACGCATGATTTGGAACTAGCAGCCGTAGTGCACGCACTCAAGACCTGGAGACATTTCCTTATCGGAAATAGTTGTGATGTTTACACCGACCATAAGAGCCTGAAGTATATCTTCACGCAGAAAGAGTTGAACCTCAGACAGAGGAGATGGTTAGAGTTAATCAAGGACTATGACATGAGATTACACTACCATCCAGGTAAGGCTAATGTTGTAGCCGATGCCTTGAGTCGGAAAACTTATGTGAACACACTCACAGCTGGAGGATTACCTCAAGAGTTAGTCGATGATCCCAGAGAGCTCAAGCTAGAGATAGTTCCAAGAGGATATGTTGCTACACTGGAAATTCAGTCCACCTTGACCGAAAGAATTCGAGAAGCCCAGAAATCGGACAAGGAGATAGCTGAGATTAAACAGAGAATGAAAGATGGTAAAGCTAAAGGTTTTCGTGAGGATGAACACGGAACTTTGTGGTTTGAGAACCGAATCTATGTGCCCAATGAACCAGAGCTCAGGAAGTTGATACTTCAGGAAGCCCACGATTCACCTTACTCGATACACCCAGGCAACACCAAGATGTATCTGGATTTAAAGGAAAGTTATTGGTGGACAGGTATGAAGAAAGATATTGCAGAGCATGTTGCGATATGTGATGTTTGTCAGCGAGTAAAGGCAGAACATCAGAAACCAGCAGGGTTACTCCAACCTTTGCCGATACCCGAGTGGAAATGGGAAAAGCTTGGTATGGATTTCATCACAGGATTGCCCAGGACCCGATCAGGTTATGATTCCATCTGGGTAGTGGTAGATCGCTTGACCAAGGTAGCTCACTTCATTCCAGTAAAGACCACCTATACCAGTGCTAAGCTAGCCAAGATATACATGACCAGGATCGTATGTCTGCATGGAGTTCCGAGGAGTATCGTGTCAGATAGAGGAACACAATTTACCTCAAAGTTTTGGCATCAGTTACATGAAACTTTGGGTACGAGACTGGAGTTTAGTACAGCTTTTCATCCGTAGACAGATGGACAGACTGAGAGAGTCAACCAGATTCTGGAAGACATGTTGAGAGCTTGTGCGCTAGATTATGGATCTAGTTGGGATGATAACTTGCCTTACGCAGAATTCTCGTACAACAACAGTTACCAGACTAGTCTAAAGATGGCCCCTTTCGAAGCTTTATACGGAAGGAGGTGCAGAACACCACTGACGTGGGATGGTGTTGGAGACCGACAAATTTTTGGTCCCGACCTTATCCGAGATTCTGAAGAGAAAGTCAAGTTGATACGTGACAGACTCAAAATAGCTCAATCTCGACAGAAGAGCTATGCTGACAACAAGCGCAAGGAAGTGACGTATGAAGTGGGAGACCGAGCATATCTTCGTGTGTCCCCGCTTCGAGGAACCAAGAGATTTGGTGTTAAAGGAAAATTAGCACCCAGATTCATAGGCCCCTACAAAATTCTTGAACGTAGAGGTGAAGTTGCATACAAACTGGAATTGCCGGAAGGATTATCCGAAGTTCATGATGTGTTTCATGTTTCCCAGCTCAAGAAATGTCATGCTGAGATGGCTGACATCCCTTTGCGAGACACCGTGCCCCTAGAGGCCATACAGCTTGAAAGTGATCTGACTTATGAGGAGAAGCCTGTCAAGATCCTCGAGACTGCCAACAGAGTTACCCGCAGCAAGATCATCAAGTTCTGCAAAGTTTTGTGGAGTCACCATACCGAGGAGGAAGCCACCTGGGAACGCGAAGAAGATCTTCGTAGAGACCATCCGCACCTATTTTCTAGCCAACCCGAATCTCGAGGGCGAGATTCATCTTAAGGTGGGTAGGTTTGTAACATCCCAAAATTCCATTTTGGAATGTTATGAATATAGCTATGCATCTATCATCACCATTGCTTGATTGTATGTGTTAGTTGAAATGTCATTTCTGATTTTTCTGAAAGTCCTTTCTACTTTTCCCTATGTTGTTTCCCCTATTTGAAATTTTGGTTAAATGTTCAAAATAAGAGAGGAGTAACATGACACTCCACACCAGGGTCTAATTGGTGATATATTTGAACAATAATAACCAGGGGTTATTTTGAAAATATTTGCAAAAAGGGTTTAAAAACAATTAGACAATTTCTGAAAATAATATTTTTTTCAAAATGTTCAAATGACAGAATAGAAATGTTCATTAAATAGCATTTATTATTCTGTTAATTTTGATATATAATACCCCTACATTTAGAGTCGATTTGAATGCTTTAAAAGTTTTTGAATGTCTCTGGAAATTATTTAAAAGAAAAACGGTAACGGCTTTTCAATTAAACGGGCCGGCCCACCTGTTTATTTCGCGCATTTAATACAGACCGGTCACCCGCCGCGCCGTTACTTCTTTTCCCTCACCGACAGGCGGACCCCACCCCGACCGACCATTCCTCCCGCGCGGTCATCTCTTTCCTCTCTCTCCCACGACCGTCGCCGGCGATAAACACCCCCCCCCGAGAATCCCGCCTCCCCATCACTCCCCTCGCCCCCTCCCTGGACTATATAAGCGCGCCACTCCCCGCAATCCATTTCCCCCCCGAGCCCCTTCTCTCTCTCGCCGAGACGCCGGCAATTGCTCGCCGGAGCTACTCCCCCACCGAACGTCGCCGTCGAGCGTAGCCACCACACCCGACCACCGTTCGCCTCGCCGTCGCCACCAATCGACTCCGGAGGACCGTCCCCGTCGCCCGGACCACCTCCCCGTCCTCCCCGACCACCGGAACGCCTCGCCATCGTTCCTCGCCGTCTTCGGATCACCGGAGAAACCCCGACGCCGGCAACCTTCCCGTGAGCATTCCCATCCCTCCGATTCGAAACCGACGGCCCCGATTAGAAATCACTTAAAACCGAACCGGTATCCTCCTAGCATCGGTCGCCCGCTCTAAATATTCTAACGCGCGCGCTAGCCAACCAATAGGATTGCGCCACGTAGCCCCCTGACCGACGCAATCTTTTTTTTTTAATTTCTGTTTTGTTTTAATTAACAGAGTGTTTTCCAATTTTGTTTTGCTTATATCTTTTAATCTGTTTAGAGTTTTGAGTTGATTCTTTTTGCAATAGCTCACATTTTTCATGTAGTTTCACCCTGTACTTTTAAATTTCAAATTTTAACTATAAAATTTGAATTGAATCAAATTTGCTTAAAATCTTCAAATCTGAATAACTAGAGTTTGAAAATAGATTTTGATATGAATCTTTTTGCTACTGTTTGGTATTAGTTAGGACTATCTTCAGGTATAGTTTGAGGATTTTCATGATATATTTGATTACTGTTTTACCCAAAAAACAGAATCTGTTTATTATTATACTATAGTTTTATAAACTTAATTTTGATTAGTTTGATTTAGAATTTGGTTTTATTGTTTATTAGGTTCTGTTAGTAAACATTTAGTGTTTTCACTTAATAAAAATATAAATTTGCCTAGTTTAATCTCATTTAACATAGGAATCACAACTTCTTTTCAAATAGGCATAATTTGATTAAAACAACTAACTAGTAATAGTTTTGTTTTCAAATAAGTTTTGTATAATTAATTCTGTTTTCTAAGACAAATTTATTTGTAAGTTATTTTCTGTAAGAACATGTTTTGTTAACAAATAATAAGTTTAGTTTTCATTCTTTTTGTTAATATAACTATAGTTGATTCATATAGTGTTTATCACAAACTAGTATAAACTCTACTAAAGTTTTCCCAACAAACTTAAATTGATTATATTCTGTTTATTAATAAAATATGCTATTGTTTCTTTGCTGACAACAATTATCTTGTCATTTCAAAATAGTTTTATTATGTCAATAGTGTTTTCATCCCTCACCTTTTGGAAAACAAAACTTTGTGTGTTTTTCTTGCTAGAGACTTTTGTGCATTGGTTGCCTTGTTTGTTTAGTACTTCTTTGCTGAATGTTATGAGTACTTATTTTGGTTGTATGCTTATTTTGAGTGCATTGTTTGTTTCGTTAGATTATCCGGAGTGCGAAGCTTGTTACTTAGAGTCACGCACGTACGAAGATCATCAATCAGGCAAGTCACTTTGATCATGTTTTACCCATGTTTTATATGCATTAGTTCTACCATCTCCCCAGTTGCATGCAAGATAGGTTAGTTGGAAACTTGGTTACATAGTAGTAGTATCATGTGGTAGATACCCCTCTCAACCCCTTTGACAACATTGGCCCCGGGAAACGTTGTTTTACCTTTTGCTATGCTATTAGTAGACGGGGTTGGTTGTGTGATTCATGAGAGTTGAGAGAGTTAATAATTTCTAGACCTACATAATGATCAAGATTTCAATACTCCAAGTTTTCAACATACCTCTGGGTGGATGATGGTTGAACGGCGCCCTGGAGAAACCAGTGGTTAGCCTAGGTGATGCTGGAGATGGCCAGTATTCACGCGGAAAGGTCCACCCAGGCACAAAGGAATTGGAACTTCCGAAACTCTCAACACAAATAATATGATGATGTGGGTATTTAATAATTTTGGGTATGAGAATTGGTTGGTGGAACCATCTCATTAATCAACCAACTTAGTAATATTTTTTTTTTGCTTAACCCCCCTTGATGTAGGAAAAACTTGGCTTTACGCAAAAACTTACCACCCCACCTGCCATATAAGCATATAGACTAGCTGATTATTTTCACACCTCTACTGTGACCTTGCCGGCATATTCCATATGCTGACCTACACGGCTGCAACGTATCATGTTGCAGAGTACTTTTCCGACCAGGAGTGAGGACACGTTTTATGCTCAGTGAGATGCCCTTGGAGTCAGATGGACTCATCTACCTTCGACGCTTCCGCAAGATTTAGATATTCTCATGAGTTGGCCTTTAGCCACTTTATTGTAATTTATATTGTAATAAAGGACTCTATATGAGATTGCGATTAATATAATGCTGTGTGATTTCCCTTTGATATATACATTGATGTACCGTGTGTGTACCAGCATGATCTTGGGATGGTACGGAAACACCGGAGACTTGGCCTTTCAGGTCGGGTCGCTACAATGTCCCACCCATGTGTGCCACATATCGTCTACCATATGAGGTGAATAGAATTTGATTTTTTATTTTAGGTGCCCAAATGTGTCACCTTGTAAATGTCGTGTCATGTTGTAAATGTTCTGATCCCATTTACATGTTGGTATGGATTTTAATCTTCTAGGTATTTGAAACGGTAGGTTATGAATGGAAAGGTTGGGCCAGAGGTGTCGTCCGAAAGCTTGAGGAAGAAAATCAAACCTTGCAAAAGAAACTAAAGGGCATGGAGGGTGTAATTAGTGGCCTAAAACAAGAGAGAAATCTAATGACAAAGATGTACAAACAACAGATAAATGCGTCGGACAGTTGGAGTTGGAGTTCGACTGGTTGTCATCATGTGCAATATGAGTGTGCATATCATTAGAGGCTATGTCTGAGTTATTTATACATGATGCCTCATTACTTGACGTCGTTGCGGTCCATTATGGGGTGTGAGGAGTTGGTTTAGTTGTCATTAGGTATTGTATTCGTGCGGTTTTCATGTTGAATAGATGTATAATGTGTTTTGAATTGATGTGCTATCAGCTACCCGTGTTTCATGTTTGGCGGGTTACAGATCGATAAGTGTTTTCGCAGAAGTGCATTTTGTGACCCACGGCTGAATACTTAGGAATTAGTTCAGATCAACCATATGCTCTTAGGCTAGCCATAGTGGAGGTAACATAGATGGTATCATGCACTTGAAAATAGCAAACATGCTAATGTGGCAAAGAATTAAAGAAGAAAGAAAGGGTTAGAGTAACATAGGTAGATACCCTAACATGTTAAATACTATGTTACTTTGTGTCATGCATGGCAATAAATATCACCATACATGATACTATTCTATGATACTATGCACTATAAAGGTAGTATCATACACTAGTATCATATATATGATACTAGTATATGGTACTCCCCACTATGAGTAGCCCTATATAAAATTAGCTACTTCCTTTGACTTAATTGTCGCTGATTTGAAATAATTTTGTACTAATTAGCGTCAATTAATATAGTATAATTTCTTTCAAGTAGTTGATTGGTCATATTGGTATGTCATGTCTGTGGTGCTTGTTGATTGGTCCAATTCGTGGATATTACAAGGTCGCTAGCCGCGTCGTGGAACGGGCAGGGTGCGACGTCGAGTATATATGCACCTCACGCGACATGCACCTACCACCTGATCACACACCAGCCAATTAAAGTCTTGCACAACATGGACGAGGAGCATGAGCTGGCGGAGGTTCTCCTATCATTGGCCTCGGCCGCGCTCATCAGCACCCGGGCAGGATCATCTCCGCCGCCGGCGACGGACAGCTGCCTCGCGGCAGCCTCTTCTTCGTCTCTCATGCCCATGCTCATCACGTTCTTCGTGGCGGTCAACGCCGTGCATATGAGGGTGGCGGCGATTGAACCAGCTCCCCTCCGTGGCGTCGCCGCTCCGGAGCAGCTCGCCGTGATCGCGGTGGCCATTGCTGCCGCTGTCTCGCTCTTCATGTAGTGATGCGGCAGCTGCCAAGCTGCATAACGTACGTACGTACGTACGTTTGCAATTAAGTGTGAATATATACGTGTACGTGTATATATGTGCGTACTACCGTGTCCACCATAGCCAATGTTTCCCAACCCCATGGTGTACCTTGTTTAATCATGTCAAGTCTTTAATTAGTTGCATCCATTTGTTCGGCTCTGAGCCTAGCTAGTCAGAAAAGGTCCAAAATCAGGTGAGGTGGTCTTGACGTGGCACCCTCGCGCAAAAGCTGGACTCCGATGATTGTATGATCACCGGCCGGGAGGCAACAATTGGAGGCCTATTTCTCGCGTTGTACGATTTAGGTAATTGGCTGTACAGTAATAAGCTTGCCATATAGGTAGGAGTATAATACTCCTGTGTTGTGTTGAGTTGTGTGCATGATGCTATGGAGGATATACGAAATCTCTGGTGAAAATGGTCTGAAATACTCCAATACACGACCGCTGCTGAAGATCAATTCACGTAAAATTAACTATATATAAACTGCAAGGAAAAAAGAAAAAGAAAAAGAAAAACGATATGCTACAGAGGCCACTGTGGACCATATAATATTTCATCGTTAATTACCCAGTTAACATTTATTGTATTTCTAGCGAAAGTTAATGTTTATTCTGTGATATAAAGATGGGGTAATTCTTACTGGTCCTAACAAATCAAAATACGTTTTTATACATATTTTCATAAGAAAAGACACGTGAATCATGAGGATACGTGGTAATTAACAGTGATATACTGACAGACAGTATATATTTCTGTCAACTGTGTACACGTACGGGAATGAACGACTGATCGGCATGCATGATGCGCGCTCCATTCTTGATACTTGTCTTGCACGTACGACGTACTGCATCATGCCTGACCTGCGCGTTTGGAGCCAAGTATGGATCAAACACTAGCAGAGGCGACGTACGACAACTTGATAATACGTGTCGGACCTTTCGATGCGCCCTCGATCGGCTCCGACGGAGTAAGCAAAGCACGCGCCCTATAGCATCGCACCCAAGGCTCATACGCCGGCTCCTTGCTTCTTGTATGCTGCCTTGCAATTAACACGCATGCGTCTGGCTTACTTGGCAGACCTGCGCCATTGCCACCGCCTTCATCTCCGTTCCGCGGCGCTCTCGCCGGCGACCCGCGTTCATTGACCCAGTGTAATTCTACCCCTCCAGGTTTGTTCATTTCAACCCTTTGGCCTCTGATAGTACAGGATTAGAATGGAGAAAGTCCACTGCATATAAGTTGTTATTCATCTTCACTGGGCTCTTAAACCTATCGGGGCCTAAGTTGGAGGTAGTACACGATTAGACTAGGAATTGGACCCTACCGCGTCAATTAATTTGAATCGGAGGGAGCATTTTTTTTCCGGCAATGGATAGATTTTAATGAATCAAAAAGACGCATAATTGGATACAAATACAATGAGCACACATCCAACTATTCATAACTATGATACACACAACCAACATCAATGAATGCACACACACGTAAACAAACCGAGCAAATAGCCAATTGAAGTTATATAGGACCAAAGTTATGCCTAAGTGAGAAAAAAAATGCTCCAACCGGTCAACTCCGTGATCGACAAACTACAGTCATAACCATCTCCGCATCAGCCATCTCATGACACCACAAGGACAACGAAGTTCTGCCATGCATGCCACCGTAGACTAGGTATACGAGCAACTCTAATCCATTCCCAATAATCTCCTAAAAACTGCCATTTTAGGGAGTTATAATCATCTAAGCATGCAGTATGGATGATACATGCGATGATAGAAGCTTTCTCGCTATCTTTAGAATGTCTGAATCTGGCCGCCATGGTTCAAAGAAAATGTGCTCCTCTCATATCTGCATTGACTAGTAACGCTCTGGTCAGATAGTGTCTGCGAAGACGCCTCTTGGTGCTCCTGAGTTTCCCGGGTGTAAAGTTGATCGTGAACATAGCATGGTTGTTGATTGTCTAGCTAATCAGGGTAGCTTAAGGTTGGTTATGCCAGGTTCCCTCGTGTGTTGGTCTGTTAGTATTAGCTCAATGTAACCTTGACACTTGAGGATATAACTCACTGTTCCATCGCAAAAGGAACATGTAGTACATATCAAAACCACGTGCACCTACATTCAACAACACAGAGGACGTCGCCGTGGCATATGGCTGGACATCTTAACCCATGAATTATGGCAGTTGCGTACGTCGAGAGAAAAATACTTAGAATTGTTTACTTCACCGATTTAGTTGGCGATAAACCAGTGGTGAACACGATGCCAGAAGCTCCAGGTGGCTGAGATGGATGGTTTTGTTTTTTATAAAAGGTTGTATATCGCGAAGGGTTGTGTTCTCTTGTTCTTCTTGTTGTTGTCGTAATCGGTGTTGTTATTTCATGGATGTACATGCACTTGGTGATGACAAAAACAATTGAAATCATGCTTGGGAGAGACCAGTTTAACTAGCTTAACAATGTAGATTCATGCCTTTCAAAAAATAATGAAGATTCATTTTGTCACATACTGCTTCCTCGTCCTCGTTAGTGTCTCCACAATGCCCGGAGTTCCCAAGACTTTTAAAAACACATCATAACCAAGCAGTTGGTTAATTGGTATTTTCTTACATATACGCCCGTTCTTCATGAAATATTTTACTTTGTGGCCATCAGGCTATCATTACACTATATATGCCTCTCTGTGCAGCATTTTACTTTGGGCCAACCAAGCCACCATTGTACTGAACTGCACAACGAGCACCCCCCCCCCCCCCAACGCACACACAGCCCCCACCGGCATATGCCCAATATGCGTGTTTATTTTGTGATCACTCTTGCCAACCTCATGTTCGGCTGGTCCCTTTGGATCGAAGCTATAGTGAAGCTACAAGCCCAACAATCACCAGATGATGACATCATTGTTATCTTGGCTGCCGTGGAAGTTGTTGCATTATTCACCATATCCTTCTCGGTCAGCACAAGCGTCATACATATCAAAGCTGCCTTGCTCACCCAAACGACGCGCTCGCACCCTACTTTGGTATGGATGTTGGTTATTATCGGAGCAGTCGCCATTGTGGTTGTGGGTTCTCTCACTGCCCCAACTCGAGGGAGCTCACATGAAAACTACACACCTACGTAGGTAAGCTAAGATTTATTCACTCGACTGGGATGTCACTTATTATAGTTCCAAAATGACCATAGCTAATTTGCAATGGAAGCAGCAGTGCATGTTATATCACATCATGAACACACATATTTTAGTGTTTGTATTTTGTATTTTGAACATTTAATCATCAGAATGACAAGGTACATTTACGTATCTGCTTTTTTTCTTACCATCCTTAATCAGTTATCATGTACAAGTAATCAGTCTCATTCATCTGTTTAACAATGCCTGGAAATTTATGAGCCTCCCTTTGCATTTGCAGGGCAATCCCGCCATATAAGTATGTTCGGTTTTATAAAGTGTTATGCGAAGAACCAAGATGAGAATGAACCAATTCCAGCAACAGGTGTCAAGAGCTGCTCCCCTAGATGCCTTTTACGTCTAGCTACCTGTTTATGAAGAAACTGGGTTAAGGCGTTCAGCTTAGACAGTTGGCTATGCTCGCTTAAAAGGGTTCTATTCTTGTTGAAATCGTTGTTCGCTTTTGGAAGTCGCCAGGCGACCCTAACAAGCTAGTATAAAGCAATTGATCTATGATATACAGACTAAGCTGATTCATTGCTCTGTTGAAACTGATTTTGCAATTAAAAAAGTCATTCTGAATTCTTTTCTAAAAGAGGACAACCTATGGCTTCTAATGATGCTCACCACCAAGATACAATACTCAAATTTTAACCTGCTCCCTCTTATTCCTCCTTTTTACATGTAAGATAAGAAGATAAAAGTTAATCAGACCATTAATTAATGAAATCAACAGCCCAGATTTAATATACACTCTTACCTCTCACGTGAAAGGGTGGAGTAAGAGGAAGCTTGTTTAAAAATGCTCAATAATAATATCACACATTACCAGTCAAATCTTGAAATACACAACGGACCATCTATATAGGACCAGCATGGGACACATAATTTGACATTGAATCATGCATTCTTTCACTGCTTTGGCAATAATCGTAACCACCGTCGGCTTCAGTTGCACTCATCTGTTTCATGACGGGAAGCACTAAAGTGAAAGCTTGTAACCAGCGCACCCACTGATCGTCCCGCGCTATTTCCTTCAAATAAAAGGAAATATTCGAACTGGACCGGGTCCATAATGCATGAACACCAACGGTGTGTGTTTCATGATTTAACCCTAAAGACCCGGTTATTCCTTTTGTCAACTGACTAACAGACCATGTTTCAGGGACAGTCATTGGCACTTCAATGTGTTCAAATTCACTCAGATCAGCTCATGTCTTAGTTATTTGCACATTACTAGGGCCGTAGTAAAAGATTAACGTCACTAAATCAGACATATCTGTTGACCTAAAAAAAATTCAACACGGATAAATATTAAGAAAAAGGCAAACTAATATTTTTACCAAACCAACTAAAATTACCACATCTACCTGAAATATTACCCAAAGCTACCAGATAAACTAAAAATATTTGACAACTACATATTGTACCGAACCAACTATAAATTGGCAGTCCTAAATATATTACGCAAAGCTACCAGATCAACTAAAATAATACTATGGCAACGGACGTTGAATCTTACCCTTGAAGCGTGTGAAGAAATGACGAATGCCGGCCTTCAAGCACAGAAACGAACGACGACCACCTCCACCTCCACCACCACCACCACCACCACCACCTCCAGCTCCACCTCCACCTCGTTGTCCACCTCCACCTCCACAAGCACCACTATGAGCTACCCCATCAAGAGATCGAGGTTTCGCTCGCCTCCCCTAACCTTCTAGAATCAACCTATGGTGGAAAACGGGGAAGAAATCGGCTCAATATACGTGGGAAAATCTGGGGTTATTCGGGTTGAGAGAGAAATGAGGAAGAAGAGAAAATGAGAGGAGGAAAAAGATGTCCGGCACGAGGGGACGAGTAGGGGCTTCAGTCGGCTATGGTGAAGCCGATTGGGCCCTGTCGGCTGTGCCCAGGCCGACAGGAGAGGCCAGGTCGAGTGAGGTGTTCCACCCACTTATTGGTCGCCACGTGGCCGAGTGGCCACTTATCGGCTTCCACGTGGTCGACGGGGACCTGTCGGCTCTCTCGTGGCCGACTGGAAGCAGTCGGCTTCCCCAAGGCCGATTGGATTACATGTTTGCAATATTTTGAACTCACATAATATGTGAAGAATTTAATAATAAAAAGTAATATTTTGAAAAAAAAATAGCTATTAATTGTAGCAACATCTCTACAATCCTGCAATAAAATCTGGCAGTGGGTCATAACCCACCACCCAAGCGATATGTGACTTAACAAAGGGTGCAAAACTCTAAGATGATGTCGTCAAAAAGAAATTGACGCTGACACAATGATGCTGCTCTATCCAAGCACAAGTTAAATGTAAGTATATCACTCTCAAATTGAGTAGCAGAACTTCGTGCCAACTCCTTCAATAAGGAGGCAACATGCAGACGACAACATTTCGTGGTCTTTTCAGTATTCTAAATCATGCATGGGTCTCCACTTGGAAAGCAGAAACTTATAGTTGTCGACCAGTAATATTGCCATCCACCTCTCTTCTAGCATGCTCGCACAGAACAAGCTGGTCGAAGGATAATTTTGTCGGAAATGGGGATGCATGCCATCTCTTCTCTTCCCGCCACTTCCGCCCTACGCTCTCTTCGAACAACAACTAGCAGCCTCGCCACTAGGGATGCAACGCGGCCCCCTGCGAAAATGATAAGCCAATTCAAATCTATACCTTACCTATATACCTATACTAATTAAGCACTTTCTAGAAAATCCCACGTTAATCGGTAATTAGAAGCCGTTAATCTGGTGGGATCAAGTTATAACGATTAAGATCTTATTTTATAGCTTGCGATTTGATCTTTGGCTTTTACCTCATAGGAGTCCTTGCGATCTATCCCACACGCATGATTCTTCCACCATCGGCTGCCAAAAAAAACTGTATTGCAGCCTCTTGAATCGCCATCTCATCTACCGCATCATGTCAGACAAAAAAGAAGAGCAACATGAAGCGGCCTGTAGCGTTCCATCTGGTGCTCCAATCCACGTAAGGGCTCACTCAAATCCCAATCCAATCTCTCTCCAATCCTTACTGTCTATGCTCGCCATGTTTCTTCTGTTGGTTTTTTATGTTAGAGCAAATCACCCAGGAGCTGATGTACGTACGTGCACATCTTGCACGCATGCAAGCAGACAGGTTGTTTGATTGATGAGCAGTAGCAGTAGCTCATGTGAACGTGAGAAGCTAGCTTCAGCGGAATCGATTGATTCGTTTCTCGACGGGATCGGAACAACCCGCTCTTCCGACCGGATTGACTTACTCCGGCACTGTCATCGGAACTTCTGTGTAACTTGGCGATGGAAGAAATAGATCGGGAGAAGTTTGGCGATGGAGCGGCAAGGCGGCAACACACCGGATCACACTCAAACCCTATTTATGTTCATCCGTAAATCATGTGCCGCAGGCACGTAACCTTGCATCATTAATTCTCTTTTCTGTTATTCACCCTGATGAATTTATCCAAGCGCCCACAATAAATTTGATAGGCCTATGACGTCTCATCAAGATTTTTTTTTTTTTGATTTTGTACATGTAGTGCATAGGTCGTGATCAGATTGTGCATTCCAGGGAGTGAAGGAGAAGGAGAACCGGCCAGCTGAGGGGACCTGAATCATATTTGTTGCCAACCTGCGGCAAGCTAGGTAAGTAGCGTTCTCTACATCTAGAAATTGATCGCTATCAGCCAGTTTATTTTTCATAAGGAAGTGATTTAGATGTTTTATATATTTTATTCTACCATGTGATAAATCTCAGATTATCTGCATGTTTAACAAATAATCTCTATGTCCAGCATTAAGAAAAAAGTATGATGCCTTGGCATAACATATTTTCATGTACTTTTGACATTTAATATATTGTGAACTTCCTGGGTTTTTCAAAATCATGTCTAATAGTCTATAATATATGTTTTGGTGGATTTGTGAGATTTTAGTACTGTGGCATGTGCAAAACTTTAGATAGATGTATGGCATATCGAGTGATACATGACATTCTTTACACAGTTCATTTGTTTTATTTTGCAACAAATCTTGATATATGCTCTTTTTTATACACAATGTTCATAATAAAATTTACTGCAATTGTAACCATGGAATCTATGATCTCTTATTTTAATTTTAGTAATACATGTTATATTTCCATCACAATTCCAATATTTAGATGTTTATAGTTGACACTTGCAGAAAATATAATGAGGAGTTTTCATATATTCAAATGGAATATCAGACCAGTTTGATTTGAGGCGAAGGAAAGAGGCGAACTCTCAGCATGGTGACGGTTCTGCCGATGGAGATATAGCATGTCGGGAGAATAGAACTTATACACACGCAGTTTGGCACAAGGAGACACGAAGAAGTCTTCATATATTTCTAAAGTAGCATGGGCAAGGCAGCACCCTATTTTTGAACAAACTGTGTCCCATCCTCTGGGACATCTTCAGTTAATTGCTGAGCACTCCTGATCCAAACAGGGTTCATTATCTCTCTGCAGTCCGATCAACATGCATCATGTGCTAACAGCCATGGTGAAGATCAGCTCAATGATCTCGATTCATGTTGTGGTGTTACCTGACGGTGGTCATATGTCTCGATATCTTCCAAATACAGGCTTAAACTCAGATTATCTAATATGGATATATTAGCATTGTCTCACAATTAAATGAATATATGATGCCTAGAGTCTTAATATAATCATATGCTTATGACATGTAGCGCATAACGATTTCCTGTATTTTTCAGAACAATACAAAATAGAGTGTATAATTCGTTCTTGGTTTTTCTGGCCAGACCTGAAATATTGACGCAAGATTCAGAGTACATGTGGATCAGTATTTGGTGCCTACAATCCTATATCTTATGCGTAAATAATTCCAATAGCTTTTGTTAATTTTTTGTTTGAGTGTATTGTTTGCGGATATGCTGTGAAGGATCATGCATGCTAATAATTTTGGATAGCTGATATTTGTTTATATGTTTTCTTAGCGTTGCTCAAGCCTAATAATTCTCATTTTACTTATTGTTGTTAGTAAATAAATACATCAGTTTGTTGTCAATTTTATATGGTGTCTATGGAAAGGTAGATGAAGTGATCACGATAGTTTGTATTCAATTCAGGTATATACATTGACTCTTAATCTCATTCTGTCTACTGTTTTCATAGTAACAGCATAATGATGCGAAGGAATTTTGCTATATAGTTTAATATAAAAGGAGACATCTCAGTTTTTTCCTACTCAACTATGATATCAGTAGGGTTATAACAGATGATATGTCACAATCATTCACTTAATTTTCCTTTTTCTGCTCCATATATTTTTGTTATGGGAGGCTCATTCCAAGCATCCATGAACTTACGGGTTTTTTGTACTAATTCTTTAGGCACCAAATTACAATTTATAATTTACAACGCGTTTTTTGTCGCGCCGTTGGTTCAGCTATCCTCACCATACTATGACTAGATATTTTTGAACCCTTTGGTCGCCTCAATTGTGTCTAGCTGCACCATATCTGCCACTAGCACCCATGATGCCTCTTTCCTCGTCCATAGTATACCTTCATCATTAGGGCATCCTCCTCTTTGCTAAGGTTCTCTGCTTTCATCGCAGCCATGCTTGCTTGACAGAGTACTATCAACGTTGTTCTCTCCTCCATCTTATGATCCAGACTAGGCAACATATCAACACAACGTCGTCACCCCTGGCATCCAACTCAGCAAATAATATGTATGTAATTAATTGGATTCCCTCCATTGGTTGAAAATTTCCAATTTTGTGTAGCTTAGTCACGTGCCATTCATACATGCTGCACTTGAGCTTTGAGTAATCCATTTCTACTTATAGTTTTTTGCACCTTTTTGTTTTAGTTGAGTTCTTAAATGAACGGAGTGGTCAGCTTTGAGTTGGAGCACTTCATGTTTTCGGGCAACAGGAGTACCCATGTGTATTATAAGCTAATATATGATTGGTTGCTTTTATTTTAGGTACGTGATCATTGATTTGTATTTAATTGACACCTAAGCCACACTTTCAACAACAATCAAGGAAGTTTGAGATATTAGGTATGTTTATTAAACGAGAAGGACAACTTTTGGGTTGTTGCAATGCAATCATCTTTTCTTTCAGGTATGTGATCATTAATTCATTATGATGAGTTTTACATTTGTGACTAGGGAATTCATGGTTTCTACAAGACTTAAGCAATTCAAATATTTGATATGGATTCTTAATGGTAATGAGACCCTAATAAGGGAATCTCTCTGTAGCAGATTTGCCTTATCATTCAAAAGTTCAATACGTTAAGAAAAACTCTTAGGTAAAACTGTGCATTTTTTGTAAATGTTTTTAAACCGCAATGTCTTACTACCTACATTCTAAATTTTTAAATGTAAAAAAAACAAGAGTGTGATCTTTGTGCACCCATGCACATTACACCCCCGGTGCACCTACGAGTAAAAACTTAGAAAAAATTATCAAAAGAATCTGAAATTTATGGATGTGATTTTGACCAAATTTAAGTGCTTGCAAAATTTGGTGGCCAAATGACATCCGATGAGCTCTAAACAAAAAAAAAGTTTGTGCTGAAAACATGTGAACAATAACGTGGGTGCAGAGCATCAGTTCTATTTCATTTTGTACCAAGATCATTTTATGTTTTTTTGTGAAAAAACTTTACAAGCTTCTAAAACATTTGCTCATAATCACATCCACGAAGTTTCAGATTTTTTTTTTTTGCTTCTGTTTTTATGAATTTAGTGTTCACTTTGAGGGTGCATCAAAGGTGGGTGGAATCACTAATTTCCCAAAAAAACAATTTATACATGTTTTCATACTAGCCCGTGCAAATGCACGGGTTGACGACTAGTTAAACTAATCCACTAATTTGAATTGCTTACCACATGTCTCACATGCTAATTAACCCCACTACATGTCTGTCTCTCGCGGGATGGATCGAGTGCCCCGCTTACACCGGCCACCATATCCCTACCATGGATATAAACCATCTGTGACCGAATGCAGCCCACCGTTCTCACGGCTTAGTCGACTATCGCCCCTCTAAAAGCGGTGTCTCCACTGCGAGGAAAAGCCACCACCCTGCCCTCGAAAAAAAATATTGGCACGTCGAGATTTGATTGACATACTTTGGACATCTATATTTCATGAGCAGCACATCCCGGCTTGTGATCAAGTAATTATTTCAGGCGACCAAAACAGGGTACTAATAGCTATGATTGCCTATGTATTTTTCTCATTTTATGGATATTTCGTTGGTGACAAAAGGATCTCGCCCTGTACGCTTTGAAGAGACCGGAACGCCTTAATAATAAAGAGATTATCTTGGTACCGTGTCCTCGACGATGGCCGGAGTTTCCTAGCTCTTGCTTGAACAGTGAGCAGTTTGTTAATATATTTTCAGCTTTCTGACAAAGAACGTAGCTGCAAAAGCAAGGGCACATCCGCGCCTATAAATGGGCATGCCTTTGGCACCGAAAAATGCAATATTACTGCAGCCCCAGCGCCTAGATTAGATCTCACCATTACATACAGTGGCCAACCTCGCCTTCTGCCGATCCTCTCTGGATTGAGACCGTAGCCAAAGCCCCTGGTCCAATACTCGGCGAACGACTACATACATCATCGCCATCTTCTCGGCCAAAGACCACTGCAGAAGGAGTAAAATCGTTAATTGTACGTTTACTCAATAGTCTGAGAAAATTGCCTCCACACACTCGACCGCTCCAGGCAACCGTGAAGGGGGCCGCTCCGGGGATGGCCGCGGCGAGCGCCACCAGCTTCTTGACCGGAGGCCAACGGCGGAAAGGGGGGCGGTTCTGGGCTCTGATGGATCACTCCGAGGAGGAGTCCGACAACGACGATCTAGATCCGGGGACGATCTCACCTACTTCATCAGACAAGATATGCAAGGCACTCCAGGAAGGTGAGTCAGAGGAATCGATTGTCGGCCATTTAGACTCGTTCGTTTCGCAGGAGGACCCAGCATGGCATGGCTTGCCGGAGACAGAGAAGAACAAAGTGGTGCGACGGCTTGTCCATCGCCGGACCTCCAAGACAGCGCTTCGGCCATGGATCGGACCAATACCTAAGGTACGATTGCCTAAACCTACGCTACCAGATTTCATTGATGCATCATCTTGGAAGGTAGTACAACGGAGACAAAAGAGGAGGGATCCGGCCATCCCCAGGGAGTCACTGGCAATCGGTCAGGTAACCACGATCCGCGATCAGAGGATCGTGAGTTTGAATCGTCTACTGGGCGCTAATGGGCCGCATACCGACGTGGTCGAGTTGGACTGTCATAGGGCTGGGTATGTGGCCCAGCTAACAGGCCCACTAGCCACGGTCGAGTCGTCCAGTACGACTAACTCAGCAGCGACGCTGACGACAACTCCTAGGGTTTTTGTCGTGCCGGGGTTTCCTTCTCTCGGTCCGGGGAGAGCGGGCCGAGTACGCGCGCCGGCGGCTTCTTCGTCCACGCAGGGCACCATCATGGCTGGCCGCGGTGCTCCGGCAGGACGAACGGGGGCTCCGGCAGCAAGGCTGCATCGGCCTCCAAACCCGCCAGCGCAGGCAGGAAGGGAGGAAGGAGCCGACGAAACAGCTGGCCAAGGGGCCGGGCGCGGGCGGGACTACTGGTCCGCTGGGAGAGGCGGTGCCTCCCAGCATGATCGCCGCGGGCATTGGGGCGACGACGGCTATAATGCGTATGGTGATGGCATCCATCGGGGTTCGTCCTCGACGGGTGGCGGTATGCTTCACGGTGCTGGTCATGGCTTCGATGGTCCGCCGGGGCCCTTTGTACAAGGGGCGTCGGGTCCGACTAATAGGCAAAGGCACTGGTTCCGCCCGAGGGGCGGAGGACAGGGAAGAGGCCGCGGACCTCCACCACCACTGCCGCCTGCGGAGGCTCCGGCCAACACATGGAGTGGAGGCGCCACCAACACGGGACACGCCGCATCAACAGCTGGCGGGAGCTGGGTCTACTCCCGTGTTGAGGGGGGAAGCGGCTAAGGTCGTGAAGGACTTAGCTGCAGTCCAAGTTCCCAATAAGGGGATTAACACTCATGACGTGCCTAATGATACTGAGGTGTCCGACAAAGCCGAAGGCGAAAGAACTACCAAGTGGGCTAGGAAGAAAGAGAAGATGTCGTGCTACCGATGCGGTGGCCCGGGACACTTCGCTACGGAGTGCAAGGTCGAGTTGTGTGACATATGCAGAAAACCTAAGCATGATACAGGGGATTGCCCGTTTCTTCTAGGGCCTAAGCCTATGGTTAACATATACGGTGTCTGCTGTCAGGAACTGATGTTCTTCGAGTCCTCCAGGTCATCTTCAACGGCGCCCATTCCGGAGAGTTCCTGGACTGGGGTTGTTCGTGTTACTCGTGGAAGGATGACGTTTGAACAGGTACTGCAGCGCCTACGAGAGTTGGTGCCCGCGACATTCCAGTGGGACTTGGTCAGTCTAGAGGATC
Organism: Hordeum marinum; assembly: GCA_022496015.1. NCBI lineage: Eukaryota > Viridiplantae > Streptophyta > Magnoliopsida > Poales > Poaceae > Hordeum > Hordeum marinum. Next base: position 406,256,777 of record CM039676.1, on the reverse strand, counting down.
AGGTGTTCAGGGTGGATTTTCCCACCAAGGAGGATCTTGGGCGCCTGCTGACTTTTGGAATGAGCAAGGTTCCAAACAGTCCATGTGCGCTTGAGTTTGAACCGTGGACATGCCAAGAGCCAGTAGGAATCCCTTTACCACATCTTTGGATTCATCTTTCGGGGGCACCCCAGGTGGCACTAGATGATGTCAGGATTACTTGGAGCCTTGGCTCACTTATTGGTAAGACGGAGAAGGTGGACATGCCTTTCACACGTGCCAATGGAGTGGCTCGTTTATTTGTGAGTGTTGTTAGTATTGAGCATATTCCAGACTCGGTCAGATGGGTTTATGATGGTAAGTCCTACATGTTGGATATTGAGATCGAGGAGAATGCTGAGTTTCAAGACTTGACAAGGAAGGTGGACATGGATACTGATGAGGGTAATGGTGGGGATGGGCTGCTGCGGAAGGAGGGACCGATGAGTGCTTAGAGGAGAACGGGTGCTACGCCGCCGGCCAAGAAGGCAGACACGGCGGAAGGTAGTGACCGGCCCCATGGTTCTTCTTCCACCCAGCAGGTGCAGTTTGGTTCGTTTGGCACATTTTTGGCCCCAAGCAAGTTGTGGGGGTCGAGGGTTGACAGTGAGGACCCGGTGGAACACGAGCTGCCGCCCGTTTCACTCACGGGCCCGATATCACCACCGGCAACCCCACCTCCGTCGCTATCGTCGCCATCAGTGAAAATGGGGGATAAGAATGCGTTGCTATATCCTGTTGAGTCAGCTAAGGCGGGTTCTATTACATCTCGGGCTCCCGATCATGCAAAGCTTGTGGTCGGAGGGGAGACTTTCAGAGGTGTTGGGTCGGACCATGCGACTCCCGCTGGCAGCGCTGGACCGGTGAGCACGGGACTGGTGTCTATAGGGGCTGACCCTACTCCTGTCGATCTGGCGACTGGGGGACGGCCGGGGACGGCATATGCAGCTACTCGGCACTATGGCGCGAGGCCGTCGACAGGTGGTCGCATGGCTGGAGGCGCCATGAGGACCGCTAGAACCGGTCAGGGTGAGGACATGCGGCCGACGGTGGTCAACCTCCCGACTGACGATGCCTAGCAGAGGCCTACAGAGGGCTGCACGAAAGTTGACGGCATATACGAGCCATCGATGGTGGCGGGTGACCACACGGTCCAGCAAGGGGCAGGAGGCCCATTGCCCACTGGGCCTTCAACCACGGAAGTGGTCGCCTACGGTGGCATTCAAGGTCCGGCTACTGGCGATAGGCGGTCAAGTCGACGCCTTCAGGAGCAGCCGGACGCAGACGACCTACTGATGGGCCGTGCTATGAGGGCGGCTAAGATGCGCGATATCGAGGCCATGACAAGTATGACCGTTAATACGACCTGTTCAATATTGCACTTTTCAGATACAGATATTGTTTCAAATGCAAATTTGTTAGGGGTATCTTTGGGTAGCAATGGAAAAGAGGTTTCTAATTCAATTAATAACCTGTTAGACTTAGAGGTTGAGAGAGCCACGATCATGTTGCGTAAGATTGCATCCGTAAAGCCTATGAACGATGATGAGATTAATGAGCGAGGGATGGATGACATGGAATGTCTATGTGAAGACCTTGTTCCTCCATCACTAGTAGTTGAGGACGATGAGAACATAAGTACGGAGGGGTATGTGGCCCCACCGGAACTAAATGGGGTTTCTCTCCCAGCACCTGGCTATGTGGACCGGGATGCGGTCCTTGAAAGACCCCAAAGATCTTGGAAGAGGAAAGTATACCCAGTGTCGACAGTTCGCCGGAGTGCTAGATTCAAGACTGCAAAGAAATTCCACGATGGAATATGAAAGGCATATTCTGGAATAGCAGAGGTCTTGGAGACTTGGCTAAAAGGAGATTTCTTGCATAAGCAACAATCGAGCACAAGCTGGACTAGCATTATTGGAAACGGGTAGAGACAACTTTACCTCCTAGTTTCTTAGCACGATTTCGGGTGGTGCTGATTTTGACTGGCAGTGCTTACCCCCAAGAGGAAGATTCGAAGGGATCTTACTTGGGGTACGATGCGAGACCCTGGAAGTACGGTGTGGTTTTGGGGGACTTTGCAGTCAAGTTTAGAGTACGGTCCAAAGAGGATGGGTTCCTTTGGGCGCTAGTGGTTGTGTACGGTGCGGCGCAGCCAGAATTCAAAATGGACTTCCTAGCAGACTTGGTTCGCATATGTGGGAACAAGAGGCTACCAATCCTAGTGGGTGGTGACTTTAATATCATCAGGCGTAGAGATGAAAAAATAATGACAACTTTGATGGCAGATGGTCATTCATGTTTAATACTATCATCGAAAGCCTGGATCTAAGGGAGATAGAATTCACAAGCCAAAAATTCACGTGTGCTAACTCGTTACCTAAGCCAACCTTCGAGAAATTGGATAGAGTCCTAACCAGTGTAGAATGGGAGCAGAAATTCCCACGAGTGACAGTTCGAGCATTGCCAAGGGTGATCTCGGGCCATACCCCATTATTGTAGACTTCGGAGGGGCGACCCATGTGGGCAACAAAGATGCTTTCTCGTTTGAGTTGGCATGGTTCGAACGAGAAGGCTTCATTGACCTCATAGCGAGAGAATGGGGGCTAGTTTCCGGGGGTGGTTCTAATATTGACAGATGGCAGAATAAGATTCGGCATCTAAGACAATTTCTTCGAGGTTGGGTGAAGAACAAGAGCGGAGCCTATAAACTCAAAAAAGCAAAAGCTTATGGAGCTGATTGATCGCCTTGACATCAAGGCTAAAACCGTGTTGTTGGATGACAATGAGAGAGCATCCAAAGCGGAAGCAAAACTTGATCTTAAGAAAATGCTTAGAGAAGAGGAGCTAAAATGGGCCCTAAGAGCAAAAGTGAGACAAGTTATGGATGGAGATGATAATACGCAATTTTCCCATCTTATCTCCAATGGAAACATAGAAAGAAGAGAATCTATCAGCTAGAATAGGACGAGGGTACAATCGTTGGGCAAGATAACCTAAAGTTGTACATCTCCGAATATTATAAGAAATTGTTCAGGCCACCGGAGGATAACACGATGACCATGGATGAACAGTTTGTCGGTGATATTCCTCAACTCCGGACGGACGAGAATGAGATATTAGCTGCACCATTCACAGAGAAAGAGGTGTTCGATGCTATTGCGCAGATGAAGCATAATAAGGCTCCCGGACCGGATGGGTTTCCAGCTGAATTCTATAAGAAATGTTGGCATATTATCAAAGGTGATCTTTTGCCAATGTTTCATGATTTGTTCAACGGGCACTTAAAGTTATACCATCTTAACTTTGGGACTATCACGTTGTTGCCAAAGAAGGAGGGGGTGGTGCCTATTGAACAATTCAGACCTATATGCTTACTGAATGTAAGTTTTACAATTTTCACAAAAGCTGGAACAAACAGGCTAACGCAGATCGCGCACACAGTGGTGCAACCGAGCCAATCTGCGTTCATGCCTGATCGTAATATTCTGGAGGGAGTGGTTGTGCTCCATGAAACCCTTCACGAAACTCATTCGAAGAAACTAGATGGGGTTATCTTCAAAGTGGATTTCGAGAAGGCATATGATAAAGTTAAATGGCCTTTCCTTCAACAAGCATTACATATGAAGGGGTTTGATGAGCTATGGAGAAAGCAAGTCGAATCCTTCATACAAAAAGGGAGTGTTGGGATTAAAGTGAATGACGACATGGGTCGTTTTTTCCAAACTCAAAAGGGGCTTCGACAGGGAGACCCAATGTCCCCTATCCTATTCAATGTTGTCGCAGATATGCTTGCTGTTTTGATAGGAAGGGCTAAACAGGAAGGCCTTATAGGTGGGTTAGTGCCCCATTTAGTCGATGATGGGGTGTCAATCCTACAATATGCAGATGACACTATTCTGTTCATGGAGCATGATATAGTTAAAGCCAGAAATATGAAACTCATTCTCTGCTTATTTGAACAATTGTCAGGTTTGAAAATCAATTTTCATAAGAGCGAATTGTTCTACTTTGGGAGAGCCAAAGAGGAACAAGAGAATTATAAATAGTTGTTTGGATGTAAATTGGGTACATTGCCGTTTAGCTACCTGGGCATACCTATTCATCATCACAAATTATCAAATCAAGAATGGAAGAGGATAGAGGATCGATTCGAGAAGAAGCTTAGCTGCTGGAAGGGCAAGCTGTTATCTTATGGAGGAAGGTTAATTTTGATTAACTCGGTTCTCACGAGCATGCCGATGTTCCTCTTGTCCTTCTTTGAGGTACCAGTAGGGGTACGGAAAAGACTAGACTTTTATCGATCCCATTTCTATTGGCACAGTGATGAGATTAAGAAAAAATATAGACTGACCTAGATGGGACATTATATGTCGACCCAAAGACCACGGAGGACTTGGAATTGAAAATCTTGAAGTCAAAAATAGATGTCTACTCAGCAAGTGGCTGTATAGATAATCGGTTGAGACTGAGGGCATGTGGGTAAAAATTCTGCGTAATAAGTACCTACACAACAAAACTTTGTCCCAAGTCATGGCTAGGCCGACTGATTCTCCATTCCGGAAAGGTTTGATGAAGGTCAAGCCTCAGTTTTTCCATAGAACGAAGTTCATTATTGGAAATGGTGTTGGGAGACATAGTAGTAAATCAAAAAAAATCCTACGTATCACCAAGATCTATCTATGGAGAAACCAACAACGAGTGGGAACAGATTGCATCTTCATACCTTTGAAGATCTCTAAGCGGAAGCGTTACAAGAACACGGTTGGTGGAGTCGTACTCGTAGCGATTCAGATCGCGGTGGATTCCGATCTCAGCGCCAAACAACGGCGCCTCCGCGTTCAACACACGTGCAGCCCAGTGACGTCTCCTATGCCTTGATCCAGCAAGGAGGAAGGAGAGGTTGAGGGAGAGCTCCGGCAGCACGACGGCGTGGTGACGGTGGAGCTACGTGGACTCGGGCAGGGCTTCGCCAAGCGCTACGGAGAACGAGGAAGAGGAAGGGTAGGGCTGCGCCGAGAGAGAGACAAGTCGTCTCTCAAATCAGCCCAAACCCTTGCATATATATAGGAGGAGGGAGAGGGAGGGCTGCCTTGGCCCCTCCTCCAAGGAGGAGAACTTCAGCCGAAGCTAGGGAAGAGTCCACCTCCCACAAGGGAGGTGGATCTCCCTCCTTTCAATCTCATTTTGCCTTATCCCTTGATCTCTAGCCGCATGGGCCTTTCTAGAAGGTCTTGGCCAGACCAATAAGGGCTGGCACACCTCCTCTAAGGGCCCACAAAGTCCTATGGTCGTCACACCCCTCCTGGGGGTCCTCCGGCACCCTCCCGACACTCCCGGTACACTACCGATGAGCCCGAAATCATTCCGATGACCAAAACTAGACTTCCTATATATCAATCTTTACCTCCGGACCATTCCGGAGCTCCTCGTGGCGTCCGGGATCTCATCCGGGACTCCGAACAACCTTCGATAATCACGTATACCATTTCCCTATAACCCTAGCGTCATCGAACCTTAAGTGTGTAGACCCTACGGGTTCGGGAGACATGTAGACATGACCGAGACACCTCTCCGGTCAATAACCAACAGCGGGATAAGGATACCCATGTTGGCTCCCACATGCTCCACGATGATCTCATCGGATGAACCACGATGTCGGGGATTCAATCAATCCCGTATATAATTCCCTTTGTCTATCGGTGTGATACTTGCCCGAGATTCGATCATCGGTATCTCTATACCTTGTTCAATCTTGTTACCGGGAACTCTCTTTACTCGTTCCGTAATACATCATCCCGTGACTAAATCCTTAGTCACATTTAGCTCATTATGATGATGTCTTATCGAGTGGGCCTAGAGATACCTCTCCGTCACACGAAGTGACAAATCCCAGTCTCGATTCATGCCAACCCAACAGACACTTTCGGAGATACCCATAGTGCACCTTTATAGCCACCCAGTTACATTGTGAAGTTTGGCACACCCAAAGCATTCCTACGGTATCCGGGAGTTGCAAAATCTCATGGTCTAAGGAAACGATACTTGACATTGAAAAGCTTTCGCAAACGAACTACACGATCTTGTGCTATGCTTAGGATTGGGTCTTGTCCATCACATCATTCTCCTAATGATGTGATCCCGTTATCAATGACATCCAATGTCCATGGTCATGAAACCGTGACCATCTATTGATCAACGAGCTAGTCAACTAGAGGCTCACTAGGGACATGTTGTGGTCTATGTATTCATACATGTATTACGGTTTCCGGTTAACACAATTATAGCATAAACAATAGACAATTATCATGAACTAGGAAATACAATAATAACCATTTTATTATTGCCTCAAGGGCATATTTTCAATAGTCTCCCACTTGCACTAGAGTCAATAATCTAGTTACATTGTGATGAATCGTACACCCATAGCATTCTGATGTTGATCATGTTTTGCTCGTGAGAGAGGTTTAGTCAACGGATCTGCGACATTCATATCCGTATGCACTTTACAAATATCTAGATCTCCCTCTTGAATGTAATCACGGATGGAGTTGACGCGGCGCTTGATGTGTCTTGTCTTCTTGTGAAACCTAGGCTCCTTCGCAAGGGCAATAGCTCCAGTGTTGTCACAGAATAGAGTCATCGGGCCCAACGCACTTGGAATTACTCCTAGGTCGGTGATGAACTCCTTCATCCAGACTCCTTCCTTTGCTGCTTCCGAAGCAGCTATGTACTCCGCTTCACATGTAGATGCCGCCACAACGCTTTGCTTGCTGCTGCACCAACTGACTGCCCCTCCGTTCAAAACATACATGTATCCGGTTTGCGACTTGGAGTCGTCTGGATCTGTGTGGAAGCTAGCATCGACGTAACCCTTTACGACGAGCTCTTCGGCACCTCCATATACGAGAAACATGTCCTTTGTCCTTTTTAGGTACTTCAGGATATTCTTGACCGCTGTCCAGTGTTTCGCTCCAGGATCACTTTGGTACCTCCCTACCAAACTTATGGCAAGGTTCACATCAGGTCTGGTACACAACATGGCATACATAATAGAGCCTATGATTGAAGCATAGGGGATGACACTCATCTCTTCTCTATCCTTTGCTATGGTCGGGCACTGAGTCGTACTCAATCTCACACCTTGTAACACAAGCAAGAAGCCCTTCTTGGACTGATCCATATTGAACTTCTTCAATATCTTGTCAAGGTATATGCTTTGCGAAAGACCTATGAGGCATCTCGATCTATCTCTATAGATCTTAACACCTAATATGTAAGCAGCTTCTCCAAGGTCCTTCATTGAAAAACACTTATTCAAGTAGGCCTTTACACTTTCCAAAAGTTCTATATCATTTCCCATTATCAGTATGTCATCCACATATAATATGAGAAATGCTACAGAGCTCCCACTCACTTTCTTGTAAATACAGGGTTCTCCATAAACCTATATAACCCCAAACGCTTTAATCACCTCATTAAAGCGAATGTTCCAACTCCGAGATGCTTGCACCAGCCCATAGATGGAGTGCTGGAGCTTGCTTACTTTGTTAGCATCTTTAGGATCGACAAAACCTTCCGGCTGGATCATATACAGTTCTTCCTTAAGGAAACCATTAAGGAATGTCGTTTTGACGTCCATTTGCCAGATCTCATAATCATAAAATGCGGTAATTGCTAACATGATTCGGACAGACTTCAGCATCGCTACGGGTGAGAAAGTCTCATCGTAGTCAATTCCTTGAACTTGTCGATAACATTAGCGACAAGCCGAGCCTTATAGACGGTTACATTACCATCCGCGTCAATCTTCTTCTTAAAGATCCATTTATTTTCAATGGCTCGCTTATCATCAGGCAAGTCCACCAAAGTCCATACTTTGTTCTCATAAATGGATCCTATCTCGGATCTCATGGCCTCAAGCCATTTGTTGGAATGCAGGCCCGCCATTGCTTCTTCATAGTTCGAAGGTTCACTGTTGTCCAACAACATGATCTCCAGGACAGGGTTGCCATACCACTCTGGTGCGGAACGTGTCCTAGTGGACCTTCGACATTCAACAGTAACTTGATCTGAAGTTTCATGATCCTCATCATTAACTTCCTCTCCAGCCGGTGCAGGCTCCACAGAAACAACTTCATGTGCTGTGCTACTCTCCGGTTCGAGTGGAGGTACAATTACCTCATCAAGTTCTATTTTCCTCCCACTTACTTCTTTCGAGAGAAACTCTTTCTCGAGAAAGGATCCATTCTTGGCAACAAAGACTTTGCCCTCGGATCGTAGGTAGAATACCCAATAGTCTCTTTGGGATATCCTATGAAGACGCACTTTTCGGCTTTGGGTTTGAGCTTCTCAGGTTGAAGTTTCTTCACATAAGCATCGCATCCCCAAACTTTTAGAAATGACAGCTTAGGTTTCTTTCCAAACCATAATTCATACGGTGCGTCTCAACGGATTTTGACGGTGCCCTATTTAAAGTGAATGCGGCTGTCTCTAATGCATATCCCCAAAATGATAGCGGTAAGTCGGTAAGAGACATCATAGATTGTACCATATCTAATAGAGTGCGATTACGACGTTCAGACACACCATTTCGCTGAGGTGTGCCAGGCGGCGTGAGTTGTGAAACAATTCCACATTTCCTAAGGTGTGTGCCAAACTCGTGACTTAAATATTCTCCGCCATGATCAGATCGTAGGCACTTTATTTTCCTGTCACGTTGATTCTCTACCTCACTCTAAAATTCCTTGAACCTTTCAAAAGTTTCAGACTTATGTTTCCTTAAGTAGACATACCCATATCTACTCAAGTCATCAGTGAGGGTGAGAACATAACGGTAGCCACCACGAGCCTCGACACTCATTGGACCGCATACATCGGTATGTATTATTTCCAACAAGTCAGTTGCTCGCTCCATTGTTCCAGAGAACGGAGTCTAGGTCATCTTGCCCATGAGGCATGGTTCGCACGTGTCAAATGATTCGAAATCAAGAGACTCCAAAAGTCCATCAGTATGGAGCTTCTTCATGCGTTTGACACCAATATGACCAAAGTGGCAGTGCCACATGTAAGTGGGACTATCGTTATCAACCTTACACTTTTTGATACTCACACTATGGACATGTGTAACATCACGTTCGAGATTCATCAAAAATAAACCATTGACCAGCGGGGCATGATCATAAAACATTTCTCTTGTATAAATAGAACAACCATTATTCTCAGATTTGAATGAGTAGCCATCTCGCACAAGCAAGATCCAGATACAATGTTCATGCTCAAAGCTGGTACTAAATAACAATTATTAAGGTTTAACACTAATCCCGAAGGTAGATGTAGAGGTAGCGTGCCGACGGCGATCACATCGACCTTGGAACCATTCCCGATGCGCATCATCACCTCGTCCTTTGCCAGCCTCCGCTTATTCTGTAGCTCCTGCTTGGAGTTACAAATGTGAGAAACTGCACCGGTATCAAATACCCAGGAGCTACTACGAGCGCTGGTTAGGTACACATCAATAACAAGTATATCACATATACCTTTAACATTGACGTCCTTCTTATCTGCTAAGTACTTGGGGCAGTTCCGCTTCCAGTGACCGGTACCCTTGCAATAAAAACACTCAGTTTCAGGCTATGGTCCATTCTTGTTCTTCTTCTTCCCGGCAACTTGCTTACCGGGCGCGGCAACAGCTTTGCCGTCCTTCTTGAAGTTCTTCTTACCCTTGCCTTTCTTGAAACTAGTGGTCTTATTTACCATCAACACTTGATGCTCCTTTTTGATCTCGACCTCTGCTGATTTCAGCATCGAGTACAACTCAGGAATGGACTTCTCCATCCCTTGCATGTTGTAGTTCATCACAAAGCTCTTGTAGCTAGGTGGAAGCGACTGGAGGATTCTGTCAATGACCGAGTCATCCGGGAGATTAACTCCCAGCTGAGTCAAGCCGTTGTGTAGCCCAGACATCTTGAGGATGTGCTCACTGACAGAACTATTCTCCTCCATCTTACAGCTGAAGAACTTGTTGGAGACGTCATATCTCTCGACCCGGGCATGAGCTTGGAAAACCAGTTTCAGCTCTTGGAACATCTCATATGCTCCGTGTTGCTCAAAACGCTTTTGAAGCCCCGGTTCTGAACTGTAAAGCATGCCGCACTGAACAAGGGAGTAATCATCGCAGCGAGAATGCCAAGCATTCACAACATCTTGCTCTGCTGGGAGTGTTGGAAATATGCCCTAGAGGCAATAATAAAATGGTTATTATTGTATTTCCTAGTTCATGATAATTGTCTGTTATTCATGCTATAATTGTGTTAACCGGAAACCGTAATACATGTGTGAATACATAGACCACAACGTGTCCCTAGTGAGCCTCTAGTTGGCTAGCTCGTTGATCAATAGATGGTCACGGTTTCATGACCATGGACATTGGATGTCGTTGATAACGGGATCACATCATTAGGAGAATGATGTGATGGACAAGACCCAATCCTAAGCATAGCACAAGATCGTGTAGTTCGTTTGCTAAAGCTTTTCAATGTCAAGTGTCGTTTCCTTAGACCATGAGATTGTGTAACTCCCGGATACCGTAGGAATTCTTTGGGTGTGCCAAACGTCACAACGTAACTGGGTGGCTATAAAGGTACGCTACGGGTATCTCCGAAAGTGTCTGTTGGGTTGACACGAATCGAGACTGGGATTTGTCACTCCGTGTGACGGAGAGGTATCTCTGGGCCCACTCGGTAAGACATCATCATTATGAGCTCAATGTGACTAAGGAGTTAGTCACGGGATGATGTATTAAGGAACGAGTAAAGAGACTTGTCGGTAACGAGATTGAACAAGGTATGGGGATACCGACGATCGAATCTCGGGCAAGTACCATACCGATAGACAACGGGAATTGTATACGGGATTGATTGAATCCTTGACATCGTGGTTCATCCGATGATATCATCGTGGAGTACGTGGGAGCCAACATGGGTATCCAGATCCCGTTGTTGGTTATTGGCCGGAGAGGTGTCTCGGTCATGTCTACGTGTCTCCCGAACCCGTAGGGTCTACACACTTAAGGTTCGATGACGCTAGGGTTATAGGGAAATAGTGTACGTGGTTACCGAAGGTTGTTCGGAGTCCCGGATGAGATCCCGGACGTCACGAGGAGTCCCAGAATGGTCCGGAGACGAAGATTGATATATAGGAAGTGAGGTTTTGGTTACCGGAAGTGTTCCGGGTGTCTCCAGTAGTGTACCGGGACCACCGGAAGGGTTCCGGGGGTCCACCAAGTGGCCCACCTGCCCCGGAAGGTTCCATGGGCCAAGAGTGGGAGGGAGCAAGCCCCTAGGTGGGCTGGTGCGCCTCCCACCCCAGCCCAAGGCGCAGCAAGGGTGGAAGAGGGCAAACCCTAGGCTTAGATGGGCCTTAAGGCCCACCCTAGGGCGCCTCCACCTCTCCTTGCCCTAGCCGCCGGCCAGATGGGTTTCTGGAGGCTGCCGCCACCCCTGGGGTGGAACCCTAGGGCACAGCACCTCTCCTCCCCTCCTCCTACATATAGTGGAGGTATTTGGGGCTGCACAACACACGAGTTCATCTCCTCCCTGGTGCAGCCCTACTCCTCCCTCTCCTCGTTTCTCCGTAGTGCTTAGCGAAGCTCTATCGGAATACCACGCAGCTCCACCGTCACCACGCCGTCGTGCTGCCAGAGCTCTCCCTCAACCTCTCCTCCCTCCTTGCAGGATCAAGGCGTAGGAGACGTCACCGGGCTGCACGTGTGTTGAACGCGGAGGTGCCGTCCGTTCGGCACTTGATCGGATCTACCGCGATCTGAATCGCTGCGAGTACGACTCCATCAACCGCGTTCTAGCAACGCTTCCACTTAGCGATCTTCAAAGGTATGAAGATCCAATCTCTCCCCGCTCGTTTGCTGGTTTCTCCATAGATAGATCTTGGTGACACGTAGGAAAATTTTGATTTACTACTACGTCTCCCAACAGTGGCATCATGAGCTAGGTCTATGCGTAGAATCTATGCATGAGTAGAACACAAAGCAGTTGTGGGCGTCGATTTTGTTAATATGCTTGCCGTTACTAGTCTTATCTTGATTCGACGGTATTGTGGGATGAAGCGGCCCGGACCAACCTTACACGTACGCTTACGTGAGACCGGTTCCACCGCCTGACATGCACTAGTTGCATAAGGTGGCTAGCGGGTGTCTGTCTCTCCCACCTTAGTCGGATTGGATACGATGAAAAGAGTCCTTATGAAGGGTAAATAGCAATTGGCATATCACGTTGTGGTTTTGGCGTAGGTAAGAAACGTTCTTGCTAGAAACCTATAGCAACCACATAAAAACTTGCAACTACAAATTAGAGGACGTCTAACTTGTTTTTGCAGCATATGCCTTGTGATGTGATATGGCAAGAAGGATGTGATGTGATGCATTGTGATGTATGAGATTGATCATGTTCTTGTAATAGGGTTCACGACTTGCATGTCGATGACTATGACAACCGGCAGGAGCCATAGGAGTTGTCTTATATTATTGTATGACATGCGTGTCAATCATAAACGCCATGTAATTACTTTACTTTATTGCTAAGCGTTAGCCATAGTAGTAGAAGTAATAGTTGGCGAGACAACTTCATGAAGACACAATGATGGAGATCATGATGATGGAGATCATGGTGTCGTGCCGGTGACAATGATGATCATTGTGCCCCGAAGATGGAGATCGTAGGAGCAAGATGATATTGGCCATATCATGTCACTATATTGATTGCATGTGATGTTTATCATGTTTACATCTTATTTGCTTAGAACGACGGTAGTAAATAAGATGATCTCTCAATAAAATTTCAAGAGAAGTGTTCACCCTAACTGTGCACCGTTGCTAAGGATCGTTGTTCCGAAGCACCACGTGATGATCGGGTGTGATAGGTTCTAACGTTCGCATACAACGGGTGTAAGCCAAATTTACACACGCGAAACACTTAGGTTGACTTGACGAGCCTACCATGTACAGACATGGCCTCGGAACATGGAAGACCGAAAGGTCGAACATGAGTCGTATAGAAGATACGATCAACATGAAGATGTTCACCATGGATGACTAGTCCGTCTCACGTGATGATCGGACACGGGCTAGTTGACATGGATCATGTATCACTTAGATGACTAGAGAGATGTCTATCTGAGTGGGAGTTCATTGAATAATTTGATTATGTGAACTCGATTATCATGAACTTAGTCTAAAAATTGCCTTTAATATCTATATTGTAGATCCAATGGCCAACGCAAATGTCAACCTCAATTTCAACGCGTTCCTAGAGAAAACCAAGCTGAAAGATGATGGAAGCAACTATGCGGACTGGGTGCGTGGCTTGAGGATCATCCTCATAGCTTCCAAGAGATTGTATGTCCTTGATGCACCGCTAGGTGACCCACCCATTCTCCCAGCGGACCAAGACGTTACGAACGCTTGGCAGTCGCGCTGCGATGATTACTCCCTTGTTCAGTGCGGCATGCTTTACAGTTTAGAATCGGGGCTCCAAAAGCGTTTTGAGCAACACGGAGCATATGAGATGTTCCAAGAGCTGAAACTGGTTTTCCAAGCTCATGCCCGAGTCGAGAGATATGACATCTCCGACAAGTTCTTTAGCTGTAAGATGGAGGAGAACAGTTCTGTCAGTGAGCACATCCTCAAGATGTCTGGGCTTCACAACCGCTTGACTCAGGTGGGAGTTAATCTCCCGGATGACTCAGTCATTGACAGAATCCTCCAGTCGCTTCCACCTAGCTACAAGAGCTTTGTGATGAACTACAACATGCAGGGTATGGAGAAGTCCATTCCTGAGTTGTACTCGATGCTGAAATCAGCGAAGGTCGAGATCAAAAAGGAGCATCAAGTGTTGATGGTAAACAAGACCACTAGTTTCAAGAAAGGCAAGGGTAAGAAGAACTTCAAGAAGGACGGCAAAGCTGTTGCCGCGCCCGGTAAGCAAGTTGCCAGGAAGAAGAAGAACAAGAATGGACCCAAGCCTAAGACTGAGTGTTTCTATTGTAAGGGTACCGGTCACTGGAAGCGGAACTGCCCCAAGTATTTAGCGGATAAGCAGGATGGCAACATTAAAGGTATATGTGATATACTTGTTATTGATGTGTACTTGACCTGCGCTCGTAGTAGCTCCTGGGTATTTGATACCGGTGCAGTTGCTCACATTTGTAACTCCAAGCAGGAGCTGCGGAATAAGCGGAGGCTGGCCAAGGACGAGGTGACGATGCGCGTCGGGAATGGTTCCAAGGTCGATGTGATCGCCGTCGGCACGCTACCTCTACATCTACCTTCGGGATTAGTTTTAAACCTTAATAATTGTTATTTAGTACCAGCTTTGAGCATGAACATTGTATCTGGATCTCGCTTGATGCGAGATGGCTACTCATTTAAATCCGAGAATAATGGTTGTTCTATTTATATGAGAGAAATGTTTTATGCTCATGCCCCGCTGGTCAATGGTTTATTTTTGATGAATCTCGAACGTGATGTTACACATATCCATAGTGTGAGTACCAAAAAGTGTAAAGTTGATAACGATAGTCCCACTTACATGTGGCACTGCCGTCTTGGCCATATTGGTGTCAAACGCATGAAGATGCTCCATGCTGATGGACTTTTGGAGTCACTTGATTTCGAATCATTTGACACATGCGAACCATGCCTCATGGGCAAGATGACCAAGACTCCATTCTCCGGAACAATGGAGCGAGCAACTGACTTGTTGGAGATAATACATACCGATGTATGCGGTCCAATGAGTGTCGAGGCTCGCGGTGGCTACCGTTATGTTCTCACCCTCACTGATGACTTGAGCAGATATGGGTATGTCTACTTAATGAAACACAAGTCTGAAACCTTTGAAAGGTTCAAGGAATTTCAGAGTGAGGTAGAGAATCAACGTGACAGGAAAATAAAATGCCTACGATCTGATCGTGGCGGAGAATATTTAAGTCACGAGTTTGGCACACACCTTAGGAAATGTGGAATTGTTTCACAACTCACGCCGCCCGGCACACCTCAGCGAAATGGTGTGTCTGAACGTCATAATTGCACTCTATTGGATATGGTGCGATCTATGATGTCTCTTACCGACTTACCGCTATCATTTTGGGGATATGCATTAGAGACTGTCGCATTCACTTTAAATAGGGCACCGTCTAAATCCGTTGAGACGACACCGTATGAATTATGGTTTGGAAAGAAACCTAAGCTGTCGTTTCTAAAAGTTTGGGGATGCGATGCTTATGTGAAGAAACTTCAACCTGAAAAGCTCGAACCCAGAGCGGAAAAGTGCGTCTTCATAGGATATCCCAAAGAGACTATTGGGTATACCTTCTACCTACGATCCGAGGGAAAAGTCTTTGTTGCCAAGAATGGATCCTTTCTCGAGAAAGAGTTTCTCTCGAAAGAAGTAAGTGGAAGGAAAATAGAACTTGATGAGGTAATTGTACCTCCACTTGACCCGGAGAGTAGCGCAGCACATGAAGTAGTTTCTGTGGAGCCTACACCGGCTAGAGAGGAAGTTAATGATGATGATCATGAAGCTTTAGATCAAGTTGGTACTCGAAGGTCCACTAGGACACGTTCCGCACCAGAGTGGTATGGCAATCCTGTCTTAGAGATCATGTTGTTGGACAATGGTGAACCTTCGAACTATGAAGAAGCAATGGCGGACCCGGATTCCAACAAATGGCTTGAGGCCATGAAATCCGAGATAGGATCCATGTATGAGAACAAAGTATGGACTTTGGTGGACTTGCCTGATGATAAGCGAGCCATTGAAAACAAATGGATCTTTAAGAAGAAGACTGACGCAGACGGTAATGTGACCGCCTATAAAGCTTGGCTTGTCGCTAAAGGTTATCGACAAGTTCAAGGAGTTGACTACGATGAGGCTTTCTCACCCGTAGCGATGCTAAAGTCAGTTCGAATCATGTTAGCAGTTGCCGCATTTTATGATTATGAGATCTGGCAAATGGACGTCAAAACGGCATTCCTTAATGGCTTCCTCAAGGAAGAACTGTATATGATGCACCCGGAAGGTTTTGTCGGTCCTAAAGATGCTAACAAGGTATGCAAGCTCCAGCGCTCCATCTATGGGCTGGTGCAAGCATCTCGGAGTTGGAACATTCGCTTTAATGAGGTGATTAAAGCATTTGGGTTTGTACGGGTTTATGGAGAACCCTGTATTTACAAGAAAGTGAGTGGGAGCTCTATAGCATTTCTTATACTGTATGTGGATGACATGCTAATAATGGGAAATAATATAGAACTCTTGGAAAGTATAAAGGCCTACTTGAATAAGTGTTTTTCAATGAAGGACCTTGGAGAAGCTGCTTACATATTAGGTATTAAGATCTATAGAGATAGATCGAAACGCCTCATTGGTCTTTCACAAAGGACATACCTTGAAAAGATATTGAAGAAGTTCAATATGGATCAGTCCAAGAAGGGGTTCTTGCCTGTGTTGCAAGGTGTGAGATTGAGTACGACTCAATGCCCGACCACGGCAAAGGATAGAGAAGAGATGAGTGTCATCCCCTATGCTTCAGCCATAGGCTCTATCATGTATGCCATGCTGTGTACCAGGCCTGAAGTGAACCTTGCCATAAGTTTGGTAGGGAGGTACCAAAGTGATCCCGGAGCGGAACACTGGACAGCGATCAAGAATATCCCGAAGTACCTGAAAAGGACAAAGGACATGTTTCTCGTTTATGGAGGTGCCGAAGAGCTCGTCGTAAAGGGTTACGTCGATGCTAGCTTCGACACAGATCTGGACGACTCCAAGTCGCAAACCGGATACGTGTATATTTTGAATGGAGGGGCAGTGAGCTGGAGCAGCAGCAAGCAAAGCGTCGTGGCAGCATCTACATGTGAAGCAGAGTACATAGCTGCTTCGGAAGCAGCAAAGGAGGGAGTCTGGATGAAGGAGTTCATCACCGACCTAGGAGTGATTCCAAATGCGTCGGGCCCGATGACTCTACTCTGTGACAACACTGGAGCTATTGCCCTTGCGAAGGAGCCCAGGTTTCACAAGAAGACAAGACACATCAAGTGCCGTTTCAACTCCATCCGTGATTACATTCAGGAGGGAGACATAGATATTTGTAAAGTGCATATGGATCTGAATGTCGCAGATCCGTTGACTAAACCTCTCTCACGAGCAAAACATGATCAACACCAGAATGCTATGGGTGTTCGATTCATCACAATGTAACTAGATTATTGACTCTAGTGCAAGTGGGAGACTGTTGGAAATATGCCCTAGAGGCAATAATAAAATGGTTATTATTGTATTTCCTAGTTCATGATAATTGTCTGTTATTCATGCTATAATTGTGTTAACCGGAAACCGTAATACATGTGTGAATACATAGACCACAACGTGTCCCTAGTGAGCCTCTAGTTGGCTAGCTCGTTGATCAATAGATGGTCACGGTTTCATGACCATGGACATTGGATGTCGTTGATAACGGGATCACATCATTAGGAGAATGATGTGATGGACAAGACCCAATCCTAAGCATAGCACAAGATCGTGTAGTTCGTTTGCTAAAGCTTTTCAATGTCAAGTGTCGTTTCCTTAGACCATGAGATTGTGTAACTCCCGAATACCGTAGGAATGCTTTGGGTGTGCCAAACGTCACAACGTAACTGGGTGTCTATAAAGGTACGCTACGGGTATCTCCGAAAGTGTCTGTTGGGTTGACACGAATCGAGACTGGGATTTGTCACTCCGTGTGATGGAGAGGTATCTCTGGGCCCACTCGGTAAGATATCATCATTATGAGCTCAATGTGACTAAGGAGTTAGTCACGGGATGATTTATTACGGAACGAGTAAAGAGACTTGCCGGTAACGAGATTGAACAAGGTATGGGGATACCGACGATCGAATCTCGGGCAAGTACCATACCGATAGACAAAGGGAATTGTATACGGGATTGATTGAATCCTTGACATCGTGGTTCATCCGATGATATCATCGTGGTGTACGTGGGAGCCAACATGGGTATCCAGATCCCGCTGTTGGTTATTGGCCGGAGAGGTGTCTCGGTCATGTCTACGTGTCTCCCGAACCCGTAGGGTCTACACACTTAAGGTTTGATGACGCTAGGGTTATAGGGAAATAGTGTACGTGGTTACCGAAGGTTTTTCGGAGTCCCGGATGAGATCCTGGACGTCACGAGGAGTCCCAGAATGGTCCGGAGACGAAGATTGATATATAGGAAGTGAGGTTTTGGTTACCGGAAGTGTTCCGGGTGTCTCCAGTAGTGTACCGGGACCACCGGAAGGGTTCCGGGGGTCCACCAAGTGGGCCCACCTGCCCCGGAAGGTTCCATGGGCCAAGAGTGGGAGGGAGCCAGCCCCTAGGTGGTCTGGTGCGCCTCCCACCCTAGCCCAAGGCGCAGCAAGGGTGGAAGGGGGCAAACCCTAGGCTTAGATGGGCCTTAAGGCCCACCCTAGGGCGCCTCCACCTCTCCTTGCCCTGGCCGCCGGCCAGATGGGTTTCTGGAGGCTGCCGCCACCCCTGGGGTGGAACCCTAGGGCGCAGCACCTCTCCTCCCCTCCTCCTATATATAGTGGAGGTATTTGGGGCTGCACAACACACGAGTTCATCTCCTCCCTGGTGCAGCCCTACTCCTCCCTCTCCTCGTTTCTCCGTAGTGCTTAGCGAAGCTCTATCGGAATACCACGCAGCTCCACCGTCACCATGCCGTCGTGCTGCCGGAGCTCTCCCTCAACCTCTCCTCCCTCCTTGCTGGATCAAGGCGTAGGAGACGTCACCGGGCTGCACGTGTGTTGAACGCGGAGGTGCCGTCCGTTCGGCACTTGATCGGATCTACCGCGATCTGAATCGCTGCGAGTACGACTCCATCAACCGCGTTCTAGCAACGCTTCCGCTTAGAGATCTTCAAAGGTATGAAGATCCAATCTCTCCCCGCTCGTTTGCTGGTTTCTCCATAGATAGATCTTGGTGACACGTAGGAAAATTTTGATTTACTACTACGTCTCCCAACAGGGAGAAGGGGTGGGTCACCTAGTGGTGCATCCAGGACATACAATTTCGTGGAATCTATGAGGATGATCCTCAAGCCACGGACCCAGTCCGCATAGTTGCTTCCATCACCTTTCAGCTTGGTTTTCTCTAGGAACGGGTTGAAATTGAGGGTGACATTCGCGTTGGCCATTGGATCTACAATATAGACTGTAAAGAAAATTTTAGACTAAGTTCATGATAATTAAGTTCACATAATCAAATTATTTAATGAACTCCCACTTAGATAGACATCTCTCTAGTCATCCAAGTGACACATGATCCATGTCAACTAGCCCCTGTTCGATCATCACGTGAGACGGACTAGTCATCCATGCTGAATATCTCCATGTTGTTTGTATCTTCTATATGACTCATGTTCGACCTTTCGGTCTTCCGTGTTCCGAGGCCATGTCTGTACATGATAGGCTCGTCAAGTCAACCTAAGTGTATCGCATGTGTAAATCTGGCTTACACCCGTTGTATGCGAACGTTAGAGCCTATCACACCCGATCATCACGTGGTACTTCGGAACAACGATCCTTGCAACTACGCATAGTTAGGGTGAACACTTTTCTTGAAATTTTATTGAGAGATCATCTTATTTACTACCGTCGTTCTAAGCAAATAAGATGTAAACATGATAAACATCAAATGAAATCAATATAGTGACATGATATGGCCAATATCATCTTGCTCCTTTGATCTCCATCTTCGGGGCACCATGATCATCACTGGCACTGGCACGACACCATGATCTCCATCATCATGATCTCCATCATTGTGTCTTCATGAAGTTGTCTCGCCAACTATTACTTGTACTACTATGGCTAACGTTTAGCAATAAAGTAAAGTAATTACATGGCACTTATGATTGACACGCAGGTCATACAATAAAATAAGACAACTCCTATGGCTCCTGCCGGTTGTCATAAACATCGACATGCAAGTCGTGAATCCTATTACAAGAACATGATCAATCTCATACATCACAATGCATCACATCACATTCTTCGGCCATATCACATCACAAGGCATATGCTGCAAAAACAAGTTAGACGTCCTCTAATTTGTAGTTGCAAGTTTTTACGTGGCTGTTATAGGTTTCTAGCAAGAACATTTTTTACCTACGCCAAAACCACAACGTGATATGCCAATTGCTATTTACCCTTCATAAGGACTCTTTTCATCGAATCCAATCCGACTAAGGTGGGAGAGACAGACACCCGCTAGCCACCTTATGCAACAAGTGCATGTCAGGCGGTGGAACCAGTCTCACGTAAGCGCACGTGTAAAGTCGGTCCGGGCCGCTTCATCCCACAATACCGCCGAATCAAGATAAGACTAGTAGTGGTAAGCATATTAACGAAATCGATGCCCACAACAACTTGTGTTCTACTTGTGCATAGATTCTACGCATAGACCTAGTTCATGATGCCACTGTTGGGAGACGTAGTAGTAAATCAAAAAAAATCCTACGTATCACCAAGATCTATCTATGGAGAAACCAGCAACGAGTGGGGAGAGATTGCATCTTCATACCTTTGAATATCGCTAAGCGAAAGCGTAACAAGAACGCGGTTGGTGGAGTCATACTCGCAGCGATTCAGATCGCGGTGGATTCCGATCTCAGCGTCGAACAACGGTGCCTCCACGTTCAACACACGTGCAGCCGGGTGACGTCTTCTACGCCTTGATCCAGCAAGGAGGAAGGAGAGGTTGAGGGAGAGCTCCGGCAGCACGACGGCGTGGTGACGGTGGAGCTACGTGGACTCCGGCAGGGCTTCGCCAAGCGCTACGGAGAACGAGGAAGAGGAAGGGTAGGGCTGCACCGAGAGAGAGAGAAGTCGTGTCTCAAATCAGCCCAAACCCTTGCATATATATAGGAGGAGGGAGAGGGAAGGCTGCCTTGCCCCTCCTCCAAGGAAGAGAGCTTCGGCCGAAGCTAGGGAAGAGTCCACCTCCCACAAGGGAGGTGGATCTCCCTCCTTTCAAACTCCTTTTGCCTTATCCCTTGATCTCCAGCCGCATGGGCCTTTCTAGAAGGTCTTGGACAGCCCGATAAGGGCGGGCACACCTCCTCCAAGGGCCCACAAAGTCATATGGTCGTCACACCCCTCCCGGGGGTCCTTCGGCACCCTCCCGGCACTCCCGGTACACTACCGATGAGCCCGAAAACTTTCCGGTGACCAAAACTGGACTTCCTATATATCAATCTTTACCTCCGGACCATTCCGGAGATCCTCGTGATGACCGATATCTCATCCGGGACTCCGAACAACCTTCGGTAATCACGTATACCATTTCCCTATAACCCTAGCATCATCGAACCTTAAGTGTGTGGACCCTACGGGTTCGGGAGACATGTAGACATGACCGAGACACCTCTTCGGCCAATAACCAACAGCGAGATCTGGATACCCATGTTGTCTCCCACATGCTCCACGATGATCTCATCAGATGAACCACGATGCCGGGGATTCAATCAATCCCGTATACAATTCCCTTTGTCTATCGGTATGATACTTGCCCGAGATTCGATCGTCGGTATCTCTATTCCTTGTTCAATATCATTACTGACAACTCTCTTTACTCGTTCCGTAATACATCATCCCGTGACTAACTCCTTAGTCACATTGAGCTCATTATGATGATGTCTTATCGAGTGGGCCCAGAGATACCTCTCCGTCACATGGAGTGACAAATCCCAGTCTCGATTCGTGCCAACCCAACAGACACTTTCGGAGATACCCGTAGTGCACCTTTATAGCCACCCAGTTACGTTGTGACGTTTGGCACACCCAAAGCATTCCTACGGTATCCGGGAGTTGCACAATCTCATGGTCTAAGAAAATGATGCTTGACATTGAAATGCTTTGGCAAACGAACTACACGATCTTGTGCTATGCTTAGGATTTGGTCTTGTCCATCACATCATTCTCCTAATGATGTGATCCCGTTATCAACGACATCCAATGTCCATGTTCATGAAACCGTGACCATCTATTGATCAACGAGCTAGACAACTAGAGGGTCACTAGGGACATGTTGTGGTCTATGGATTCACACATGCATTACGGTTTCCGGTTAACACAATTATAGCATGAACAATAGACAATTATCATGAACTAGGAAATACAATAATAACCATTTTATTATTGCCTCTAGGGCATATTTCCAACAAATGGAGAGACAACCCGGTTTTGAGAAGATACGTGGTTGCGGGACACGCCCCTGGCCGTACAATATCCAACTCTATATAATATCGTGCAACTTAAAGAGAGATATGTGGCCACAGTATTACACTCCATTCCTCTAAACATCCAGTTCAGGCGCATATTTATAGGCCATCAGTGGGCGGAGTGGTTACATCTAGTCAGAAGACTTATGAATGTGCAGCTAACGGAAGAAGCTGACAAGGCTGTTTGGCAACTTTCTTCAGCTGGCACATTTTCAGTTAAATCTATGTACCTCGACTTCATAAATACAACGGCACTGACCAAAGCTACCCATATTTGGAAGGTCAAAGTTCGTTTGAGAATCAAAGTATTCATGTGGTTTGTTCGCAAGAAGGTGATTCTTACTAAGGATAACCTCGCAGAGCGCAATTGGACAGGATGCACATGATGTAGCTTTTGCGATCATCACGAGACAATCGAACACCTTTTCTTTCATTGCCCACTCGCGAAACTTTTATGACAAACGGTTACAATTACTTTCAATATTAAACCTCCAGATAGCATAGACACGTTATTTAGGATGTGGCAAAATGGAGTGGATATTAACGTAGCAAAACATATAAGCATAGGAGTTTGTGCACTGCTTTGGGCTATATGGAACCGTAGGAATGACATGACATTTAACAGACAGATACATATTCATTTCTTGCAGGTGCTATTCATGGCGTCGGCGTGGATCCGTACGTGGTCGTTACTCACTCCTGCGGAAGGCAGGGAGCCTTTGGTTACTGGGTCTGTCCAATGAAAGATGGTAGCGCGGGATATATTCAACCGGTTGGGATGACGGTCCACTAATAGGATAGATGGATAGGCATTTATGCTGATTTTGCCGGTTGTGGCTTTTTAACCTTTACTTTACAATTTGTGCTAGCTCCTTCAGAGCTCGGTTGTATCAACAGACCTTTTGTCTTCATTCTTTTAATAAAGGGCCGTATGCATCTCACTAATGCAAAGGTCGGAGGTAACATTCCTTTTCTAAAATAAATAAAAATCTTCTCGGCCAAACCGTGGAATAATCCGCTTATTCACTGTCTCGGCACAAACTTTGCACAGATCAGAGCTGTCGTGCTCAATCAAGTGATGCGTGTTCACGTTGCTCTCGTGTGGGTGCTGGTTGTCGTCGCCGGGGCAATTGTGGCTGCCGCCATGGGGTCTCTCATGGTTGCAAAACAAGGGAACTCACGAGACAACTTAACGCCGACGTAACCAATATTTTAAATGAGGGAGCTCGCCTCTTAGAGATGCATAATGATTTTAAAAAATGTTCCCCCTGCGTTTCTAAATATAAGTCTGTTTAGATATTTCTAAACGACATACGTAAATATATATAAATGTATTTTAAAGTACAGATTTATTTATTTTGCTTCATATGTAGTTTATATTAAAATCTCTAGAAAGACTTATATTTTGGAATGGATGAAGTATAGTTGAAAGGTCCAGGTGGTGTTGATGTATATTGACTTATTGAACGTGTGGTGGAGACGAGCCATCAAATGTTACTACGTACGTGTTTTTATATACCTCGCCGTTATTGTGCATGTATACTTTGCCATTAGAAAAGAAAGAGAATGAGCTGAATGCAGAACACAGCGTAGGAAGAGGAAGAAGCAACCAAAAAAATAACACGTTATTTCGCCGTTATAACACGGTTATAGCGCATTAGGAAAGGAGACGCTACATTTTGGCAAATTCGGTTGCTACGGTGCTAATCCCGTAACTAGCATGCTATGCTCGCTATAAGTTGTAACTTGTAACGTTATAACATGCACATGGTGTAAAAATAAGAAAACCACAACTCAACGGGCCTGAAAGTCCAAAACACCCCTCCACCACACCCTTCTCACTCTATTACTCATATTCTCACTCGACAAGGATCCAGCCCTAGTCCCCTTCCTAGTTTATGGTTTGACTAAGTAACTATGCATATTTCCGTGTAGCTGAGTTGTCAGGCCATAAGTTCGTTCAGAATTTTTAATTGTACACAGATGGAAAACATGCACGGAGTACTATATATTTTGATTCTTCCTTCTCTTTGTAAAGAGTAGTTTGTGTTATACTCGATACTGAACTGAAGCGTGTGTTTATACTTTGTACTCCCTGTAATTATACTTGAACTGAAACTTGTGTTATATTTGTGTCACAAATAACAACTAAAAAATTAAATTATTTCTTCTCTTTGTAACTATGCATTGTATTGAACTGAAGTTTGTGTTATCTATTGTGCCACGATAGGATAAACATGCATTCCTTTTTTGCCTTGGATTTATCCCTTGTGCAACGTGTTGCCGCTGGCAAAGATTTAGTTACTGAAATACTTTATTTATTGATATATTTGGCATTTTTTGCAAATTCTATTTTGAAATATACCACGCTATTAGCGCGCTATAACTTATGTAGCATTTGGAGAAGGGCCTTGCTATATTTTGTAGCGCGCTATTTTCTTCATTGGAAGGAAGAGATCTTCAATTTAGCTTCGTGACATGCTCCAAGTTGACATACATGTGTGAATTGGTAAATATAAAGTTGAATAATTTGAACTGGCGTATTATATGAAAACGTAAATATAAAGATAAATAAATTGAACACTCGTGTTAAAAATATTATATCAGAATACTGGAGAGTTCCCGGATTAGAAATAAAAGGGTAGAGAGGACATCATTCCAATATGATACTATTTCAATTATGTCGTTCATAGTTACATTTACCATATCATGCTCAAGGTAAAGGGAGGATTTGCATGGGCGCACACACCATCAATTGTTTTTTGTACACTATCACCGAGGTGAAGGGGCGTCACCATTTGCGTATTTCAACAACATTGTGTAGAGCACACTTTTCTCTCATTATTTTTACAAAAGTAGTGTCCCCTCTTTTCGCTCCTTCTTTTGTCGAATATCCACACATAGGTACCTCCCCCCCCCCTCTCTCACCCCCTATTTTGAATTTCCCCCTCCCATCTCTCTTTTTTCTTTCATCAGTTCCCTTGAAAAAGCATCAACTGCACGGGCGTCTTATTGGCTTGCCAAATAAAATTTCACCTTTTTGTAAAATGAAAAATGGCATTCATTTTGTGCTAATGACATAAGATACATGGTATTTATTTATCAAAAACTCTAGCTAAGATAAGCATGCGTCATTATTGTCAAACTCAAAATAGGATTTAGGGTATAAGGTCAGAAGGCTTGGCTTTAATATAATTAGAAGTAAATCATGCAGAATGTACTCATAAACCCAGCTATCATTATAGTACGATTTGGTATCATCATTCAAAAAGCATTTGGCTTAAATAAAATGTAGAAATCAGTTCTCTTATCAACTGGGAGACATGTAGGTGTTGCCATCATTGGCAAAAACCATTGTTCGAGTAGTCATTTGTTCTTATCAAGTTCAAATTACCGAGATCGAGCAATAGGGGAGAAGTAAAGATATAAAAATTAAATAAGGTTGCTAATGACATGTTCTTATTGGTTACACAATTACGTAGAGTGAAATGTCCAAATTGTATGTTGTTAAGTATCGTCTTATACTTTGTGAACCTAACAATACATTTTGCTTAGCAGTTATGCTCGTTAAGTAACATGACTATTAGATGTATTGAAAGTGCATCTAATCATGTTGTTGGATTTTGGTAATTAATGTCAACATATGTCAGAAAATGAATGCATTGTCTAGCTTATCTCAGAAAAGTTCCATTTGATTGCAGCAAAGAAAATGAAAGAAGACCCCCCCCCCCACACACACACACAAACAAACAAATTATCATGATAGGATTCTCCATTTTCACTTTAGTGATCAAAGATCAGATTGTCATGACTTTCTCTCTCCATGTGTTTAACGGTCGAAATCCAATGCCCTTAAAAGCCATCAAATTACTCCACTATATTTGCCTAACATCCATACCTTCGAAGCTACTAAGCTCTTCCTGCCAAAACAACGAGAAATTCATCCATATATAGCCATTGCAAACCCTAGTTGTTCGAAGCCGCCAGTAATACCACTAGGAACTGCTAAGGTACCCGGCCCTCTCAAAATTTCCAAAGTTCTTAGCTCAAAATTTCCGAAGTAGTTACAGAGACTGTGGCACTTCCAAGGTAATTGCCTCGGGGCCTCCATACGCTATCCACTCGAACCTTCCAATGTATTTGAAAGTTGACACCTTTGTACATGTTGGAGCCTCCGAGCTGATCCCTCCAAAGCTTTCGAGTTGCGTTAAAAAGTGTGGCATGGTAAGATTGCTGGTCCAGCCTATAAACTCCACCTCCTTGTGTTGATTTCAATGGGCTTTCCACTACAACAATCCAAGAAAATCATTTGATATTCTCTTTGGTTTTCACTTCTAATTTTTCCAATCCAAAATTCAAATGTTGAGATAATTTGTGTGCAATAGGAGATTATGTCTTGAAGCACAAGAGCAAGGGACTCATCACCGAGCAGCTTTTGTCTTATTAATTTTGGAGTGTGCGTGCCTCCTAGATCGACTAGGTACTTGGGAGTCATGTTGTGAAGAAACCAAGAAGTTTGTAAGGGCCTGGAGATTGCCTACTTCATGAAGATCTATCCCGAGTGAGGCTAGTACTTCATGGAAGTAGCCTATGGGGGCACATGTTGGTTGATCCTTCGTGACCCTTCATGAATGATTGTCCTTCATAGACATGTTCCTTGGGGGATCCTCACAATCGGGATCCTTGTGAACTTATATCCTTAATGGGTTGAAGCCTCCATCAAAGTGTATGTAAGATAGCGCCAACTATCGAAGAAAGAAAGAATCTTCACTTATCCAACCTGTGTTAGCATATGTATATAACTCTAACTTGTTACTTGCACTTGCATGTCTTTACTTTTTTCTGCTTATACTCTTGTAGAGTTGCATGTGTAGGTTGCTTGATATGCTACTGTAGAAAATCTAAAATTGGCAAGGAAACTAAAAATTGAGAAAAGAGTCCCTTCTTACTAATAGTCTATTCACACACCCCCCTAGATACATCCTTAATTAGTCCTATATGTAAACGCAAGGAATAAAAAACTGCATTATTCCATCCCAAGACCACTATCCATCATGTATATCAAAGTATTTAGTTCATGACAAACTGAGTAACGCTTTAAGCAAGATGACATAATGTAGACAAAGTAAGATCAAGCAATCTGTTCTAATACCAATATTTTATCCTTAGTAGCAATAATATAATATGTACCTTGCAACCCCTCTTGTCACAGAGTAAGGACACCGCAGGATTGAACCCACTACTATGCATCACTCACTCTCAGGATCTACTCATTAACTTGGCCGGAATAAACTCATAGATAAAAAAGCATACATATATAGCTATAAAATTACACCTGATAGATCTGAAAATACTCAATTACTTTGAATGAATATCCGATCATAAACCCACAATTCGTCAAATCCCAACAAACACACCGCGAGAATTACATCGACTAGATCTTCGAAGAGATCATTGTATTGAAGGTCACAAACGGTAGGGGAGGGAGAGAGGGAGAGAGAGAGAGACATCTAGCTACTTGACGAGGATATGTACCTAGGGTAGGGTCCTAGGCAAGGCCTATATACCCTACCTAAGGACACTACATTCGGGGACTTGAAGATCAAGCATAAACTTCCGAGTGGATTCCAGGTGATGTCCAAAGTCACTCGACAGGATATCCACTCGGAGACTCCTTCCTTCACTCGGCAGTCGCGTGTCACTCGAAAGACCTCGTTCTCACTCAACGCCAGAAGATCGGGAGCCATCATTAAGAGCCCAATGGGCAGACGTTGATTCAATAGGCATTAATAGCTTTTATTACGTACGTTACCAGTAACGGCAGACTTTAACCCCACGTTCGGATCCTTAGATGTTGGGTAATTATGAGGGGCAGCGAACTCTATATAAACCGCCCCTCCCCTCCTGCACAAGGGTTCGCAACCATTGTAATCTCCATATTCCACATGACATAAGCTCCTGCGCACTGAGACGTAGGGCTATTACCTCCACGAGAGGGGCCTGAACTCATACATTCATATGTACATCCTCGCAGTAGCTAGGACTCTGCCCTTTCCTTTCGTACCCCTACCATCTACTGGCAGGCTCGTTCCAATGACAGTTGGCGCCCACCATGGGGCAGGAGTCTAAGCGACTTCCGGCAAGGTTGCATTTTTCATCCTTCGACATGTCTTCCGGTGGTGTTTTTGCTCTGGGCCACGATATCTGTTTCGGAGCACTCACCTTCATCGCCGATGATTCGGCATGGCTCCAGGAGGGGCCTCTTGATGTCCAGGCGCTCCCGGTTCATGGGGCCGCGCATTTCCACGCGAGTTCCTGTGGTGTGTTGCTGCGTCAGCCTTCGACTCCCTACACGTCGCCTCCCCTCGCTGTTCGCGGTCGCAAGCGGTCCGGCCGCTCACGACTTCAGCGTTGGGTCAAACACGCAGTGGCACGTCAAAATTCTCCGCAGATTGCAGCACTCGAGCCCGCCGAGTCCCTTCATGGCGTGTTGGGGTCGGATCCCGATCCATCTGATGTGCCTTCCGAGTGCGAAAGCTGCGATCCCGCAACGGTGGTCTTGATGGTGGGCTCTCATCAGAGTTCACCGCCTGGCTTTGGCCGTGGCAGGCGCGAGGCCGGCGGTCCGTCGAATGAGTAGTCGCACCGCAAGAAGGAGGTTCTTCATACCCCCATCATTGGCGCGACTGCCGAGGCTCAAGCTTTGGAGGCCGCGCGCATTCTCTGGAAGAACTCCAGGTAGAACTTGACAAGCGCGCTCGCCAATGCCCCCCACGCCCCAGTCGACGTCAGCGGCAGCTCTTTCCGACTGGATCTCACAATGACGTTGAGGTATATCAAACTCCTGTGTTAAATGTTGTTGCTGCTGCTAGGATAGCAGATTCCATTTAGCCGTCCCAGTCAGAGGCTGGAAGAGGGTTGATGAAGATCAGAGCACTGTTGGATGCAGGGCAACGTCAGAATTCAGCAGTTTCTCAGTCCCGCAACAGGATACATAGCAATTCACCCAGGGCAGAGACCGTTCAGTCGGCACATAGCCCTGGATCGCCCTTGCGCCATCGGGGCGGAGGTTACCGTGAAGAGAAGGTCAAAGATTAGTTTCACCGTGAAGACCACCGTCGAGTGCCCACTCCTCCGCGGAGTGGTCCGTACGCGCCCTGGCGCCAGGACGATAGGCGCTCCTTCGGTGATGAGCGGAATGCGGGCTTTGATGCCTGTGACCTCCTCGTTCATAAGCGGATTGACAGGGGCAGAGCCCAAAGAGAAGGACATGATAGAGATTTTCCGAGTGGTAGCTCGGCTATGGTTTCTGGTCCTGAGTGTTTTAGCAAAGCCATACGTTCTGCGGAGATTCCCCCCAACTTCAGGTTGGCAGCGGGGATAGGGAAGTTCACTGGTGAAACAAAGCCAGAGACTTGGTTAGATGACTACCGAGTGGCTGTGCAAATTGGTGGTGGCAATGAGAATGTTGCGATGAAGCACCTGTCCTTGATGCTGGATGGTCCAGCTCGAGCTTGGCTGAATCATTTGGCTCCTTCCAGTATACATTGCTGGGAGGATCTAACCCGAGTGTTTGTCCGAACCTTTGAGGGCACCTGCAAGCGTCCGGCAGGTCTGGTCGACTTACAGCACTGTGTCCAGAAGCCCAATGCAACTCTGAGAGATTATATTCAGCGATGGTCCACTCTGCATCATACAGTGGAGAATGTGTCGGAACACCAGGTTGTTTGTGTATTCAAGGCCGGTGTGAGATACAGAGAGCTATACCTGAAGTTTGGACGGACGAGGGATATTTCACTCGGAAAGATGATGGAAATCGCCACTCGGTACGCCAATGTTGAGGAAGAAGACCGCCTCCGCAGTGGCAAAGGAAAGGCAGTCGTCAATGAGGCTGGTGGCAGCAACAATCGGAAACAGAAGCGAAAAGCTGAAGATCCGGTCCAAGTAGAAGTAGCCGCACTGGCGACTCAGTCGGAGAACAAAGGCAAAACTAAAGCGCAGTATGCTCCCAAGAAGGGGAAGAATCAGTCAGGAACTGATGTCATGGATCAACCATGTGTAATTCACACGAGGAAAGATGCGGAAGGCAATCTGATTTTGCCCAATCACACCACTCGACAGTGTCAGACACTAATCCAGCAATTCAAGGGGGGCCCATCGAGTGAGAAATCTCCTGAGAAGGGAGAGGAAGATGAGGAAAAATAAACATTCCCGAATGTCACTGCTATGCTGGTGATCTTTGCTGATGTTGAGAGGAAGATCCGTCTGAAAGTCATCAACAGAGAAATCAACATGGTTGTTCCGGATACCCCCACCTACCTCAAGTGGTCCCAATATGATATCACATTCGACCAGACAGACCATCCTGCTTATGTGGCCACTCCCGATCGAAAGGCTCTGGTAGTTCATCCGGTGGTTGGGGGGACTCGACTTAGAAAGGCCCTCATGGACGATGGCAGCGGCCTGAACATTCTCTATGCGAATACCTTGAAAGGGATGGGCATCCCAGTGTCCCGTCTGAGTGAGAGCAGCATGCAGTTTCACGGGGTCATCCCAGGAAAGAAGGCCAAGTCACTCGGCCAGATAGCATTGGATGTGACATTCGGGAATGACAAAAATTGCCGAAAAGAAAAGTTGACATTTGAAGTCGTGGATTTCAAGAGTGCTTACCACTCCATTCTGGGTCGACCTGCGTATGCATGTTTCATGGCCCAACCATGTTACGTGTATCTCAAGCTGAAGATGCCAGGCCCTAAGGGCGTGATCACGGTCACTGTCAATCAACAGCGGGCCGAAGAATGCCTCCAGCAAGGCTCCAAGATCGCCGATCACCAGATGGCAATGGTTGAGTTGGAGGAGTACAAGAAAACCGTCGACCCTGCTGATTTGCTCCATGCAAAGAAGCCGGCTTCCGAGTCGGCATTTCAATCGGTAGGGGAAGTGAAGAAGGTGCACATCCACCCGACGGACCCTACTGCTGCCCCGACGAATATCTCATGAACACTCGACAGTAAATAGGAAGCCGAGCTCATCCAGTTCCTCCGTGAGAACTGGGATAGCTTCGCATGGAAGCCTGCTGACATGCCGGGGATTCCCAGGGAGCTGGCTGAGCACCGTCTGCGAGTGGATCCGAAAGCCAACCCCGTCAGGGAGCACCTGCGTTGCTCAGCGGCGGAGAAGCGCAAGGCAATCGGAGAGGAAGTGGCATGTCTCTTGCAAGCCAAGTTCATTCGGAAGATTTACCACTCCGAGTGGCTCTCACATGTTGTGATGGTGCCAAAGAAAGATAAGTCGTTGTGCATGTGCATTGTTTTCAAACATCTCAATAAGGTGTGTCCAAAGGATCATTTTCCGCTCCCCCGCATAGATCAAATTGTCGACTCGACTGCGGGGTGTGAGCGTTTATTGTTTTTGGATGCTTACTCTAGGTACTATCAGATCTGTCTGTATGGCCCAGACGAAATAAAGACGGCCTTCATCACCCGTTTCGGGTGTTTCTATTACATCACTATGCCTTTTGGTCTCAAGAATGTCGACGCTACTTTTATGCTCATGATTTAGAAATGTTTACTCGACCAGATCCCTCGGAATGTCGAGGCGTACATGGACGATATAGTGGTCAACTCCCGCAAAGGTTCCGACCTGCTGGCTGACTTGGCCGAGACATTCGCCAATCTGAGGCGATTCGACATAAAGCTGAATCCGGCCAAATGTTCTTTCGGCATCCCTAGTGGCAAGTTGCTCGGTTTTCTCGTTTCCGAGCGAGGAATTGATGTCAACCCTGAGAAAATCAGCGCCATTACCCATATGAAGACTCCCGTGCAAGTGCACGACGTTCAGAAGCTCACAGGTTGCTTGGTAGCATTGAGTCGATTCATTTCTCGTCTTGGTGAGAAGGCTCTGCCTTTATATCAATTGATGAGGAAGTCCGACACGTTCGACTGGACTCCTGAAGCCGAAGCAGCATTTTTTGAGCTCAAAGCCCTGCTCTCCACCCATCCGGTGCTTGCCGCTCCTACCATCAAAGAGCCCTTGCTCCTATACGTCGCGGCCACAAATCAGGTCGTCAGTATAGTACTGACTGTCGAGCGAGAAGAGGAAGGTAAAGCCTATAAGGTCCAGCTGCCAGTTTATTATGTCTCAGAAGTATTGCCCCCTCAAAGCAAAGATATCCATACTATTAGAAGCTGGTTTATGGTAGATACCTATCAGCGAAGAAGGTGGCGCATTATTTCCAAGACCACTCGATCCCAGTCATTGGTGATGCTCCTTTGTCCGAGATTTTCAATAATCGAGACACATCAGGTCGAGTGGCTAAATGGGCAATCGAGCTTGGACACTTTGATATCAGATTCGAAGCCAAAAAAGCAATCAAGTCCCAAGCATTGGCAGATTTCATGGCCGAGTCGATTGAACAGCAATAGCCTATCCAAGTTCACTTGGCACATTTGACAATGTTCTTTGATGGCTCCAAAATGTTGAATGGGTCTGGTGCTGGTGTTGTCTTGATATCTCCCAGGGGCGATAAACTCAGCTATGTCTTGCAAATTCACTTTGATTCCTCCAACAATGAGGCAGAGTATGAAGCACTTTTGTATAGGCTGCACATGGCTATCTCGCTCGGCGTCAAGCGCCTAATGGTTTATGGCGACTCAGATCTAGTGGTGAATCAAGTGATGAAAGAATGGGAAGTTCGAAACCCCGCTATGACTGGATACTGCAATGCAGTCCGAAAGTTGGAGAGGAAGTTTGAAGGCCTGGAACTTCATCATGTTCCCCGATTGAAAAATCAGGCGGCCGATGAGCTATCCAAGATCGGTTCCACTCGACAGCCTGTCCCCAGCGGTGTGTTCTTGGAGCACTTGCACACTCCTTCGGTTCAAGAAGATCCTTTCACCAAAGAGCCCCCACAAGCTTTGAGTTCCACTGACTCGATAGAAGTCGATGTCCCTGCAGTGATTGACCTGGTCATGGAAATTCTAGTTATCATTCTCGATTGGATTGTGCCTTACATTGCCTATATCCTCAGACAAGAGCTCCCTGAAGACGAAACAGAGGCTCGACAAATTGTGCGCAGGTCCAAGGCTTTCACTGTGATGGGATATCAGCTGTTTAGAGAGAGTGCAACTGGTGTCACACAGCGTTGCATTTCCCCGAGGAAGGTTGAATGATTCTAGACGAGATTCACTCGGGAACTTGTGTCCACCATGCATCCTCAAGGACGATTGTCGCTAAAGCATACCGAGCTGATTTTACTGGCCACGAGCTAATGAGATGGCTAAAGACATCATTGATCATTGTGATGGTTGCCTATGCGAACTTGTCACACAAACCGGCGTATCCTCTGAAGACAATTCCTCTTGCCTGGCCGTTTGCTATTTCGGAACTCGACATGGTTGGTCCCTTTCGACCTGGAAAAGGAGGATTCACTCACTTGTTGGTAGTAGTCAACAAATTCACCAAGTGGATAGAAGCCAAGCCAATCAAGAAGCTGAACTCCCGCACGGCGGTTACGTTCATGAGAGAGATAATTTATCGTGGCATTCCGCACAGCATCATCATGGACAACGGCACTAATTTTGACTCGGAAGAATTCAGGAACTTCTGTAACTCCCAAGGCACCCGAGTGGATTATGCATCTGTTGCGCATCCTCAAACCAATGGGCAAGTCAAGCGGGCTAATGGTCTCATCCTGCAAGGTCTGAAGCCTCGTCTCATGCGTGATTTGGATCATGCCGCCGAAGCCTAGGTAATTGAGCTGCTGTCTGTTTTCTGGGGTCTGAGGACAATGCCTAATTGGTCGACTGGACGGACTCCTTTCTTCCTGGTCTATGGTGCTGAATATGTCCTGCCGAGTGACTTGTTTCACAATTCTCCGTAAGTGGAGCTGTATTTTGAGACTGAAGCTAAACAAGCTAGATAGGATGGTGTAGATCTTCTGGAGGAGAAATGAGAGATGGCTCTGATCCGGACCACTGCCTATCAGCAAGATGTGCGGCGCTTCCATGAGAAGAATATCAAGAGTCGGTCGTTTCATGAGGGAGACCTAGTGCTTCGAGTGAATCAACACTGACCTCACAAGCTTGCTCCTATGTGGGAAGGTCCTTTCGTCATCACTAAGGTGCTAAACAACGGAGCCTATCACTTGTACAACCTCATGAAGCGGATAGACGAGCCGCGAGCCTAGAACATAGATCTGCTCCGGCGTTTTTATACTTGAGACAGAAGAATCCTCTGATGTAATAAGAATACTTCATCAATGCAATTCACATTTCTGCAATGTATTGTCGATTCCAATCATACAGTTTCATTCCTGAGAATACTCCGAGTGATGAGCAATCCTCACACTCGGGGGATTAGCTGCGAACATGTTTCTCCTAAGTTAAAAAAACGTCGGGTGGATAGCAGTCCATTCACTCGACAGCTTAGCTGCGAATCAACATTTGCCTAAGTTTGCAAATACTCCGACAGATGAGCAATCCTCACACTCGAGGGCTTAGTTGCGAACATGTTTCGCCTAAGTTAAAAACTGTTGGGTGGATAGCAGTCCATTCACTCGATAGCTTAGCTGCGAATCGACATTCGCCTAAGTTCGAAAATACTCCGAGTGATGAGCAATCCTCACACTCAGAGGCTTAGCTGCGAACATGTTTCGCCTAAGTTAAAAACCTCGTCGGGTGGATAGTAGTCCATTCACTCGACAGCTTAGCTGCGAATCGACATTCTCCTAAGTTCTAGAACACTCCGAGTGTCGAGCGATCCTCACACTCGGAGGCTTAGCTGCGAACATGTTTCGCCTATGTTAAAAAAACGTCGGGTGGATAGCAATCCATTCACTCGACAGCCTCGGTGAATCAACATTTGCCTAAGGTCAAAAATACTCCGAGTGATGAGCAATCCTCACGCTCGCAGGCTTAGCTGCGAACTCGTTTTGCCTAAGTAAAAACTTCGTCGGGTGGATAGCAATCCATTCACTCGACAGCCTAGCGGTGAATCGACATTCACTTAAGGTCAAAAATATCCTCGATGGTGGGCAATCCTCATACTTGGGAGCTTAGCTACAAACACGTTTTTCCTAAGTTAAAAACAAACTCAGTCGAACAGACGATTGAAAGACAAATACGGATAAAATCCAAAGGGTAAACCACGGATAAACGTTTCGTATAGAAGCAAATGTGCTCAGGCCTAAGGCCTGAATGAAGTTTTAAGGATACAATTCCACTCGGCATACCGAGGCGAATAAAAGTATTTCTCAAAAGACCAAGTTTTTTAAATAGGTGACGGGTTGGCTGGCTCGACAAAAGTGTCCAAGTCGATGCGGTCAGCGATTCTGGTCGCTGCCTCAATGAAGATTTCCATGAAGTCCTTGAACTAGAGTTTTTTCGTGTTTACCACCTGGAGCTCCTTCAGCTTCTCTTCCCTCATGTCCCTGCAATGAACCCTGAAAAGTGACAACGCCACGTCGGCCCCGCAGCGGGTAGCAGATTTCTTCCAGGCCTGCAATCGACCGGGAAGTTCGTCCAGGCGAGACATCATAGAGTTGAGGTCGAGCTGAAGAGTGTCCTCAAGCCATAGCTCCTTGCGGTTCTCTCCATTGCGGATTTCAGTCGGGCAATATATGCCTGGACGCCTTGGAGCCAGAAGTTGAGTCTGAGCATGTTCATGACCACTGCATCTGCGACGAGTAACTTGGTGGGATCTAGATTGGGCTCAACCTCCTTTGTCTCCTTCTCGAAGTCTTGGCAGAATTCTATTGAAAAGTTGGAATGAGAAGGGAATCGGTGAGCTACGACCTTCAAAGATTTCACAAATTTCTGTTGACGAGAAACACTCACCGTCGAGTAGGATATACATCTTCCTCGAGAATTCGCCCAAGTGCTTCTCTAGGCCATTGCTCCATTTGTTTAGCTGCTCGGCCCTTTTAACAAGATCCACACGTTCCTGCTTCAACTTTGCGTTCTCCTCTTCAAGTTTCTTGGTGGCCGTCAGCTTCCAATCTGCAGCTTCAGTCTTGTCCCTAGCCACTCGTTGGGCGTCAGCAAGTGCCTTGTCCTTCTCCTCTAGTGTCGTCTTCATGGAATCTAAAGAAATAACATTGTTGAGTCGCGCTTGGAGTCGACGGTTTTCATTGCGTACGTCTGTTCGAGTGAGAGCACTCGGTTCAAAACACGAAGAGCAGAGATGGGAAGACAGAGAGTCAATAGTAATTACCTCCCAGTGACTTCAGCTCAGCACGCGCTCGCTCCAAAGCATTGTTGGAGGCCTCCAGATCCACGCACAACCGGTTCCTCTCAGCCTCTAGGTCCTTGTACTGCGTCCCAAGTTCGCAAGCCCTCTGAAACCGACAAAAGAAAGAAATTCAATCGGCAAGAAATGCGAAAGGACGGTCGTCTGGGCTATATGGGTCGACCTATGATGTACATCAAGCAAAAAGTCCACTCGACATGTCGAGTGGCCCTGGCGCTCCACGCACTGTAAACAAATTCAAAGTTGTCTCTATTAAGACCCCTGCCAGTGCAAGCACTCGACAGCGGTCTCGGGGACTACATCCAGTGGGTGCACTAAGAGTGCCCCCACTGAGACGGTTAACTCTCGATCCGTCGAGTAACTCGTCAGGAAAAAAATGCACTCGACATGTCGAGTGACTCTAGTACCATGCGTACGACAAGTTTTCAAGACTATTGCTTATCGTCTACGATTAACAGTAGCCTCAGGGACTACACCCAGTGGGTGCACTTAGCGTGCCCCCACTGGTTATTAAAACATTCGACAAGGTCAGCCCTGTCAGGACACTCGACCCATCGAGCGACGCGCCTCCCTGCTCTGTGAAGTTCAATCTATCCTTATGCAGCATCATATCATGGTTTGTCAATAATATCCATGAAACCTACAAGGTAGCTTCGGAGTGGTGTGATCCAAGGCGAGATGTATCCCGTATACAATAAACTCTAAGACCCCTACCAGTGTAAACACTCGACAGCGGTCTCGAGGACTACACCCAGTGGGTGCACTTAGCGTGCCCCCACTGGATCTGCCGATTCTCGATCAGTTGAGTGGCAGAAACATCTATCACTGGAATATCCATCACTCTGAGAAGTACAGTCTATCCTTATGCAGCGTCATATCATGGTTTGTCAATAATATCCATGAAACCTACAGCGTAACTATGGAGTGGTGGGTACGACAAGCTCTAAGACCCCTGCCGATGCAAGCAATCGAAAGTGGTCTCGGGGACTACACCCAGTGGGTGCACTGAGAGTGCCCCCACTGAGACGGTTAACTCTCAATCTGTCGAGTAACTCGTCAGAGAAAAAAAATACACTCGGCATGTCGAGTGACTCTAGTACCACGCGTATGATCGATCCCAATCCTACTCGACTACTATCCGACCTATTCGAGTGGAGAAATTTCAAATATTCTACAATAATCACCCAGTGGGTGTACAGCAGCCAAGAAAAGACAGGAATTTAATCAGAAATGTACTTACGATCGAACTTACTCGGACATTGATGCGGAGGGCTGCGCTGACGTCGTAAGCCAGCTTGCTAGCCTCATACGCCTCCTTGGTTCGCAGCATGATCTGCTCCGCCTGGATAATAGCCTCCTTCGCAGCTCCGGTCTGATCTTTTGGGACGCGATGCAGAGATAAGGCCATCATAGGCAGGATCTGCGTAGTCGCTGGGGCACCTGAGGCAGTCTAAGTGGGTCCGGTTGGAGTCGACGTCACAATGGTCGAGACAGCGGGAGGAGCATTCGACAGAGGTGCTGCAGGTTCAACTCCGGGTTGTGTCAAGTCACCTATCCCTTGGGAGGAATCTGTAGTCGAGCATTGAAGCCTGCACTGATGAAGCTCTTCGGGTGCGAGTGCGCGAAGTATCCAGGTGCTCCTT
Organism: Hordeum marinum; assembly: GCA_022496015.1. Taxonomy (NCBI): domain Eukaryota; kingdom Viridiplantae; phylum Streptophyta; class Magnoliopsida; order Poales; family Poaceae; genus Hordeum; species Hordeum marinum. Next base: position 406,218,538 of record CM039676.1, on the reverse strand, counting down.
GCCGTCTTCCACCTGGATAATCTCTGTAACAAAAACCGGCGGTGTTAACATTTACATGTCACGAGTCCCATTCGGATGAATCAACAACTCACTAACCTCTATGTGAAGTGGTAGCGTCAGCAGTGTCAATGTCCATCGCCTCCCCTCTGTCTCGATGAGGCGAGGTTACAGACGTTGCAGCTCTGACGGATTGAACAACACTCGGTCAGCTACAACTCAAGGTCACAGTCGACAGAAAGAATTTGAAAATAAATACTTATGTCGAGATGACGGGTACAACCATCCTCATGCGAGGCAGAGCCTTGCAAGGTTTGGTCGTGACTTGCTTGGGCTGCTTGACCAGCCTCTCACTCGACTCAGTAGTTGAAGGGCGACTCCGCTTCGGATTCTTCTCGCTAGGGCCTGGGGCCCTGTCCTCCATGGTTGCCGGATCCTGGCAGGACTTGGTGCGGCCCTCGCGCCGGGGAGGTGACTCGACTTCTTCCTCTTTGCCGGAGTCCTCATACATATCCTCGGAATCAGAGAGATCGTCACCGTCCATGCTACCACCCTCGCTCGTTATGCCGTCTTCAGGTTGGTTCCCATTGGGAACTGGCGAGTGCAAGTTTGTCCATTCCTGCGCAATCCCAACAAGGAAGTCAGTTTAAAAAATCAGTGTACACCACTCGACACTACAAGTATTTTAGTCGACAAAGTACAGCTTACCAGATTCTTTGGCGGGTTCTTGGCTGAGAAAGGGAGGATCCTCTTGGCCCTCACAGGGTTGTCGCATGCCCCGGTGATGCTACGAAGCCACTGCTCAATGGTATTCGGTGGAACCTCCTCTGGATGCGTCCTGGTCGAGTCCTCTGGGCCCGTGTAATGCCACATGGTGTGATCTCTGGCTTGGAGAGGATGAATCCGTCGACTGAGAAAAGTCTCCAACAGATCCAGGCCAGTCACTCCACCCCGAACCAAATTTACCATGGCGTCCACCAAGGTCGCGACCTGATCCTGTTCCTCTTTAGTCACCTTTAAGGACTTGGGGGCAGCTGGGCGGCCAGGTGTGTAAGGGGGAAGGCCAGTCGACATATTGGGTGAAGTCGCGTCCTTGCAATAAAACCACGTCGACTGCCAGCCTCTGACGGACTCAGGGAAAGTCATGGCAGGGAAAGAACTTTGCGCTCTCTTCTGAAGCCCCAAACCCCCACATAACTGCAGCACATGGGTTTTTCCACCCGACGAATCTGCTTTCTTCACCGTCTGAGATCTAATCGTAAATATGTGCTTAAAGAGTCCCCAGTGGGGAGGACACCCCAGGAAGCACTCGCACAAACTTATGAACGACGACAGGTAGGCTATGGTGTTCGGTGGGAGGTGATGCAACTGAGCGCCAAAGAAATTCAAAAACCCTCTAAATAACGGGTGCGGGGGCATGGAGAAACCTCTTTCGACATGGGAGAGGAGGAGGACCCGCTCCCCGCCGTGTGGCTCCAGCTCGCGCTCTCCCCCCGCCAACCTTCATGCTCCTTCCGCCACGAGCCCGTCGGAGACCAAGCCGTCGATGTCCTGGCGGGTGACCACCGAAGGGAGGAAGTCACTCTGCATCCATCCCACCGGCACGGTGAACCGAGCGGTCGAGGGATTTTTGCCCTTGACCTTTGTCGCCCCCTTCTTGGCCCGCTCCAGCTTCTTCATCGCGTTCTTCATCATCGGCGCGACGTCTCTCGTCAGGGAGGAACGGAGTGGAGCGCTGGAGGCAGAGGAGGCGGAGGAAAGGAGGAAGAAAGGGCGGAGGTACTATGCTAATCGCGACACGTAGAGATTTATACTCCGCCGAATGTCCCGTTAACTGGTGGGCCCGCGAGATCACCATGCACGCCAGCCGCAGTCTGCATCCAGTACGTGGCGAAATGACTGGCGTGGAGATCGAGGTGTCGTGCCCCCACTTGCCCTGATCGTGGCGCCATCACCGCACATGCACACGCTTCCCAAATTTTCGTATGCCGCAAAATACAGGTCTGTCAGACCGACCCGTCACCTCCAAAGATGCTTTCAGTTCACTCGGAGCAAATATACATTGAACACTCACTCGGACACTCTTAAGGCTGAATGGATCCGGGCAAACGGAGAAGAATTCAATCGACGCAAGTTTCGTTGAAGTCCCGAATATCATTCGGAAGATTTTACGTGTCGATCCTGAATTGACGTTAATACTCAGAGTTCAGTCAACGCAAGTTTCATCGAAACCCCGAATATCATTCGGAGGATTTGATGCCCTAACTTAGGATTGACATTGATACCCCATTTCACCACTCGAACCCCGATCCATTCGGGGGCTAATGACAAGGATATGTACCTAGGATAGGGTCCTAGGCAAGGCCTACATACCCTACCTAAGGAAATTACATTGGAGGACTTAAAGATCAAGCATAAACTTCTGAGTGGATTCCAAGTGATGTCCAAAGTCACTTGACAGGATATCCACTCGGAGACTCCTTCCTTCACTCGGCAGTCGCGTGTCACTCGGAAGACCTCGTTCTCACTCGACGCCAGAAGACCAGGAGCTATCATTAAGAGCCCAACGGGCATACGTTGATTCAATAGGCATTAATAGCTTTTACGTACGTTACTAGTAACGGCAGACTTTAACCCCACGATCGGACCCTTAGATGTTGGGTAATTATGAGGGGCAGCGAACTCTATATAAGCCGCCCCTCCCCTCCTGCACAAGGGTTCGCAACCATTGTAATCTCCATATTCCACACGTCATAAGCTCCCGAGCACTGAGACGTAGGGCTGTTACCTCCACGAGAGGGGCCTGAACTCATACATTCATGTGTACATCCTCGTCGTAGCTAGGACTCTGCCCTCTCCTTTCGTACCCCTACCATCTACTGTCAGGCTCGTTCCCACGACACTACTGTTATGGGCCCATATACGTCCTATATGAATTACTCCCACATCACCATGGAGGTAGCAAGGTTGATAAAGATGGCCTCCCCAATGGTTTTCACCTCCAACAAATTACCGGGAAAAGCTTTCATATGGGATCACGGAAGAACAAAAGCTTGTGGCGGCGATAAAATTGTTTCAGCTCTCACTCCGAGTGTTCCTGATTATCTGGGAATTTATAGCGCTTGTTTTAGGTCAAATAGAGCTAGGGGGCCCACAAGGCACCATGGCACCCCCCTGCCGTGTGACTCCCTCGTGTAGCGTCTAGTCCTCTTCCAAAACTTCAAGGGTCTCTTTTTGTCCAGAAAATATCATCAAAAAGTTTCGTCGCGTTTGGACTTTGTTTGGCATGGATTTCCTGAAAAAAACAAAAACATGCAGAAAACAGGAACTGACACTGGGCATTCAGTTAATAGGTTAGTCCATAAAAATAATATAAAATAAAATATAAAACATACATGAATGATAATATAATAGCATTAAATCATAAAGAAATATAGATATGTTCGAGACGTATCAGTTCCTCGGCGCGACGAGGTTAGGGTTTCTCGTCGTGCATGCACAACAGGGAGATTTTGTGTTAGATTTGTTCAAATCGATTGAAGGATTCACGGATACGATTGTGGTGCTGAGACACTAGTCCTGAAGGGCATGCGCATGAAGACTTTTAGGATGTCATTGAGAGGATTAGGCTGGCTCCAGTATGGGAGCGGCGACAGCGACACGTTGGTGACTCGTTTTGGTCACGGCAGTGGTCGTTCGGTGTTCATGGGCCTCAATGTAATTGTTTAGTATGTTTGAGGTGCTTAGTACTTCCGGCGAATCTTTATAATAGATCTGATTATTTTCGTAAAAATCATATTTGAACTAAAACTAAATATACAAGTTATACTAGTATACATACACGTACATACATAGTGGTTTTAGTAAACTTAAATATCACAAATGAAAATGTACAAATGCAAAAACTAAGTATTACTAGAAAAGCAAAAAACATAACTATGCATCCGCATTGTTTGTTAACACAAAGAAGAATAAAAAAAGTATTTTGCTTTCTCTGTTTCTCTTTTTTTTGCGGGAACTTCAGAAAGCATGTTATGGTGGACATTTGATGAGGTGGACCTTTGTGGGGTACTTTGTCTGCTTCTCTCTCAGACAATTCCTCTTGGGCTGAACATGTCCACTACTCAGACTGGAACATGGCTCAAGAGGCATTTATTACGGACTATCTTTTTTTGGAAGGTTGTGATGCGATGATTTTAGAATACGATGAAAACATCCACAGTTTACTGTTCAGCATGAAACCCAATGTTCTTGGTTGTTTGATTTATGAGACCAATGGCCAGGATTGATAAATAGGTTCAACTAAAAACTAATACACTATACAGTAGTATAGATATTGTATAGATAAAAATATTTATTAAATATAAGAAGGAAAATATAGTGATTTTCCCCATGCATGTTATGGTGGACCTTTGATGAGGTGGCATGTGTGGTGCGGTGGGATGCATGCATATTAGGATAAATGAAAGTGTTTGTTCTCATGCATGTTGAGGTGGACCATTGTTCACGTGGTATGTGCGCATGTTGAGATAAATAAAAAACAATGGGGATCCAAAGCATATGATGTCCCGTCGCATGCAACTTTGCCACATCGAGCCCGGTTTTGCATCCCGCCCCCTTCACATGGGGTTTTCGGGTGGACCTCGAGGGCAATGACCCGGTTGAAGAGCCGGGTCAATTATTTCTCCTCCCTCCTAAAATTCACTAGCGAAGAAGACACATGGAGAGCTCCTCTTAGGCGATGAATTATGACAATTCACGTGAGATCCTCGCGACTCTTCGCACATGACACGCGTGTTGGAAATATGCCCTAGAGGCAATAATAAATTAGTTATTATCATATTTTCTTGTTCATGATAATCGTTTATTATCCATGCTATAATTGTATTGATCGGAGACTTAAATGCATGTGTGGTTACATAGACAAAACCATGTCCCTAGTATGCCTCTAATGGACTAGCTCGTTGATCAAAGGATGGTTAAGGTTTCCTAGCCATGGACATAAGATGTCATTTGATAACGGGATCACATCATTAGGAGAATGATGTGATGGACAAGACCCAAACTACAAACGTAGCATATGATCGTGTCAGTTTATTGCTACTGTTTTCTGCATGTCAAGTATATGTTCCTATGACCATGAGACCATGCAACTCACGGATATCGGAGGAGTGTCTTGTGTGTATCAAACGTCGCAACGTAATTGGGTGACTATAAAGGTGCTCTACAGGTATCTCCGATGATGTCTGTTGAGTTGGCATGGATCGAGACTGGGATTTGTTACTCCGTGTGACGGAGAGGTATCTCGGGGCCCACTCGGTAATGCAACATCACAATAAGCCTTGCAAGCAATGTGACTAATTGTTAGTTGCGGGATCTTGTATTACGGAACGAGTAAAGAGACTTGCCGGTAACGAGATTGAACTAGGTATGGAGATACCGATGATCGAATCTCGGACAAGTAACATACCGAAGAACAAAGGGAACATTATACGGGATTAACTGAATCCTTGACATAGAGGTTCGACCGATAGATCTTCATAGAATATGTAGGAACCAATGTGGACGTCCAGGTCCCGCCATTGGTTATTGGCCGTAGAGGTGTCTCGGTCATGTCTACATAGTTCTCGAACCCGCAGGGTCTGCACACTTAAGGTTTGGTGACGTTTCGGAAGTATAGAGTTATGTATGGTGGTGACCGAAGGATGTTCGGAGTCTCGGATACGATCCCGGACACGACGAGGATCTCCGGAAGAGTCTGGAGATAAAGATTGATATATGTGATAATAGTGTTTTGATCTCTGGAAGAGTTCCGGAATTAACCGGAAGGGGTTCCGGATGTTTACCGAAGTGTTCGGGTACAGCAACACTTTATATGGACCAATGGGGTAAAACCCACGAGGTATTGGAAAGGGCAAAAGGAAGTTTTGCTGCTGCCTTAAGCAGTAAGGCAGTACTACCGCTTGTGAAGCGGTACTACCGCTCGTGAAGCGGTACTACCGCTCGTGAAGCGGTACTACCGCTTGTGCGCGGGACTGCAGGGATCCGAGTTGGACTCTTTTCTTGCGGGCCAAACTGACCTTGTGCGGGCAAAATCGACCTTGTAGAGGTTTTTGCTCCAAGTTTAGACCCCAGGGCTCAACATATAAATAGAGGGGCAGGGCTAGCACACGGAACACAACTTACGGCCACGTGCTACCCGTTTCACCGGTGCTCCTCTAGATCGGATTTCTACAGCGCTTAGGCGAAGCCCTGCCGGAATTGCTCCACCACCACCATCACCGGAGCATCGTCACCCTGCCGGTGAACTCTCTCTCCTCTCCACCTCCTCTTGCTGGATCAAGACGGTGGAGATCGTCATCAAGCTGCACGTGTGCTGAACGCGGAGGTGCCGTCCGTTCGATACTAGATCGGAAGGATCGTGATCAAGGCCACGAGACGATTCGTGATGAGATCGCGTGACGGATCATGATGAGATCGCGGGACGGATCGTGACGAGATCGCGGGACGGATCGTGATGAGTTCACGGGACGGATCGTGATTGGATCGCGGGACGGATCGTGATGAGATCGCGGGACGCTCGGCGATTTGGATCGCGAAGATGTTCGACTACACCAACCGCGTTTCTTAACGCTTCTCGCTTAGCGATCTACATGGGTACGTAGATCCACTCTCCCTCTCGTAGATGCTCATCACCATGGATAAGTATGCGTGTACGTAGGATTTTTTTTGTTTCCCATGCGACATTCCCCAACAACGCGCATCTCTGCCCCCGTGCATGCAGCAAACAACAAGGCCGGGTACTCAATTTCTTTGTGATGAAGTGAAGATATTGGCTCTATTAATAGAGTGCTAGATAATATCGTCATGTAGTAAGATTTTCACTACTGCATGCAACCTTTATGATCAAGCAACCTTTTTAAAGTTGTTTCACCTAATTCATACCGTTAGTGAATCACACATATCACGCATCGAGTGGTAGGCACAAGTCTAATTAGTTCTCCACACTATTTTTGAGATGAAGAATACAAGGAATGGAAATTAAACTTTGGAGTCATGAAAAGTTTGATTTCTTGTACATATCCACCTCAGGGTGCTGCCAATAAGGGTCACCGAAATCATCTCATCCAAGAATGCATATAATTGAGATATTCCTCGTAGAGATATCATCTTGGAAATTAAAATAATAACAATTCAATTAGTAGTCTCAAGGAGACAACCGCCATTTATGAAACCAATGACTACATCTATTGTTTCGCAGAGATGAGTAATATCAGCGCAAGAATAAGAGGTTGAAAAGGCTCCATGTTGCCTTCTCTCTATTATCTCCATGTTTAGTCAATAAAACTATTTTTATGGCATACAATAGCTAGAAACAACAATGTTCACTTCTTTATGCAAAACTTTTTTATTTTCCAAAACTCTCTTAGCACTAAATGTATGTGGTCTATTGTAGATACACCATCTGAAATATTACCTTAAATTTTTATTTTGAGATATAATTAGCACAACAAATAGTATAACTATAACCACACTTATGTATGTTTTAAAAAGATAAAATATATTTATAGTTACAAATACACTTTATGCTAAATAAAAAAATAGTTGTGGTACATTATTACAGTTTAGTAATTCAGTTTGCATTGTTCAAATCATTGTAGGATAAATTTCACTGCAATTTTAAGCGGATAAAAAGCTACCATATTGTTCCAAAAATGACTTAGGTCCCTGAATGTATTATATGTGTTTGATAATTGTCCATGTTTGTACTAGTCTTAGAATATCTACAAAACTGTAGAAGGTTTCCAATGTGTATAGATCTAACCCCAACAAAAAGATAGATAGATACTAAAATGATATTCCACGTGTTGTTACGAAATTGCCTGCAATTATTTCGCTGAGACTTAGTTAAATGATTTTTATTATTTAGATTAATAATTTGATCATTTAAAATTGAAACATATATAATTTTTTGAAATAGTTGTAGATATCATATATCATGTATAACTAAATAGTTGATTTCCACTAATAATCTATTTATGTCAATATGCATTCATGTCACCTGAACATGCAAGAATGCATGAAAAAAGACACGCGGAACATGCAAACAAGCATAGTGAAAGTCCCACCTCAATAAGTAATAGTAAAAACGATCAGATACATTTAAAAAAATTCTCAAAAATATATGAGAAATGCTTACCTTGAGCTAGAGGATTGCACGCGAGAGATCCGTCGCCTCTTCTGTGTGACGTGTGTCCTTTACATCTTTTTTTCTGCAATATCATGTGTGTTACAAATTACCTTCGGTAACAAGACCATGTCGCGAAAAATAAAGACGAAAAAATGCAAGTATTTTCTGCAACATTGTCTATGTTGCAAAAAAATCCACAACAACACTCATGTTGCAAAAATAATTAAGATAAAATCTGTAATATCACGTATGTTGCAAAAGATTTCTACGACATAATATTTATTGCAAAGTATTATGCAACAAACACCCGTGTTGCAATGATGAAAACAACGTCGGACGCTGAATAGCTGTATATCAGACGGTTGCCGAGACGCTGCCGGCCGACGCGTAGGGCGGCCCAAAATATATGCAAATTTTAGTCCTCATACGATTAGGATGAATCTTTTTTAGAGCAGTGTGGGGGCAAAACCACAGGTGCGCTAGAATAAGAATCTGGAGGCCTGCTTTCCTTGCGCGAAATGCACCAGGGCCCATTTTCCTTGCGCTGATCGCTTCCATTCCCCGGTGCGCTCCTGTCGTCCAGTCAAAGCGTCGAGCACATGGCGCTCGCCCTCCTCCGCCGCCGCGGCGCGCTCTCCTCTCTCCTCTGCGCGGCCGCTCCCACGGCGCCCAGGCTGGTACCATCATTCTCCTCCGCCGCCGCCGTCGCGCCACTTCGCTCGCCGCTCGACGAACGCCTGCTCCGCCTCCTGCGCTCCGAGATCTCCTACGTCGCCGACCGCCGCCCTCCCCACCAGGTACCGCCCCTCTCCCTCACTCCTCGCCCCTTTCTACTGCACGTGACCTCCCCGTCCGATTCTCCCGCCGTCCCCTCGCAGCCGCCGACGGGCTTCAAGTCGTTCGCCGTGGAGGACCACCCGGGGGAGCAGTGGGTGCGCCTCCGCGCCGCCCGCCGAGGCTCCGGGTCCGGGGCCCAGGAAGAGGCCATCAAGATCGACGCCACCCTGTTCGACGGCGTCGCGGAGCTGCCCCCCGACGCGTCCCTCTTCAACCGGGTCGAGGCGCTCGAGCAAGGGCCGCGCCTCCACCTCAGCCTCATCGTCGAGGTCGCCCGCGCCGACCGCGTCCTCGGCTTCATCTGCTCCGCCTGGCCCGACCAACTTACCGTCCGCCACGTGCTCACCCTCAGGGGCGCCGGCGCCGCCACCGACGACCGTGGCGCCCGCGAGTTCACGTACGGTCTAATTTTGTTCAGTCCATTTTGGCTGTGTGCTCTGGTTTCTGTGCTTTCTGAATTTTGTTCGCCGTGACTGGCCGTGAGCCGCAGGAAGCTGGGGCCTGCGGAGAGGGAGGCGGTGAAGAAGTTCCTGCTGGAGAGGGAGGTGGACGCCGAGCTCGCGGAGTTCTTGCACGACTACGTGGCGAACAAGGAGAAGATGGAGCTGCTCCGGTGGCTGAAGACAGTCGAATCGTTCGTCGAGAAGTAAGCTAAGGAGTTGCAGGCTTGTTAGCAGGTGATTTTTTTCATCCTCATACATATGTTCAGAGTTATGGAGATGAATGATACGAGGAGACAATGTTGTGAGTTTGAGAACAAATTGACCTTCAGAAATGAGCCATAAACATTTGGGGAGGTAACAAAAATCAACAACCCATCTTCAAGCTGGTTATATTCAAAAAATGACTTAGTCTGGTGGCTGCTTGTGATAAGGTCCGCAAATCGTCTAAATATAGAGATGGATGAAGTTTGTGTTTCCCAGTCTCCACTTCCTGAAGCGTGAAAGGAGTGTTCTCGGTGCATGAGTTTTATTCATCATTGTGAAATGCTAATATTGGACCCCCGGAACATTTTGCCTTGTTTTCCCATTCCATGGAGGACGCTAAAACAGGGTTAGATGGGGGAAAGTTGATATAATTTGAAAAAATACAACTACAAGTCAGTCAGTTCCTGACACTAAATTCAGGCTTATCTTTTGTCTTACAAGCACCTCATGTATTTGTGTAGTTGTACATTCTAGTGTTGTCAGTTCTTTACTTATGGCTTATTGGTAGAGTAGGGTATTTTGGAGGCTGAGCTCCCTTGAGGTTGAAATTTTGAAAAATTCAAAATTCAAACTTTCAGTTTCAAGACACAGACCAGAGAAACATCATCATTGGTTGAGAAGGAGAACAGCATACTGTCCTGCAAAATCACCACACTACCCCAGGCATCTTTTAGAGCATAATGGTTTCACCAGACCTTGGAATACATGTGGTGATCCCCCTGTAGAATTCCATTAAGCAGAATACATCTTTCCACCAAAAAGAGCTGCAGGGATGGAATGCATGCGGAGGGGGTCTGATCATCATACTTTAACCACAACAACCCGGTGTTCACCCTGCGTATCTTCACCGTATTGGATGACAGGATAATCTTCCGAGGCGGGTTAGTTGGGAGGTGCAAGTACCCCTCATGCCAAGCTTTGTTGGCTAGAGATTGAAGCAAGTTTGCTGCCAAGACAAATAATAACGGAGACAATCAGACAATGGATCATCTCGGTACACACCCCTGCGGCACTTGAATTCAGTGCTAGGCACACCATTTAACACAAACGGAGATGAGCCCGAGCTCAACCACATACTTATCCACATGATCCATTTGTCACTGAATTTTTTGTGCTTTAGAATGTTTAAGATAGAGTAGTGCTCCATCATATCGAACACTTTCTCAAAGTCGAGTTCAAAATAACAATTTCACGACCAGAAGCTTTGCACTGGTGTAAGTACTGAGAGACCCAACCCAAAACAATCCTGGATCGTGCGATTCTTGATTAAGCCATGCTGATTGCGATGAACTAGTTTGAGAATACAACACTGCAGTCTCTCCGCAAGAGTCTTGATCAAAACTTTGAGAGGGTTTCAATGTCAATTTCCAAACTCTCAAACAATTCACAAAAGCATCTCATGAACTCAAATTTATCAAATCGTCTGGGACAACACTTCCTAGTGAAGAAATGACCAAAATCACCCTTCTTAGTTTCTTACAAACAAACAACCGAGCATTCCGATTCATCAATTTTGTTACCGAGCGCAGGCCATTTATTTTCAGAGTTTAATCCTCTCACACTACAACACAAAATATTCCACAAGACTGACGCCATTACACAACTTCAAAATACAAAATAGAATTCTAGTATGCAGATAAACACAATAATTATTGGTGATGTCTTTGTGCACATGATGTGCTCGGTGTTTGGTGTGCTTCAACGTCAAAAAACGGCGCGTACGCAGGGTGAACACCGGGTGGTACACCAGGTGGTCGGGGTCCTACGTCCGCCTCTGGCTGCTGCATCCATCTGGAAGGGAGCTTCGGCTTGCGTGGACCCCCTGTCAGGCCCTCAGCAGATGGTGCGTATCTGTCGTAGACCGTGGCATGCCCTATGATGAGCCAGACGGCATTCATGAACTCTGCTCCGGTGCTTAGCTTCTTGGCGTGAGACTCCTCGCCGCAATGGTGGCTCGCGTAGCACAGCATCGCCACCCACACGCCGGCGATGACCTCAAGCATGTCAGCGGCGGGCAAGCACCACCTGTTGCCGTGCAGCATCCGGGCGAGCCAGGATCCGTCGGCATAGACCGGCCTGTCGCCGACGTCATCAGCAGCTTCCTTGCCGATGTCGTAAATGTACTTGTGTCTCGAATCAGCCGGGAGCTGCCAGTCGGCTATCTTGTTGATGATCTCCGATCTGGATAGTTTCATGGTGCTTTCCTTGGTGGACTTCAAATTAACCCACCACACCATGTCATAGTACTTCAAGTTCTCCTTGTACCGGCCGTTGCGAACAACTCCGGGCAACAGGTAGGGATGCACCACCATGAGGAACAACATGTGGTTGGAGAGCACCCTGATGGTGTCCCGGACCTCCTTGTTAGGGTCAGGGTCAGGGCCAGGGCACATGGAGAGGTAGAGATCAGTGGCGATGTGCCACACGATGATGCTACGGTCCAGCTCGGTGTCGTCGGCGATCCGCGTGAGATCCTCGTACATCTCTTTCTCCTTGAGGATCCACCTGCCCCGTGCATTCCTCAGATCATCTATTTTTCCTCTTCCGGATCTCTCTCAGCACCAGAGCCTTGATGGCGTCGGAGATGGGGGTGGTGCTCGAGCAGTGCATTTTCGGTCCCTGAGTCCAATCATCTTGGCGATCTTGCCTCTGAGGTGGCCGTCCTTGTTGGCGTCGGTGCAGAGGTCCAACAGGTTGTACTGCCCAAGTGAGTCCAGGGTGGCACTCCTCCTTGCTCCAGCCTTGAGCATCCGGCGGAGGCGCATCACCGCCCCGCAGAGCCGGTGCCATCCTCGGGCATGGTAGGACGCGCACGCCCAGGAAGACCCTGCCGCCCTGAGAGACGAGGCGAGCTCCAATGCCATGGCTCCCACGAGCAGGACGTAGGTGACGGCGATATCAGCTCCACCGCTGACCTGAAACAGCACGAACGCCGCAACCACGGAGAGCGGCGCGACGATCCGGATGCACAAGCCATGCCAGGTGTGGAGCACTGCCGCCTTGGTGTAGAGGATGTCGTACAGGAGGGAGAGCTCCATGGCGGCCAGCTGGAACAGGTAGTTGCCGCCGTTGAGCTGGATGCCTTGCCGCACGACTTCGTACTCAGACTTGTGCATCACCGGCCCATCAGCCAAGAGGCCCTTGCAGAAATTGAGCATGTGGTGGGCTCCCAACAGGACCTCCTCCGCGTACAGCCTCTTTGCCCCCTCCCTCCCATGGTAACGGCTTGCCCTCGTCATCGAGGGAGCTTTTGATGCTGTCGATGCCGCCACACTTGAGCGCCCATGCCCTCTCGCCGTACTTGAGGCAGCCGGTGCCAAACATCAACGCGGCGGCGGCGACGATCAGCGTCCCGGCTGGGTTCCTGCCGGCCAAGACGAACAGGTACATAACGTAGGCGGTGCCGAGCACCTGCCCCGCGAGCGTGAGCAGGTGGCGCAGCCAGAGCTGGTTGTCCTGGTAGGCGTAGGCGGTGATGGTGTCCGCCTGTCCGGCCCACCAAGGTGGAGCAGCAGGAAGGGAGCCCAGAATGGCACCATCCGCATCTGGCGGTCGCCCTGGAGGAGGCCTGCTTCTGCTCATGGTGATGGACATGTGGCCAAGGGCGTAGATTGCGGTGTAGTCGGCCATCAGGTAGGCCAGCCAGAGGAGGATCCTCAGCACGCCGGATCCCTGCAAAACAGAGGAGGATGGCTTGCAGGGTGAAGCTGAGGATCACCAGAGTCTGGATGTTGCGTTCCTCCCAGAAGGATGCTAGCCCTCCACCCATTGCTCACATGTGAATCAAATGCAAGCTAAATTGGCCACTGTTTACCTCTGATGAGTGCAAACTAAAACGAGTTACATTGAGATTTCTTTTCATATGTGCAACCTCAGAATTTTCCTTTGTTACCGTACGTACTGCTGGGTGTGGACCGAACCTACTTTTTATATGTACAGACTCGGGCCACATTGGAATTCGGAACAGAGCTACTCCAGTAGTTACTAGCGTAGGAAGAAAAGAATGGAGGGGGGGCTGACAAGTTAACGAGACGCAGGTTGGGCCCTCACCTCGAGGTCGGGGCAGCAGCGGCCCGCCGGCGGTGAGGTGCGGATCCGGTGGCGGCAGGTTCTTCCTCGAGGCAGCGAGCAGTAGTGAGGCGGATGGGATGGGGTGGAAGACGAAGAAGACGGAAGACTTGTTGCTGCTAGTCAATGCCAAGGCAGCAGACAGTGTGTCGGAATGAGTAGGTGTAAATTACTCGGACGAGGATTTGTGGTTCTTGGGTGCCACACACCCCTATATTGACAATAGCATTAAAAAACATATTGAAAGAAGTCAAAAAAATTCTGAAATTTTGGGATATGAAACATGGGTGCCCGTTCCACACACGTGTTCAATTTCGTGGGAATGGGTGCCCGTGGTAACGCCTGTAAAAAAACAAAAAAATTGTATGTGTAGAAAATAAAAACTAAATGTAACATATGTCGAACCGTAATTTGTATGCCGCGGATATCAAGGGCACACGATCCCCACGAAGATGAACACGTGTGTATAACGGGCACTCAGGTTTCATATCCCAAAATTTCATATTTTTCTGAAATTTTCTGATATCTTTTGTAATGCTATTTTCATATAGGGTGTGTAGCACCCGAGAGCTGCAATGCATTTTCCTAAATTACTCCCTCTTTAAAGAAATATAAAATATAAAAAATGTTTAGATCATTATTTTAATGATTTATGGACGCTCTAATGTTTATTTACGAAGGGAATAGTACATACAGTTGGGAGCCCAGCTGCCTTCTTTCATGGGTTTTGTTAAGACACTTTGTGGAACTGGGCGCAGCCCAGTAAGTATCCTCTCAGCAAACGAAAAAAAAATGTATTTGGAGGGAAATTTACCCCGACGACCGGCCGGCGGCGATTGGGAAGGAAGATGGCCGGGCCAAGCATCCAGAGCGTGCATCAACACCACCACCAATAAACTGGTTCGCCGCATAATGACACCGTCGTCTCTCTCCATCCGCACTTTTCTATGACTAACTTTTATTGAAAAAAATAGCGCGCGCCAATAGCATGCTATAACATGTATAAAATTAACTTGTTAAATTAATCAGTGTGCAATGTCTCGCTAATAGCATGCTATATCATGTTAATAACATATTTTCAAGGACCATACTATTTTATATAGCGCGTTATTTTTTCCTTAACTCCTCATTGCTTTGAATTTTTGAATACTGTGATTCCTGCATCAATAAACGAGAGCCCAAAGTTTGTCGTGTTATTTACATACATACAGGCTGACCACGTGTACTCTGTATCAGTGACCCTCTCTTCCCGTACGCTACCACAGGTGAGAGAGCCAACAAGGATGCCTTGAGACACTTTGTGGATACCCTGATTCAAATTCGCAATTGTATTATCTCTTTTTGGATAATCTCTCATATGTTCCACCGCCATCGCACTATGCCTCCTTTTGTATTTATCATCTGTATTTTGTCATGTGCATTGAATACCATAGAATACATGGCAACGTACTCTTTCAGCTTTTGCAACTTTAGAGTTTTCGTCATTTTTTCAGATTTTTCATGGTCAACTCCCATTCATTTGAATTCTGACGTGTCAAACCCGATAAATCTAGTCACCAACTTGAACCTGATACTAGCCAACACTACTTCAGCATCCTTCGCACACTTTGTCTGACCACAAGCCTGACCACCAGTGTATTGGTATGTCGCCGTGCCTCGTACTTACCGCATGCCTCACTACCATCATCGCGCCGATCCTCTGTTGTCCTGGTTAAGTCTCCTAGGTAGCTAGCACATACCGCCTCAATCCTCACTGCAAAGAACCACCGATCATCACTGACCGATGTTGAGTATCACGTCTCCGTCAGACCACTGGGCCCGAGTCTGATTCATATGTCTCCTGATTAGTCCCTTTAGTGATTCGGTAAAGCAGCCGAAAGAATTTTCGCCTTTTCCGACCATGGTTCCAGCTTTACTGTCGTCCAGTTCCAGCATTCTTCACCGTAGTTGTAGCGGCACGGGGCCATTGCATCTCCAACAGTGAGGCCATTCGTCTCCATCCATGGCGGTTGCCAGTTGTCTCACAACGCCATGCTGGTTCCAGCATGACACCCTGCTCAGCATGTAGCTTGCAGCATGATGGGGCGGCTGTCGCGCATGAGGATGTCATCGTTGGTCGAAGTCACCACAACCGTTGGTATGTCATCCCCTGCAGCCACACCATGGGCGTCGATGCCCCCTCCCCTCGTAGCCCCTGTTGGGTCGTCGTAGCAGCACCCGATGTAGGTGGCTTGAGCTGGATTTGTATAGCACACATCGGCCATGTTGTTGTCGGTTGGGAGGAGAGCACTACGACTTTCAAGAACGATAGAGAGAAGGGGCTCCGAAGAGATGTTGTGGAAGAATCGCTCGCGCCCGAGGGAATAGTGTTCAACATTGCCATTGGGAGGGGCTCGCTTAGGGTGTGGTGGCTTTCAACCAGGGCAACATTTGATGTTATGACCATTTTGCAAAAGTTTAGCTGGATGTGACCCCGGTTCGAAAACATTTCGGGATCTGATCCGTTTCCTACCATCGGGGTCAACGACGGTAGGGACGTAGGGTATAGTTGCATATCGCCAAGGCCCCTGACGGCAGGCAACTTACCCACGTCAGCACAACGCAGCCCTATCGCCAAACAGGCTGGCGGTAGTTTGTGCAACGCTACCGTCAAGGTGCCTGATGGTAGGTGCGCCCAAGCACTATGTTCGATACTTAGATTTTTTACGGTAAGACGTGCATCCCTATCGTCAGAGGCCTCGGCAGTAGGTTGCTATACCCTACCGCCATCCACCCCGACAGTAGAAAAAGGATCAGATCCCGAGATATTTTTGAACCGGGGTCAGATATGGCTAAACTTTTACAGAAGAGTCAAAACACCAAAATTTGTCGCAACCAGGAGCGACGGATCGCACGACCTGCACTCAACTGGTGAGGATGTGGCCTGTTGATTGAAAATGGTCGTTTCTTAATAATAACAATAACAAATTTCAACTACCAACTAAAATAAAAATAAAAATAACTCGGCGAACTAACATCAATTAAACGTTAGTGAATTAAACCGTTTTTGCTACTTAATTAAGAGAGTGCATGCATCCCATAATAATAATAATACACATATCAGTGCATATGGGTCTCTACCACTTAAATTACACATAGCTAAAATATCTAATTCAGTATGCTCCCTAAATTTTAAGGTGTCACGGTCAATTGGGGCCTTAAATTTAAATTTGGCTTACCTAATTTTGACATGCTCAACAACTTTTTTCTCAAGGAGCTCTCATTTTAAATTATTTTAATTCAGTATGTGCCTTAATTTTGGAGCTATCCAATTCAATCCAATTATTCAATTTTGGTTTCCGTTCACGATTTTTACCGGGTTAATTTTTTTTGGAGCTCTTAAATTTGATTGAGGTATTCAATTTTGCATTTCGTTCACGATTTTAACCGGGTCAATGATCTTTCAAATCAATCGACGGGAATCAACTTATAAAAACATATCGATCATGCATGTCCTCTCACAACCTAGGAAAAAGAAACATCAATATATGTGATACCTAAGTACCAATATAATACATGAAGCCATCGATGTAGAAAAATTCCTCACATAAGTATGGGTTGATTGGAAAATAATACAAAATGACACTGCAGAAGACCCACCAAAACACCATATTATAAATAAAAGGCGAACACACTACATTAGTTCCCCCACTTGCCAAACCAAATACTCCCTTAGTTCCAAAATATGGGATGTATTAACTTTTTGAAAAGCCGAAAGAACTTTAACTTTGACAAAGATCAGAGCCGAAAACATCGACATCCACAATACTAAATAAATAAAATATGAAATTAATTTCATTATGAATCTAATGATACCGAGGATATTATGGATATTGGTATATTTCTCAATTTTGTCAAACTTAAAGAGATTTGACCTTTCAAAAAACTACTATACCTTATATTTTGAAACAGAGGATTTTTAAAAAAAAATCCACAACACCAATGACGCAACAAAGTACGTCCAAACCTTCTAGTTCTAGATGAAAGGTGATTCGAACCGCGAGGATATAAAATATAATTATCTTATCTACAATCATATAAGCGGGTAGGGAAGATACTACATTTTTGTGATGCAAATATACTAATTTCGATACTCTAATCTTATAACTGGAAGCAGCACGAGAAGAAGAATGTAAGTGTCCATGCCATTGCACATATATAGGGTTTGTCTGGGACTGCTTTGCGCCATCAAAATAAGTTTCGCTCCACCAAATTCACTTTGGAGAAGTTGCAACTCTTTCAAAGAGAGAATGCTCGACTTTCATCTAGCTCCAGCTTCAGGAATTGAAAATTGGGGAAAAGTACCTATTTGTTTGGATGAGAGGGGAGAAACGAAGGGGTATCCACTTATTGGTGGCAATGGTGGAAATTTTCTTCCAACTCTAGCTTCTATAGTATTTTGGAGCACCTTCTAAAAAGCTTCACAAAAAACAGGGAGTTATACCCCCATATTCTAGTATTTTTACGGAGCAACATATCGTGGAGCTATCCTATTTGGCTTGCAATTTCTAGAACTAAGCTGAATTTTAAGGAGTGGAGCAGTCCCAAACAGGCCCATAAACACCTCATCCGAGATATGTTGTCCATAACTAGGAACATAGTCATTGAATATAGATAAACTAATATAAATGTTTGCATTCATACCTTAGAACAGATAGAGTGAGACAACTATAAGCCGAAAGATTTCCCTATCTTGTTGAGGTATACCTTATCAAGACATGATTTGAGCTCTAATATAGAGAACTCGCTAGACCATCCATAGGTCTCTCTCTCTCTCTCTCTCTCTCTCTCTCTATATATATATATATATATATATATATATATATTCTTTTCTTGTACAGCGGCAAAGTTGCAAAAGAGTAAAGAAGCATTGAATTGGGAGGATGCGTTTCTTGCAACCAGAGCAAAGAGTATACACTAAAGGTGGACATGCTTTTCTTAATTCATTGCTTTAGTTTTGAGGGATCTTAATTGATGAAGTTGAAGGTCTTGTACTATCTAACTGTTCACCATTACCGCATTTTTGACACATTTTATCATGTAGCTACATTTAGCCACATCATTCTTAAGGTAATAGCCAGGTAACGCATGCACCACATATCATTGTCAAGGTTGACGTTAGGCAGCAGTTAGCTAATGACCCGTTACGCCGCTCCTCGCCCGGACCGTCCGGGCGGCGGTGCTTCGGCTTGGGAGAAGGGCGACTGGACGCCAACTGCAGATGACAAAGTCGTGTACTGGCTTACCGTGATATGACCTGAAACTCATCACCCGAAGGACTGGCGAACGCTCCGCTTGCTTATCCGTTGGTTGATCTGGAAGCACAGAAATGCCATCGTCCTTGACGGTGCATCCCTGGATCCTGCGATAGTTCTTAGAAGGATTTACGAGAAGGGGAGACGTAGCAACTTGCAGGACTGCTTTCTTCTTGAAATAAACATAAAACTTTATTAATCAGACATAATGATTACAATGTCAATAAGAAAAGATACAATGTCATCCACACGATCCTCACACCAATCCCTGGTCTCAAAAAAATTCGCTAACCTAGCAAGTTCATGAGCAACCTTATTTGCTTTCCTATTACAATGTTTGAACTTAGCAACAAGAAAATCACATGCCATAAAATAGCAATCGTCGAACACCGCTCCCGTCGATTATCCTCCATTTTTCATGTGTCAATCACTTACATATTATCAGAGTTAACAATAAGGCAATTGTAACTTGCCTTCTGTGCAAGGATTAAGATAAACCTTAGAGCGAGTGCTTCTACTGTTAATACATTGATACACCAATCAATCCTCCAATTTCCACCAGCAATGAACCTTCCTTTGTCATCTCTGAGGACAGCCCCCGCTATGCCCCTAAGCAGATCATGATCAAAAGAAGCATTAACATTTAGTTTCACAAAACCCATAGGAGATCTGCTCCATCCCCATGTTTTACTGGTTGCCTTAGGGGAGTGTGCATTAACATAGTTCGACGTTATAGCACGAGCCCCCATCGAAGTTTATCTGCATCTTAAGACTTTCCTTCATGAACCAATTTACGCCTATCCCATCATAAATACCAAGCTGTTATACCGATCAATTTCACATGCGTTCTGGAAGCCCATGCAGATAATTCTTGGTCTGGCATAAGTAGTAAAAACTCAAGAACCGTCTCTCCCTCCCTATCGACAATACAAGCTCTATTGATCACCTCATACAATTCTAACTTCTCCCAAAACTCTTTCACTTTCTGACACACAAACAAGACGTGATTTGTGTCTTCTGGCCCATTTGAGCATGATGGGCAGATGGGTGAAACTTTCATGTGTCTATTAGAGAGTGTAACAGTATCCATCTACCAATTAAAACAGCAGAACGCAAAACATGCATCTACGCGCTTTTCCCCTCTCGTTAGGGTTTTGTTCCTCCAGGAGGCGATAGCCGTCACCGTGGAGTTTGATTGTCCCTGCCGCCGATCTACCCCTCTGCTGAGCGCTTCTTCGTCCCCGATCGTGGATTGGAGGAAGGAGGGTTCGGTAGGCGTTGGGGTGGCGGAACTTGGGTTTATGCAACAACCCGATTGGATCTTCATTGGGTGAGAGATCTAGATGGCTTCTGACGGGAACCCTGGTTCTTCTGGGGTTAGTGATGTCGAGAGGATGATGCAAGAACTTGGACTAAAGGAGGATGACCTGGATGATGTGGTGTTCAATGAGGAAGAAGCTCCAGAGGACGTGGCGCATTGGGTGTCGATCACAAGGGTTAACACTGTCAAGACATACAGCCAGACGTGGTTCTTCCGAAACACGAGGTCATCTTGGGATCTAGCGCTAGAAGTAAAATTCAAGCCGCTGGAAGATAATCTATACACCATCCAGTTTACGTGTTTGGGAGATTGGGAGAGGGTGATGAATGATGGACCGTGGCACTTTCGGGGAGACGCTGTGATTATCAAGCCATATGATGGGGTAACCAAGCCAACCACCATCAAGTTGAACACGATTGAGATATGGATTCAAATCCATGATGTCCCAGAGCTATATGCACATCTGGTAGCACCCCTTGTGGCCAGGGTTGGAGAGGTTCTGTTTGCCGAGCCCCCATCCCATGATTTTGCCGGAAACTTCCATCGGGTCTAGGTGAGAATTGATGTGACAAAACCGCTAAACAACGATGTGTCGATGATTAGGGGTGGGTTCGCCAGATCTACAGGGTGAAGTACGAGAAACTGCCGGATTGGTGTGCCGTGTGCGGAAAGTTGGGTCATCTGTATAAGGAACATGGAATGGGGATTCATCCCCTTTCAGCCCTAGTATTCAAGGACCTGAGAGCAGGATGGATTATGTAGTCGGGGTGTGGTCTTGGTGGTGGCCGTGGCCGCCGAGGGGGACGGCGAGGAGGTCGTATTGGCGGACGGGGTCAGGCAAGAGATGCTGCTCAAGATGTACACAAAGGAGATGATCTAGAGGATGGAGACAGAACTAACTTTTTGCTGCCAAGGATGCAATAACAGATACAAAGATGGATGATCCCTCTCAGAAGAGGTCCGGTGGATCAGAACCAGCCAATAACCTTTCAGCTCCCACCCAAGATGTTGATCCTAGAGGGAGTCAGTTGGCCATTATACCAGCTAGCAGTTCGGTTCTGAGTCCAAGTTTAAAAAGAGATCCCAAGAGTACAAGAGTTACGAGTAGTGTAAACCAGGCGAAAAATCTGGTGGGCTCCCTAGAGGGGCACTGCCAAGGCCAATGAGTGCTTTCTGTTGGAACTGTCATGGAGTGGGTAAACCTGCGACAGTTCGAGAGATTCGCGAGTTCGCGAATAAGTTTACCCCTACCGTGCTTTGCATAGTTGAGACTCAGATCGACATGGCACGTCTAGAAGCTCTAGCTAATACTTTTGGGTTTGATAAATCTTATGCCATCAGTAGCCGAGGAAGAAGTGGTGGCCTTGGTATGTTTTGAAATGACATGACACATGTTGAATTATTGGGTGACTCTGATTATCACATTGATGCCAAAGTCAGCGAACTCGACAAGGACCTGCGGAGAATAACCTGTGTATACGGGGAGGCTCAAACGCACCTTAGACACCAGACCTAGGATATGATGAAGGGGATTAGCACAATAAGCGACTTGTTGTGCCTGTGCTTTGGGGACTTCAATGAAGTGTTGAGGCCAGATGAACACCATGGTATAGCAAATAGAAGCAATGCACAGATACATGCTTTTTGTGATGCGGTGGATGTATGCATGCTCATGGACCTTGGCTACCATGGGCGCCCATGGACGTTTGAGAAGAAAATTTCTGGTGGGACTTATGCCAGAGTGAGACTCGATCGGGCGCTCGCCTCGGCCAGTTGGATGACGTGTTTCCCATATGCAACGCTCTCTCATCTATAGGCAACGAGCTCGGACCATGGCCCGATTCTTTTGAAGTATGAGTGCGCAACAGGCAGGCCGACAAGAAAGGAGTTCAGGTATGAAACTATGTTGGAAACACATGAGTCATGGAGGGATAAAATGGCATATGCATGGAACAATGTATCACCAGGTTTTGGTGTTGGAGATTTCAGGGATAAATTACTCACCATCGGCAAGGGCATTTCGGCATGGAGCGTCGACACATTTGGTAGTGTACGCAAGGAGATCAAGCTAATCAAATCCCAGCTCGAACAGCTACGTGATGATCCATCATGGGTAGGACCTACACACGCGGAGCTCAAACTCAATGAAAAATTGGTGGAGCTCTATCACAGGGAAGAACTTATGTGGCGCCAAAGATCTCGCTTGGAGTGGCTCTCGGCAGGGGATAGGAACACAAAATTCTTCCATATGCATGCAAGTCTGCGTCGGAAGAAAAATATGATTCGTGCACTGTCGAACTCGTGGGGGTGGTGACAGAAGACCCGGCTGAACTAAGAACCTTGGTGCAAGAATTCTATATGTCTCTGCACTCGTCTTAGGGGGGGTGCATGGTATAGAGGATGTGTCGAGGCATGTCCCCCGTAAAGTTACTCCGGAGATGAACGACATTTTATGTGCGCCATACACTAGCAAGGAGGTTAAAACAACACTGTTTCAAATGCTTCCCACGAAAGCACCAGGGCCCGACGGATTCCCCACCCACTTTTACCAACAGCATTGGGATTTGTGTGGAGAGGAGGTCACTTCAATGGTGCTGCAAATTATACGAGTGGAGGAGAGCCCCGAAGGCGTTAATGACACAGTTCTGGTTCTTATACCAAAGGTGACTAATCCCACATCTTTGTCTCAGTTTAGGACCATCAGTCTTTGCAATGTGCTATACAAATTAGCCTCGAAAGTTTAGGCTAACAGATTGAAGGTTATCCTGCCGGACATCATCTCTGAGGAGCAGTCGACATTTGTTCCTGGTAGATTGATTACGGACAACATTATTTGTGCTTATGAGTGCCTACATTTTATGAAACGCAATAGGTCCAAGATCATCAGCCTGTGCGCCCTGAAACTGGATATGATGAAAGCTTATGACCGGGTAGAGTGGACATATCTGCATGCGATCATGACCAAATTGGGCTTCTCTCCTGGGTGGATTGATGTAGTCATGGGGATGGTGAAATCGGTGTCCTTCTCAGTTCTTTTTAATGGACAGAAACTTGAAAGATTCAAACCAACCAGAGGTATTAGGCAGGGAGATCCAATTTCCCCTTAACTATTCTTATTGGCAGCAGAGGGCCTTTCGTGCCTTTTAAACTCCAGTTCTCAGTCATCGATACTTGGTGGTGTGAAGGTGGCTCCCACAGCTCCTGCGGTGAACCACCTCCTTTTTGCTGATGACAGCCTGTTGCTTTTTAAGTCTAGTGTGGAGGGGGAAAATGCGGTTTCAAAACTACTTCGTACCTACTATGATGCTTCCGGGTAGCGGATTAACAATGGCAAATCATCCATCTTTTTCAGTAAAGGGTGTCCGAAGTCACAAAAAGGACAGGTGAAAAACATCTTGCAGGTGCACAATGAATCTCTAAGTGAGAAATACTTGGGTATGCCGACGAAGGTTGGCCATGCTAAGAACGGTACTTTCAAGTATTTGAGGGACCGAGTATGGGAGAAAGTAAGGGGATGGATGCAGAAATTGCTATCGACGGCGGGGAAGGAGGTTCTTATAAAATCCGTAGCCCAGGCAATACCGGTTTTCTCTATGTATTTCTTCAGATTATCGAGGGGACTCTGTGAGAGTGTGACATCAACTATCAGGTAGTTTTGGTGGGGATCTAAACAAGCACTAGTAGAAAAAGACCCATTTGTCCCAGTTCGTAAGGGCCATTGTCCCGGTTCCGGAACCGGGACTAAAGGGTCGGGACTAAAGTCCATGACCATTAGTCCCGGTTCACTTATGAACCGGAATAGATGGGGCTCCAAGTGGCCGCTCCGCCGAGCCCAGGCAGGAGGGCCTTTGGTCCCGGTTGGTAACACCAACCGGGACCAAAGAGCGTCTACGCGTCAGCAGCTGAGGGGCTGTTTTTTTGAAAGAGGGGTTTTTTGAGGGTTTTGGAGGGTTAATTTAGGGATTTCATATATTTTGTTAGATAGCTAATAGAGAGAAGTGATCTCTCTTATCTCCATGCTTGGTCACGACGTTGCGTACTATACTTATAGATAGAACATATGACACAATGTAATCATCATTTTCGTCAATGAGACATCATATCACAAGTTGGTCACTGGTCATAATCACAACTCCTCATCATCATCGTCATCATCAACTCTAACACATTGTAGCACATACTAACACATTGTACCTAGGACGTACGTACTCCTATCTCGTAGGACCTACTCTACCCTCTCTTAGGTATAATATCATAAAACAAGATAGGCCCTGACTCTTCATTATGGAGAACGGAGATCATCCTGTCTCCCATTCTTGGCCTACGCACAATGTTGCTTCCAAGTAGCTCTCTATGATTGAGCATACATTTTTTTCCAATCTTTGATTATCATGACTCCGTCGGTTTTAGAAATCCGGTATGGACATGAGTGATGCGTAGGCTGACCTGGCCGTGGTGGCCCTAAGCTCGTAACAATAACGCGACCTCTCGGAAACATCAGATGAGGCACACAATCCTCCGGAATTTTCTGTTGAAAAACATAGTAATAACTTTGAAGTTAGCAATGTAGTTTAGTTTTAGAAAAATTTATGCAAAAGATGCACGGATGTCATAATAGTAGAATTAAAATCTTACCATGCAATCTCCATGCATATTACTGTAGTTCACCACATGCACTAGTGGCACGTATTGACCATAATGTGCAGGAGTTTGATAATAGCTATTGTAATTCTCAAGATGACTAAGAAATGCGGTAAGATGATCTTTCTCCTTATAAGTTAATTCTGCTTCATCACGGTAGTAGTAGGTTCTATCTACCATATTCCGTACATTTTTTGAAGAATGAAAATAAGCTGTCAATGCAAATAAGTTGTCAATTATTTTTAAATAAACAATATAAATTACTTAATAAATATGGTTGAGAAACTCACATAATGGTAGAACTGGAGGCGTCTGCACATTGACCCAGATGTCGATATTACCTTCAATTTCATTTTCCGGACGAATATCAAAGGTGATAAGCATATTAGGCTTAAATGCATAAGTCTTGGCAGTATTCGTACATACCGAATTCACTTTTATCGTCAGACATTTCCTACGTTCATAGTTGAAACATTTAAAATCGATCGAAGGAAACTACGAGAAAATTGATCAACACACAGATCACTATTACTCAATATGCAACGGGTTGACTTTAGATCTGTCGAGTCTTTCCTTCCTAAACTCTCATCTCACGTATATGGTGGACACTCCCTCTGATATTGCGATTGTCGGTGATGGTGGCTCCTCCATTCGTCCCCGAGTGCATTACATCAAAATGTCTAGCACACGGGAACGAAGGAGAAGCGACCCCTACGAATGTTAAATACTACTGCAACAAGTATATTTTTGGTAGAATTATAATATGCAACTATATAAAGGAAAATTATTTCGCTGCAACAAAAGAGGAAGACGTAGAGTTTTTGCTCCCGGGCTCATTTGAGCCCGGTGAACAGTAATTAATATCATAAAAAAATCAAAAATTATTTTACTACAACTTAAGAGAAATTGATCTTTGCCATAGGATTCAAAATAGAACATATATATTGCTATATCCTATATATATATATATATATGCAATTTTCATATCCTATGAATTGATGAAGAAACCCTAAATTAACTATATGACATATATGTTCTCCCACGTTTTGCAACAAGGAAAATTGTTATTCACTACAAACTTAAAAGAAATATTGATCTTTCCAATAGGATTCAAAATGCAACATATTTCTATCCTATGCAATTTTCATAATAATCTATAAATTATTAATTGATCAAAGAAAACCCTCAAAACTCACCTTGCCCATTGGAAGATAATCACATGTTTCTTGAAACATAGCTGGATGACGGCAACATCGTCTTGCTTGGCCATGTACTCGAGATCAAGCCCTATGAACTTGTCTTTCTCATCCGCCACTTCAAGCCATTTCTACAAAAGGGAAAGAAAACGCGGTACCATGGTGATGTCGTTCGTGTAGACGACATCGAGATTGGTCGTGCCATGTGCGAGCACCTCCCCGTAGCGAGTGATTGGATTCATGGTAGAAGATATGGGGAAGAAGAGAGGAGAATGGAGGAGAAGAAGAGAGGAGAATGGAGGAGAAGAAGAGAGGAGAAGAAGAGAGGAGAAGAAGAGAAATGGGCGAAGTGGTCGAAACAGTTGCCTCTTCCTCGAACCACGAAACGTCATGGGATGCGAACCGTTCGAACCTTTAGTCCCGGTTTGAGCCACCAACCGGGACTAAAGGGGCTCGCACGAGGCGAACGGTCACCCCCTTTGGTCCCGGTTCTAGCCACAACCCGTGACCCATGGTTGTGGGCCAGGAGCGAGGCACATTGGTCCCGGTTCGTGTATGGAACCGGGACCAAAGGTGTCCTACGAACCGGGACCAATGCCCCGCGTGGCCCGCCCGGCCCCCTGGCCTCCCGAACCGGGACTGTTGCTCCCATTAGTCCCGGTTCATGACTGAACCGAGACTAATGGGCTGGCTGGCCCGAACCGATGCCCTGTTTTCTACTAGTGAAGGGAAGCGAAAACCATGCTGGGTCTCTTGGGATGTGATGACAAAACCCAACAACTTGGTTGGATTAGGTTTCAGAGATCTAGTGGTTTTTAACCTTGACCTCTTGTCCAGGCAGGCCTGGAGATGCTTGAACGAACCAGAATCTCTGAGTGCAAGAATCTTGAAGGCAACCTACTACCCAGCTAGAGGCACAACTGGGCACAAATCCATCACAAATATGGCGTGCAATCGTAGATGGAAGAGACATCATGAGACTTGGGGCAGTTATGAGGATAGGTGATGGAAAATCTACACGAGTGTGGGAACACAATTGGATCCCTCGGGCGGGTCTGATGAAGCCCATCGCTACTATGGTACTAGACCCTTCACAGTTTGTTGCAGAACTAATTGATTCCTCATTAGCTACATGGAGAGAAGATGTGATCAGACATGTCTTTGTGGCAGCGGATGCGGAGGCGATATTGAGAATCCCGCTTTGCACTAAACAGGTGGAAATTTTTTGGGCTTGGCTTGAGGACCCCCGAGGTCGCTTCTTTGTAAGATCAGCTCACAGGATGATTAATCGTATAAAGATGGGCAGAGAGGCATGGATCGAGGATGGGGAGCAGGGTTCAAATCTCCAAGGAGAGATCAAAGCGTGGGGATCATATGGGGCCTCCAGGTGCCATCAAAACTGAAAATATTTACCTGGAGATTGGCTCATCAATCGCTGCCAACTGGCGGTGTTCTCCAACACAGAAACATGGCTGTTACCGATGTGTCTGGAGTTTGTGGGGTTCAAGACAATTGGCGACACTCGCTACTAGAATGTACAATGTCGAGGAGCATTTGGGTGCTAGCCAAGGAGGAGTTAGTCCAACACATGTCCATGAATCGAGATGATAATGCACAAAGCTGGCTCTTCTCCATGTTTGAATCTCTCCATAATGATGAGTTGGTCACAATGGTGGTTACATTGTGGGCGATCTGGGCAGCTCGGAGAAAAGTTATATATGAAGGTATATTTCAAACACCTCATTCGACTCATGGCTTCATCTCTAGTTATCTGGCTGAACTACAATCGCTAGCGAAGCTGGTAAATCGGCCTACTGTTGCAACCGCACCAAGAACTAGGGGGTGGATCCCTCCCTCTGAACAACACATGAAAATCAATGTGGATGCAGCAGTGGCTCGGCATGGAAGCTTTGGCACAGCGGTGGCAATCTGCCGGGATGGCGGAGGAGTTTTCCTGGGAGCTTCGGCAATGGTGTACAACCACATTGATGATCCTGAAGTTTTGGAGACATTGGCAATTCGCGAAGCACTATCTCTTGGGGAGGACCTCTATCTGTAGAAGATAGCAGTCGTGTCCAACTGCAAGGTGGCAGTTGATGCTATCAAACATGGTACTTCAGCGCCATATGGGGCGGTGATGCATGAAATAATCACTCATTCTAGCAATTTTACTTCTTTTCGTATTAGCCATGAATTTCGAACCTCCAATTTGGAGGCTCACAATCTTGCAAAGCACGCTTTATCGCTCGGATACGACAGCCATGTTTGGTTATGAGTACCCGAGAATTTGGATTTCGTCCATGTAAACATTGTGATGGGTGAATAAAGCTTTGCAAGTTTGTCTCAAAATAAAATAAACTTAGAGAGCGTAACATGGCACAGGAGGGTTCCATGCAATGTATGTCAGATGAATTTTTTTACCTTTGCCGGACAAGATAGTTTCCAGGTCTTACTCCAAATAGGATTAACATTGGTTCTACCTATACCATTTGTATATTGAGATTTCCTTCCATGTTGGTTCCATTCCTCCAAATAAGCCAATCGAACAGTGAACAGACCATTTTTTTGTGAAACTCCAAGCAATGAAGTCTGATATATCATGCATCGAAAGGGGAATCACAAGCACCCTTTGAATGTCGATTGAACACATCGTTTGTCTCACCAAATCTTCATCCCAATAATTCATGATTGGATC
Source organism: Hordeum marinum (assembly GCA_022496015.1). NCBI lineage: Eukaryota > Viridiplantae > Streptophyta > Magnoliopsida > Poales > Poaceae > Hordeum > Hordeum marinum. The sequence continues at coordinate 406,189,591 of CM039676.1, read as the reverse complement.
AATAAGATTATAGACCTTTGACAAAAGATACCCACTTCTAGGAGTAATAATTTTCCTATTTGCACAATTCGGGATCCATGCATCTTTCCAAATATCAATATTTTGTTCATTTCCAACTCATAAGATATAACCATTCCTTGGAGAGTTAATGCCTCTAATAATGCTTTGTTGGATAAAAGAAGAACCCTTTTTTTAGATTCGCATTCATTAAATCGCCATCTGGGAAGTATTTAATTCTCAAGATTATATCAAATAACAATTTCGGATTATCAAGCAAACATCACCCTTGGCTAGCAAAGCCAGATTGAAACAATGTATATCTAGGCCCATGTCTCCGTGATCTTTTGGGACACACATCTTACACCATGCCAGCCAATGCATCCTCTTCTGATTGTCCTCGTCACCCCATCAAAATTACGACATTGCGTCAATAATTCCTGTGCATTTTTTTAGGAATTTTAAAGACGAACATAGGATAAGTTGGGATAGCTTGTACAACATATATGAGGAGAATTTCCTTCCCTCCCGCGGTTAACAATTTTTCTTTTCATCCACAAATTATTGTAATAATGCGATCAATTAGGATTTGGAAACAATCGCTTTTGTCCATACCCACATTTGCAGGAAAACCCAAATATTTGTCATTGATGACTTCAGTCATAATATTCCGAATTGTGCAAATTTGTGCCTTGTCTTTCATTTTTGTATTGGGGCTAAAGAAAATACTAGACTTTTCAACGCTCACAATTTGCTCCGAAGTAGCACAATAAGAATCCAAAGCTAGTTTCAACGCCTCTGGATTCATAGCATTTGCTTTCATAAGGATCAAAAAATCATCGACGAATAGAAGGTTTGATATCGTTGGGGACATATCTACAAACCTTTACTCCAGAAATATTACCACCATCCTCCGCATTAGCTAGTAGAGCAGGACTGCTTAATGGTGAGGTTGAGGCTTTCTTTCACAATTTGTATAGGTGGGTTATATAAGTAGTGAGTAGTCGACCTTGTTCTCGATACGGTGGATTCGACAATTGCGCTGAGGTGCCCTGTTGATAAACATTGTGGATGGGCACTTGCCATCTTCTCTTCTTCATTTTTGAGCCTGCTGCCATCTTCTCTCTTAATTGATGATGATATGCATGCTTATACGTATCCTAGAAAGAAAAAAGAATTTGAACTAGGAAATAATGATTATTTTGAATCATATGATCAAGTTTTATCCTGTCACCACAAATCTCAAGACCGGACCGGGCTGACACCACCGTCGGGCCGAGAGCAGGCTGGAAACAACAAAACCCCAGCCCACCAACAAACAGAGGAAAGCCACGATACCGACCAGCGGGACCAAAGCACGACGGGCCTACTAGGCAGCCACCGAACGCCACCGCTCGAGCCGAGGCACAGCAATGCCGAGCGTGGGGAGGCGGCTGCCGCCGTGGACGTCGCCGAGGAGCGCGGGCCGCGCGGCGGAGGCGGCTCTGCCGAGGTGGAGCCCCTGCACCCCCGATGGCTTCGCTGGCCCCAGGAGCCACCTCACCCCGCCCCTCAGCGCCGGCTGCTGCTCCTACCGCGTCACCCCGCCGGCCAGCGGCGGCGGGTGCTCCCGGCCGCCGAGGGCGCCGCCGGCGCTGGATTCCCCTTACGTGAGGGCGAAGCAGGCGCAGGTAACACGGTAGACCACCACCGCCACCATCAGGCGCAATCCCTTTTGTTCAGGTTCCGAAATCAGCGCCATGCTGTCTCGTTCGGGCCATTCTCCGTCGGGGAGGGGTTCGGAGTGGCTAATTAGATGCGACCGATATGGTAGATCGACTTCCTGTGCTACACTTCGTGTTCCTGATTGTTCGTAGAAACTCGTGGGCTCTTCTTCTCAGGATGATTGTGGAGCTGAAATTTAGGCTATATTCAATTGTCAGAGGGAACTTGACTTGCTCCTAACGTGTTCCGTCAGGGTGGTGTGCCTCGGGTGAAAATTAGTGCTAGCTTCCTTGACTTGCAAATTGAAGTTGCATGTAGAGCTCAAATGCCACCACCACCTGTTGTTAAGACTACAAATTTCTCTTGTGAACATCCATTGGCATCCATTTTCCCAGGAGCATACCAATACATAATTAAATATGCATCGTGGAACTGATCTCTGTGAGTAGATTCAGTGAATTTTATCTTCAGTGAACATAGCATTGTTCTGTTAGTTGCATTGTAATGGTATTCCGCAATGACTGCCGCTTGCTGAATCTCGTAACATGCTTGCTAAATGGGCCTGATCCAAGTGTAGCATACAGTGGGGAAGGATGCAGTGGCCTTGAAGCATACCATCTTTCCGGTGAAGAATCATTATATGGTTGTTTCACATCATCTTCCATTGTATCAGGATATTTGTTAACAGTTAAGCGCACAAGAATAGAGAAGGATGAAGGTGCACACTCCCTAGCATAACTAATAATGTTGGAAAAACTAACATTAGCTTAAAGTGGCATGGAAGTGATGCCCTCCTACCTCTTTTAGCCGATTTTAGATTTTTTTAGCAATATGAGTAGGTGACAAGATGTCCTATTACCAGAATTATGTTCTATCAAAAGGTTATATCGAAATGGTTTTGGGAAGATTTGCTGGTGTACTACGTCCGTATGTTTGTGTCTCATTAGTAGCTGCAACAGATGCTTATTTTCCCTGAATTGCTTTTGTCAATATGTTATATGCTGAAATACTTCTGTACATTACCTGTGTTCTCACCGTGTTAGTTTTTCTGTAGCATCTGCAGGCTTTTGAATCAAGATGCATTTACAATCTTGGTAATAGAATCTTTCGTAAGATAAGCTTGTGTTTCTTTTTGTTTCCTCACCTTGCTTCTACCATTCATTTATTACAGTTAATTGAAAAGGATCCAAACAAGGCGGTTCCATTGTTCTGGGCAGCTATTAATAGTGGTGAACGAATTGAGAGTGCACTGAAGGATATGTCTGCTGTACTGAAACAAGCAGATCGGGCCGAAGAAGCCATTGAAGCGATAAGATCCTTCCGTGACCGTTGTCCCAATGAAGCCCAGGAGTCACTTGACAATATTCTTCTTGACTTGTACAAGGTACCTCAGTCCTGTAAAGTTACATATGTAAGCTAAAAATTTCTTCTGAAGCTCATTTCTGAGGTTTGAGTAGACTGGTAGATCCTGAACACGGTTAATATATTGCAAGAACCCATGCAAAAAAGTCATCAGCTAATAATAAACCTACACCACATTGTAGATAAATATCTAATAATCATTTTTATGTTAAACCAGAAATGTGGTAGGACAAAAGAGCAGATTGAAATGCTAACTGTGAAGCTGAGAATGATTGATGAGGATCTAGCTTCTGGCCGGTGGAAAACTAAGCTTTCTAAATCTCATGGAAGAGTATTCTATCTCTCTCTCAGGGATGAAAAGGCAAGGTATTGAAAATCATTCATACATCTTCATTTGTCCTGCAAATGCAATTCTAAGGTTCCGCTTTGTCATGAAGGTTGCTGGGTAACCTCGCCTGGGCCTATATGCAGTCTGAAAACTATGAGGAAGCTGAAATGCTCTACAGGTATATTTGGGGATGTACTTATTAAGCTGATATGGATTTCGTTAGACATGATTTGTATTCTCTTGAACTTCTCAATCCTTTGTTTGGTGTTATTTGTAAAATGAGTAAATATTATGGCAGCATTGTATTCTCTACATTCAAATACCCCCCCCCCCCCCCCCTTCTCTTGAATTTTGAGCCTAACTTTGACCATGAATGTGAGTAACAAAATATGAGTTGCATGCTATAAGAAGTATACCCCGGATCCATATCCAAAGCTTTCCAATGGCATAACTTCTACGGCATATAAATCATATTTTGTTAGTCAAATTTATTATCGAGGCTAGGCTCAAAATTTGAGTCGGCCTTACGTATTTGGACAGAGGAGTAGTTTCTTATTCCACATGAAGGATGCAGAAATGACTGTTCTCAGCACTGTTAATGCTTGATACTAGTAGAAGGGGGCTCTGTTTTTCTTTAATAACCGCATGCATCATTTCCAGTAAACCTCATTCAACTATATCCAACTGCTACTGACTTGGCGTTTTTCACTTGACCCAGGCAAGCTCTTGCTATAGAAACTGATTATAACAAAGAGTGCAATCTAGCCATCTGCATGATGAAGATGGGAAAGGTAGCTGAAGCTAAATACCTTCTCCAAGCTATACCTTACAACTGCAATGATGAAAACCACGTGAGATCTTTTGCCCGGGCTACTGAAGTGCTTATGGAACTCGAGTCACAAGCACTCCCTTCTCCCATAACTCAGATGAAGTCTAAAGATTCACGGATTTTGCTTGCTACTGGTGTGGGGAACCTTGAATATCTACATCCACAAATATTCTCTGCTTCAACTCAATTGAACTATGAAGAAATGCAAGCTTCAGTGCCGGCGGATACAGAGAAGCATGAAGATGGCAACTCACAGGTGCTTCCATCTCCGATAACTCAGTTGAAGCGTAAAGAACCACAGCTTATGGTTGCTACTGATGGACAGAAGACTGGACAAAGTCTGGAGGAGTACCATGATCTTTCTAGGCTGTTCAATGATGCTGCCACACCACAGTCTCTACTTGAGAAACTACGAAAGCGGCTGGTCAAAAAGGACATACCCAATATCAGCGCACAGAATCAAGCTCAGACTCCTAGCCCAGCGGAATGCTTGCCAAGCTCTAATGACGCCATAGATGCTAGTGAGAATCCTATGCAAGAGGGGAAGGGTCTGGTTGGTGGCGGTAGAAAAACGTGGGCCGACATGGTGGAGGAGGATGAACAGCAGCAACTGGCCGATGGGAAGAACACCATCGCCCCGCAAGGTGACAGCAGCAAGCATGCGAGTGAGCAAAGGGACAAAACACCATCCTCATCATCTCAAGGAAGCAGCAGCTTCAAAACCCCGGTCGCTGTTGTTCAGCCACAAAGCTCATCAGCAGGTTCATGGAGACGCAACAATGACCCGGCCAGAATCTCGACAGACATGAACATGAACCACAATTTCGTCAGGACGGCTCCGGCATGGAAGCATCGGAAGGTTCAAGATCGCGGCGATCGAGTCTGCCAAAGGCTTAACACAACCGATCTCAGTGAGAAAGCTCGAGACACCTACCAAACACCAAGCTCAGTGAAAAGCAGTGCAGCTCAGCGTTCGCTCTTCCATAGCCATGTACCATTTGGTGTCGATGGATGCTCTCAGGGCGCGAGTCACAGCCGTTGGCCTGAGAACCCGGCGAGCACAGGTCCGTGGAAGCCACGGCGGGCCTTCCACGAAATCACGAACGAGATGAAGCAAAATGTTGCATAGCAGGATCTTTATTCTTCACCCACTGTTGATGGAAGTTCTCACTAATCAACGGCAGTCGAGGAGTATTAACTACAACAGTCATGCAGAGCTAAGGAACTCGCCGAAAAACTGTCGATAGTCCGTCCATATTCGTAGCAAGTCCATGAAATCCAAGTAGATATATCTGTTTAGCTGTATATTCGTCATCCGGCACCCCACAAGTAAGCTGTACAAGAGGGTAAATAAATACCTAGTGTGATTGTTCTTTTCTTTTGGCAGTGCTCACTGCCGCTTATCATGGATATAACACTACAGTCGACCTTTTGGCACTACTGTTCTGATGTTACTGCATGGTTCTGTGGTTTCATTCTGCCGCATGGCTCGACATTTCCTGCATGATGGGCCTTTTGCAAGATCTGAGCTGTTGGTAATGGTGGCAAAGGCATGCAGTTCACTCTTCACTGACTGAGCTATCACGCATCTGCATAGTGCTCGCTGTCAATGATTCCTCCCATTGCATCTATCGATGGTGCTAATTAGTATGTCTGTGGTGTACCTCTCAGCAGATATGGCAGCATTGAGCCAGGACGGAGGTCACCTCGATCAACTTATCTATATCTATATCTATACCTACTATTAAAGCGAGAAGCGTTTCTTACCATCGTAATTTCGTCCGTTTTTCGTTCCTCCACCCTGCCCGATCAGTTTAGTGTGTTGTCTATAAAAATCCAGTGGTTTGGCAAAAAAAAAAAAAACGCTGAAGCAACGAACGCTCACGTATATTTGCTTAAGTGCCTCTAGGTTTCAAACTCATGACCTCAAGTCCATTCGGAAGGAGCAGCAACCAACAACCAACAGAGCATTGATACGGCAATGCAAAATAATCACACATTGCTCCTGCAAACCGGTTGGAACCAGCTTATACTAGATGATGGGCCGCACGTTGTTGCGGGATATTAGAAAAATTTCAGATATTTGTGTCTATTAATATTGATGGCTTGACGTAAAGGAAAAAAGACCTAACACAAAGTAACTCTTGTTTGCTTCAGTGCAATATCATCAAACAAAACCAGTGAGTTCCAAATAGTCCATTCAGTTATGACTTATGAGCAGACCCGAAATGTGAAATGAAATAAAGTGATATAAATGTTATAAGAGGATTCATGATGAATTGTTGTAGAGGGCAGAGCATCCACCGGGCATGCCACATTGAAATGTACATCGCAAGAATCCATTATCTTAATTATTTAGACAACTTGTCAGTAAGGAAGAAAAACATAATCAAATTTTATAATACAACCAAAAATAGACACTTTGAATCTGTACGAACACGGGAGGAAAATCATAGTAATCAGAGGCTCAGAATTAGTTTTCAAATGTGCGAACATAAAAAAAGATGGATATGTAAGGGCCCATATTTATGAAAAAACATGAGGTTAGTACTTTGTGAATTATAATAAAATCTGATGCATAATGACAAATCGTACCTGAGCACTCCCTCCGGACATGTATTTTATCAAGTGCAACAAAAAATATGGTATATTTTTCTGAAGGATTTTCTCGAATACTTTTCTAAAGGATAAGATAATGTAGCTACAGCTGGGGGTACTAATTTTAAGTTGGAGATTATTATATAATCAGTTCAGCCTGCACTTATGATTTCTCATATTTATGTGCTTAATAATAATAGTAGATATGTACCTCTCATATCAAGGTAAACTATGCAGAACTTACCCATCTGCATCACTAAATATGAACTGTCATATTCCCAGGGAAGGGTATGAAAAGAACCCTCTTCAGAACATTGCATAACCTGGGAAAGAGAGAATCAAACAAACACTAAAGTTGTAAAACATATGCAGCAAAACTGTTTGATTTTTCATCGTACGATGAGTTTAAGATCGGAAAGGAAGAGAAGTTGTTGCTTGAACTGATAAAGAAGGCAAAAAATAGACAATGAAAAGCATACATGTACATCTTCAAAGGGAGTGATAGATCATCCTCAAGGAAATGCAATGGTTTCCAATCAAGAAAGTAATCAATCAAACTCACATCTTCACTACATACCCCAGTTTCTGCAAAACAAACCAACAAAATTATACAGTAAGATGTACAGTCATTCTTTAAGAGAGAGAGAGAGAGAGAGAGAGAGAGAGACACCAACATATATAAAATAAAATGGTCGGCTTATATAGTCTAGCTAGTGACGTGCTAATGCATTAAGCTAGGAAAAAAAAATGCTAAACACACATGTCCGACTCATAATACGAACATTGGCTAGTCTTTGAACATACTCAAGGATGGAAGGGAAAAATAATCAACAGGCTAAGTTACAATGGAGAAGCAAAGGTGTGGATGGGGGGATTTGGATGGAACTAATCAGGAAAAACCTGGCCTTTATCGATCAGAGACGCCATCAAGTAGATGTGGAGACTACAGAACGGAGCAGCTTCACTACTTAAAAACGAATCAATTGCATCGGTTACGCCTTCATGAGGGACTGGAAAACAATACAGTAATAGTAGGGGAATGGAGTTTAATTGAGAAGGTGAAGAGAGAGAAGAAAATCAATAAGTGGGAAAGTAAATGAGAACACTATCATGGTTATTGGAGAAGATAGGAGGCACTGCCGGGGAGGGAGAAGGACACCTGCGCATGGGATGGAGTTCTCACAAAAAATAATACAAAAGGATGATGTAAGCAGATGACGTGGCTTCACCATATGACAGGAAAATTCAGTAGTGAGCGATAACTATTTCGGAATAGAGGATGGAGGATACCTTGGCAAGGAGTAAATTGTCAAAAACCATCACAATTGCGGCGTCAGTGCCAAAAGTCACCGTTTTCATAAAAGTTTTTCGAAAACACTGATTTTGATTAATTCTTTGCCAAGAGCACTAAAAATGACAATTGACCATGTTTTGACACAAAAACTGACAGCGGGGCCCATCCATTAGGGTTACATGGCATGGGATAACGGTTTGGGGAGACGACTATCGTTGCTTCCATATGGGGTCCATCTCTAATAGAAAGAAAAAATAATATAAACACATGAATAAAGAAAAGAAAAAGTTATTTTGTCTCACCCCGTGTCAACAGCCAATATTTATATAGTACAATACGTAGTATGAAAAAAAGACCATATCGGGAGGCCAGCAGGTGCGTGGTTGTGTCGCCGCGCACGGGAGGCCGACAACGTACCCGTTGGAGCCTCGCCGGCCGTCGAGCGCTGCCGCTCGGACAAGCTGCTTCTTGTTAGTTTTGGTAAAGCGTCTCAACTCCCTCAACATGGGAGCCCGCGGTTATATATTGATAAGGCGAGAGAGATCTCGTGGTCGTTTTACATATTGCGGTTGATCAACAACCGAGAGGAGATTACATCGTGGAAGGATAAGGGAGAAGAAAAGATAGAAGTTTAAAAGATATACAACTCCCAACAACCTCTATCCTATGCGTGTTACGCAAGATATGAATATGTTTAACACTTCCCCTTAATCACAATGCCACCAAGTTGAGATTACGATGTAAGTCTTCAAATCCTCTTGTAGGCAAGGCCTTTGTAAACCCATCTGCAAGTTGGTCCTTGGAAGGAATAAATCTGACATCTAACTATTTATTTGCAACTCTTTCTCTGACAAAGTGAACTATGTCAATATGCTTGGTTCTGGCATGAAAAACTGGGTTAGCAGTAAGATAGGTTGCACCAAGATTATCACACCATAAACAAGGATGATGTGCCTCTAAAATATTGAGTTCTTTTAACATGGACCGGATCCAAATAACTTCAGCCGTTGCATTTGCCAATGCTTTGTATTCTGCCTCTGTACTAGATCTGGAAACTGTTGCTTGTTTCTTTGCACACCAAGAAATTAAATTTGGACCATAAAATATAGCAAACCCACCAGTGGACCTTCTATCGTCTAGGCAACCAGCCCAGTCAGCATCAGCAAATGCACTTATAAGAGTTGATAGTGATTTTATGAATGTAAGTCCAACAGTTAATGTATTCTTAACATATCTCAAAATTCTCTTGGCTGCTGTCCAATGAGTGGTAGTTGGTGCATGAAGAAATTGACATATTTTGTTAACTACAAAGGAGATGCGAGGACGAGTAAGAGTCAAATACTGAAGACCACCAACTAAGCTTCTGTAACTGGTGATGTCCTCCTGATGCAAAGGTTCTCCATCTGTCAATGATAAGTGTTCTGAACTGGACAAAGGTGTTGGTGAGGGTTTACAGTTTTGCATGCCAATCCTATTCAACAACTCAGTTGCATACTTAGCCTAAGACAAATGGAGACCATCATTATTTTTCTTGACCTCAATACCCAAGAAAAAATGTAAGTCTCCCAAATCCTTGAGAGCAAACTCAGAACCTAAATTGTTGAGCAACTTGGTCATTGCTTCATCAGAGGAGCTAGTAACAATAATGTCATCAACATATATGAGAACAAACATGGATATTTGTGGCTTGGTAAACATAAATAGTGAGGTGTCAGATTTTGATGGAACAAAACCAAGTGTTTGAAGCTTCATGCTGAGTCTAAAGTACCATGCTCTGGGTGCTTGTTTTAAACCATATAGTGCCTTATCCAACTTACATATATGAAATGGTTTATTCTGATCCTCGAACCCAGGAGATTGTTTCATGTATACCTCTTCTTCCAGAACACCATGAAGAAACGCATTCTGCACATCTAGCTGTCTAAGGCTCCACCCCTTTGAGACAACAATTGATAACACAAGGTGAATAGTTGCAGCTTTAACAACAGGGCTGAAAGTATCCTCATAATCTAATCCATACCTTTGCTTAAAGCCTTTAGCTACAAGTCTAGCTTTGTAGCGATCTATAGTACCATCAGATTTTCTCTTGATCCTGTATACCCATTTGTAGTCAATAAGATTTCTGTCTTGTTGAGGTGGAACTAAGTGCCAAGTCTTATTTTTTTTGCAAAGCCACAAACTCATCATTCATAGCCTTTTTCCATCTATCATCACCAAGAGCATCCATTAGTGTCTTAGGCTCGCCAGTCATACAAGAGAGACCATATTTTGAAAAGTTTTTATAATTAATGCGAGTAGAGACTCCCCTTTGTTGACGTGTACGAGGTTCTGCAACAAGAGGTGCTGCGGGCTGATCTGGCGTAGAAGATCCGGATCCTGGTGGCGCAGAAGATCCTGAACCATCCGCATCTGCCAATTCCCCCACAGCTTCTGCGCCAGGGGCTAACGTGCCGGATCCTGAGGCGGCTGCTGTCGGGGACCACGATCCAGGTGAGGACGCGTGCTCGGGTGAGGTAGTGGCAGGCCTCGGGGAGGCAGGCACATGCGTGGGGCTGGCGATTCCCCGTGGGCCATCAGTGTCGTCCACCGATTGGTGCGGGTTGGCGCGGCCTCCGCTGGCACCAGGCGAGGCAGAGTCAGGGGCGTCAGGGGCAGAGCCCGAGGAGGATTGCACTGCCCCCTGCTGCACGCCGGATCCCGAGGAGGATCCTCCTCGATCTGCATTGTTTCCTAGCGGGGGACACATAAAATGACCATCGTTTTGCCTGTTTTGATCATTAAAAATTGTTCCTGCAATAGTAGACTTTTGGCATAATATGATGATGAGTCACAAATGAGTCACAACTATTAGTTGTACCCTCGTGATCAATGTCGGAGAGAGATGAAGGCAGCAAGAGAATTTCTTGACGAAGGAGAGCTCCGACATTTGGATGGAGATGTTCAAAGGGAAATTTTGTTTCATCAAAAAAACGTCACATGAAATATAGACTCATCCCGTGGATACATCCAAACACTTGACTCCTTTGTGTTGCACACTATATCCAATAAAGACACATTGCTTTGACCGAAACATGAGTTTGCGGTTATTATAGGGACGAAGGTTTGGCCAACAAGCGCAACCAAAAACACATAGAGGTGCATAGTCTGGTTTGACATGGAGTAAACGTTCGGTGGGTGTTTCATTATTGATGACTCGGCTAGGTAGTATGTTGATGAGGTGAACAACGATTAGGAAAGCCTCATCCCAAAACTTTAGTGGCATGGATGCACCAGCAAGGAGGGCAAGACTGTTGGGAAACATTGCATGGGAAACAAAAAATTTCCTACGCACACGAAGATCTATCCATGGTGATGAGCATCTACAAGAGGGAGAGTGGATCTACATACCCTTGTAGATCGCTAAGCGGGAAGCGTTAAGAAATGCGGTTGGTGTAGTCGAACGTCTTCGCGATCCAAATCGCCATGCGTCCCGCGATCCAATCATGATCCGTCCCGCGATCTGATCGATCCGTCCCACGAACTTGACCACGACCCGTCTCACGAACTTGATCACGATCCTTCCGATCTAGCACCGAACGGACGGCACCTCCGCGTTCAGCACATGTTCAGCTTGATGACGATCTCCACCGTCTTGATCCAGCAAGAAGGAGTGAAGAGGAAGAAGAGTTCTCCGGCAGCCTGACGGCGCTCCGGCGATGGTGGTGGAGCAATTCCGGCAGGGCTTCGCCTAAGCACTGTAGAAAACCGATCTAGAGGAGAAACTATGCATTGGAGGAACGGGTAGTATGTGGCTGAAAATCTTGTGCAAAAACCCTCAATACCACCAGTATATATAGGAGGAGAGGAGGAGAGGAGGCAGCTTGGCCTCCAAGCCTCCCAGGCTTCGGCCGAACTAGGAGAGGAGGAGTCCACCTCCTCCACTCCTAGTAGGATTAGGATTCATCCTTTTTTTCCTTTTTTCCTTTTTCCACCTTTTTCCTTTTGGGTTTTCTTCTCCAGCCACATGGGCCTTGTGTGGGAGTTTCCACCAGCCCACTAAGGGCTGATATTCACTCTCCCACAGCCCATGAAGCCTCTTGGGTCGAAATACCCCTCCCGGAGGTCTCCCGGTACACTACCGATAAGCCCGAAACTTTTCCGGCGACCAAAATAGGACTTCCTATATATGAATCTTTACCTTCGGACCATTCTGGAGCTCCTCGTGACGTCCAGGATCTCATCCGGGACTCCGAACAAACTTCGGCCACCACCATACATAACTCTATACTACCGAAACGTCACCAAACCTTAAGTGTGCAGACCCTGCGGGTTCGAAAACTATGTAGACATGACCGAGACACCTCTACGGTCAATAACCAATGGCGGGACCTGGATGTCCACATTGGTTCCTACATATTCTACGAAGATCTTTTATCGGTCGAACCTCTATGTCAAGGATTCAGTTAATCCCGTATGATGTTCCCTTTGTTCTTCGGTATGTTACTTGCCTGAGATTCGATCGTCGGTATCTCCATACCTAGTTCAACCTCGTTACTGGCAAGTCTCTTTACTCGTTCCGTAATACAAGATCCCGTGACCAACACTTAGTCACACTGCTTGCAAGGCTTATTGTGATGTTGTATTACCGAGTGGGCCCTGAGATACCTCTCCGTCACACGGAGTAACAAATCCCAGTCTTGATCCATGCCAACTCAACAGACACCCTCGGAGACACCTATAGAGCACCTTTATAGTCACCCAGTTACGTTGCGACGTTTGATACACACAAGGTACTCCTCCGATATCTGTGAGTTGCATGATCTCATGGTCATAGGAACATATACTTGACATGCAGAAAACAGTAGCAATAAACTGACATGATCATAAGCTACGTTTGTAGTTTGGGTCTTGTCCATCACATCATTCTCCTAATGATGTGATCCCGTTATCAAATGACATCTCATGTCCATGGCTAGGAAACCTTAACAATCTTTCAATTAACGAGCTAGTTCACTAGAGGCACACTAGGGACATTGTGTTTGTCTATGTATCCACACATGTATCCATGTTTCCAATTAATACAATTATAGCATGGATAATAAACGATTATCATGAACAAGGAAAATAAAATAATAAACACTTTATTTATTGCCTCTAGGGCATATTTCCAACAGTCTCCCACTTGCTCTAGAGTCAATAATCTAGTTCACATCACTATGTGATTTACATTGTAATGAATCGAACACCCATGCAGTTCTGGTGTTGATCATGTTTAGCCCTTGGAAGAGGTTTAGTCAACAGGTCTGCAACATTCAGATCCGTGTGCACTTTGCAAATATTTATGTCTTTCTCCAAGAAGTAATTGCGGATGGAGTTGAAGCGTCGCTTTATGTGTCTGGCCCTCTTGTGAAAACTTGGTTCCTTGGCCAGAGCAATGGCACCAGTGTTGTCACATAACAGGTTCATTGGATTCAGTGCGCTGGGCACTACTCCAAGATCTGTCATGAACTGCTTCATCCAGACACCTTCCTTCGCCGCCTCCGAGGCTGCGATGTATTCCGCTTCACACGTAGAATCAGCTACCAAGCTTTGCTTGGAACTGCACCAGCTTACCGCTCCCCGTTAAGAATAAATACGTATCCGGTTTGCGACTTAGAGTCGTCCGGATCAGTGTCAAAGCTTGCGTCGACGTAACCATTTACAACGAGCTCTTCATCACCTCCATAAATGAGAAACATTTCCTTAGTCCTTTCAAGGTACTTAAGGATATTCTTGACCGCTTGCCAGTGCTCCATTCCAGGATCACTTTGAAACCTTCCGGCCATACTTATGGCAAGGCTGACATCGGGTCTTGTGCACAACATTGCATACATGATAGAGCCTATGGCTGAAGCATAGGGGATGACACTCATCTTTTCTCTATCTTTTGCATTTACTGGGCATTGAGTCTTACTCAACTTCACACCTTGTAATACAGGCAAGAACCCCTTCTTGGACTGTTCCATTTTGAACTTCTTCAAAACTTTATCAAGGTATGTGCTCTGTGAAAGTGCTATTAAGCGTCTCGATCTATCTCTATAGATCTTAATGCCTAATATGAAAGCAGCTTCTCCTAGGTCCTTCATTGAAAAACTCTTGTTCAAATATTCCTTCACGCTTTCCAGCATTTTTATATTGTTTCCAATCAGCAATATGTCATCCACATATAATACTAGAAACGCTATAGAGCTCCCACTCACTTTCTTGTAAATACAAGCTTCTCGGTAAACTTGTATAAACTCAAACGCTTTGATCACCTCATCAAAGCGCTTATTCCAACTCCGAGATGCTTGCACTAGTCCATAAATGGATCGCTGGAGTTTGCAAACTTTGTTAGCATTCTCTGGATCCACAAAACCTTCGGGTTGCATCATATACAACTCTTCCTCAAGGAAACCATTGAGGAACGCTGTTTTTACATCCATCTTTCATAGTCGAAATAGGCAGCTATTGCTAACATGATTCTGACAGACTTAAGCATCACTACGGGTGAGAAAGTCGCATCGTAGTCGACTCCTTGAATTTGTGAAAAACCCTTTGCCACAAGTCGAGCTTTATAGACGGTGACATTACCGTCCGCGTCTTTTCTTCTTAAAGATCCATTTGTTCTGAATGGCCTTTCGCCCTTCAGGTAATACTTCCAAAGTCCATACTTTGTTTTCATACATGGATCCCATCTCGGATTTCATGGCCTCTAACCATCTCTCGGAATCCGGGCCCATCACTGCTCCTCCATAGCTCGTAGGTTCATTGCTGTCCAACAACATGACCTCCAAGACAGGGTTGCCGTACCACTCAGGGGTAGTACGCGGCCTTGTCGACCTACGAGGTTCAATAGCTGCTTGATCCGAAGCTTCATGATCATGATCATTAACTTCCTCTTCTACCGTCGTAGGTTGCACAGAAACATCTTTCTGCGCTGCGCTACTTTCTGGTTGAAGTAAAGGTTCAATAACCTCATCAAGCTCTATTTTCCTCCCACTCAATTCTTTCGAGAGAAACTCTTTCTCAAGAAATTTTCCGTTTTTAGCGACAAACACTTTGCCTTCGGATCTGAGATAGAAGGTATACCCGACTGTCTCTTTCGAGTATCCTATGAAGACGCATTTCTCCGCTTTGGGTTCCAGCTTTTCAGGCTGAAGCTTTTTGACATAAGCATCACATCCCCAAACTTTAAGAAACGACAACTTTGCCTTCTTGCCAAACCACCGTTCATATGGCATCGTCTCAACGGATTTTCATGGTGCCCTATTTAAAGTGAATGCAGCTGTCTCTAATGCATAACCCCAAAACGATAGTGGCAAATCAGCAAGAGACATCATAGAACGCACCATATCTAATAAGGTTCGATTACGACGTTCGGACACACCATTACGCTGTGGTGTTCCGGGCGGTGTCAACTGTGAAACAATTCCACACTGTCTTAAGTGACTCCCAAACTCATAACTCAGTTATTCACCTCCTCGATCAGATCGCAGGAACTTAATCTTCTTGTTACAATGATTTTCAACTTCATTCTGAAATTGCTTGAACTTTTCAAACGTTTCAGACTTGTGTTTCATTAAGTAAATATACCATATCTACTTAAGTCATCAGTGAAGGTGATAAAATAACGATATCCACCACGCGCTGTAACATTCATTGGACCGCACACATCAGTGTGTATGATTTCCAATAAGTCACTCGCCCGTTCCATTGTTCCAGAGAACGACGTTTTAGTCATCTTACCCATGAGGTATGGTTCACATGTGTCAAGTGATTCAAAATCAAGTGACTCCAAAAGTCCATCAGCATGGAGTTTCCTCATGCGTTTTACACCAATATGACCTAAACGGCAGTGCCACAAGAAAGTGGTACTATCATTATCAATTCTACATCTTTTGGCATCAATGTTATGAACATGTGTGTCATCACTATCAAGATTCAATATGAATAAACCCCTAACATTGGGTGCATGACCATAAAAGATATTACTCATATAAATAGAACAACCTTTATTCTCTGATTTAAATGAGTAACCATCTCGCAATAAACAAGATCCAGATATAATGTTCATGCTTAACGCAAGCACTAAATAACAATTATTCAGGTTCATCACTAATCCCGATGGTAATCGAAGAGAGAGCGTGCCGACAGCGATCACATCAACCTTGGAACCATTTCCCATGCGCATCGTCACTTCGTCCTTTGCCAGCCTTCGTTTATTCCGCAGTTTCTGCTTTGAGTTGCAAATGTGAGCAACCGAACCGATATCAAATACCCAGGCACTACTACGAGAGCTAGTAAGGTACACATCAATAACATGTATATCATATATACCTTGTTTGTCGTTGGCTGCCTTCTTGTCAGCCAGGTACTTGGGGCAGTTCTGCTTCTAGTGACCAGTTCCTTTGCAATGAAAGCACTCAGTTTCTGGCTTGGGTCCATGCTTGGGCTTCTTTGCAGGAGTAGCAACTTCTTTGCCATCCTTCTTGGTTTTACCCTTCTTGCCCTTGCCCTTGACTTTGCCATTTTTCTTGAAACTAGTGGTTTTATTGACCATCAACACTTGATGTTCTTTCTGGATTTCAGACTCAGCGACTTTTAGCATCGCAAACAGCTCGGCGACTGAGTTGTTCATCCCGTGCATGTTATAGTTCATCACAAAGCTCTTGTAACTAGGTGGCAGTGATTGAAGAACTCTGTCAGTGATCGCCTCTGGCGGAAGGGCAATTCCCAACTCCGCTAGACGAGTTGAATACCCAGACATTCTGAGTATATGTTCACTGATAGACCCGTTCTCCTCCATCTTGCAAGCATAGAACTTATCGGAGGTTTCATACCTCTCGATCCGGGCGTTCTTCTGAAAGATAAACTTCAACTCCGGGAACATCTCATATGCTCCATGACGTTCAAAACATCTTTGAAGTCTCGGTTCTAAGCCATACAATATTGCACACTGAACTATTGAGTAATCTCTAGTACATGCCTCCCAAGCGTTCTTAACGTCTTCGGAGGTCATGTCTTCTGGTTGGTCACCAAGCGGTGCATCAAGGACATATGATTTCTGGGAAGCCGTGAGGATAATCCTCAGATTACGGGCCCAGTCAACAAAGTTACTTCCATCATATTTCAGTTTAGCTTTCTCTAGGAACGCATTAAAATTCAGGGGTGCTACTGCGCGAGCCATTGATCTACAACATAAATATGCAAAGTTCACTTAGACTATTGTTCAAGATAATGAGTTTAGTTAATCAAATTACTAAAGCTCCCACTGAAATTGACATCCCTCAGGTCATCTGAGTGTCACATGATCCAAATCCACCAACTCAAGTCCGATCATCACGTGAGTTGAGGTGGCTTCAATGGTGAAGATAATTATGTTGATCATATCTATTATATGACTCATGTTCGACCTTTCGGTCTCTTGTGTTCCGAGGCCATGTCTGTACATGCTAGGCTCGTCAAGTCTAACCCGAGTGTTCTGCGCGTGCAACACTGGCTTGCACCCGTTGTATGTGAACGTAGAGTCTATCACACCCGATCATCACGTGGTGTCTCAACACGACGAACTTTCGCAATGGTGCACACTCGGGGAGAACACAATTTTATCTTGAAATTTAAGTGAGGGATCACCATATAATGCTACCGTCGTACTAAGCATAACAAGGTGCATAAAAGGATTAACATCACATGCAATTCATAAGTGACATGATATGGCCATGAACTTGTGCTTTAGATCTCCATCTTGAAAGCACCGGCATGATCTTCATCGTCACCGGCACGACACCATGATCTCCATCATCTTGATCTCCATAAATGTTTCGCCATCGAGGTTGTCACGCCCTGCATGCTTCTACTACTATTGCTACTGTTTAGCGATAAAATAAAGCATTACATAGCGCTTAATGATTGACACGCAGGTCATACAATAATTAAAGACAACCCTATGGCTCCTGCCGGTTGCCGTACTCATCGACATGCAAGTCGTGAAATTCTATACATCACATGATCATCTCATACATCACATATATCACATCATGTAATTGGCCATATCACATCACAACATACCCTGCAAAAACAAGTTAGACGTCCTCTAATTGTTGTTGCATGTTTTACGTGGCTGCTACGGGTTTCTAGCAAGAACGATTCTCACCTACACATAAACCACAACGGTGATACATAATTTGCTTTTCAATCTTCTCAAGGACCGCCTTTGTCGAATCCGATCCAACTAAAGTGAGAGAAACTGCCACCCGCAAGCCATATAGGCAACAAGTTGCGTCAAGGGAACCGGTCTCTCGTAAGCGTACGAGTAATGTTGGTCCGGGCCGCTTCATCTCACAATACCGCTGAACCAAAATCTGACTAAGGGAGGAAGCAATCTAAGCATCAACCCCCACAAACCTTTTGTGTTCTACTCGAGATCTCATCTACACATAGACCTAGCTCTAATACCACTGGGAAACGTTGCATGGGAAACAAAATTTTTCCTACGCACACGAAGATCTATCCATGGTGATGAGCATCTACGAGAGGGAGAGTGGATCTACATACCCTTGTAGATCGCTAAGCTGGAAGCGTTAAGAAATGCGGTTGGTGTAGTTGAACGTCTTCGCGATCCAAATCGCCGTGCATCCCGCGATCCAATCATCATCCGTCCCACGATCCAATCACGATCTGTCCCGCGATCCGATCACGGTCCGTCCCACGAACTTGACCACGATCTGTCTCATGAACTTGATCATGATCCTTCCGATCTAGCACCGAACGGACGGCACCTCCACGTTCAGCACACGTTCAGCTTGATGACGATCTCCATCGTCTTGATCCAGCAAGAAGGAGTGAAGAGGAAGAAGAGTTCTCCGGCAGCCTGACGGCGCTTCGGCGATGGTGGTGGAGCAATTCCGACAGGGCTTCGCCTAAGCACTGCAGAAAACAGATCTAGAGGAGAAACTATGCATTGGAGGAACGGGTAGCACGTGGCTGAAAATCTTGTGCAAAAGCCCTCAATACCACCAGTATATATAGGAGGAGAGGAGGAGAGAAGGCAGCTTGGCCTCCAAGCCTCCTAGGCTTCGGCCGAACTAGGAGAGGAGGAGTCCACCTCCTCCACTCCTAGTAGGATTAGGATTCATCCTTTTTTTCCTTTTTGCCTTTCTCCACCTTTTCCTTTTGGGTTTTCTTCTCCAGCCACATGGGCCTTGTGTTTGAGTTTCCACCAGCCCACTAAGGTCTGATATTCACTCTCCCACAGCCCATTAAGCCTCTTGGGTCGAAATACCCCTCCCGGAGGTCTCCCGGTACACTACCGGCACTCCCGGTACACTACCGATAAGCCCGGAAATTTTCCGGCGACCAAAACAGGACTTCCTATATATGAACCTTTACCTCCGGACCATTCCGTATCTCCTCGTGACGTCCAGGATCTCATCCGGGACTCTGAACAAACTTCGTTCACCACCATACATAACTCTATACTATCGAAATGTCACCAAACCTTAAGTGTGCAGACCCTGCGGGTTCGAGAACTATGTAGACATGACCGAGACACCTCTACGGTCAATAACCAATGGTGGGACCTGGATGTCCACATTGATTCCTACATATTCTATGAAGATCTTTTATCGGTTGAACCTCTATGTCAAGGATTCAGTTAATCCCGTATGATGTTCCCTTTGTTCTTCGGTATGTTAGTTGCCCAAGATTCGATCGTCGGTATCTCCATACCTAGTTCAACCTCGTTACTGGCAAGTCTCTTTACTCGTTCCGTAATACAAGATCCCGTGATCAACACTTAGTCACACTGCTTGCAAGGCTTATTGTGATGTTGTATTACCGAGTGGGCCCTGAGATACCTCTCCGTCACACGGAGTAACAAATCCCAGTCTTGATCCATGCCAACTCAACAGACACCCTCGGAGACACCTATAAAGCACCTTTATAGTCACCCAGTTATGTTGCGACATTTGATACACACAAGGTACTCCTCCGATATCTGTGAGTTGCATGATCTCATGGTCATAGGAACATATACTTGACATGCAGAAAACAGTAGCAATAAACTGACACGATCATAAGCTACGTTTGTAGTTTGGGTCTTGTCCATCACATCGTTCTCCTATTGATGTGATCCCGTTATCAAATGACATCTCATGTCCATGGCTAGGAAACCTTAACCATCTTTCAATTAGCGAGCTAGTTCACTAGAGGCACACTAGGGACATTGTGTTTGTCTATGTATCCACACATGTATCCATGTTTCCAATTAATACAATTATAGCATGGATAATAAACGATTATCATGAACAAGGAAATACAATAATAAACACTTTATTTATTTCCTCTAGGGCATATTTCCAACACAGACCTACATCAACAATGTGACGATGCTTGCGTTCGGCAGACCCATTTTGTTGGTGTGCATGGGGACAAGAGACATGATGGGAGATGCCTATCTTTTGAAAGAAAGAGTTAAGCTTCTCATATTCAGCACCCCAATCGGATTGCATAGCAATAATTTTATAGTCAATTTTTCTTTCAACATGAGCTTGAAAGTTAAGGAACACTTGGAAAACATCAGAACGTTTTTTAAGAAGGTAAATCCAAGTGAATTTACTGTAGTCATCAATAAAACTAACATAATAAGCGTGTCTTCCAACAGAGGAAGGAGTTGGACCCCATACATCAGAAGAAATTAATTGCAAGGGTTTAACAGACACACTAGTAGAAACTGGAGATGGTAACTGATGACTTTTTGCTCTTTGGCATGAATCAAAAATAGTTTCACAATTACGCTCACCAACAAATGGGAGTTTATTCTTGCTAAGAATTTGATAAACAACTGAGATGGAAGGGTGGCCTACCCAATTATGCCACCTTTCTGAAGAGACTCTAATGGCTCTGAAGGCTTGTTTATTGAACTTGTAAAGTGTAGGAATTAATGGGTAGAGACCATCCACACATCTACCGCGGTAGAGGACCCTCCTTGTGGCCCGATCCTTGATCAGAAAGAAAAGGATGAAACTCTATGAAGACACCATTATCAAGTGTGATTCTATGAATTGAAGCAAGATTTTTTGATGCACGGGGAACAAGAAGAACATCATTAAGGTGGATATCATGATGAAGGGTTTTAATAGTGGATTGACCAATGTGACTTATCATCATACCTTGACCATTTGCTGCGATGTTGACTTGATCATGGCCTTGGTACTTCCCATGCATGTTCAGCCTCTCCATGTCCGAGGTGATGTGCTAATTAGCACCGATGTCGGCGTACCAGCTGGTGTCCACTCCATAGGACACATCAGCAGCTGCTGCAACCTTCTTTTTCTGTGAATTTTCTTCATAGTGCCAAAGACAATCTTTTGCTATGTGGTTAGTTTTTTTTACAAATTTGACATTTTCCCTCATATTCATCATAACCTTGAAAGTTGCTTCTGCCTCCATAGTTGCCGCCATAGCCACGTTGACGCCCCTGATTGTTGTTTTAGAAGGGACGCCCGTGGTCATTGTTGTTGTTGTAGTAGTGGCCACGGCCACCATTGTTGTTGTGGTGGTGGCAAGGAGCACCACCCCAACCATTGTTTCGGTTGTAGTTGCCGTAGTTGCCTCCGCTATTATTGGTGCTGCCACCATGATACCCGCCACCACCATTGGTGGATCTAAGCGAGCCGCTGTTGTTGCCCTTGCCACCTCCACCACGGTTCCTTGCAGCCATATTGGCCGAGGATTTGAAGCCTCCTGCTCCTGAACCGTTTAAGAGTTCGACACGCTGATCGTAGTTCGACACCATGGCGAAGAGTTCGTCAACAAAGACTGGCTCGACGCGGACATCCAAGGCTAATATTATGGGCTAATAGTCCATATCCAGCCCCGCGCGATGAAGGAGAGCATCTCCTCTTCTCTGATGCCCTTTCCTGCAGCTGCAAGTTCATCTGAAAGAGATCGCATAGCCAAAGTAGCTAGTAGCAAATTGAGAGCCTTTGTGGGCTTTGGTTAGGGAGATCCTAAGATTGTTTGCTCAGGATTTAGATTGTGCGGCGAACATGGTGGAGAGTGTCGTCCAAATTGCATGTGATGTCTCCATCGAAGCAACCTGAACTAGGACTTCTTTGGAAAGATTTCTAAGCAGATATGCTACGATTTGCTGATCTTGGATCAACCAGGGCAGGTAGGCCGGGTTAGGACCTGTCTGATCCTTCCCATTAGAGGTTTTTGTGGTGATTGTCTTGGGAGGCACGGGGATGGTTTCATCTAGATACCCATACAGGCCGGGCCCCATGATCTGAGACCGAGCCTGGGCACGCCATAGGACATAGTTGGTGCGACTCAGGGGTTTAGAGGTGGTGTTATTGAGGCCGGAGTAGGAGTTGGAGCTGGAGGAGGACATGGTTGTGGTTTTGCAAGGAACCTTGGTGCGGCTGGGTTGATCGATCTGGAGAGGGCTTGATGCGTCTAGGTATTCTTTGTGGAGAGCTAGATGTGGAGGAAGAAGAAGGCTCTAAATACCATGTTAGTTTTGGTAAAGCATCTCAACTCCCTCAACATGGGAGCCCGTGGTTATATATTTATAAGGCGAGAGAGATCTCTTGGTCGTTTTACATATTGCGGTTGATCAACAACCGAGAGGAGATTATATTACATCGTGGAAGGATAAGGGAGAAGGAGGGGTAGACGTTTGAAAGATATACAACTCCCAACAACCTCTATCCTATGCGTGTTACACAAGATATGAATATGTTTAACACTTCTCAGTGCCTCCTTCTGTCTCCTCCTGTCATCTTCCTAGGCTACTAGTCACCAATTGATTGAAGGGTTGTGCACAAAGGTTTGCCCTGGGGGAATTACATGCCTCTTATTTTTGGACAAAAACCTAGACCGTGGTACTAACCTGAAAATAGTGCTTAACTACTTTGAGAAAGTCTCTGGGATGAGAATCAATTACAGTAAAAGTGAATTGATCCCCATCAACATAGATACGGTAGAGTTTGCTAGTTTTTTAGAGACTTTGGAATGTGCTAAATGGAGTTTTCCCATTAAATACCTAGGAGTTCCTCTCCATTATGACAAACTTAGGAGGTAATACACCCAACCTCTCATTGAAAAGATCATGAAGAGAATTGCAGGCTGGAGGGGGAAACTGCTGTCTTATAAAAGGAGACTTGTCCTGATCCGGGCTTTCCTAGCCAGCATTCCAATTTATTTACTCTCCTTTTTCAAATTCCCTAAGTGGGCCATCGATATGATTAATTCACAAATGGCCAACTGCTTGTGGAATGAATTTGATGGACACAGTAAACTCACCTAGCTAATTGGAAACTAGTTTGCATGAAAAAAGAGTTTGGGGTCCTTGGCATTCCAAACCTCTAGGAGGTGAACCTCTGCCTATGAGGCTCTTGGATCAAGAGATAATAGGGGGGGGGCTTGAAGAAATATAGTAGACCAAAAGTATATCAGAGACAACCCCAATCTGTTTGCCCAAAATCAAATCTTTTCTTTAGGTGCATCTTAGCTAGAAACATTTGACCCTTTGTTTGTGATTACTTCGAACTTGCCATTGGAGTTAACTATGAATCTGTAGCTAGATTGTGGATTTCAAATAGGAAATTATCTACTTTAAATATTGTTAGCTCTACCATCCTATGGTGTTTGTGAAAACATAGGAACTCTATGGTTTTTAACAACACCCCATGGATGTCTATAACACAGATCTGGAGGAAAATCCTCAACACTCTCAAGGCTTGGGCGATCTTGGCCCCGGAGAAAAGCAAAGGGACTCTCGAGGATTTTCTCAAAGCCCTAGAAACCTTCATTCAAATACCACTTCTGATTTTTGGGCGACTGAGTGCCAAGCACCTCAACCAAGATAGAGTAGCCACTCAATGGGAAAACCTCAAGTTCTATGGAGACGTCGATAGCTTCCAATCGCCAACGAAAAGGAGGACCCCCGATGGCAAGATTGCAACCTTGATCCCTGTGTGAACCCTTGTAGCTTGCTGCTCTCCATAGGCGATGGTTGCTCCTCTGATGAAGTGCAAGAAAGGCTCCGAGATCGTGCTATGTTAGCCTGAAATGTTGCGAAACACTGCACCCAGATAACTATCCTCTAATCTTGCTTTGGTGGCCTGCGAGCCAGCCATGTGCCCATTCTACCACAACTTCAGTGTGCTTAGATTTTTCTCTACTGCTCTTATGTTAGTCTATCCTTCGAACTGCTCCTCGAGCGAATTGTTGTAATAAGATGTTTGGACTACTTAGGTTTCATATAGGTACATACATACATATATAATATGGGAAATACCTCCTACTACCGGGCGTAGTTACTCCCATGTCTCATATACTACCATGTGGTAGCATATATACTAATTTATCACTTTACGTATGTCCACGTAGTATATATAAGATACTCCAAAGTGTGTTATATGTAAAAAATTAAAGTTGACTCATAGTTTTTAACATTGTGAAATACGTACATATTTGTACATAAAAATGAGTATGATAAACATATGATACATACTACAAAAAATGTAGTATATATACTATCTAAATATTCTTATATATTACATACTACACGTACATACTCTCCGATACGATAAATACTACCTATAACATACCAAAAAAAGTGAGAGTAATTACAACCAGTCATACGAAACGCACATTCTCGCTTAATCTGCACTCCGGCCGGTCCAATGTACGCGTTAGGTTCGCGTCCTCCACCGATAATTGTTTGATGGTAATAGAGTGTGGTAGAAAAATAACGCATTTTATTTTATTACCATGCCCTGGCCGCCGTGTCCCGCTTCGTGAGTTCATTACTAATTATGGTGCGCTAATGGACAAAGTTCATTTATGAGGCAGTGAGATTGCCTAATTGTAGTAAAAAATTAGCAGAATGTAGTCACAAATTATTGTACTCATAAATTTACCAACGAGATAATTAGGGTTGTAGCTCATGTAGTAATGCATTACTACATGAAGAGCTATTTTACTAGAAGATCTATTTTACATGAAAAATGGAGGCACTATAGAGAGATAAGTAGGATTGTTGATCATGTAGTGCATTACTACATGAGCTTTTTTTAGTAAGATATGGAAGGTTTGATCCCTAAATTACTGTATGCTAACAAATTTGCAAACGAAATAATTAGAGATGCTGATATGTAGTAATGCATTATTACACGCACTATTTAGTTGAAAAATGGAGGCACTGAGATCCCTAAATGTAGTAAAACATGTTGGCGTTTAGTAACGAGTTACTCTATGCTCACCAATTTGCCAACAAGATAATTAGAGGTGCTGATATGTAGTGATCCATTACTAAAATCGCTATTTTAGTTGAAAAATGAATTGATCTTGATCATATATGCCGCATGAAGTAATAGCCATACTGGTTACTATTTCCAGCAGGTCCAATTACTAGATGATAATTCATTACTACTTCTGCATGTCCAATTTTTTTGACTGAACACCATAAGGGAACCCCCCACAACCTTGTATATTTTATTGAAGATGGAAACAATATGTACATGGTTACCTTGGTAACCAAAAGAAAGAAAAGGATAAACTAAGGAATCTAAACTAGGAAAAGAGAAATTAGATTTAAGGGGACAGGAAAGATACCCACTTCAGCAGGTCTTCCTGAAGCTTAGGCTTAATCCTATGTGCCAGCAATAGCATATCAGTCACAAAACCTGATTTCCATTTAGCAAATCTAGGCTGGACATTCTGGAAGACCTTGGCGTTTCTCACCAACCAAACGTGCCAACAGGCAGTGAACACCACGCCTAGAGAAAAATGGCTTCTGAAATGATCTTTTGGCATGAGCAGCATCAAGAGACATATCATTACTATCCCCCCAATCGATTTGCAAGTAATTCCAGGCTCTTTGATTGAAAAGGCAGGAGAAGAACAAATGATCCCTGTCTTCCCTAACCTAGGCATGGCATGTCTTACAATTGACTCCATCATCCATATGCCATTGTCTTCTTTGTACCATATCATTGGTGTTCAATCTATCCATGATAAGCATCCAAGCAAACACCTTGATCTTTAGGGTGCAGCAGCTAGGCCATATCCAGTTAAGTAATGGGTTAAAAGTTTGCTCTCTATGGGCATAGGAGTAGAAGGATTTTGGAGTATAGGGTTTATTAGTTCCTACCCAGGACTACACGTCACACTGGTTGGAACTATGATCAAGCTCCCCCAAGAGGATTTGAAGCGTTGAGAGCTCACCATATGCCTGCTCAGATAAAGGTAGATTAAACCATGTGGATAGATCATTAGAATTCAACCCATCCTCTATCGTTGTCCAAGGATCCATAACATAGGAGAAGAGTCTCGAAAATCTCTCTTTTAGGGGAATTCCTGAATTTTCAATGTTCCATTTGTCCTGCCAGAACAAGACTGTGTCCCCTTGGTTAACTTGTACCCAAGTTACTTCTCCGAAATTATCCATCAGCTTCAACACATTTTCCACCAATATGATCCACGTGGCTCAGTACCCTATGGTACCCTCTCATGGTAATATGTATTCCATATTAAATTAACGCATGGCAAATATTTCCTATTCCGAAACTTATGAGCATGTTTCATTAACATGGCTGCATTTTGTAGTCCAAGATTGAGAATAGTAAGGCCCGATTTATTTTTGGGTCTGCAGATGGTGAATGCTCCTGCCTGTTCCTTCTCCAAAAACATTGCCTCTGAATCCTTTCCAGTTGCTTGAGAATACCTGGGGGGATAGACAAACTACATAGGAAAAAGATAGGCAGTGAAGACAGGGCAGAATTTAAGTATTGCAATCTTTCACCCTAAGCCAAAAAAGAGGAACTAGAGGACATCCTTCTTTCCATACAAGTTACCAGAGGCATAAGATGTTCCATCCTAGGCTTGAAGGTACCAACTAGCAAGCCAAGATAAGTAAAGGGCATAGTTCCAACCTTACAACCAAAAACCTGAGCCAGTCTCATAGTTTCCTCTGGAGTTACATTGATTGGGACCATTGATGACTTGTGATAGTTGATGTGCAATCCAGTTGATTGGGAGAAAACCTTTAACATCTCTTTTAGAGCTATAAGCTGCTCCTCAACAGCTGGGAGGATTATCAAAGTATCATCAACATACTGAATAATAGGGAAGTCCTTGTCATGACATGGTATTGGCAGCTGAATTTGACCCTGGTGTAACATGTCATTTACTACTGACTATAGTAGAACAGCAGCCAAAACAAACAATAGTGGTGAAATTGAATCCCCTTGTCTTACCCCAACTTTGCAATGAAACTGCTTCCCAGGCACTCCATTAAGCAGAACAGAAGATGAACCAGATGTGAGGAACTGATGTATCCATCTTCTCCATGTAGAGTTAAAACCTTTGTTCAAAATTTTCAAAATGACTTCATGTTCAATTGAGTCAGATGCCTTTTCAACATCCAATTTGAGAAGTAGAATAGTCCTCTTGGACAGATGACACTGATGCAGATACTCTAAAGTCCAACCAATACAATCCTAAATTGTTTTGGTTTTAATGAACCCATACTGGTTTTTGTGAACAAAGTCAAGGATAACTTCTTGGAACCTGTTAGCATCCATTTTAGTTAGGAACTTAATTCCTAATCCTATCAAGGAAATAGGTCTATAGTCCCCCACATTTTCTGGAGAAGATTTCTTAGGCACCAATGTAATAAATGAGCCGTTAATGCTCTCCAGGTTTGCCTGTCCCTCAAAGAAATGATTAGCAAGATTATAGAATTCCTTACTCACTATGTGCCAACACTTTTTGAGGAAAGGCCCATTAAAACCATCAGGGCCAGGAGCTTTATCAATAGGCATACACTTAACCACCTGGTCCATTTCCTACTTAGCGAAAGGCTTTGTCAAACCATCCAGCCCCTGCACTGGTTTAACTAGGTTTGGAAGATCAAAACCCATGACAATACCTTTTGCAGTGCCCATGCGCCCCTTGAAAGAAGACCATACAATCTCTTCCATTTGGCTATGTTCAGAGACCACTGTGCCATCCTCTATTCTCAAATTGGCGATAGAATTCCTTCTATACCTCTCTGAGGCCATTGCATCAAAGAACTTAGTATTCTCTTCCCCCACCTTAATGGACCTAATAGTACATCTCTTTTTTCAATATAAAAATTGTAGGTGTAACAAGTGCTCCAAATGTGCTTTTACAACCTTTCCGAAATTAAATTCCTGCCTGAACAGGGGCCTAAGTTCCTCCATCCCATCCATCCATTCAACCACATTATTGCATCTATCAATAGCAATCTTCATCTTGGATATTCCCAATTTCCACCTCTTCAGATCATGCCTCAATTTTTTTAGCTTATGGGCCAACACTGCTGCAGGAATGGACTTGTGTGAAGGTTTCTGCCAAGATTTAGCTACACATTCCAGGAATCCATCCACCTTGGTCCAACAAAACAAAAAAAGTTAGTTTTAGGAATAGATGTGGTGATAACCACTATAGAGGGGACATGATCAGATGCAGTTCTTGCCAAGGGCAAAACTTATGTCAAAGGGTAGCAAGTAACCCAATTTGTTGAAGTAAAGAACCAAACAAGTTGCTCCAACAAAGGGTTATCCTGCATAATGGACCAAGTGTATGTCCTGCCTTTGATGGGTAATTCAGCCAACCCCAGATGTCCAATAATCTCATTTAAAATGAACATATAATTTACATCTCCTCCTGGAAGATTTCTATTGTCCAAAGACCTTATAAAGTTGAAATCCCCCAGCAAAAGCCAGTTCTCTTCAAAGCCAATTTACAGGTTGTAAAGCCAACGTCCATACACATTTACAAATGTCCATACATCAACACTCATTTTGGAGGTGAATTTAATTATAATACCAAATGATTGCACTTCAGCCAATTCACCATGAAGTACATAAAAATTCCAAACCACCAAAAGCCCACCAGAGGCTCCCACTGAAGGGGCAAAAGCAAAATTATCATACTTCTTAGGACAGAAGGATCTGATATCCTTACAGGAATAATTTTCACATTTTGTTTCTTGAAAACAGGCAACCGCGCATTGACTCTCCACCAATTTCTATTTAACTGATCTTTGCCTAGCCGCCAAATTACGACCTCGAAGATTCTAGCAAAGAACATTCCATTTACGATGATGAGTACTATTCATTTAACACTACAACGAGTAGCATTAGATAGCAAGCTACATAGTAACTAGCCACACATAAGAGGAGCACGATGTAAAAGGTAGCAATACAACAACAACTCCACTGACAATACACCAAAATAAAACAGTAGTTTGCACACATCAACATGAACAGGTAGATAAAGGCATGCTTAGGGGGCGTCAGACCCATTGTAAGACCGAGAGATTAATCATCGGAAATTTGTTCTGGTTGCTTCGTGGGAACAACCATAAGCTGCTCCTCCATGAGCTTCTGTGCATCAATGCCAAGCTCCTCTCCAATCAACTAAAGCTTCTTTATGGGCATGGGTGGAGGAATGCCTTCCCCAGCAGTATCCTACTTGGACGTGCTAAACTCCAGAAGAGGCTTGCTGCGGGGCTTCTTCTTCTTTGGTTCCGATGTTAATTCAAGAAACATCGGCTAGAACCCATCCCGCCTGATAGAGCCCTGAGTGCACCTTCTGACCTCAGATTCCACCAAAAGAGTTGGTGCCTTCTTCTTGTGCCTTTTGATGTCAGCATTGCTGGGAGGAGAGTTGAAGCAAATGTTCTCTAGAGGAGGAACATCAGAAGTGGGCAATGTGCCTTCCACGGGCTCCAAGCAGTCATGAGTAGACGATTCTAATTCCAAGAGCAAAGGCCAAGCAGAAGGCTTTGTGAGCCTGTTAGAAGAAGCATGGTTGCACTGAATATGAGTGAGCACCTGTAGTTCATCAAATGCCAAAGAGCAGTTTCTTTTGGAGAGGATGACATGCGACAAGGGTTTAACTGACAAAGGCTTCGGTACTTCAGATGCAAACCCTCCCTCAAGAAGTGTCTGGAAAGTCTTTTTCCATGCAAGCTCTGGCAACAAAGGAAGACCATACACCAATCTTATAGCACCAACAAAGATCTGCTGGGCATTGATCACCGATGGCTGGAATGGGACAATGGCCAAAGGATTTTCCTGTTGCTGCAGTTGGACAATTTGTTCAATCACATGATCAGGCTGCTGATGTGGCTGGAATTCATTTTCATACATAGAGCCAGAAGGCTGGTCAATCACCATGGACTCTTGGTCTTTGATAGGTGGATCCTCCAGCTGATGTTGCTCTGGTGCTGCCTCGCCCCATTGCCTATATCCCCAGTTGTCAGCATCTACATGGTCATCCATGGGAGCTGGAATTGGTTGGAGCTCATTCCACCCCAAAGCATGTATGGGGGAAGCACAAAGTTGTGTGCCTCCAGGAAAAACTAGCCCGACAAAGGATGCGGATTGCCATTGATGGGCACGGGGTCCTCATCCTCTGGCATTGCTCTGCAAAGTTGGCTCCCAAAATGTGGCATGGAATAGTCCAAGAAACTCGTGCTCCCCCTCGGTGTGCATAATCATTGAAGACCACATCTCTAGGAACGAGAATGTCCTCAGGAAATGAGGCGAAGACAATACTTCTGACCAGATAGGGATCATCATTGATCCAGTGATGAAACTTTCCAAATGTGTTCACCACAGCACGTAGATATTCAGAAGTACGAAGATCCAATGGGACCACCAAGAACATCAACCAGCCATCACGAAAACTCTGGGTGCCTCTAAAGCCCATACCCTCATCATGCTTCATAAATCTGACAAATCTATCATTGCCCAACGGAAGAGGAGGTAGTTGCAGCAGGGTAAAGCGAACTCTAGCATCGCGCAATCTGAATAACCGTACTCCCAATATCCAAGGTTGGACTGACATAACGTGGACTCCTCTTTGCTCCAACAAATCAACCACGACCTCTCGCATTGGCCCAATCTCATTTGGCTCAGGAAGGGGCATTACCTCAGCAATCATAAACTCCTCGTGGTGCCGTTGGATGGCCGACGACAGCGTAATGAAGGTCCTTGGAAGATGGAGTTCTCCACCATCAATAATGTGGTAGCCCGCCAGAACATAGCGCTCCGGGTCAATATGGAAGCTCACCATTGGTGTTGTGGTTTTCTCAGATAATGGAGGAGGAGGAGTTGCTGGCGGAGGGCAAGAGGGGGGTTTTGGTCGGTCGCTGATGGGACTAGATAGAATAGGGGAAGAGGAGGAGCACGAAGCGTCAAGCATAGGCCTTCTTGGAGTAACCTCTTCAATAAAAGAAGTGGGTCCCACAAATTCTGGCTGTGGTAAATTTTCTTCCTCCAAACTAGGCCATGTTCCCTTGCCAGCGCCTCACAATCCCTCCTATGATGACCTTCTCGCAAACATGCTAACCAAATCATAACTGCAAGGCAATTAGCCGCAAAGTGACCCACCTTGGAACAAATCTGGCGCGTTAGAATATCCATGACCATATCAGAAAATTAGATTATTAAATGAATTCTCAGCCTCCTGAGTCGATGACAGAGGGATTAAATTTTTTGTCCCCAAATGGGCCGAATTCGGCAACTCCGCAGAAGTCACGGCCCATCACCTTGCGCATCCATCAATAGGGAATTTGAAAGTCCCCCATTCCGCCCATGAATATCAGGCGTGACATGGGCAACAAGATCCGCACCTACCAAACTCTAATCTAAGGGGATCTCCGGCCTTACGTCCATCACCGGAAGTTTCGCCGTCGCCTGAGAAGAAACCGAACCAAACACAATATGTGGCCGGGTAACCGTCCAATTAATGTCCAGAGAGGCTAAAGGATGAATAATAACCCTTTCATTAGCAGAAATAGAATAACCTACTTTCTCTGAGAGAACATCGATCTCACTCTGAGTCGCCGCATATCTGTACCCACGACAAACATGATAATTTTGAAAAGTAGCAAAAGATAGCTTTTTCTTCACCGAACGGTCCTATTTAAAAGATGATCTAGCTGGGGATTTATCGAATGCAGCAACTACCGGGTGAGCTGGGCTGTTTTACGATCGCTTGATTAATGACAGTGTTACTAGATCATCTGTGGTGTGGCTAGGCTATCGTAACTCTTTACTACTACTGGACGAGCACGGGCCTGGTAAGCATGAGCCGTAACTGATTACGATAGATTTTATAGGCGACTGCGCGCTTCGGCTAATTAGGCACGTACGCAGGCTGGCTCGATGAGTGGCGAGAGCGCAGGGTACCTTATAATACGCGCACGCTTGCTTTAGCAAATCTATATATATGGAGCCAGGGAGAGCCTCCATGTTCATCTAGTGGACGGTCAAGCTGGCGAAACAAAGGGCTCTGCTAATCCTAGGATTATAATTGCCGATGTAGCGGCAAGATCCGAACATGTAAAGCATTTTTGTCTTTAGGGAACAGTAAACTGGTTAGGGATGCATGTAACAACTGGCAAAGTGAACGTACATGTTGATCGTGAATGTGGTCCGCTTCATGACGATCAAGAGTGGGAGGCCTCGGGTGGGGAAGTGATGCTATGATGGCTATTGCCGGTGGAGAACATGATCCACGTCATATGTCGTCGATCAAACCCCTACGCAAACCCTATGTAAAACCTAGATACCCCTAGGTCCATGTAGCAGCAAGCCGGGATGAGAAGGACAATGTGATTATCTGTAACGCCCAAGATGCGGTCATATCCTTATTTTGGCTCGAGGGCCTCAATAGGGATAGAAGCACATCTTGTCATTTCGGAAGAATGGATATCATTACAAGTACATGTAAAGAGGAGATGAGTATATGGAATTGGCTTACACTCGCCACAAGCTAAATCATGTTCATCTCAAATACAAACATACATATCAATCATCATACATAAAAGCAGGGTCCGACTATGGACGAAATCAAACTATAAAAACTGCATCCATCCTTGCTATCCCAGGCTGCCGGCTGAGGGAGTCCTGGAATAAGGGTCCTTGGATGGCCAACCTATTTCTGATGGGATTGACTGATGGGCCGGATTCATGGGCCGCTTGATGAGTATAGGATTGATTGAAGGCCTTGTTGCCAGGGAGGAAGCCTCAGGAGTCGTGGCGTGTCTTTCAAGTTTGGGATTGTAGATAGGCATGTTTTTCCTTTCGATGTGCAACCGACCATGTGTAACCCTAGGGACCTAAGGCATCTATATAAGCCGGGGGGTTTAATAATCTAGGGTAGAGAAACTCATCTAGGATTTTAGCTATTTGATCTCGAGGTAGATCAACTTTGTAACCTTCATACCATCAATATAATCGAGCAGGAGGTAGGGTTTTACCTCCATAGGAGGTCCCAGACCTGGGTAAACATCGTCTCCTTCGTCCCTTGTTACCATCTATCCTAGTCTCACAGCTCGGAACCCCCTACCCGAGATCTATCGGTTTTGACACCGAAATTGGTGCTTTCATTGAGAGTTCTGCTATGATCACCAAAGGAATCGATGGCTCGCCTTGTCATAAGCAACAAGATCTGTAGCCAGGATGTCCCCATCCCTGGTCAGATCTTCATAGGCGGTGACATCTTATCGCGTGCCGACCTGACCGGCCATCATGGCCAGATCGCAAGCTTCGTCCCCGATCAAGAAATCAGATTTGGAACCCTAGAGTTCGTAGCTGATTCATGGGGAGAGCTTGTCTTGATGGAACCCTCAGCTTTCATGGAGGATCCCACAGATCCCAACGCCTTGACGCCGAGACATCGGAGCCGACCTCTAAGGTGACCTTCACCCTCAGGCTGTCGAGAACGCCCAATCCAGTCGTTGTGCCCAGATCCGCCGCGGCCGAACATAACCTGGATTCACTGTCAAGCGACTCCGGAACCACGACGCCGCGGATCGACCCCATGCACTTTGGCGACATGCGTCCCACTGACGCCTCATCCCTAAACGAGCTATTTGATCATATTCAATCCATGGGTATGAGTATGACCGACGACCAGACCCCGGCCTATGACTAGACCGGGCTTAAACCCGACGATAGGGAGATTCACACCCCCTCGATCACTCACTCAGTCGCCACCTTCGAGTGTCCAGCTGGAGGCTCTTCCCCACAACGACCGGAATTAAAGAAGGTTTAATCTCCCAATTTCCAATCATTAAGACCTTGCATATAACCCAGACTCTGGAGTTCGCTCCGGAGATAGATCGGGATCGATCCCCGATCTAGCACGCAACTCGGAACCCGTGATTCTAGACTCACATCATGGCACGGAACCAAAGTTTTTCCCACCCACCACCCACAAGGAGAGTCTAAGTCTTCGTACCTACGGTATGTTAAACAATTAGCAGGAGATTTGGTTCATCATTTTTGGGATAGACTCCTCCTCGTTAGAGACAGAGTACGAGGTTATAGTGACCAGGAGATAATGGCAACCATCAGTCACCATTGTCATGATGAAGGGATCCTCAACGCCCTGGCTCGCCGACACATTCACAACTTCACCGAGCTATCGGACTTGGTACAAAAATATTGTGCCATGGAGAGCACCTGGCAAGCCGAACGGCTACTTTCGGAACCTATCTTTACTGAATAACCCTCGAGGAGATCGGAAAAAGTGGATACCTCCGAAGCAGCTAGCGGAACACGAACCCACCGAAAAGATAAATAGACCCCCTATGGGGTCGAAACTGCCCTTGGAAGACTATTGGACAAGCCATGCCCTATACATTATGTATTGCTGAACACAAGCCCGACTCATAGTCTCAGAGCTTGCTGGGTCATCAAACAGGTCGCAAAAAGTGGTGAGGCCATCCTCGAGGCACTACTGCCGAATAGGTGCTCCACATCGCCACCAGAATACAATGCTGAAGTCCTGATGATCTACGAAATGTCCCCCTCAAGGACCAGGAGGAAAATAGCTCTTAGAGAACTCGAACAGGTCTACCATGTGGTAGCGACAAGTTCATGGGCAGACATACCCATCACCTTTGGAGATACTAACCAACCAACCAACCGTCCTGGTCATACACTGGTCGCCTGGTCCTAAACCCCATCGTCGATGGTTTCAGGCTACAAAAAGTGCCAATGGATGGTGGCAGTGGTTTGAACCTCATCTACGAAGAAACCCTGGAAAAAATGCACTTCGACCGATCTCGCATTGAGCGTAGCAACACAACCTTTCGGGGGATCATTCATGGGAAAGAGGCGCTTTGTTCAGGCGTATCACCCTGGACGTAGTGTTCGGCACGCCCGAAAACTAGCGATCTGAGGAACTTCTCTTCCATATCGTGCCCTTCCCCAATGGCTACCACACCCTGTTGGGACATGACGCCATCACAAAATTCGAGGCTATACCACATTACGGGTATATGAAGCTCAAGATGCCAGGCCCAAACGGGGTCATCACAATCACAAGTGATCCGAATATAGCCCTTCGAGCTGAGAACAAAACAGCAGCGCTAGCCCTCGAGGAACTAGCTGAGATCTTTGCTACAGAGGAATTGACCGCACTGTGGTCAACAGTGGACAAGGACAATGTGATCCTTAGCAAAAGGCCCAAACCCATGTCCTTTAAACCTGCAGAAGAAATCGTTAAATTTTAGGTCCACCCAATGGACCCCAATAAGACAACGTCCATCAGACCTCAGCTGGACCCCATGGTGGAAAAGGCGCTGTGAGCATTCTTACGAGAAAACTAGGACATATTCGCGTGGTATGCTTCCGATCCGCTAGGAATCCCACGGTGGCTAGTAGAACATAGTCTGAATATAATCACATGTTGGGAGATGTAGTAGTAAATCAAAATTTTCCTACGTGTTCACCAACATCTATCTATGGAGAAACCAGCAACGAGTAAGGGGAGAGTGCATCTTCATACCTTTGAAGATCGCAAAGCGGAAGCGTTACAAGAACGCGGTTGATGGAGTCGTACTCGCAGCGATTCAGATCGCGGTGGATTCTGATCTTAGTGCCGAACAACGGCGCCTCCACGTTCAACACACGTGCAGCCCGGTGATGTCTCCTATGCCTTGATCCAGCGAGGAGGAAGGAGAGGTTGAGGGAGAGCTCCGGCAGCACGATGGCGTGGTGACGGTGGAGCTACGTGGTCTCCGGCAGGGCTTCGTCAAGCACCACGGAGAACGAGGAAGAGGAAGGGTAGGTCTGTGTCAAGAGAGAGAGACTCATGTGTCTGGCAGCCCCAAAACCCTCCACTATATATAGGAGGAGGGGGAGGGAGGGCGCAGCCCTAGGGTTCCCACCCTAGGGGCTGTGGCCGGCCCTAGATGGCCATCTGGCCAGCGGTCAGAGAGGGAGAGGGGGAGGGCGCAGCCTTAGGCCCATCTAGGTCTAGGGTTTCCCCTCCCTCCCACCTTCTTGTTACTTGGGCCAGGGTGGAGGGTGCACCAGCCCACTCTGGGGCTGGTCCCTTCCACTCTTGGCCCACGCAGCCCCCTAGGGCTGGTGGCCCCACTTGGTGGACCCCCAGAACCCTTCCGGTGGTCTCGGTACGTTACCGGTGATACCCGAAACTCTTTCGGTGACCAAAACCTCACTTCCTATATATGAATCTTTACCTCTGGACCATTCCGGAACTCCTCGTGACGTCTGGGATATCATCCGGGACTCCAAACAACCTTTGGTAACCATGTACACTATTTCCCTATAACCCTAGCGTCATCGAATCTTAAGTGTGTAGACCCTACGGGTTCGGGAGACATGTAGACATGACCGAGACACCTCTCCGGTCAATAACCAACAGCGGGATCTGGATACCCATGTTGGATCCCACATGCTCCATGATGATCTCATTGAATGAACCATGGTGTCGGGGATTCAAGCAATCCCGTATACAATTCCCTTTGTCTACCGGTATGATACTTGCCCGAGATTTGATCGTCCGTATCCCTATACCTTGTTCAATCTCGTTACCGACAAGTCTCTTTACTCGTTCCGTAACGCATCATCCCATGGCCAACTCCTTAGTCACTTTGAGCTCATTATGATGATGTCTTACCGAGTGGGCCCAGAGATACCTCTCCGTCATATGGAGTGACAAATCCCAGTCTCGATTCGTGCCAACCCAACAGATACTTTCGGAGATACCCGTAGTGCACCTTTATAGCCACCCAGTTACGTTGTGACGTTTGGCACACCCAAAGCATTCCTACGGTATCCGGGAGTTGCACAATCTCATGGTCTAAGGAAATGATACTTGACATTGGAAAAGCTTTACCAGATGAACTACACGATCTTGTGCTATGCTTGGGATTGGGTCTTGTCCATCACATCATTCTCCTAATGATGTGATCCCGTTATCAATGACATCCAATGTCCATGGTCATGAAACTGTGACCATCTATTGATCAATGAGCTAGCCAACTAGAGGCTCACTAGGGACATGTCGTGGTCTATGTATTCACACATGCATTATGGTTTCTGGTTAACACAATTATAGCATGAACAATAGACAATTATCATGATCAAGGAAATACGATAATAACCATTTTATTATTGCCTCTAGGGCATATTTCCAACAGTCCCCCACTTGCACTAGAGTCAATAATCTAGTTACATTGTGATGAATCGAACACCCAGAGCATTCTGGTGTTGATCATGTTTCACTCGTGAGAGAGGTTTAGTCAACGGATCTGCAACATTCAGATCCGTATGTACTTTACAAATATCTATATCTCCCTCCTAAATGTAATCACGGATGGAGTTGAAGTGGTGCTTGATGTGTCTTGTCTTCTTGTGAAACCTGGGCTCCTTGGCAAGGGCAATAGCTCCAGTGTTGTCATAGAATAGAGTCATCGGGCCCGACGCATTGGGAATTACTCCTAGGTCGGTGATGAACTCCTTCATCCAGACTCCTTCCTTTGCTGCTTCCGAAGCAGCTATGTACTCCGCTTCACATGTAGATGCCGCCACGATGCTTTGCTTGCTGCTGCACCATCTGAATGCCCCTCTGTTCAAAATATACACGATCTGGTTTGCGACTTGGAGTCATCTAGATCTGTGTTGAAGCTAGCATTGACGTAACCCTTTACGACGAGCTCTTCGGCACCTCCATATACGAGAAACATGTCCTTAGTCCTTTTCAGGTACTTTAGGATATTCGTGACCACTGTCTAGTGTTCCGCTCCGGGATCACTTTGGTACCTCCCTACCAAACTTATGGCAAGGTTCACATCAGGTCTGGTACACAGCATGGCATACATAATAGAGCCTATGGCTGAAGCATAGGGGATGACACTCATCTCTTCTCTATCCTTTGCCGTGGTCGGGCATTGAGTCGTACTCAACCTCACATCCTGTAACACAGGAAAGAACCCCTTCTTGGACTGATCCATATTGAACTTCTTCAATATCTTGTCAAGGTATGTGCTTTGTGAAAGACCTATGAGGCGTCTCGATCTATCTCTATAGATCTTGATGCCCAATATGTAAGCAGCTTCTCCAAGGTCCTTCATTGAAAAACATTTATTCAAGTAGGCCTTTACACTTTCCAAAAGTTCTATATCATTTCCCATCAACAATATGTCATCCACATATAATATGAGAAATGCTACAGAACTCCCACTCACTTTCTTGTAAATACGGGGTTCTCCATAAACCTGTATAAACCCAAACGCTTTAATCACCTCATTAAAGCGAATGTTCCAACTCCGAGATGCTTGCACCAGCCCATAGATGGAGCGCTGGAGCTTGCATACTTTCTCAGCATCTTTAGGATCGACAAAATCTTCCGGCTGCATCATATACAGTTCTTCGTTAAGGAAGCCATTAAGGAATGCCATTTTGACGTCCATTTGCCAGATCTCATAATCATAAAATGTGGCAATTGCTAACATGATTCAGACAGACTTCAGCTTCGCTACGAGTGAGAAAGTCTAGTCATAGTCAACTCCTTGAACTTGTTGGTAACCCTTAGTGACAAGCCGAGCCTTATAGACGGTCACATTAGCATCAACATGAGTCTTCTTCTTAAAGATCCATTTATTTTCAATGGCTCACTTATCATCAGGCAAGTCCACCAAAGTCCACAGTTTGTTCTCATACATGGATCCTATCTCCGATTTCATGGCTTCAAGCCATTTGTTGGAATCCGGGCCCGCCATCACTTCTTCATAGTTTGAAGGTTCACCGTTGTCCAACAACATGATCTCCAGGACAAGGTTTCCGTACCACTCTGGTGCGGAACGTGTCCTAGCGGACCTTCGATGTTCAATAGTAACTTGATCTAAAGTTTCATGATCATCATCATT
This sequence comes from Hordeum marinum, assembly GCA_022496015.1. Classification (NCBI taxonomy): domain Eukaryota; kingdom Viridiplantae; phylum Streptophyta; class Magnoliopsida; order Poales; family Poaceae; genus Hordeum; species Hordeum marinum. Next base: position 406,150,245 of record CM039676.1, on the reverse strand, counting down.
AACTTCCTCTCCAGCCGGTGTAGGCTCCACGGAAACAACTTCCCGTGCTGCGCTACTCTCTAGTTCGAGTGGAGGTACGATTACCTCATCAAGTTCTATTTTCCTCCCACTTACTTCTTTTGAGAGAAACTCTTTCTCGAGAAAGGATCCATTCTTGGCAACAAATACTTTGCCTTCGGATCTGAGGTAGAAGGTATACCCAATAGCCTCTTTGGGATATCCTATGAAGACGCACTTTTCCGCTTTGGGTTCGAGCTTCTCAGGTTGAAGTTTCTTCACATAAGCATCGCATCCCCAAACTTTTAGAAACGACAGCTTAGGTTTCTTTCCAAACCATAATTCATACGGTGTCGTCTCAACGGACTTTGATGGTGCCCTATTTAAAGTGAATGCGGCAGTCTCTGATGCATATCCCCAAAAAGATAGCGGTAAGTCGGTAAGAGACATCATAGATCGCACCATATGCAATAGAGCGCGATTACGATGTTCAGACACACCATTTCACTGAGGTGTCCTAGGTGGCGTGAGTTGTGAAACATTTCCACATTTCCTTAGGTGGGTGCCAAACTCGTGACTTAAATATTCTCCACCACGATCAGATCGTAGGCACTTTATTTTCCTGTCACATTGATTCTCTACCTCACTCTGAAATTCCTTGAACCTTTCAAAGGTTTTAGACTTGTGGTTCATTAAGTAGACATACCCATATCTACTCAAGTCATCAGTGAGGGTGAGAACATAACGGTAGCCACCGCGAGCCTCGACGCTCATTGGACCGCATACATCGGTATGTATTATCTCCAATAAGTCAGTTGCTCGCTCCATTGTTCCGGAGAACGGAGTCTTGGTCATCTTGCCCATGAGGCATGGTTCGCACGTGTCAAATGATTCAAAATCAAGAGACTCCAAAAGTCCATCAGCATGGAGCTTCTTCATGCGTTTGACACCAATATGACCAAGGCGGCAGTGCCACATGTAAGTAGCACTATAGTTATCAACCTTACACTTTTTGGTACTCACACTATGAATATTTGTAACATCACGTTCGAGATTCATCAAAAATAAACCATTGACCAGCAGAGCATGACCATAAAACATTTCTTTCATATAAATAGAACAACCATTATTCTCAAATTTAAATGAGTAGCCATCTCGCATCAAGCGAGATCCAGATACAATATTCATGCTCCACTACTGGAATCAGACAATTTGCCGTCTGCCAGCTCTTTGCCGTCCACTGGCGGACGACAAAGAGAGCCTTTGTCATCAGCTAGCTCGAAGCAGACGGCAAAGAGACGGTGGATGACAAAGAGGTGCTTTCCCATCTGCCAGCTCTTTGCCGTCAGCTAGCGGACGGCAAAGAGCTAGGGTGGGGTCCAGGTGATGGCACAACTGCAACGGCCCACCACCCCACCTCTTTACCGTCGGCTAGCGGACGACAAAGAGTATACCTAACCTAACATTAACGACGCACCACATGCCCGTCGCCCCCAATGTCTCCCTCTCCCCCGCCCCCCGCGCCCGCCCAACCCTCCCCCTCCCGTGCCGCTGCGCCCCTGCTGCCACCCCGCCGGCCGCCCATAGGGCGCCCAGCCCCCGCCCGCTCTCCCGCCGCCCCGCCCCAACCCGCCGTGACCTCCTCCGCCGGCGCGCCCCGCCGCCACCTTGCCCCCGCCGGCGCCCTCCGCCCGCCGGCCGTCCCGCCCGCGAACTCCTCCGCCGGCCACCGCCGCACATCCCCCCGCGCCACCTATTGCCCCGGCACGCCGCCCCAAACGCCCGAGACCCTCTTGCCGGACGCCCAGCGAGACTCTGCCGTAGGACGACCCCGACGGCTGCCGCCTGCCCCGCCAGTGCCCCTCCGCCCCACGGGCGCCCGGCCCACCCACAGCAGGCGGCCCCGCCCGCCGCCCGCCCGCGCCCCCTGGCACCCACGACGCCCCACAACCGGTCTCCACCTACCCCACTTCGCTGAGCCCCCTCCCCCTCATCTACTTTTATTTTTTTAATATTCTAGTTAGTACTTAGTTAGTTATTAGTTTTGTAGTTAATTAGTTTATTAGTAATTTAGGTTAGTTAGTTGTAGTTAATAGTTAATAGTTTAGTTAGTAATTTAGTAATGTACTTAGGTTAGTTAGTTAGTAATTTAGTTTAGTAAGAAGAAGAGGAGGAGAAGGAGAAGAAGAAGAAGAAGAAGAGGAAGGAGAAGAAGAAAAAGAAGAAGAAAAGGAAGGATCCTCACCCACAACAGCCATCGACCTCGACACGACACCCCGACGCCGACACGGCACCCCCGACACACCGACCCCGACACGACACCCCCTACACCCCGACCCCGACACGACACCCCGACAGGCTGACACGGCACCCCCGACCACGACACAGCACCCCGACCCCGACACGACACCCCCGACACCTGACCCCGACACGGCACCCCCGACACCCGACCCCGACATGGCACCCCCGACACCCCGACCCCGACACGACACCCTCGACACCCCGACCCGGACACGACACCCCCGACACCCCGACACGACACCCCGACACCCCGACACCCCGACCCCGACACGACACCCCGACACCCTGACACGGCACCCCGACCACGACACAACACGCCTACCCCGACATGACACCCCCGACACCCTGACCCCGACACGACACCCCCGACACCCCGACCCTGACACGACACCCCGACATCCTGACACGGCACCCCCGACCACGACACAACACCCCTACCCCGACACGACACCCCCGACACCCTGACCCTGACACGACACCCCCGACACCCCGACCCCGACACGACACCCCAACACCCTGACACGGCACCCCCGACCACGACACAACACCCCTACCCCGACACTACACCCCCGACACCCTGACCCCGACACGACACCCCCAACACCCCGACCCCGACACGACACCCCGACACCCTGGCACGGCACCCCCGACCACGACACAACACCCCTACCCCGACACGACACCCCCGACACCCTGACCCCGACACGACACCCCCGACATCTTGACCCCGACACGACACCCCTGATGTCGATGGAAACCTAAATAGCAAGTATCGTCGGTGCGAGATACATGTGGCCGTCGGTGTTGAACACTACATCCATGTCCCACAAGTTACGCCAGCGTCCGGCGTCTCGCAGCAACAGTTCTCAGGGTCGATGGCGGTTGAAAACCTATGTGAATTTGTCTTGCAGCCTCTGCGATGACGATTAAAAGCCAAGTGTTGAAACTTGAAACACCCTAACTGACTCAAGTCGGTTTGGTTGTTTGAAGTTTCAAAACTTGGCTTTAATCCTCATCACAAAGGCTGCCAGACAAATTTGCCAAGGTGTTCAACCGTCATCGGCCCCCAGAACTATTGCTGTGCGCGGGACACCGGGCACCGGCGTCACTTGTGGGATGTGGATCTAGTGTTCAACGCCGAGCGCCACATGTATCTCGCACCGATGATACTTGCTATTTAGGGTTTCATCGACGTCGAGGAACCCCCTAACCCGACACAACACCCCTACCCCGACACGACATCCCTGACACCCCGACCCCGACATGACACCCCGACACCCCGACCCCTACACGGCACCCCCGACCACGACATAGCACCCCTACCCCGACACGACACCGCAGACACCCTGACCCCGACACGACAAAGGTCATATATTTGTGAATTATGAGTTAGGTCATATATTTTTTGATTTTGTTATACAAAACATCATATTTATGTTGATTAGGTGGATTTAAATGTTGTGCATCGGTATAATGCGTATGTGACTTTCGGTCTGTCATTGCTCCTTGTGTGACTTTCATGTGTGTTCTTGATGGAGGAATCCCGACTGTTGTCATGGGAGAGCCTCATCATTCTTCTCTTCTTTGCGATATACTCGTTGATATATTGCGCAAGAAGAGAAGAGGTGGGGCGTCCATCACCGGCGGTCGAACTATTACTGTGAGAGAGTGCCCACCAACATATACACACCACCATATCAGTGTGAGAGAGAGCGCACCAACACACCATGAGATATGAGAGTTACTTAAGGAAAGCCTCGACGAACCGAAAGTCACACACGCATTATACTGATGTACATCCACCCACGATGTAATACCAATTACTATTATGTACATATATATTATTAATTAGTTCATGTTATTAGGTATTCAATTTTTTTATGTTGAACGAATTTCGTTCACTCTTTGTCATTGCAGGTGTTGACAGATGGTGGGCGGGGGTCGAGAGGGCTCTGAGCCTCCTTCCTCGGCGTGTGCTGGGAGGGGTGCTATTATTCCACCCCAGCAACTCCGGAGAGCGATGGTACACAGCATGCAGACACCGGCGAGCGCTTCTTGTTCTACCGGGAGAGGTCGGGGGAAGCCAAAGAGAGGTGCTAGAGGTAGGAAGGCTGCTGCGCTTTCCTCGCCGCCACCCCAGCTGATTCTCCCGACCACAGGAGTGCTCCGTCTCAGGTGGACCCGTCTAACTTGGACCCGTCTCAGACTCCGGTCCACAAGCCTCGGGTCGACGAGCCTCGGGTCACTAAGCCTTCGTCCCAGGAGACTCCGGTCCCAGAGTCTTCGTCCCAGGAGACTCGGGTCCTAGAGTCTTCATCCCACGTGACTCCGGAGGCTAGTGGCCATGCTGAGGGTGGCAAGGACAATTACTTGTCTGAGGACACCTATAGCGAGGGCGAGCTGGTTGAGGAGGGCAAGAAGGTCTACCAGCATGGTTGTACAAAGCTGCCTCCCGTGCCGACGACCCGCGAGCATAGGTGGTTGATTGCGCCTAATGCGGAGAAGTAAGTGCATTTACTCTTTTTTAACCTTTTGCCTTCATGTTTGTTCAAATTAATATCTAATGTGTTGGCCTTGTCATACTGCAGGGGTTGGAAATACGAGCGTGGTGTCTGTAGGCCCAACCAGGTCCTTGGTGTGCTTCTCCGGCACCACTTCCCGGGGAAGATCCAGTTGCCCGGTGAGGGTGAGGCTCGACAGATAGCACTGACCTGGGAGCTATACAAGGCTGCCCCGGCCCCGCCGGAGGAGATGGTCGACGGTGTCTTGTGTGAGACGGTGGCTGACATTGTGATCCGTCGCTTTTGGGCAATTTCTCCTTTATGGAATTAAAAATCAACAATAACTAGTGATTGTACTAATCAGTGTCTAATGTGTTGTCTTGTTTGATTGCAGACCTTCTACAGGTGTCTTGAGGAAGACGAGGCGAGAGCGGCTATTGTTCTTGAAGCCGAGTGCAAGCGCCTACTTCAGAACTTACGGCACGAGGCTCAGGTGCAGGCTATTCGAGACTACTACGCCTCGAGTAACATTAAGAGGGACAAGAAGAAGTGCCGCAAAAATTATCTGAGTAAGGAGAAGTTTATGAAGGTAATTATCTATTCTTAAGGCCTTGTACTTAGTTTCTTTGATTTGATTCGTAGGCGTAGCGCTGAAATTTCTCTTGTCTAACTTAGGTGCCCCCGAGATGGTGTGCGGATAGGATGGACTATTGGGAGGCATTGGTGGATGAGTGGTGCTCTCCCGAATGGCTAGCCGAACACAACAAGGCCAAGGAGAAGCGTGCCCAAATGAGAGGTGTGCCACACCATCAAGGGAGCTCCAACATGTTTGAGTACGGGGATAACTGGGTATGTGGTTTGCTTCATGATTCATGCAATTTCATTATTCATGCTAGCTTGAGCCCTTAACTAATATTTTGTTCACCTCTTTTAGGCACGAGAAAACAAGAAGGAGGTGCCAGCTCTGTTCGACCTCTATGACATGGACCATACTGCCTCGTACAAGAAGGCCAAGGCATTCTCTGAGGATGACCTCGATCATCTAGAGAGCTTCAGCAACATCTCCTCCCACAACAAGCTCGTGAGGTACAGAGATGAGGGGAAGGCGAGGAAAGGGGAGGACTTCAACCCGAGCCAGAGTCCTTTTGATCTAGAGCTCGTGATGATATCTGGTGGTGGGAGGCCCCATGGCTCGATAGCCATTGGGGATGGACTGATACGTTGTCCTAGAACTCTCCCAGAGATCAAGAAGCGCCAGACGAGCTCTGATCCTGAGATAAGGCCTCGTCCACGGCCAATGGAGCTTGCCATTAAGGCTAGGGCCCAGGAGCTTCTGGCGGAGGAAAATAGGCAGGCGGCGCAGAGGGAGAGGGACATGAAGGAGAGGACGACTAGGTTGTTGGAGGAGGAGAGGAACCGGAATGACACGTCTCATCGGGCCCTATACGAGCTCCTCATGGTAAGTTTCTCCTGCATATTAGCCAAATCATGCACGTAATGTTCGTTTCATTACTAACTAATATGAATGACTCGTGAAAACAAAATGTGCAGACTGTGTGCCAGAACAATGGTCAGACCCTTCCGTCGATGCCCCATATTGCTATAGCACCCACAGTGAGTTTCATTTAAATGGTCATTAGTTACTAGTATTCACATTTGAGTTGCATCATGCTAAGGAGACATTGCAAATGATCTTTGGTGCAACGTGCCTCCCGACAAGCATCGACCGATCCTTCTGCATCTGCCGCAACCCCGACTGGTCCTTCTACATCTCACCCTGGCCCAAACCCTACCGGTCCTTCACCTCCGTGTTGATGGTAAGTTTTCCCTAGTGTTTTCATTAACCAATGCATACTTAGCTTAAGAAATGAACTACTTAGCTCCAAAATGACCTATACTTAGCTTATTTTCATCAAAAATGACTTGATATGCTTAGTTAGCTAGAAATGGTATATTCTACCTAGGATAGCTATAAAATGACCTATACTTAGCATTTTTTCCTCCAAAATGACTTGATATGCTTAGTTAGCTACAAAATGGCATTAGTAGCTAGTATAGCTCAATAATGATCTATAGCTAGCTTAGCTAGTTCATTTATGACATAATTAGCTCACTTAGGTACAAAATGGCATAACTAGCTAGGATAGCTCAATAATGATCTATAATTAGCTTAGCTAGTTCATTTATGACATAATATGCTCACTTAGGTAAAAAATGGCATAATAACCTTGGTTTACCTCCAAAATGACCTATACTTAGCTTATTTTCCTCAAAAATACATAATAACCTTACTTATCTCCAAAATGATATATTCTACCTAGGATAGCTATAAAATGACCTATACTTAGCATTTTTCCTCGAAAATTACTTGATATGATTAGTTAGCTACAAAATGGCATTACTACCTTGGAGAAGAGGAGAGGAGAGGAGAGGATAAAAAGAAATAGAAGATAAATTCTTCTTCTTCTTTTTCTTCTTCTTCTTCTTTTTTATTCTTTTTCTTCTAGCTAGTCTGCTTATTCTTCTAACTATATCTTTCCTACTTTTCAGATTTGCTATAGATGAGGAAGAGTGCATTGATGGACTGTACTTTTCTACTTCTGCTACCTTTATGTTTATGGAAAACTTGTTTTGGATACATATGTATGGATATGTTGTTGGAAACCATATTGTGTGTTGTTGGACACTTGTATATATGTTGGACTTGTATGTTGGAACTTAATTATTGGTATATGCTTGTTTCAACTTATTTGGTATGCTTGTTGGAACTTGTTGAATGATATGTATGTTGGATATGTATATGTTGGCTATATATGAATATTCTGTCAAATTGAATGATTTTAAGAAAAAAACATGGGCTATATAGCCACTTTGCCGTCTGCTGGCAGACGACAAAGAGCTTTGTCGTCTGCCAGTAGACAGCAAAGTGGCCACGTGGCACCTACCTGTGCAAACTGGGGCTGGCCTAGGTGGGTTCTCTGCCGTCCGCTGGCGGACGACAAAGACCTAAGGTTCTTTGCCGTCTGCCAGCGGACGGCAAAGCACGCCGTTAAGCCCCCTGACGGAGCTAAGTGCCCACGTGTGCCGTCCAGGCTCTTTGCCGTCTGCTGGGTGACAGCAAAGATTCAAAGGTCTTTGTCGTCTGCCAGCAGACGGCAAAGCGGCCTTTACCGTGGCTTATTCAGCCGGACGGTTTGCCGTCTGCTGGCGAACGGCAAAGCCTTTGCCGTCCGGGATGCATGCCTTTGCCGTCCGGGATGACGGACGGTAAAGTATCTGTTTCCTATAGTGCTCAAAGCTGGCACTAAATAACAATTATTGAGATTTAAAACTAATCCCGAAGGTAGATGTAGAGGTAGCATGCCGACGGCGATCACGTCAACCTTGGAACCATTCCTGACATGCATCGTCACCTCGTCCTTTGCCAGCCTCCGCTTATTCCGCAGCTCCAGCTTGGAGTTACAAATGTGAGCAACTGCACGGGTATCAAATTCCCTAGGAGCTACTACGAGCGTTGGTTAGGTACACATCAATAACAAGTATATCACATATACCTTTAATGTTTCCGGCCTTCTTATCCACTAAGTACTTGGGACAGTTCTGCCCAGTGACCGGTACCCTTGCAATAAAAGCACTCAGTCTCAGGCTTGGGTCCATTCTTGTTCTTCTTCCCGACAACTTGCTTACCGGGTGCGGCAACAACATTTCCGTCCTTCTTGAAGTTCTTATTACACTTGCCTTTCTTGAAACTAGTGGTTTTATTCACCATCAACACTTGATGCTCCTTTTTGATCTCGACCTCCGCTGATTTCAGCATCGAGTACAACTCAGGAATGGACTTCTCCATACCCTGCATGTTGTAGTTCATCACAAAGCTCTTGTACCTAGGTGGAAGCGACTGGAGGATTCTGTCAATGACTGAGTCATCCGGGAGATTAACTCCCAGCTGAGTCAAGCGGTTTTGCAACCCAGACATTTTGACTATGTGCTCATTGACAGAACTATTCTCCTTCATCTTACAACTGAAGAACTTGTCAGAGACATCATATCTCTCGACCCGGGCATGAGCTTGGAACACCAGTTTCAGCTCTTGGAACATCTCATATGCTCTGTGTTGCTCAAAACGCTTTTGGAGCCCCAGTTCTAAACTGTAAAGCATGCCGCACTGAACAAGGGAGTAATCATCACAGCACGACTGCCAAGCGTTCATAACATCTTGGTCCGCTGGGAAAATGGGGGCGTCACGTAGCAGTGCATCAAGTACATACAATCTTTTGGAAGCTATGAGGATAATCCTCAAGCTACGGACCCAGTCCACATAGTTGCTTCCATCATCTTTCAGCTTGGTTTTCTCTAGGAACGCGTTGAAGTTGAGGGTGACATTAGCGTTGGCCATTGGATCTACAATATAGATTGTAAAGACAATTTTAGACTAAGTTCATGATAATTAAGTTCATATAATCAAATTATTTAATGAACTCCCACTTAAATAGACATCTCTCTGGTCATCCAAGTGATACATGATCCATGTCAACTAGCCCGTGTCCGATCATTACATGAGACGGACTAGTCATCCATGGTGAACATCTCCATGTTGATCGTATCTTCTATACTACTCATGTTTGACCTTTCGATCTTCCATGTTTCGAGGCCATGTCTGTACATGCTAGGCTCGTCAAGTCAACCTAAGTGTTTCGCGTGTGTAAATCTGGCTTATACCCGTTGTATGCGAACATTAGAACCTATCACACCCGATCATCACGTGGTGCTTCGTAACAACGATCCTTAGCAACGGTGCACAGTTAGGGTGAACACCTTTCTTGAAATTTTATTGAGAGATCATCTTATTTACTACCATCGTTATAAGCAAATAAGATGTAAACATGATAAACATCACATGCAATCAATATAGTGACATGATATGGCCAATATCATCTTGCTCCTTTGATCTCCATCTTCGGGGCACCATGATCATCACTATCATCGGCACGACACCATGATCTCCATCATCATGATATCCATCATCGTGTCTTCATGAAGTTGTCTCGCCAACTATTACTTCTACTACTATGGCTAATGATTAGCAATAAAGTAAAGTAATTACATGGCGTTTATGATTGACACGCAGGTCATACAATAAAATAAGACAACTCCTATGGCTCCTGCCGGTTGTCGTACTCATCAACATGCAAGTCGTGAATCCTATTACAAGAACATGATAAATCTCATACATCACAATGCATCACATCACATCCTTTGGCCATATCACATCACAAGGCATATGCTGCAAAAACAAGTTAGACGTCCTCTAATTTGTAGTTGCAAGTTTTACGTGGCTGCTATAGGTTTCTAGCAAGAACTTTCTTACGTACGCCAAAACCACGACGTGATATGCCAATTTCTATTTACCCTTCATAAGGACCCTTTTCATCGAATCCAATCCGACTAAGGTGGGAGACACAGACAACCACTAGCCACCTTATGCAACAAGTGCATGTCAGGCGGTGGAACCGGTCTCACATAAGCGTACATGTAAAGTTGGTCTGGGCTGCTTCATCCCACAATACCACCGAATCAAGATAAGACTAGTAGTGGTAAGAAAATTAACAAGATCGATGCCCACAACAACTTTGTGTTCTACTCGTGCATAGATTCTATGCATAGACCTAGCTCATGATGCCACTGTCGGGAGACGTAGTTGTAAATCAAAATTTTCCTACGTGTCCACCAAGATCTATATATGGAGAAACCAGCAACGAGTAAGGGGAGAGTGCATCTTCATACCTTTGAAGATCGCAAAGTGGAAGCGTTACAAGAACGCGGTTGATGGAGTCGTACTCGCAGCGATTCAGATCACGGTGGATTTCGATCTTAGCACCGAATAACGGCGCCTCCGCATTCAACACACATGGAGCCCGGTGGCGTATCCTACGCCTTGATCCAGCAAGGAGGAAGGATAGGTTAAGGGAGAGCTCTGGCCGCATGACGGTGTGGTTACGGTGGAGCTGCGTGGTCTTCGACAAGGCTTCGCCAAGAGCCACAGAAAATGAGGAAGAGGAAGGGTAGGGCTGCGCTGAGAGAGAGAGAACTCGTGTGTCTGGCAGCCGCAAAACCCTCCACTATATATAGGAGGAGGGGAAGGGAGGGCGCAGCCCTAGGGTTCCCACCCTAGGGGCTGCGGCCAGCCCTAGATGTCCATCTGGCCGGCGGCTAAAGAGGGAGAGGGGGAGGGCGCAGCCCTAGGTGGGCCTTAGGCCCATCTGGTTATAAGGTTTCCCCTCCCTCCCACCTTTCATGTGCCTTGTGCTAGGGTGGAGGGTGCACCTGCCCACTCTGGGGCTGGTCCCTTCCACTCTCGGCCCATGCAGCCCTCTGGGGCTGGTGGCCCCACTTGGTGGACCCCCGGAACCCTTTCGGTGGTCCTGGTACGTTACCGGTGATGCCCGAATCTTTACCTCCGGACCATTCCGGAACTCCTCGTGATGTACGGAATCTCATCCGAGACTCCAAACAACCTTCGGTAACCACATACACAATTTCCCTATAACCCTAGCATCATCAAACCTTAAGTGTGTAGACCCTACGGGTTCGGGAGACACGTAGACATGACCGAGACACCTCTCCGGTCATTAACCAACAGCGGGATCTGGATACCCATGTTGGCTCCCACATGCTCCACGATGATCTCATCAAATGAACCACAATGTCCGGGATTCAATCAATCCCGTATACAATTCCCTTTGTCTACCTATATGATACTTGCCCGAGATTCGATCGTCGGTATCCCTATACCTTGTTCAATCTCGTTACCGGCAAGTCTCTTTACTCGTTCTGTAACACATCATCCCGTGGCTAAGTCCTTTGTCACTTTGAGCTCATTATGATGATGTCTTACCGAGTGGGCCCAGAGATACCTCTCCGTCATATGGAGTGACAAATCCCAGTCTCGATTCATGCCAACCCAACAGATACTTTCGGAGATACCCATAGTGCACCTTTATAGCCACCCAGTTACGTTGTGACATTTGGCACACACAAAGTATTCCTATGGTATCCAAGAGTTGCACAATATCATGGTCTAAGGAAATGATACTTGACATTGGAAAAGCTTTAGCAGACGAACTACACGATCTTGTGTTATGCTTAGGATTGGGTCTGGTCCATCACATCGTTCTCCTAATGATGTGATCCCGCTATCAATGACATCCAATGTCCATGGTCATGAAACCGTGACCATCTATTGATCAACGAGCTAGCCAACTAGAGGCTCACTAGGGGCATGTCGTGGTCTATGCATTCACACATGCATTACGGTTTCCGGTTAACACAATTATAGCATGAACAATAGACAATTATCATGAACAAGGAAATACAATAATAACCATTTTATTATTGCTTCTAGGGCATATTTTCAACATCACAGGCTTCAAGCCCGTCAAACAGACTCTGCGCCCCTTTTCCGAGCCCAAACGACAAGCTATGGGTGAAGAATTAGCCAAATTGGTAGAGGCCTGATTCGTACGGGAGATCAAGCACCCCGAATGGTTGGCAAACCCGGTGATGGTTCCAAAGAAAGATAAATCCCGGTGGTTGTACATCGACTTTAAAGACCTCAACAAGGCTTGCCCTAAGGACCCTTTCCCCTTACAACACATAGACCAGATTATTGATGCCATAGCTAGACACGACTCATTGTGTTTCCTTGACGCTTATTTTGGATACCATCAGATCAAAATGGAGGAATCCAATCAAGCCAGAACCGCATTCATCACCCCTTACGGTCCATTCTGCTTCAACACAATGCCCTTCAGGCTAAAAAACATTGCGGCTACATACCGTCGCAAGATCCAGACTTGTCTTGCAAAACAAATCGATAAAACAATCAAGGCATACATGGACGATGTGGTCATCAAAACCAAACACGTCAGCCAGTTGATTGAGGACCTAAAGAAAACCTTTGCCAGCTTTTCTGAGTATGATATACGACTCAATCTGGAGAAATGTGTCTTTTGAGTTCCCGCTGGTAAACTACTCGGATTCATTGTTTCCCATAGAGGAATAGAAGTGAATCCGGCTAAGATTCGTACCCTATCAGAAATTGCAATTCCAACAGAGCTAAAGCATGTCCAAAAGTTGGCGGGTTGCATGGCGATGTTAAGCCGCTTTATTTACCACCTCGGTGAAAAGGCTTTACCGCTCTACAGGTTGCTGAAACAGACCCACAATTTCGAATGGACCGATGAAGTAACAGCTGCGTTAGAAGAAATTAAAACACTGTTGGCAAGCACCCCCATACTCACAGCATCAGGTGCTGGTGAACCAATGTTATTGCACATATCGGCCACCAACCAAGTCGTTAGCGCAGTGCTCGACGTCGAACGAAAGGAGGAGGGTCACAAATTTCGGATGCAGAAGCCAGTCCACTACGTGTCAGAAGTTCTAACGCAATGCAAGTCCAGATACCCACATTACCAGAAGATATCCTACACAATATTTATGGCATCACAGAAACTAGGACACTACTTTCAAGAGTGTTCGGTTACGGTGGCATCCGAAGTACCCCTGAACGGTATAATCAACAATAGGGACGCCACCGGCCGCATAGCCAAATGGGCCATTGACCTCCTTCCTTTTGAAATCGATTATAAGCCACGACGAGCTATTAAATCTTAGGTGTTGGCAGATTTCCTCGCCGAATGGAGAGAGGACGAGCTCCCCAAGGAATATAGTACGTACTCCCAGTGGATGATGTACTTCGACGGATCCAAGACATTGGCTGGACTGGGGGCTGGAGTTATTCTCACATCCCCCACAGGCGACAATGTCCGATACATGTTGCAAATCATGTATGCCGATTTCAACAATGCAGCCGAATACGAAGCACTTTTGCATGGTCTTCGGATGGCATTTTCAGTAGGCATACAACGGCTGGAGGTATGGGGAGACTCCAACTTGGCCATTTCTCAAATCAACGGCGAATTCAATGCCAAAACCCCGAAGATGGCAGCATATAGAAACGCCATCCTTAAAATATCCGCACGGTTCGAGGGGCTTGAATTCCACCATGTTGCTAGAGACAACAACAAAGCCACTAATATACTAGCCCGCATGAGGGCCAAAGGCGACCCTATCCCGAAAAACACTTTCCTGGAATGGCTCTTTAAGCCATCAGTTGTTTGGCAGGACAATAATAAGGGCGTCGGACACATCAGCGCGGAAGAGGTTGTCCCCCCTATAAGCGAATTAGATGACCAAATCATCGGCGGCTCCGTAATGGACGAAACTCCTTCGGCTCATGAGGTCATGGCAGTAATTGCACCATGGACCGAGCCCTTCCTTGCCTACCTTCTTCGCAAAGAACTCCCCAATGATCAGACAGAGGCATGACGCATAATTCGGTGATCCAAGGCTTATAAAGTCCACGAGGGTGAGTTATACAAGAAAAGTACCACCGGAGTACTCCAATGGTGCATATTTGAGGAAGAAGGACATTAACTCTTGGCCGAAGTCCATGCAGGAATGGGAGGCCATCACGACACGACAAGGGCCTTAGTAAGCAAGGCCTTTCAGGTTGGTTTCTTTTGGGCCACCGCTCGAGTGGACACCCAGTCGCTTGTCGAGCATTGCGTGGGATGTCAATTTTTTGCAAATCAAAGTCAAATGCCCCCAACAGCTCTTCGGACTATTCCGATTACCTAGCCTTTTGCGGTCTAGGGGCTGGATATGGTCAGACCACTTAAAGGGGGACCAAGAAGAATAAATACCTATTGGTCATGGTTGACAAGTTTACCAAATGATCGAAGCAAAACCTGTCAAATCGGCCAAGTTCGGACCAGTAATCGACTTTATATACGGCATGGTACACCGTTACAGCATCCCGTGCAGTATAATAATGGACAACGAATCCAACTTCACCACCCAAGAGGTAAAAGACTGGTGCGCAAAAATGGGCATCAAGCTCGATTACACATTGGTGTATCACCCGCAGACCAATGGACAAGTCGAACGGGCCAACGGCCCTATCATGAGTGGTATTAAACCATGTCCGGTCTGATCTCTACATGAGTTCGACTTCCATTGGGTAGAGGAGCTTGACTCCATTCTATGGGGCCTGCGTACCACCCTGAATCGATCAATGGGATACACACCGTTCTTCATAGTCTACGGGGCAAAAGCAGTCCTTCCCTGTCATATTATTTACGACACACCAAGGGTGCACATGTATGAAGAAAAGGAGGCCGAGTTAGATCGGCAGGAAGACTTAGACGCCTTAGAAGGAGAACAAGACATACCACGGGCTCGTTCTACTTTTTATCAATAGCAGGCCCGACGTTACCAGAGCAGGGAGGTCAGGGAAAAAGCGTACAATGTGGGCAAACTCGTCTTACGGCTCCTGGAGAAGTAGAAGCATAAACTCAATCCCAAATGGGAGGGGCCCTTCATAATTGCCAAATTACTCACAGGAGGGGCTTACCATCTTCGAAACCCGCCGGATAACCGCCTCGAACCAAACCCATGGAACGCAACTCGTCTTCGGCGCTTCTACGGCTAGACTGGTGCCGTCATACTTTCTACCCTCCTTTTCTCTTTTCTTTCTTTTTCATTTCCCTCCCACCTTGATTTTTTATAGGTTTGGATTTTCTTTTCCCAAGTCTATGTTCGGCTAAACCGATCTCATATTAAGATTTTCGCCATACATCCTCAAATGTTAAATCCGAACAAGACACCTGGGGGCTTCTTCCCGAAGCCGATGATTATATATTTTAAGCATATATTCACATTTATTGTGTATGCACGTTTCCCTTGTCAATTTTTAAGCCATTATATGCCTCAATTTGAACTAAGATTTTTGCCAAGCTGGGTTGCCTCACTTCTGTGTTTACCCTCTATGTTCTCGATTGTTTGGCTAGAGGGTAAATGGAGCACCTCTGTGATTGTTACGACTGGGTTATCTGGATACGTACCTCAGACGGGAGAAGCCAAAAGCTAGCTATCTTCAGTAGAAAATTGGTTGGCTACGATGGGAGCAACAAAGAAAATTATGGTTGTTATCACCATTACTCTGGCTTCTTTTCCCGCAAAAGCCATTAGTCGCATACTAGCAGTACTCGGCCTTACTGTCTACGATTTACGTAGCAGCCTGAATGAAGGTATCGATATAGGTACTATTTTCTTCGGAAGATGTTTCTTACGCTAAGAAGTAATATAACATATCTCCCTATGCACTTTTTTGTCTGTTCACAGCAAATGGCCGGATTACCTGGTTCCTCAAAAAGAATTCCCTCTTATCGAGGGATATCTTATAAGGAACACTCCCAAGCTCTTAGCGCGGGAGGTCAAAGCCGATGACTGGTTAAGGAAAAGTTTACAACACAGACAGAGCAATTTTTGATTGCAAGTACATAGTTACATACAATCACACATCTAGATGCTCGTCAAGATTGTCTATTAAGGTATCTAAGGTGCAATCCTCCCGCGAGAGACAAGCGGCAGGCATCACTTGGTCGTACACCAAATGAAGTGGCAATTCTTTCCCATCAGGCCCTGCTAGCCCAACTCGAGCCATATGCTTGGGGTTAAGTCCGGTATATCTAGTCTTGATCATTGCCCACGCCTCCCGTGCTCCCTCCCGACAGGCCGATGTATTCCATAACTCGAACCGACTCTGGGCTCCCTTGAACCGATCAGCGAGTTCGTACATCCCCTCCGGAGTTTGCTCGACAGGCCATAACGCTTTTATCATGCTCCTCATAGCCTTCCGAGCCCACTCATGAACGGCAGATAGTTCCTTCAGAAGGCTCCCTCGGTAGGATCCAATCTCTTCTTCAGGTCGCCCGGTTAGGAGACCTATACATGAGGAAGGCATGTCCATTATGCTTCATGTATGAGAGGTACCCTTAGATGTTATAATCACACTTACCGAACATGCCCTCTTTAGATTTTGGTTCTCTACTTGGGTCTGGGCCAATTGAGTCTTTAAGCTCTCAATTTCTTTGGCCTTCTGCTTGTTTTCCACTTGGAGGCGTCTCTTCTCCTCAAAGTTTCGTTGCAACAAAAGGCAACTGCCATGATTCTAGGACTCGGAGTACCTCTGAGATTCTCGAGCTGCATCTAAATATTTTTGCAGTTGTCCTATAGACTCAGCTGCTACAAAGTACCCTCGCGTCAGCACGGGATTATATACTTAGATCGGCAGAATGGATATACTTACCATGCGCCTTCCCGGGTGAAATTATTTACATTTCCAGCTCGGCCTTCATGTCTTCCACCTATGTTTGGCTCGCCTCCAATTCAATGGGCAATTTCTCATTATGTTGCCTTGAGGCCTACATCATCAATAAAATGATATGCAGATTCTTAACTCAGTCGTCCCAACCAATTCAAGGTTTAGGGGCTAGTGGGTTTACATGTGTGTCCGGATTCTTAAAACTAATCACTCACCTTCAGGATGGATGATATGAGTTTCACTGCTTCCCCAAGCCTAGCTCGGGCAGCTCCGATGTGCGCGTCTGCCGAACATAGAGCGTTAAACTCTTGTTCGGAGAACGCCGGATGGTGCAGTGCTTCTCGCCGCCACCGCTGGTTCATCGCACTCTCCACCTCAGATTTGGTGAACGATACCACGTCCCGGGAATCTTCAGGGCCGGATTGACCACAGGGGCCTCTGCGGCAGGTTCAGCATGAGCAGAAGATCTTGGTTGATGAGTATTGCCAGGCACCTCGGCAGCATTCTCGACAGAAGATGGCTGTACTTGCTTCCTGAGTATTTCGCTATAAGATCCTTTATGAAATCTTGGCGATAACAATAGATTAAGCGACCTAACAAAGTACCTCTTGGTTGAACGAGTGGTTGGGGTTGTTCCCACGGTCGGTTCACATGAAGGATTCATATTGATGTCCAGTCCGGGCGTTGCTGCCGTAGCCGACGTTCGTCACCCGGACCGACGACGCTTGGGAGTGGAAACCGGTGCACTTGGGTTAACGAAGGGCGCTTGCCTTTTACGGGAAGAATTTTTCTTCTTGCCGGTAATAGGGTAGGGGAGTAATCCGAGGTGATCGGCTATGATAGCCACCTTGGAGCGATTGAGGCTCTCTTGGTAAAAGACCCCGTCTTCAAACTTGATTGACAGCTCCAGATCGTCATGGAATCCTGGATCGTCGTCATGAGCATAGTTCTCTGGTTAGGGGTGGACTCTTGATTGTCTCGACAAAGCTCCGCCATTCCGGTTCACACAGATTAAAAGCTCTAGCCAAAAAGGGGGCGAATGAAAAGCCTGAACTCCGGTCATAAGATCAAAGTTCTTAGCCATTCGATGGCGTTGTAACTTGAGTATCCCTCCTTAACCGGCAGCCAGACAAAATCTTCCTTTTCCCCTTTGTACAGGTCGTCAAGTGTGACTGCCAATGCCGCTTGATTGGCAGGGCCCAGTCATCGAGAGCAAGTGGTGTCACTTGTCCCGTTAACACCACAGAGGGTGTATTCTTTACTGAAGAGGCTGAACACATTGAGTGATGGCGGCGGCCATTACATCAATCATGGTCAGCTTGTGATGAGTGAGTAGTTGTACGTGGGCAGCCAAGCGTTGCACTTCGGCATCGTCCTCTTGGGACGAACTCTTCGGTCGCCAGTTGTATCTTTTCTGCAAAGGGGCGTCAGAGTATTCAGGCAAACTCCTCCGAGCTGGATCGAATAGGGGGACATCCTCAATATAGAACCATTCTGAAGACCATTCTCTGTACTCCTTCCACGTTCCCACTTGATACCCCGTCCCGGCTATACGGCATACTTCGGCTCCTCCGACTTCCCAAATTGTCTCGCCCTGAGTGCGGGGGACGAGACAAAAGTATTTCCTCCATAGTCCAAAATGAGCCTCGTAGCCCACAAACATCTTGCAAAGAGAAACAAAGCCCGAGATGTGTAGGATAGATCCGGGGGTGAGATGATGGAGCTGGATCCCATAGAACTCCAGCAATCCCCTCAAGAAAGGATGAATGGGGAACCCTACGCCTCGCAAGAGGAAGGGCACGAAGCATACCCGCTCTCCCTTGTGTGTATTAGGGAAATTATCCGCAAAGGATTCATTGTTAAAAGAGGTCAAACCAGCACGGGTAGCCTCTAGATCTGAGGAAGGGAGATAACCTTGTGTCTCGAGGTCGCGCAGTCGAAGGAGAGATACGAAGCAACTTTCCCAATCCTCGGGACAGGAGCCGTAAGGACGCGAGGAAGAGCTAGGGGCGCTCGCCATGTTTTTGTGGTGATCCCTTGCTTGAAGTTTTTTATGATGGGGAAGAAGAGGAAGATGTGGCCCAGACCAAGATTCAGCTTGTTTAAATGGGTGGTGTCTCCTTTGTGGGAAGGGCAGTCTTGTAAAAAACTATCGGACAGCTCGTCTCCCGTAAGTGCACGATGATCAAGAAGCGCTGAAAGTTATTACAATGGGTCCTGCAAGTTCTCGATGTTTGAGATTTCACTGATGATGGGATGGTTGCCGAACAAGGGGGTAGAGGGACTCGCCTCGCAAGCTGAATACTTCAGCACGCAAGATTTTCCGGATAATATACCTCGGCATTGGAGGCTAGTCCAGGGTCTACTGAGGGAGTCCTGGATTAAGGGGTCCTCGGACGGTCGGCCTATTTTTGATGGGCCGGACTCATGGGCCGCTTGCCGAGTATAGGATTGGTTGAAGGCCCCATCGCCAAGGTGGAAGCCTCGGGAGTCGTTGCATGTCTTCCAAGTTTGGGATAGTAGATAGGCATGTTTTTCCCTTCTATGTGCAACCGACCATGTGTAACCCTAGGGACCCACGACATCTATATAAGCCAGGGGTTTAGAATTAGGGCAGAGAAACTCATCTATGGTTTTAGCTATTTGATCTAGAGGTAGATCAACTCTGTAACCTTCATACCATCAATATAATCGAGCGAGGCGGAGGGTTTAACCTCCATAGGAGGGCTCGAACCTGGGAAACATCGTCTCCTTCGTCCCTTGTTACCATCGATCCTAGTCTCACAACTCGGGACCCCCTACCCGATATCTGCCAGTTTTGACACCGACACCAGCCTAGAGCCCATCCTATGATCGATGATGAAGAAGAAGAAGAATAAGAAGAAGAACTCCAAATAAAACAAGCATCACACTCACATCAAAGCATCGCATTACCTATACCTGCAATTGTTTTTGTAGTAATCTGTGAGCCACAGGGACTCAGCAATCTCCTTTCCAAGGGTATCAACACTAGCAAAGATTAATGGGTGAGATATGGTTAAGTGGTGAGGCTGCAACAAACACTTATCATTTAATTGAGTGGCTAACTTACGAGTACATGATTAAGAAGATTAATCTACGCAAAATCGAATGTGAATCTAGTGATGATCAAGAAGTGGTCCTGAATACTTACTTACGAGTCAATCATAACTCCACTATGCTCCCTTCTTGGTCCAAACCTCACAAGAGGAGACGGTCACGGTTACGTACACAGTTCATGTATTTTTATTTGAATTTACTTTAAGTTTCTATGATCGGATGTTACACAAATTTCCAAGTTGCCACATAACCACGAGAACGGATCTCGAAAATATTTAGCCCTGCAGGGGTGCTCCAACTCATCCATCATAAACTAGCCACAAGATGTGCTGGAAATCCTCAACCTTAAGATAGCCCGAGATATACTCGAAATCCGAGTGCACAAGACATTCTAGAAAGGCAAAACCAATCCAGCAAGGCCGTCTGGCATGCCGACAAACCCGATAGTTGTCGCGTACCTCATTCTTAGGGAGCGACCGGATGGGCGAGACGTCGGGTTGGCTGAGACTCCGGGTGATCAGGAGGCGCTAGACATCACCCGGTTTGGACAACACTCATGAGGAGCACTGGCCCGGTGGGTTGATTAATTATCCACGAGGTGATCATGCCCTATGCCAGTTTTATTTCTTATTAAGCAAATAGTACCAATGTTGGGCCTTTCTAGAAGATTTTCATCCCAAAACAAAAATTAAGGGGGTCCCCATAACAACCCCAAGCATGTTAGGAGCGCTGAATATGGAACATAACACTGGTACACGAGTAACTAGGGAGGAAAAGGTGGAACAAAACACCAAGCAAAAGGCCAAGCCTTCCACATTTCACCAAGTATATATGCGCATTAAATTAAATAGAAAAAATATTGTGATATCCCAAGATATCCATGTTGTCACATGGAACAACCTGCACCTACAACTAACAATGCTATAAGAGGGGCTGAGCAAGCGGTAACATAGCCAAACAAGGGTTTGCTGGGAAGTTGGAGGGTTAGAGGCTTTCGTGGCAATGTTGGGAGGCTTGACATACAAGTGGTAGGTAACGAGACATAATGATAGAAGCGAGATAACTAGCATAGAAATTATAGTAGTGGTATCCAGGGAAATTGTCATCTTGCCTGAGATCCCGCGTTGAAGCAGAACGAATCTGTGAAGTAGACGAACGGGCGTAGTCCACCGAATCCTCACACTCATAATCGGTTTTGCAACTCTATGGAGAAGAAGCAACACAGAAACAAACAAATTACATTGTAAACACCACAACATATTCATGACATGATGCGCAAATAAATATGATGCAAGTCCATACGATTATGCAAGGCATGACAAGCACAACAATCAATTTCTACACATTAAGTGAAGTTCAATATGCAACGGGTTGCATATTGATGATAATCCATAGTTGAAACATTTAGTTCACTCTCGTTTATTTACTTGGCAAGATCAAATGTCGTTAAACATGGGAATAGGTGAAGCATAATGAAACTACACTATCTAGGCATTTTAAATGAGGTCGGAAACAACATATAGTATTTCCAAAACGACCTCATCTGTTAATTTTGAAATTGGTCCAGATCTTAACTAATCATGTTTTATATTTATTAAATAGGGAAACAAAATGCACAATGTGATTCTACTCGTCATTCTAGGCGATATACATATATAGATCATTTAAAATGTAGTTACGGCCTAAAAGATATGACCAACACAAGATAAATATGCCATGAATGTAAGATGCATGCAAAAAACACCCACAAACATTTTAAATCATGGATGTGACAACATAGTATGAAACTACATGAAATTCCTGGCAAGTTTTATATATGGCATGTTCAAAATGGAGCAACAGATCAATAATAGCAAGCAACACAAGGTTTGGACAAAATCTGTCCAAATCAGCAACATGGCATTTTGCACACATCAAAACAACAAGCTAAATGAACTTAAAATGCAGAAACAAGACATGGGTAAGTAGCTTACATGATGCACAACAATTCATTTCATAACAACAAATGTAATAGAAGCATGTATCAATAGCAAATGAGCTCACAAAACGGCTATAGGAACAACAGTTATGACTTAGTGAAAATAATAGTTTTTAGCAAAGCATGGTTCATCTGAAGGCATATTAACAGCAAGAAAACTATATTCTACAAGACGTATAATGGCAGGAAAATTAACAGGATGGTAGAGGACATGACGCACTACAAATAACACCATACAAGTATCATCAAAATATGCACAGGGACATGGCTAGCATCAACACAACATGGTAATCTAAAATAAGCACACTCTCAGGCTTAGTGGAAATTAGGATAGACATGAGCAGCAGTTTTTATCACGTAGGCATGTTGACAGCAAGAAACAAGCATGTAGTAGGCTCTTTCATGGAATCCAATGGAACATATATATATAGACCATAACATGCACTTCAATTCATTCCACATGGGCATTTGCAAAAGAGCTATGAATCCATGGCAATCATCAACCCAAAAAGCATGGTTTCAATCCAGATTCTAGACTTTGTCAAAATTTGACTATCTCCCAAAACAACGGTTTGGCTAGGCATGTTGGCATGGAAATACTAGTAGCATTACAATCAATTATAAGCATGTCTAAGATATTAGCAACAAGTAGACATGGCATAATACAAATTACTCCAATGGCACAAGTGCAAAGGATGCATGGATTTGATGCAATCATCCTCGCAAGTTTGATTAAAATAATGGTTTTCTGCTATTACTTCATGAAGCACTTTTGCCACAGAGATTTAAGTATGTAGATTCAACCTATTATGCGTGCAAACGTCACAATCATGTAGAGCAGATTGAGTAGATGAGTTTACATATAAAGATCAGTTCCATACGATGCACATCACGAGATAAGAGTCACACAAAATGCACTGATGTTGTTAAACCTGTAGTTTTACTAGGGACTTGGCCGTTTTGTAAAAAATGTTTGTCAAATGACTAAAACAGCGAATGATTCGTGAAATAGACAAGCACAACACGTCCGCGAGATAGACTACGAAGCAAATAGGCGCAGGATAGACAGGGCTCGCTCACCTTGGGCATGGAGGCAGTTTCGGCCGCGGCGAGGACAGACGGGGAAGAGGGGCCGGCCTGCTGGGCATCTGGGCCGACGGCCCTGGCAAGTTGGGCTGACGAAGTCACGAGCTCACGCGGGCACTTGTGCCAGTCAATGGCCGGTACGAGCAGGAGCTCCTCCCAATCCAGATCGGACCAGGGACGAGCAGCGGCGAGGGTTGACGACTTTGGAAAGGTCGCGGCATGGGTTGCGGATGACTGGGCAACACGAAGCGGATTCGACAACAGGAGGGCACACTCCCAATGGCGCTGTCGGACGGTGACGCGAGGACGGTCGTCCGCGGAGCTCGTGGATCTGGGGTGACGGCGGGCTCCTTGCGGGGAGATAGAGAGGGCAGCGCCGGCACGGGGAGACACGGTCTGGCGGAGATGCCGGCGAGGAGGTGTTGGAAGTATGGCCTAGAGGCAATAAATAAAGTGTTTATTATTATATTTCCTTGTTCATGATAATCGTTTATTGTCCATGCTATACTTGTCTTGATTGGAAACTAAATACATGTGTGGGCATATAGACAAACATTGTGTCCCTAGTGTGCCTCTAGCAGGCTAGCTCGTTGATCAAAGATGGTTAAGGTTTCTGACGAGGATATGTACCTAGGGTAGGGTCCTAGGCAAGGCCCACATACCCTACCTAAGGGCACCACATGGGAGGACTTGAAGATCAAGCATGAACTTCTGAGTGAATCCCTAAAGACGTTCAAAGTCACTCGACAGTAATCCACTTGGAGACTCCCTCTATCACTCAGCAGTCACGTGTCACTCGGAAGACCTCGCTTTCACTCGACGCCAGAAGTCCAGGACCCGTTGGTTCAATGGTCATTAGTAGCTTTTATTACATACGTTACCTATAACGACAGACTTTAAACCCCACGACCAGGCCCTTAGATGCGGGATAATTATGGGGGGCAGCAAACTCTATATAAGACGCCCCTCCCCTCCTGCACAAGGGTTCGCAACCATTGTAATCTCAACATTCCACACAACAAAAAGCTTCCGAGCACTGAGACGTAGGGCTGTTACCTCCACGAGAGGGGCCTGAACTCATACATCCGTGTGTACACCCTCGCCATAGCTAGGACTCTGCCCTCTCCCTTCGTACCCCTACCATCTACTGTTAGGCTCGTTCCCACGACAGTTGGCGCCCACCGTGGGGCAGGCATCTAAGCGACTTCCGGCGAGGTTGCGATTTTCATCCTTCGACATGTCTCCCGGCGGTGTTTTTGCTCTGGGCCATGAGATACATTTCGGAGCGCTCACCTTCATCGCCGATGATTCGGCATGGCTCTAGGAGGCGCCTCTCGATATCGAGGCACTCCCGGTCCGCGGGGCCGCGCACTTCCGCGCGGGTCCATGCGGCGTGTTGCTGCATCAGCCGTCGACTCCTTACGCGTCGGCCCCTCTCGCTGTTTGTAGTCGCAAGCTGTCTGGCCGCCCACGACTTCAGCGTTGGATTGAATACACAGCGGCGCACCAAACTTCTCCATAGATTGCAGCACTCGAGCCCTCCGAGTACCTTCACGGCGTGTTCGAATCCGATTCCGATCCGTCCGACGTGCCTTCCGAGTGCGAAAGTTGCAATCCTGCAGCGGAGGTCTTGATGGCAGGCTCTCATCAGAGTTCACCGCCTGGCTTCGGCCGTGGCAAGCGCGAGGCTGGAGGTCCCTCGAAAGAGCAGCCGCGTCGTGACGAGGAGGTTCTTCATACTCCCATCATCGGCGCAACCGCCGAGGCCCAAGCTTTGGAGGCCGCTCGCGTTCGTCTGGAAGAGCTCCAGGCAGAGATTGACGAGCGCGCTCGCTAGCGCCCACCATGCCCCAGTCAACGTCATCGACAACTATTTCCGACTGGATCTCACGACGACGTTGAGGTATACCGAACTTCTGTGCTAAATGTTGTTGCTGCTGCTAGGATAGCGGATTCCATTCAGCCGTCCCGGTCAGAGACTGGTAAAGGGCTATTGCAGATCAGAGCACTGTTGGATGCAGCGCAGTGTCAGAATTCAGCAGTTTCTTAGTCCCGTAACACGATATACAACAATTCACCCAAGGCGGAGACCGTTCAGTCGACACACAACCCTGGATCGCCCTGGCGTCGTCGAGGCGGCGGTTGTCGTGAAGGGCAAGACAGAGATCAGCATCACCGCGAAGACCACCGTCGAGTGCCCACTCCTCCACAGAGTGGTCCATACGCGCCCCGGCGCCAGGACGACAGGCGCTCCTTCGGTGATGAGCGGGATGCGGACCTTGACACCCGTGCCTATCTTGTTCAGAAGCGGATCGACAAGAGCAGAGCCTACAGAGAAGGACTCGATAGAGATATTCTGAGTGGAAGCTCAGCTGTGGTGTCTGGTCCCGAGTGTTTTAGCAGAGCTATATGTTCTGTAGAGATTCCCCCCAACTTCAGAATGGCAGCGGGGATCGGAAAGTTTTCTGGTGAAACAAAGACAGAGACTTGGTTAGACGATTACCGACTGGTTGTGTAGATTGGCGGCGGAAATGACAATGTTGCAATGAAGCACCTGCCCCTCATGTTGGATGGTTCAGCTCGAGCTTGGTTGAATGTTTGGCTCCTTCCAGCATACATTGTTGGGAAGATCTTGCCCGAGTGTTTGTCCGGACCTTTGAGGGCACCTGCAAGCGCCCGATAGGTCCGGTCGACTTACAACACTGTGTCCAAAAGCCCAATGAAACCTTAAGGGCTTATATTCAGAGATGGTCCACCCTACATCATACGGTGGAGAATGTGTCGAAACACCAGGTTGTTTGTGCTTTCAAGGCTGGTGTGAGATACAGGGAGTTGTACCTGAAGTTCGGGCGCACTGGTGATATTTCACTTGGCAAGATGATGAAAATTTCCACCCGGTACACCAATGGCGAGGAAGAACACCGCCTCCATAGTGGCAAAGGAAGAGCTGTTGCCAACGAGTCTGGTGGTAGCAACAATCGGAAATAGAAGCGGAAGGCTGAAGACCCGGCTCCGTCAGAGGCAGCGACGCTGGTGACTCAGTCGAAGAACAAGGGCAAAGCCAAGGCTCAGTATGCCCCCAAGAAGTGGAAAGGTCAGTCAGGAACTGATATCATGGATCAGCCATGTGTGATTCACACGAGGAAAGATGCAGAAGGCAACCTGATTTTTCCCAAGCACACCACTCGACAGTGTCGAACACTTATCCAGCAATTCAAGGGAGACCAGTCGAGTGAGAAATCTCCTGAAAAGGGAGATGAAGATGAGGAAAAGGAAACATTCCCGGATGTCACTGCTACACTGGTGATCTTTGCTGGTGTCGAGAGCAAGAGTCATCTGAAAGTCATCAATAGAGAAATCAACATGGTTGTGCCAGACACCCCCACCTACCTCAAATGGTCCCAATATGCTATCACATTCGATCAGACAGACCATCCTGCTTGTGTGGCCACTCTTGGTCGGCAGGCTCTGGTAGTCGATCTGGTGGTGCAAGGGACTTGTCGTAGTTTTGTCACAGCAGATGTCCAGGTAAACGGACTTCGGTTCGAGGCCATTGCTAACGTGATGGACTCAAAGGGGTTGATAGGGACGAGAGACACGGATTTATCCAGGTTCGGCCCCTCAACTTGAGGTAATAGCCTACGTCCTGCTTGTGTTTGTATTGCTTGATGTATCGATTACAAGGGAGCTGAAGCTTGACCTAGTATTCGATAACCTGATCTCTAAGTCGCCCCGGGTCTGCCTTTATATAGGAGGCCTAGATCACGGGTCATACAATTGGTAACCGACTCTCATTGTTTATCCGAGTCTTCCTCTATCTTCTTGTCCAAGTTGTCCCCGGGCGGCTTACACACCCGGGTCTTCTGGGTCACTGTCCGACCCACCTTATGAGCCGCCAAGCTTCCTGGGCTTTAGGACCACCGGCTCACCTTGGGCAAGTGTACGAGCCGTCAAGCATAACCTAGAGCCCTTAGGGCGGGTCATACCGCGGGGTTATATCCCCAAATTAGGCCCCATGTTGATTTGAGCTTGCTCACTTCACCCTCTTGTCTTGCTCTTTTGGCGAGTCGCCCGGAATGACCCGCCATGATGTCACGTTGACCCTGTAGAAAAGATTCGCTGATGTACCTACCAAATCTTCGCATTAAGTGACCATCCCAAAAATTGAGGCTTTCGCCTCGACCGAAACATTTCCGTCGCCTGGATTTTCGCGCTCATTCTTCCTTCTCCTTTTAAATAGGACCGCCCCAGGCAGTTTATTACATCTCCCGCTAACTTCCTCGTCTTCCTCCACTTGACGCAACCGCTTCCACCACTTCTAGCTCCGGCGCCACCTCCGCTCCGTCGACGACAGGCCACTGCATCAACCTGTACGAACCAGAGTCTCATCGCATTTCACGACGCCGTCGCCGGTAAGCTCGGGTTTCTCCTTAGATCCATTATCGCATCAGTAGGGTTTGTAGGGAGCCCGTCGTCTTCGCGCGGGTTCTTCCGACACCGTTGCTCGGGGTCCTTCGATGTCGGCCGCACTCTTGACGCTCACCCCGGCCGCATTGCCGCGCACAGGGCGGCCATGCACAATGCACGGGCCCATCACGGCTCCTTACCATTTCAGTTTTCCTCTGCTTCGCCTGTTCTTCGCTAGGTCTAAAAATAGGACCCTTTTTCCTGCTTTTATAGATCCATAAATATAGCGGTAGTTTATGAAATCTGTTTTCCAGGACTTAGCCAAATTCCTCCACCCCCCTCGTCTGCTAGGTTGACCCGCTACACTACGCCGGCTCTCATCAGCCGGAGTATAGCATCTTATACGTAGAATCATTAAGCTCGTAAGTCGCCATAGATTTTAGTCTCCTCTTGACTCGTCGTGTTTTAATTTTCACAATCTTTGAACCGGCAGAATGTCTCGTGCCTCGAACTCCTATAACTGGGTCAGGTCGTGCGTTACGGAAGAGTTTTTGATGAACTTTGCTCACGCTGGCACTCTCCCTTCCAAAGATGCCATCCACTGGCGGGTCTCGGGTGATGAACTAAAGCCTGTTCCCCAAGAAGGAGAGGTAGTCGTTTTCTCGGACCATATTGAGCTGGGTTTCGTGCCTCCCGGCTCAAAATTCTTCTGCGATGTCCTTCATTTTTACAGACTCCATCCTCAAGACCTCGCCCCCAATTCCTTCTCAAACATCCGCAAGCCAAGCCGTCGGTAGGCCTGTTCCGGGAGTTCTTCTACGCCAACCGTCAAACTGAAGTGAAGGCCGGTCCGAGTCTCGAGATGGGCGGAATTTCTATCCAGAGGCGTCGGGACATCACCTTTCCGGCTATGCAGCTACCTAGTCACCCAAAGGACTGGAATAAAACGTGGTTCTATTGCAAAGATACTTCTCCAGAGGGGGAACGTCCACTGTCGGGTTACCGTCCTTCCTGGCTTAAGACAACTTCAGAGCTTCATGGCCGGCTGTCAGCTTCAGATCACGCAAGATACGAGCCGGCTCATGCCAAGATTAGGGCCCTCATGGCCAACGGCTTAACCGGACTGGACCTGACCCGCTGCTGGATCTCTTGGCAGATCATGCCGTTAAGCCACAGAAGCCGCCTTATGTGCTAGTACAAGGGCGAATACGACAACTCACTCTACTTCAGCCGGTCAACCTTGACAGAAGACGACATCACCACTGCTATCAGGAGTCTCTTTCATGAGACATCCGGAGCCTACAGCGCTATCGGGTTGATCCCTTTTAGTGCCCTTAATCCGGACCCAGATGTAAGGCGATTTCTTCCCATCCGTCTATTGGTCCTTACTTGTACCTTGTTGATCTACTGCCCTTAACCGGCTTATTCTTCCAGGCCGACTCTGACTTCTCGAAGAAGGAGTACATCCCTCCCTTGAAGAAGACCAAGAAGAAGGCCCCGGCTAAGAAGCCCCAGAAGGACACCCCGCAAGAGGGATGGTTTCACCCGCCACACTCATCCAGCTCAGAGGTAAAATTTTAGTTGTTTTCTGAGACTTTGCCTTCTCATTTCACTAACACCTGTTTTACTCACAGGATGATGTGGAGACCAGCCGCGCCAACGCCCCTGAGGTAATCTACGTTTCTTCTGGCTCGGAATATTTTGTCCCCCGGAAACCGCGGCGGGTTATTGGAAAAGTTCCTCTCTCTCTCTCATCCTCTTGCTTATCTAGACCCTGAATTTATTTTTAAAAAGCAAGAACAGGCTGATCGTTGTCAGACCCGAAGTGCCGGCTCTACGGATCTCGTGTCCGGTTTACCGTCCCCGGCTCTAAAAAAGCACCTTGCAGAGGTATGTATCTCTTGTTTGACTGGTTTGTTTTACCATTTCAATATTGTCATGGCGACTCTACGGCGACCGCCCTGCCGCCTCCTAAGATCAATCCGCTGTAAGTTTTTCGGTTAACCGTGCATTTCTGTTCCCTTTGGCAGCTGTAATCCTTGGGTTCTGACGTTCGTGCTCTCCAGGACTCAAGCGAAGCGTCGAAAGACGAACAAGTCCTCACCTAGCCCCATAGCCCAAGAGCCGGAGCACGAACAATCGGACGAATCATGACCGGATGTGGATCCGCCAGGCGCATCTACTGGGTCGGCTATGGAAGACATCATCCCAAAGAGCCCTCCAAGGGATCCTTCGAAGCCACCAAGTCCTGCCCAGATGACCAACAACGCTGCCACTCCGGATGTCGCGATCACCGGCTCTGGCTTCCAGTCCCCCCTGGCTCACGTGCTGACCAAGCATAAAGAACCGGCTGAAGCCTCGAAGAAGTTGGAGTTTGACTCTTCTGCCTTTGAGAAGATGACCGCCGAAGAGCTTCACGCCGGTTATATGAACCGGCTTTCCACCAGCTGAGATCTAGAGCTTCGACTGGTCAGTCTGATGAAGAAGAAATATGAGGTACTCCTTTTCCTGGTATAACCTTCCATAGCCCCCAAGGGCCGGCTCAATCTAGTCCAAAGTTGAGCTAGGTCTTTCATGATCTTCCTTGTAGAACATCCAAATCCATAGCCCCCAAGGGCCGGCTCAATCTGGTCCAAAGTTGAGCCGGGTCTTTCTGTGCCAAAATGTCTAAAAATAGACATTAGCCCCCAAGTGTCATAAATATGGCTTCCGATCTGCTTGAAGACTTGCCTACTGATGCTATGCTTTGACACGCCACAGGAAACTTTAGCTGAAGCTGGGTCGCAGTTGATGGATCTGAAGACCACTCTAGCGGCTCAACAAACGGCTCGAAGTGCCACAGACAAGAAGTGCCAGCTCCTTTCTGAGGAGCTGGCTACAATCAAGGCCGACTTCGCCGCCTTTAAAGAGTCAGCTGATTCTGAGAAGGCCTCCTTGACCAAGCGGGCGGATGACACCGATCAACGACTAATAGCTATATCAGATGAACTCCAAGCCTTGAAGCGTCATATTACCAGAATGACAGCCGCCCTCTTTGGTAAGTTTCTGATAACTTGTGCCTCAATGGTCATATAATACTTGTACTGGCGACTCACCATGAAATTTCTGACTTATGCAGGCCCTACGAGCCGGCAACTGGCTTCTAACAGTCTGTTGCCGTTGAAGGCTATCTATACCCTAACGGAGCAGCTGTACTGCGGCGCGGTGTGCACTATTAAAGCCGTGCAATACCAAGACAAGATTCTTGCGACTCTCAAGGGTGTCTTGGAGCTCTTGTCCACCATGCCCAAGTAGATTGCCGAGTTAAAGAAATCAACCGCCCGCCCAGGGGCGATTGTGGGCATCAGCCGGGCCTTGGCTTTCTCTTCGGAGCTGACGTCAGTCGAGATGATGGATGGATTCCCTTCCAAAAAAGACGACGGCTCTGAGTTCACCGATGTTGACTACAGCCGGTGTGTGAAGGATTCCAGAGTGCTAGCAACCGTCTTAGCGGAGGAAGCTGATCTGACAACCTACCAGGCGGCTTATGGCCCTGACCAGAAGAGAATCCGCAGTCCGCTTTTCGAGTGCAAGGACTTAATGCCTGCCCGTAGTAAGGACCTCTTCGCTCCTGACCTTGACCCGTCTCCTTACTTTGAAGAAGTCTCTTTTGCGGCTCTAACGAACTGCAACTGGGACTTGAACAATCTCCAGATCGGGGTCACCGAAGAGCCAGAGCAGGATGACCCGGCAGCTAGCTAGTCTACTTTGAAAAAACTTGTAACAACCGACTCTCCATGAC
This sequence comes from Hordeum marinum, assembly GCA_022496015.1. Classification (NCBI taxonomy): domain Eukaryota; kingdom Viridiplantae; phylum Streptophyta; class Magnoliopsida; order Poales; family Poaceae; genus Hordeum; species Hordeum marinum. The sequence goes on along the minus strand of CM039676.1, from coordinate 406,118,890 downwards.
CCGCTGTGTGGCATTGAAAAGACTTGTCCGAAATTTTGGGCTCCTCAGGGAGTGTATGTAATAGACTAGATGCCACTTTTGCTTCTGCTAAATCTTGTTCTATCATGCTGTATAAAATGATCCAGCTCTTCAACTGTCATTGTCTTTGTATGCTGCTTTGATCACTTATGTTGCTTTGTCAACATAGAACACATCAGTGGCAAAGATTAAGCAAGCTACACCCAGAGGTGCTAAGCCCCCTTGGCAATCATGGCTAATCTGGTTAGCCGGAGATGGCATAAAGTCTGGCCGATAAGGCATTAGAAGCTATACCCGGAGGTAAGAAGCCGCCCTCCGCTGGTTGCTCAGGGTTAAATAAGCTACACCCGGAGGTGGTAAGCCCCCTTGGCAACCATGGCTAATATGGTTAGCCGGAGGGTGTTAGAAGCGATACCCATCGGTAAGAAGCCCCCTTTAGCAATATGGCGTAAACGCTGGCCGATAAAGCATTAGAAGCGATACCCGAAGGTAAGAAGCCGCCCTCCACCATGGCTAATCATGTTAGCCGGAGATTTTGGCATAGAGCCGGGCTGATAAGCATTAGAAGCGATACCCGAAGGTAAGAAGCCGCCCTCCGCCGCAGTTGATCTATCAACTGGAATTTTTATGAACTCTTCTTGTATGAACAAAGATGCGGGTAACAAAAGAGGCCCCGTCTTGCGGGGATGTTATTTTATTTATATATGGTATGTACAATGATAGTGTACAATGGCGAGTCTCAACGCCCTCATGTGTAATACGGCCGTATATGTGCTATGTTGCATGGCCGACGGGTTTCCTGACCCGCCGTCTCTAAGTCATCCCTGATATCGACGAGATAGTATGACCCATTGTTGAGATTTCTACTGACCATAAAAGGTCCTTCCCAAGGAGGAGATAACTTATGCATGCCTACCTGGTCTTGAATCAGCCGGAGCACTAAGTCGCCTTCCTGGAACGTCCGAGTCTTGATTCTGCAGCTGTGGTAGCGGCGTAGGTCTTGCTGGTAGATCGCCGATCGGGCAGCCGCCAGCTCTCGCGCTTCTTCCAAAGCATCCAACGCGTCTTGACGTGCCGTCTCATTATCCATCTCAACAAGCAGCCACACGTGGAGAATCATGCCGGATGTCTCTCGGCAATACTGCCTCGGCACCGTACACCATAAAGAAAGGTGTATAGCATGTAGATCTGTTGGGGGTAGTCCTGACACTCCATAAGACGGAAGGCAATTCTTCTACCCAACACCCGGGCGTTCGTTGTAAAGGAAGCATAAGCAGTGGCTTGATGCCCCTTAAAATCTCTTGATTAGCACGCTCCGCCTGACCATTAGACTGTGGATGCGCAACTGCTGAAACATCCAGTCGGATGTGCTCCTTGTCACAGAACTCTTTCATGGCCCCCTTAGATAGATTTGTGCCATTGTTGGTGATAATGCTGTGAGGGTAACCAAAATGGTAGATCAGCTTCTTAACAAATTGAACCGCCGTAGCCGCGTCACACTTGCTAACCGGCTCTGCCTCCACCCATTTGGTGAATTTATCAACCGCCACCAAGAGGTGCATTTTCTTATCTTTGGATCTTTTGAGAGGTCCTACCATGTCTAGCCCCCAGACTGCAAACGGCCATGTAATTGGTATCATCCTTAACTCTTGAGCCGGAACATGAGCACGCCGGCCAAACTTTTGAAAGCCATCACATTTGTAGACCAAGTCTTCTGCATCCTTGTGAGCCGTCAACCAGAAGAACCCGTGCCGGAAGGCCTTGGCTACTAGCGACCTTGAGCCGACGTGATGTCCACAATCTCCTGCATGAATTTCATTTAAGATTTGCTGACCCTCCTCAGGTGAGACACAGCGTTGAAAAACTCCAGTCACGCTGCATTTCTGCAACTCACCATTAACTATCGCCATTGATTTAGAACGCCGGGTGATCTGTCTGGCCAGGTCTTCATCATCAGGTAACTCGCCCCGGGTCAGATTGGCCAGGTTGGGGACAGTCCAATCTGGGATAATGTGCAAAGCCGCCACTAACTCCCCCTCCGAGTCAGGAATAGCCAAATCCTCTTCCGAAGGTAACTTAACAGTCGAATGATGTAAGACGTCCAGGAATACATTGGGCGGCACCGGCCTTCGTTGGGAGCCTAGCCGTGATAGCGCATCTACCACCTCATTCTTGAGACGATCAATGTGATCCACCTGATACCCTTTGAAGTGGCCCGCAATAATATCAACCGCCTGTCGATAAGCCGCCATCCATGGGTCTTTGGAGTCCCAAGTACCCGAAACCTGCTGAGGCACCAAATCTGAGTCGCCCAAACACCTTACTCGGCTTAAATTCATCTCCTTGGCTAATTTAAGGCCATGAAGCAGAGCCTCATACTCAACCGCACTATTAGTGCACGGGAACATCAACCGGAGCACATAACAAGACTCATCACCCTGAGGAGACATCAAAACAACTCATGCGCCTGACCCTTCTAGCTGCTTGGATCCATCAAAGTGTATAGTCCAGTATGTGTCATACGGCTTTTCCTTAGGGGCTTGACATTCCGTCCAATCATTTATAAAATCCACAAGAGCTTGGGACTTGATGGCCGTACGAGGCACATATTTTAGATTAAGAGATCCCAACTCCAATGCCCACTTAGCAATCCTTCCAGTGGCTTCTCTGTTCTGGATTATGTCCCCCAACGGAGCAGAACTAACCACGGTTATCTGGTGCCCTAAAAAATAGTGCTTTAATTTGCGGCTGGCCATAAAAACCCCATATACCAGCTTCTGACAATGTGGATATCTTTGCTTGGACTCCATCAGGACCTCATTGATATAATAAACCGGCCTTTGAACCGGATACTCCTTTCTAGATTCCTTGCGCTCGACCACGATAGCAGTGCTTACTGCCCGATTATTAGCCGCCACGTATAAAAGTAACAGTTCTTTCTCAACCGGAGCAGCCAGCACTGGCGGCTCAGTCAACTGTTTCTTGAGCACCTCAAGTGCTTCAGCTGCCGCCTTGCTCCAGAAAAAATTGTCCGTCTTCTTCATCATCTGATATAAAGGAATATCCTTCTCTCCAAGGCGGCTTATGAAACGGCTCAACACGGCGATATGCCCCGCCAAGCGCTGGACATCGTTAATATAGGACGGCTCTGCCAGAGAAGTGATAGCCTTGATTTTATCCGGGTTAGACTCAATGCCAGCTGGAACACCAAAGACACATTTAGTCGGGTTAAGCATCATCTTATAGACCCGGAGATTATCAAAGGTTTCCTTTAAGTCGCCCAAAAGAGTCTCCTTCTTCCTGGATTTGATCACGATGTCATCTACATAAGCATGGATGTTGCGGCCAATCTGACTGAGAAGGCAGTTCTGCACACATCGCTGATATGTCGCCTGGGCACTCTTCAGCCTGAAAGGCATAGATACATAACAGAAAGCCCTGAAAGGTGTAATAAAAGACGTCTTCTCCTGGTCTTTAACCGCCATCTTGATCTGATGATAACCTGGGTAAGCGTCCAAGAAACACAAGCTTTCACAACCCGCCGTAGCATCAATGATTTGATCAATACGAGGGAGGGCAAACGGATCAGCCGGGCAAGCCTTGTTAAGGTTCGTGTAGTCCACACACATATGCCACGTGCTGTTCTTCTTGAGCACCAGCACTGGGTTAGCCAACCACTCCGGGTGAAAAACCTCAACAATGAAACCCGCCGCCAAGAGCCGGGCAACTTCTTCCCCAATGACCATGCGTCTCTCCTCATTAAACCACCGTAAAAACTGCTTAATTGGCTTAAACTTCGGATCCACATTAAGGTTGTGCTCAGCGAACTCTCTCGGTACACTAGGCATGTCAGAAGGTTTCCATGGGAAGATGTCCCGATTCTCACGGATGAATTCGATGATCGCGCTTTCCTATTTGGGATCCATGTGAGCTCCAATGATGAACTGTTTGGATGAGTCGCCCGAGTGAAATCTACCGCCTTAGTATCATCCTCTGAAAACTTAAGGGGTGGCTCAACCTCCGTGGTACGCTTTTTCAGCAGGGTCATATCCTCCGGGTCAACATTCTCCTTGTAAAATTTAAGCTCCTCCTGAGCTCAACTGGACTCTGCATAAGCCACATCTCCTTCCTCACACTCAATGGCCGTCTTTCGGTCACCATGAACAGTAATAGTACCTTTTAAGCCGAACATCCTGAGCTGCAGGTATACATAGCAAGGCCTAGCCATGAACTTTGGATAAACCGGACGTCCAAACAGTGCGTGGCAAGGACTCTTGATTTTTACCACCTCAAACCACAAGGACTCCACCCTGTAGTTATACTCGTTGGATACGCCGACTTCCCTGGCACAACACCATGAAAGACGGTGGACAAGGGTTTTAAATCCTTGTCTAGTAAGTTCATCCGCCAAAAAGTATCGTAGTAGAGGATATTAATATTGCTGCCTCCATCCATTAACACTTTATTCACCATATACCCTCCCACTTGGGGAGCCACAACCAAAGCTAGCCGCCCTGGGTCATCGACACGCGGCGGGTGATCTTCCTGGCTCCATGTTATATCATACTTAGACCATCGTAAATACTGTGGTAGGGCTGGTGCAACCGCATTGACCGCCCGCTTGCACAACTTCTGATCCCTATTGTTGAGGCTGGTCATGAAAACAAGATACTGACCAGAGCTGAGCTGCTTCGGGTTACTCTGATAACCAGACTGATTACGCTGTTGCTGATTGTTGTTACCAGAATGCTGCTAGTGTCCTCCTTGGTTACCTTGACCTGGGTGACCAGACGCTGAACCGCCGGACCCAAAACCGGCCCCTGACCCGCCGTGTACAGAGCCGCCCAGCGGGCCACCGTCCTGATTGTTGGGATGTGTAAAGTGATTCTTAAGTTTCTGCATGAAACGACACTCCCCCCATGTGTGGTTCACCGGCTTATCGGGCTGGCCGTGATCCGGATAAGGACCCTTCAGCGCCTCCTCTAAATTAAAGGTAGGCCTGTCCTTATTAAAAGGTGGCCTAAACCTCCTGTTTCCCTTGGGGTGATTCTAATTGGTACTTGCATTGGCCACCAGTTCTGACCCGGCCTCGGGATTCTTACGTTTGCTCTGGCTACCATTGTTTGCCATACCCTTGCTCTGATTGCCCTTCTTGCCTTGGCCGGCCTTCTCCTCGTCGGAGCCCGGATCCTTCGTATTGTTAGAGTCAACATATTTCGTGAGAGTCATCATGAGCTCTCTCATATCTTGACATGTGTGCTTGAGCCGGCCAAGCTTCTGCTTTAACGGGACAAAGTGGCAATTCTTCTCTAGGATCAGTAGTGCCTGAGCCGCCGTGATCTGCTCCGAAGAGTGGATGATGGTCAAGACCCGCCGTACCCAATGATGAGCTGACTCATTCTCCTGTTGAACACAGTGATCAAGATCCACGATGGTCATGGGCTGTTTACACGTTCCTTGAAAGTTTTTAATGAATCTGGCTCTCAGCTCTACCCATGAGTTGATGGTATTGGGTGGCAATCCCTTTAACCATGTGCGGGCCGGGCCTTCAAGCATCATGATGAAGTATTTGGCACAAACCGCCTCACTAACGTCTAGCATCTCCATGGCTAGTTCATAACTTTCCACCCAAGCCTCTAGGGGTAAATCAGCAGTGTAATTTGGAACCTTCCGGGGCCCTTTGAAATCCTTTGGCAGCCGCTCACTCCGTAGAGCCGGTGATAAACATGGCACCCCCCCCACTCTGGTGGTTCCTCGAACTCCTACTAACACGGATGGTGCGGGCTCCTGGCGAGCCGCCTTAGCTAAAGCTGTTACCTCTTGCTGGCCTCTTGCACAATTTCCGAATGCTTGTGTATCCATAGTCGGCCGATGACCCGTTGGAATCTCTCGGTGCCGGTTGCTGCTAGAACCCGCCGGTGACTCATAGCGCCAGTTAAAACTCCGGCTAGGGAGAGGGGTTGAATGAACACGGCTCCGGCTGTAGGTGTACCTTTCCTGTTGGGCCATCGCCGTCTGCAAGTATCCAGTGGCGTTTTGCAAATCCTCCGCAAAGGGCGCCTCATCCGGAATAGGAATTATTTCAAGACGGGTGGCTGCTGCCACCATATTCTCAGCCAGGTTAGAATAATGACCCACCAGTGTTGGAAAGGCCACAGGTGAGGCCTGGTCTCGCCGGGTCAGTTGAGTCACTGGCCGAGCCGCCGGGCGGCTTCCTGGTGCATCCGCTGTTTGCCCTGTCCCTGGCGTGTTGAAGAGGTTTCTTGCCTCATAACATTCCGGCACACAGGATTGATGCCTCATCCGATGAGTCGCGGCTACCGATTGTTGCTCCAGTCCAACGCGAAACGCATCTGTCTTTATGCGTTCTGCCTCTTGCTCCATCTGGGCCTTTAACTCGGCCATCCTCTGCTGCTCTTCCGCCATCTGGTCCTTGATCCTTGCAATCTCCAAGTTCCTAGCCGCTTGATTGTCCGGTGTAACGTCAGTAGCCACTAGGGCCGCAAGCTCGTCCATCAGCTGCAAAAGAACTTGAGCCGGCGGCGGCGGGTTATCGCCTAAGGTGGCGGCCCCTGTGGGCGTACTATTTGTGCCTGGGACTGACCCTGCCATGAATATGGTAGCATGAACCGGTGGCCCAAGATCGTCCGCCTCAGAGCGATCCGACTCAGGGCAGAGCTCATCGTAGCCCTCGAGCCCACCATTGTGAAGCCTGTAGACCGACTTTGTTTCCCCACTTGAACATTCGTCCTCTGAGTAAACGAGAGTTTCATGTGATCCGGAAGCTTCCAGATCCATCCCTTGAGTAAAGCCCACAAAGACGTGCTTCCGGCCCGGGCTAACGCGGGCGGGTTGCACACTACAAGCAGATTGCAGACGCCGAGCCGGCTCGACAAGGTTGGTGCAGACGTCCGGCCCGGGTGTTGCTCCATCAAATTTTCCGATGAACATGTGGATCCCGCTGAATGGAATCCGAATTCCATACTCCACAGAGACGACATCAAGCCCCCAGCCGGCATCGTCGATGTAGAGCCGGCCGCGGAGACTCTTGCTCATCCTACCAACCACGTATCCCTCGAGCCCCGAGAGAGAGCCCTTTGAGAACTCAACACCACCGAGCGTAAGCCCCACGGTGGGCGCCAACTGTCGTGGTTTTGTCACGGCAGATGTCCGGGTAAACGGACTTTGGTTCAAGGCCATTGCTAACGTGATGGACTCAAAGGGGTTGATAGGGACGAGAGACACGGATTTATCCAGGTTCGTCCCCTCAACTCAAGGTAATAGCCTACGTCCTGCTTGTGTTTGTATTGCTTGATGTATCGATTACAAGGGAGCTGAAGCTTGACCTAGTATTCGATAACCTGATCTCTAAGTCGCCCCGGGTCTGCCTTTATATAGGAGGTCTAGATCACGGGTCATACAATTGGTAACCGACTCTCATTGTTTATCCGAGTCTTCCTCTATCTTCTTGTCCAAGTTGTCCCTGGGCGGCTTACACACCCGGGTCTTCTGGGTCACTGTCCAGCCCACCTTATGAGCCGCCAAGCTTCCTAGGCTTTAGGACCACCGGCTCACCTTGGGCCAGTGTACGAGCCGTCAAGCATAACCCAGAGCCCTTAGGGCGGGTCATATCGCGGGGTTATATCCCCAACAGGACTCGACTCAGAAAGGTCCTCATGGACGGTGACAGCGGCCTGAACATTCTTTATGCGGTACCCTGAAAGGGATGGGCATTCCGATGTCCCGTCTGAGTGACAGCAGCATGCAGTTTCACGGGGTCATCCCAGGAAAGAAATCCAAGTCACTCGGCCAGATAGCATTGGATGTGACATTCGGAGATGACAAAAATTTCCGAAAAGAAAAGTTGACATTTGAAGTCGTGGATTTCAAGAGTGCTTACCATGCCATCTTAGGTCGACCCGCTTATGCACGTTTCATGGCCTGACCATGTTACGTGTATCTCAAGTTGAAAATGCCAGGCCCTAAGGGCTTGATCATGGTCACTGGCAATCGACAGCAGGACGAAGAGTGCCTCCAACAAGGCTCCAAGATCGCCGATCAACAGATGGCCATGGTCGAGATCGATGAGTACAAGAAAACCGTTGACCCTACTGATTTGCTCTGTGCAAAGAAGCCGGCTTCCGAGTTGGCATTTCAGTCGGCAGGGGAGGTGAAGAAGGTGCACATCCACCCGACAGATCCAACTGTTGCCCCGACGAATATCTCAACAACACTCGACAATAAATAGGAAGACAAGCTCATCCAGTTCCTCTGTGAGAACTGGGATATCTTTGCATGGAAGCCTTCTGACATGCCGGGGATTCCCAGGGAGCTGGCTGAGCACCGTCTGCAAGTGGATCCGAAAGCCAAGCCCGTCAGAGAGCATTTGCATCGATCGGCAGCGGAGAAGCGCAAGGCAATCGGAGAAGAAGTGGCCCGTCTCTTGCAAGCCAAGTTCATTCAGGAGATTTACCACTCCGTGTGGCTCTCGAATGTTGTGATGGTGCCAAAGAAAGATAAGTCATTGCGCATGTGCATCGACTTCAAACATCTTAATAAGGTGTGCCCAAAAGACCATTTTCCGCTCCCCCGCATAGATCAAATTGTTGACTCAACAGCGGGGTGCGAGCGTTGATCGTTTTTGGACGCTTATTCTGGGTACCATTAGATCTATCTGTATGGCCCGGAAGAAATAAAGACAGCCTTCATCACCCCATTTGGGTGCTTTTGCTACATCACCATGCCTTTTGGTCTTAAGAATGCCGGTGCTACTTTTATGCGCATGATTCAGAAATGTTTACTCGACCAGATCCCTCGGAATTTCGACACGTACATGGATGATATAGTGGTCAAGTCCCGCAAAGGTTCCGACCTGCTGGCTGACTTGGCCGAGACATTCGCCAATCTGAGGCGATTCGACATAAAGCTGAATCCGGCCAAATGTACCTTTGGTGTCCCTGGCGGCAAGTTGCTCGGTTTTCTCGTTTCCGAGCAAGGAATTGATGTCAATCCCGAGAAGATTGGCGCCATTGCCCGTATGAAGACTCCCGTGCGAGTGCACAATGTTCAGAAGCTCACAGGTTGCTTGGCAGCATTGAGCCGGTTCATTTCTCGTCTTGGTGAGAAGGCTTTGCCCTTATATCAGTTGATGAAGAAGTCCGACATGTTCGACTGGACTCCCGAAGCTGAAGCAGTGTTTGTTGAGCTCAAAGCCCTGCTCTCCACCCAGCCGGTGCTTGCCGCTCCTGCCAGCAAAGAGCCCTTGCTCCTGTACATCACGGCCACAAATCAGGTCATCAATACAGTGCTGACTGTCAAGCGAGAAGAGGAGAAAACCTATAAAGTCCAGCGGCCAGTTTATTACGTCTCGGAAGTATTGTCCCCCTCAAAGCAAAGATATCCACACTATAAGAAGCTGGTCTATGGTATTTACCTGTCAGCAAAGAAGGTGGCGCATTATTTCCAGGACCATTCAATTTCAGTCGTTAGTGATGCTCCTTTGTCCGAGATTTTCAATAATCGCGACACATCGGGTCGAGTGGCTAAATGGGCAATTGAGCTTGGACACTTTGACATCAGGTTCGAGGCCAAGAAAGCAATCAAGTCCCAAGCATTGCAGATTTCATGGCCGAGTGGACTGAACAGCAACAGCCCATCCAAGTTCACTCGGCGCATTGGACAATGTTCTTCGATGGCTCCAAAATGGTGAACGGGTCTGGTGCTGGTGTTGTCTTGATATCCCACAGAGGCGGCAAGCACCTGATGGTTTATGGCGACTCAGATTTGGTGGTGAATCAAGTGATGAAAGAGTGGGATGTTAGAAACCCTGCTATGACTGGATACTGCAATGTAGTCCGGAAGTTGGAGAAGAAATTTGAAGGCCTGGAACTTCATCATGTTCCTTGACTGAAAAATCAAGCGGCCAATGAGTTGTCCAAGATTGGTTCCACTCGACGGCATGTCCCCAACGGTGTGTTTCTAGAGCACTTGCACACTCCTTCGGTTCAAGAGCATCCCTTCACCGAAGAGCCCCCACAAGCTTTGAGCTCCTGTGACTCGACTGAAGTCGATGTTCCTGCTGTGATTGACCTGGTCATGGAGATTCTGGTTATCATTCCCGACTAGATTGTGCCGTACATTGCCTATATCCTCAGACAAGAGCTCCCTGAAGATGAAGCAGAGGCTCGACAGTTTGTGCGCAGGTCCAAGGCTTTCACTGTGATGGGAGATTAGCTATTCAGAGAGAGTGTGACTGGTGCCACCCAGCGCTGCATTTCCCCCAAGGAAGGTCGGATGATTCTAGACGAAATTCACTCGGGAACTTGCGGCCACCATGCGTCTTCGAGGGTGATCGTCGCTAAAGCATACCGAGCTGGATTTTACTGGCCACGAGCTAATGAGATGGCTAAGGACATCGTTGATCACTGCGAGGGATGCCAGTTCTATGCAAATCTGTCGCACAAGCCAGTGTCTGCTCTGAAGACAATTCCTCTCGCCTGGCCATTTGCGGTTTGGGGACTCGACATGTTTGGTCCCTTCCGACCCAGAAAAGGATGATTCACCCACCTGTTGGTAGCAGTCGACAAATTCACCAAGTGGATTGAAGCCAAGCCCACCAAGAAGCTGAATTCTCATATGATGGTCACGTTCATGAGGAAGATCATTATCCGATACGACATTCCGCACAACATCATCACGGACAACGACACTAATTTTGACTCAGAAGAATTCAGGAGATTCTATAACTCCCAAGGCACCTGAGTGGATTATGCTTCTATTGCACATCCTCAAACCAATGGGCAAGTTGAGTGGGCTAATGGTCTCATTCTGCAAGGTCTGAAGCCTCGTCTCATGCGCGATTTCGATCATGCGGCCGGTGCATGGGTAACTGAGCTGCCGTCTGTTTTGTGGGGATTGAGGACGCCTAATCGGTCGACTAGACGAACTCCTTTCTTCCTTGTCTATGGCGCTGAAGCCATGTTGCCGAGTGACTTGGCCCACAATTCTCCTCGAGTGGAGCTATATTCTGAGGCTGAAGCTGAACAGGCCAGACAAGATGGGGTAGATCTTCTGGAGGAGGAGGGAGAGATGGCTCTGATCTGGACCACTGCCTATCATCAAGAACTATGGTGCTTCCATGCAAGGAATGTCAACAGTTGGGCGTTCCATGAGGGAGATTTGGTGCTCCGAGTGAATCAACACCGACCTTACAAGCTTGCTCCTGCATGGGAAGGCCCTTTTTGTTGGGGAATGTTGCATGGGAAACAAAAAAAATCCTACGCACACGCAAGATCTATCCACGGTGATGAGCATCTACGAGAGGGAGACTGGATCTACATACCCTTATACATCGCTAAGCGGGAAGCGTTAAGAAACACGGTTGGTGTAGTCAAACGTCTTCGCGATCCAAACCGCCGAGTGTCCCGCGATCTCATCATGATCCGTCCTGCGATCCAATCATGATCCATCCCGCGAAGTCATCATGATCCGTCCCGCGATCTCATCACGATCTGTCTTGCAATCTTGATCATGGTCCTTCCGATCTAGTGCCGAACGGATGGCACCTCCGCGTTCAGCACACGTATAGCTCGATGACGATCTCCGACTTCTTGATCCAGAAAGAGGGAGCGGATAGGTAGAAGAGTTCTACAGCAGCGTGACGGTGGTCTGGCGATGGTGGTGGAACTATTCCGGCAGGGCTTCGGCTAAGCACTGCAGAAATCCGATCTAGAGGAGAAACTATACACTAGAGGAACGGGTAGCACGTGGCTGAAAATCTTGTGCCAAAACCCTAAAACCCTCTAGTATATATAGGAGGAGAGGAGGAGGAGGCTTGGCTCCCAAGGATCCAGCCCTTGGGTCGGCTGAACCAGGAGGGAGGAGTCCTCCTCCTCCACTCCTAGTAGGATTAGGACTCCTTCCTAATTTAGCCCTTTTTGCCTTTTTCCACCTTTTTCCTTTTGGGCTTTTTCTTCCCAGTCGCATGGGCCCTTTGTGGGACTTCCTCCAGCCCACTAAGGGCTGGTATTAATCCTCCCACAGCCCATGTAGCCTCTTGGGTCGAAATACCCCTCCCGATGGTCTCCCGGTACACTACCGGCACTCCCGGTACACTAGCTATGAGCCCGAAACTTTTCCGACGACCAAAATAGGACTTCCTATATATCAATCTTTACCTCTGGACCATTCCGGAGCTCCTCGTGATGTCCCTGGCATTTCTACCTTTGCGGTGTCAAACATCGCGAATAGCTCAGGGATCATTATTTCTATCCCTGGCATTTTATAGTTCATCACCAAGTTCTAGTAGCTTAGTGACAGTGACTTGGAGAACTATATCAATCACTATCTTATCTGGAAGATTAACTCCCACTGATTCAAGCGATTGTAGCACCCAGACAATCTGAGCACATGCTCAACGATTGAGCTATTCTCCTTCATCTTGCAGACAAAGAATCTTGTTGGAGATCTCATATCTCACAACACGGGCACGAGCCTGAGATCCCAATTTTAGCTCTTAGAACATCTCATATGTTCCATGATGTTCAAAACGTTTCGGAGCCTCAATTCTAAGACATAATGCATGACACACTAAACTATCAAGTAGTCATCAGAACGTGCCTGTCAGATGTTCACAACATGTACAGACGACGCTAGAGGGGTTGGTGCACCGAGCGGTGCATTAAGGACATAAGCTTTCTATCCAGCAATGAGGACAATCCTCAGATCATGGAGCCATTCCGCAATATTTCTACCATCATCTTTCAACTCTATTTCTCTAGGAACATATAAAAATTCAAGGGAGCTACAGCATGAGCTAGTAATCTACAACATAATTTTGCAAAGACACTACTGACTATGTTCATGTTAATTAGTTCAATTAATCATATTACTTAAGAACTCCGACTCAAATTGACATCCCTTCGGTCATTCGAGTGATACATGATCCAAATTCTCCAACTCAAGTCTGATCATCACGTGAGTTGAGGTGGTTTCAATGGTGAACATCATCAAGTTGATCATATCTACTATATGACTCATGTTCGACCTTTCGGTCTCTTGTGTTCCGAGGCCATGTCTGTACATGCTAGGCTCGTCAAGTTTAACCCGAGTGTTCTGCATGTGCAACACTGGCTTGCACCCGTTGTATGTGAACGTACAGTCTATCACACCCGATGATCACGTGGTGTCTCGACACGACAAACTTTTGCAATGGTGCACACTCGGGGAGAACACTATTTATCTTGAAATTAAGTGAGGGATCACCTTATAATGCTACCGTCGTCCTAAGCAAAACAAGGTGCATAAAAGGATTAACATCACATGCAAATCATAAGTGACATGATATGGCCAAGAACTTGTGCTTTTGATCTCCATCTTGAAAGCACCGGCATGATCTCCATCATCACCGGCATGACACCATGATCTCCATCATCTTGATCTCCATCAACGTGTCGCCATCGGGGTTGTCGCGCCCACCATGCTTCTACTACTATTGCTACCATTAAGCGATAAAGTAAAGCATTACATAGCGCTTAATGATTGACACGCAGGTCATACAATAATTAAAGACAACCCTATGGCTCGTGCCGGTTGCCGTACTCATTGACATATAAGTCATGATATTCTATACAACACATGATCATCTCATACATCACATATATCACATCATGTAATTGGGCAAATCACATCACAACATACCCTGCAAAAACAAGTTAGACGTCCTCTAATTGTTGTTGCATGTTTTACGTGGCTGCTATGGGTATCTAGCAAGAACAATTCTCACCTACGCATAAACCACAACGGTGATACATAAGTTGCTTTTCAACCTTCTCAAGGACCGCCTTAGTCGAATCCGATCGAACTAAAGTAGGAGAAACAGACACCCGCCAGCCATCTTTGTGCAACGAAGTTACACGTCAGTCGATGGAACCGGTCTCTCGTAAGCATACGAGTAAGGTTGGTCCGGGCCGCTTCATCCCACAATACCGCCGAACCAAAACACGACCAAGGGAGGAAGCAATCTAAGCATAAACGCTCACAAACTCTTTGTGTTCTACTAGAGATCTCATCTACACATAGACCTAGCTCATGATTCCATTGTTGGGGAACGTTGCATGGGAAACAAAAAAATTCCTACGCCACGCAAGATCTATCCATGGTGATGAGCATCTACGAGAGGGAGAATTGTTCTACATACCCTTGTAGATCGCTAAGCGGGAAGCGTTAAGAAATGTGGTTGGTGTAGTCGAACGTCTTCGCGATCCAAATCGCCGAGCGTCCCGCGATCTCATCATGATCCGTCCCGTGATCCAATCACGATCCATCCCACGAACTCATCACGATCCGTCCCGCGATCTCATCACGATCCGTCCCGCAATCTTGATCACGGTCCTTCTGATCTAGCGCCAAACGAACGGCACCTCCGCGTTCAGCACACGTACAGGTCGATGACGATCTCCGCCTTCTTGATACAATAAGAGGGAGCGGAGAGGTAGAAGAGTTCTCCAGTAGCATGATGGCACTCTGGCGATGGTGATGGAACTATTCCGGCAGGGCTTCGCCTAAGCAGTGTAGAAATCCGATCTAGAGGAGAAACTATACACTAGAGGAACGGGTAGCACGTGGCTGAAAATCTTGTGCCAAAACCCTAAAACCCTCTAGTATATATAGGAGGAGAGGAGGAGGCGGCTTGGCTCCCATGGAGCCAGCCCTTGGGTCGGACGAACCAGGAGGGAGGAGTCCTCCTCCTCCACTCCTAGTAGGATTAGGACTCCTTCCTAATTTAGCCCTTTTTGTCTTTTTCCACCTTTTTCCATTTGGGCTTTTTCTTCACAGCCGCATGGGCCCTTTGTGGGACTTACTCCAGCCCACTAAGGGCGGGTATTCATCCTCCCACAGCCCATGTAGCCTCCTGGGTCGAAATACCCCTCCCGATGGTCTCCCGGTACACTATCGGCACTCCCGGTACACTAGCTATGAGCCCGAAACTTTTCCGGTGACCAAAATAGGACTTCCTATATATCAATCTTTACCTACGGACCATTTTGGAGCTCCTCGTGACGTCCGGGATCTCATCCGGGACTCCGAACAACCTTCGGTCACCACCATACATAACTCTATACTACGAAAACGTCACTAAACCTTAAGTGTGCAGACCCTGCGAGTTCGAGAACTATGTAGACATGACCGAGACACCTATACGGTCAATAACCAATAGCGGGACCTGGATGTCCATATTGGTTCCTACATATTCTATGAAGATCTTTTTCAGTCGAACCTCTATGTCAAGGATTCAGTTAATCTCGTATTATGTTCCCTTTGTTCTTCGGTATGTTACTTTCCCGAGATTCGATCGTCGGTATCTTCATACCTCATTCAACCTCGTTACCGGCAAGTCTCTTTACTCGTTCTGTAATACAAGATCCCGTGACTAACACTTAGTCACATTGCTTGCAAGGCTTGTTGTGATGTTGTATTACCGAGTGGGCCCTAAGATACCTCTCCGTCACACGGAGTAACAAATCCCAGTCTTGATCCATGCCAACCCAACAGACACCCTCGGAGATACCTGTAGAGTACCTTTATAGTCACCCAGTTACGTTGCGACATTTGATACACACAAGGCACTCCTCCGGTGTCAGTGAGTTGCATGTTCTCATGGTCATAGGAACAGATACTTGACATGCAGAAAATAGTAGCAATAAACTGACACGATCATATGCTACGTTTGTAGTTTGGGTCTTGTCCATCACACCATTCTCCTAATGATGTGATCCCGTTATCAAATGACATCTCATGTCCATGGCAAGGAAACCTTAACCATCTTTGATCAACGAGCTAGTCTATTAGAGGCATACTAGGGACATGGTTTTGTCTATGTATCCACACATGCATCTAAGTCTCCGATCAATACAATTATAGCATGGATAATAAAAGATTATCATGAACAAGGAAATATGATAATAAATAATTTATTATTGCCTATAGGGCATATTTCCAACACTTTTTTCGCCACTAAGGTGCTAAACAATGGAGCCTATCACCTGTATAATCTCATGAAACAGATAGATGAGCCACGAGCCTGGAACGCAGATCTGCTCTGGCGTTCTTACACTTGAGACAAGAGTTTTCTGATGTAATAAGAATACTTCATTAGTGCAATTCACGTTTCTATGATATATACTTCATCGATTCCAACCGTGCAGTTACATTCTTGGGGATACTCCGAGTGATGAGCAATCCTCACACTCGGGGGCTTAGCTGCGAAACATGTTTCGTCTAAGTTAAAAACCCGGTTGGGTGGATAGCAGTCCATTCACTCGACGGCCTATTTGCGAATCCGTCTTCGCTTAGGTTCAAAAAAAATACTCCGAGTGATGAGCAATCCTCACACTCGGGGGCTTAGCTGCGAAACATGTTTTGCCTAAGTTAAGAACCTCGTCGAGTGGATAGTAATCCATTCACTCGACAACTTAGCTGCGAATCGACATTCGCCTAAGTTCAAAAATACTCTGAGTGATGAACAATCCTCACACTCAGGGGCTTAGCTGCGAAACACGTTTCGCCTAAGTTAAAAAAACCGTCGAGTGGATAGTAATCCATTCACTCGACAACTTAGTTACGAATCGACATTCGCCTAAGTTCAAAATATTCCGAGTGATGAGCAATCCTCACACTCGGGGGCTTAGCTGCGACACACGTTTCGCCTAAGTTAAAAACCTCGTCGAGTGGATGGTAATCCATTCACTCGACAACTTAGCTGCGAATCAACATTCGCCTAAGTTCAAAAATACTCCGGGTAATGAGCAATCCTCACGCTCAGGGACTTAGCTGCGAAACATGTGTCGTCTAAGTTAAAAACCTCGTCGGGTGGATAGTAATCCATTCACTCGACAACTTACCTACGAATCGAAATTCGCCTAAGATCAATAATACTCTGAGCGATAAGTAATCCTTACACTCGGAGGCTTAGCTGCGAAAGCATTTCGCCTAAGTTAAAAACAAAATCAGTCGCACAAATGATTGAAAGCCAAAGCACGAGTAAAATCCGAAAGGTAAAACCGTGGATAAACGTCTTATGCAGAAGCAAATGTGCTCAAGCCTAAGACCTGAATGAAGTTTTAGGGGATACAGTTCCACTCGGCATACCGAGGCAAATTTAACTGTTTTTTCCAAAGACCCAAGTTTTTTAAGCAGGGGACGAACAGGCGGGCTCGACGAAAGTGTCCAGGTCGATGACGTCAGCGATTCTAGTAGCTGCCCCGATGAAGGTTTCCATGAAGTCCTCGAACTGGAGTTTCTTCGTGTTTACCACCTGGAGCTCCTTCACCTTCTCCTCCCTCATGTCCCTACAGTGGACCCTGACGAGTGACAACGCCACGTCGGCCCCGCAGCGAGCAGCAGATTTTTTCCAAGCTTGCACTCGACTGGGAAGTTCGTTCAGGCGAGCCATCATGGAGTTGAGGTCGAGTTGAAGAGTGTCCTCAGGCCATAGCTCCTTATCGATTCTTTCCATGGCAGACTTCAGTCGAGTGATGTAGGCCTGGGCACCCTGGAGCCGAAAGTTGAGCCGCAACATGTTCATCACCACCGCATCAGCAACCCGCGACTTGGTAGGGTCAAGCATGGTCTCTATCTCTTCTATTTCCTTTTCAAAGTCCTGGCAGAATTCTTTTGAAGAAGGGGAAATAGGAAGAGAATCGGTGAACTGCGACCTTCAAAAAAAAATTCAAATGTCAGTCGACAAGAAATACTCACCGTCGAGCAGAAGATACATCTTCCTCGAGAATTCGCCCAGATGCTTCTCTAGGCCATTACCCCTCTTGGTTAGTTGCTCGGCCTTCTTGACAAGGTCCGCACGCTCCTACTTCAGCTTGGTGTTCTCATCCTCTAGCTTCTTGGTGGCCTCCAGCTTCCAATTTGCAGCTTCAGTCTTGTCCTTGGCCACTCGTTGAGCATCATCAAGCGCCTTGTCCTTCTCCTCCAGCGCCTTCTTAATGGAATCGAAAGAAACAACATTGTTGAGTCGTGCTTGGAGTCGACGGTTTTCATTGCGTACGTCTGTTCAAGTGAGAGCACTCGGTTCCTTTCATAATTACCTCCCAAAGTCTTCATCTCAGCACACGCTCGCTCCAAAGTGTTGTTGGCGACCGCCAGATCCACCTCCAACCGGTTCCTTTCATCCTCCACGTCCTTGTACTCCGCCCCAAGCTCACAAGCCCTCTAGAATCAACACAAGACAGGAATTCAATCGGTGGGTGACGCTTGGAACAGTCGACTAGGTATCGAATGCTGGTGAATGAACATCTTAGAAGAATTCAAGCAGAAAGTCCACTCAACATGTCGAGTGGCTCTGACACTCCGCATGCCATAGACAAATTCAAAAGTTGTCTCTATTAAGACCCCTGCCGATGCAAGCACTCGACAGTGGTCTCGGGGACTACACCCAGTGGGTGCGCTATGAGCGCCCCCACTGAGAAGGTTAATTCTTGATTCGTTAAGTAACTCATCAGAAAAAATATACATTCAACAAGGTCAGCCCTGTCACGACACTCGATCCGTCGAATGATGCACCTCCCTACTCTATGAAGTGCAGTATGTCCTTATGCAGCGTCATATCATGGTTTGCCAATAATATCCATGAAACCTGCAAGGTAGCTACGGAGTGGTGTGATTCAAGACGAAGTGTATCCTGTATACAACAGACTCTAAGACCCCTGCCGATGCAAGCACTCGACAGCGGTCTCGGGGACTACACCCAGTGGATGCGCTAAGAGCGCCCCCACTGAGACGGTTAACTCTCGATCCGTCGAGTAACTCGTCAGAAAAAATATACACTCGACAAGGTCAGCCTTGTCACAACACTCGACCCGTCGAATGACGCACCTCCCTACTCTATGAAGTGCAATCTATCCTTATGCAGTGTCATATCATGGTTTGCCAATAATATCCATGAAACCTGCAAGGTAGCTACAGAGTGGTGTAATTCAAGGCGAAGTGTATCCTGTATACAATATACTCTAAGACCCCTGCCGATGCAAGCACTCGACGGCGGTCTCGGGGACTACACCCAGTGGGTGCACTAAGAGCGCCCCCACTAAGATGGTTAACTCTCGATCCATCGAGCAACTCGTCAGAAAATACACTCGACATGTCGAGTGACCCTATTACCAAGCATACTATCAAACCCAGTCCTACTTGACTACGATCCGGTCAATTCGAGTGGAGAAAGTTCAAACATTCTACAGCAACCACCCACTGGGTGTACAGCAGCCAAGAGAAGACAAGGATTCAATAGACAATGGACTTACAATCGAACTTACTCGGACATTGGTACGGAGGGCTGCGCTGACGTCAAAAGCCAGTTTGCTAGCCTTGAACGCCTCCTTGGTTCTCAGCATGAGCTGCTCCGCCTGAATCATGGCTTCCTTCGCAGCTCCGGTCTGATCTTCCGGGGTGCGATGCAGAGAGAAGGCCGTCACAGGTGGGGTCAGCATGATTAGTGGGGCAGCTGAAGCAGTCTGAGGGGGTCCAATTGGAGTCAATGTCACAATGGTCGAGGCGACTGGAGGAGCATGCGACAGAGGTGCTACGGGTTCAGCCCTGGGTTGTGTCGAGCCACCTCTCCCCTGGGAAGACTCTGCAGTCGAGCGCTGAAGTGCTAGCACCGATGATGCCCTCCGGGTACAAGCGCGCGAAGTGTCCAGTTGCTCCTCGTCGTCCTCTACCTGAATGACCTCTGCAATGACAACCGACAGTGTTAACATCTACATGTGTCGAATCCCATCCGGACGAACCAACAACTTTCTTACCTCTATGAGAGGTGGCAGCATCAGCAGTGTCAACATCCATCGCTTCCTCTCCATCCCGATGAGGCGAGGTCACAGATGTAGCAGCTCTGACGGTTTGAGTGGCATTTGGTCAGATACAACTCCAAACTTCAGTCGACAGGAAAAATTCGGAAATAAACACTTACGTGGAGACGACAGGTACGGCCACCCTCATCCGAGGCAGAGCTTTGCGAGGCTTGGTGACGGCTTGCTTGGGTTGCTTGGCCAGTCTTTCACTCGACTCAACGGTCGAAGGACGGCTCCGTTTCAGGTTCTTCTCACTAGGGCCCGGAGCCCTGTCCTCAACAACTGCTGGATCCTGGCAGGCTTTGGTGCGACCTTTGCGCCGGGGAGGCAACTCGACCTCTTCCTCTTCGCCGGAGTCCTCGTATTTGTCCTCGGTATCGGAAGAACCGTCACCGTCCACACTGCCACCCTCGCTCACCACGCCATCTTCCACATGGTTCTCGTTGAGAACGGGCGAGTGCATGTTCGTCCACTCTTCCATGATTCAAGGGAGTAAGTCAGTTTATAAGTCAAAGTATCAGTCGACAGTACAACATCAGTCGACACCTCAAAACTCACCAGATTCTTCGGCGGGTTTTCGGCCGAGTAAGGTCGGATCCTCTTGGCTCCCAGAGGATTGTCGCAAGCTCCAATGATGCTACGAAGCCACTGCTCGACAGTTTTCCATGGAACCTCCTCTAGATGCGTCCTGGTCGTGTCCTCTAGGCCTACATAGTGCCACATGGTGTGGTCTTTGGCTTGGAGAGGCTGAATGCGTCGACCGAGGAACGTCTCTAGCAAATCCATTCCTGGTACTCCGCCCCGAGTCAGTTGCACCACTACTTCAACTAAGATACCCACTTGGACATGCTCCTCTTCGGTCACCCTGAGAGATTTGGGAACAGCGGGGCAGTCAGGAGTAAAGGGGGGAAGTCCAGTCGACATATTGGGCGATGCTACGTCTTTGCAGTAGAACCAAGTCGACTGCCAGCCTCTGACGCACTCGGGAAAAGTCATGGCAGGGAAGGAACTACGGGCTCTTTTCTGAACCCCTAAACCTCCACACAATTGGAGCACATGAGTCTTTCCATCGGCAGGGAGAGCTTTCTTCACGGTCTGGGATCTGACCGTCAAGAGGTGCTTGAACAACCCCCAATGGGGAGAGCAGCCCAGGAAACATTCGCACAAAGTGACGAATGCAGACAGATAGGCGATGGTATTTGGCGAGAGGTGGTGCAGTTGGGCACCGAAAAAGTTCAGAAATCCCCTAAACAATAGGTGGGGAGGCATGGAAAAAACCTCTTTCGGTATGGGAGAGAAGAAGAATCCGCTCTCCGTCATGTGGCTACGGCTCGCGCTCCTCCCCCGGCAACCTCCAAGCGTCATCCACCATGAGCCCGTCAGAGACGAGGCCCTCCATGTCCTCGCGAGTGACTACAGAGGGGAGAAAATCCCCATGCATCCAACCCGCCGGCGCGGTGAACCGAGCGGTCGAGGGCTTCTTGCCCTTAAGCTTCGTTGCCCCCTTCTTCGCCCACTCCGGCTTCTCCGTCGTGTTCTTCATCGTTGACGAGGCGGCTCTCGTTGAGGAAGATCAGAGTGGGACGCTGGGAGTAGAGGAGGCGGAGGAAAAGAGAGAAAGAACCAGTGGAGGTACTGTGCGAACCGCAGCACAGAAAGCTTTATAAACTGCCGAGTGTCTGACCGACCAGTGGACCCGTGAGGTTGCCACGCATGCCAACCGCTGACGGTGCCCGGTACGTGGCGATATGACCAGCACGAAAATCGAGGCGTCGTGCCTCCACTTGCCATGATCATGGCGTCATCATCGCGTGTGCGCGCGCGCTTCCCAAATTTTCGTATCCCGGAAAATCCGAGTCTGTCAGACCGACCCATCGCCTCCCAAGATACTTTCAGTTCATTCGGAGCAAAACAAATGCTACACATCCACTCGGGCACTTTTAAGGTTGAATGGATCCGGGCGATCAGAGAAGAATTCAATCGACGCAAGTTTCGTTGAAGCCCCGAATATCATTCGGAAGACTTGATGCACTAACTCAAGGTCTACGTTGATACCTCCTTCCACCACTCAAACCCCGATCCATTTGGGGCATAATGACGAGGATATGTACCTAGGGTAGGGTCCTAGGCAAGGCCCACATACCCTACCTAAGGACACCACATGGGAGGACTTGAAGATCAAGCATGAACTTCTGAGTGGATCCTTAGAGACATTCAGAGTCACTCGACAGTAATCCATTCGGAGACTCCCGCTATCACTCGGCAGTCGTGTGTCACTCGGAAGACCTTGCTTTTACTCGACGCCAGAAGTCCAGGAGCCATCATCAAGATCCCAACGGGAAAACGCTGGTTCAATGGTCATTAGTAGCTTTTATTACGTACGTTACCTATAACGGCAGACTTTAAACCCCACGACCAGGCCCTTAGATGCGGGATAATTATGAGGGGCAGCGAACTCTATATAAGCCGCCCCTCCCCTCCTGCACAAGGGTTTGCAACCATTGTAATCCCAACATTCCACATGACATAAAGCTTCCGAGCACTGAGACGAAGGGCTGTTACCTCCACGAGAGGGGCCTGAACTCATACATCCGTGTGTACACCCTCGCCGTATCTAGGACTCTGCCCTCTCCCTTCGTACCCCTACCATCTACTGTTAGGCTCGTTCCCACGACAGTTTCCTGGCCATGGACATGAGATGTCATTTGATATCGGGATCACATCATTAGGAGAATGATGTGATGGACAAGACCCAAACTATGAACGTAGCATATGATCATGTCAGTTTATTGGTACTGTTTTTTGCATGGCAAGTATATGTTCCTAAGACCATGAGATCATCCAACTCACTGACACCATAGGAGTGCCTTGTGTATATCAAACGTCGCAACGTAACTGGGTGACTATAAAGGTGCTCTACAGGTATCTCCGAGGGTGTCTGTTGAGTTGGCATGGATCAATACTGGGATTTGTTTGTAACGGAGAGGTATCTCAGGGCCCACTCGGCAATGCAACATCACAACAAGCCTTGCAAGCAATGTGACTAAGTGTTAGTCACGGGATCTTGTATTACGGAACTATAGGAGATATGCCCTAGAGGCAGTAATAACAGTTATTTTGTATCTCCAAAGTTTGTAATGAATGTTTATGTTCCATGCTATAACTGCAATGATTCTCTAGTCTACAAATTAAACGAGGCTTGGAGGGAAACTCATGTGCACGTGTGGTATAATAAACGGTGAATTGTATTCCTAGTCTTGCCTCTAAGACTGGCTCAAGTGTTGCATGATGGTCCTGTTTTCCTGATCATGGGCATGGCTATGCCAGCAATTTTGAGGATGCGATGTTGGTAGAACACTCGTGTTGAATCGATCCGAATTGATGTTATGCTATGAGATACATTTGTCACAAGTTAATGGTTAATAACACAGAGATGGTTAACGTTTGCATAATTCCTTAGACCATGAGAGTATCGAGTTTCTTCATGCTTGCTTCATGAACTTTGGGGTTTGTTAAACGTCATCCGTAAATGGGTGGCTATTACGGCGGCTTACGGGTTCATGGAAAAGTATGTCAAGTAACATGATAGCTCAAGATTGGGATTTGCTCCTCCGACGATGGAGAGATATCTCTGGGCCCTCTCGGTGTTACGGTATCCATCATCGTCTGGCCAGACACTTTGTGATTTGATCACGGGGATGCCGGAACACGGGAACGAGAAAAGAGAACAATACCGGCAACAAGGTAACTGGCATAGTGGACAAGTTGTTGATCCACGAGGATGCCTACATGTCTCACCTCGGGTAATTGTTAACATATCGCGAAGCAACAGGAATAGCTCACGACAACTAGAGGTTCACTCGAATATTCATTCGTGTGGGTATAGGGGTCAATATGGGTGTCCACGGCTCCGATGTTGATCATTGATCGGAAGGGGTTCCGGGTCATGTCTATGCTTCACCGAACCTATAGGGTCACACGCTTAAGGTTCATCTATCTGTTGAATACTAGACAGGGAGTCTGAGAGAAAATCACCAAAAAGTTTCGGACACCGGAAAAGTTTCGGACAGCGGAAAAGTTCCGCAGACAGGTCACCGGAACAGTTTCGGTGAAACTGAAAAGTTGTTTCAGGGGATACCAAAAAGTCAAATTGGTTTTGGCACATGCCTGATAATTCTTGAAGGGTGCCAGAATCGTTCTGGGAACTTTCTGGAATTTTCCGGGATGAAAACCGGAAATGTTCCGGAGCTGCCGGAACCACTTCAGATGCTTTTCGCAGATGAAAATCACTATTCCGGAATTGTTCCGGATCGCATTGAAAATTATTTTAGTGGGGTACTAGAATTGTTCTAAGCCCACATAAATATTTTTAGTTCGAGCAGACGCTGAAAAATGTCACCGTGAATAGTGAAAGTGCTTTTTGGACTACTTTATGGAAAGCCACCTTTTGGGGCTTTGCTCCAAAAGATCTTGGGGATGACATGGATGGATTGGGGCCATTTTTGGGGCCCCACATGAGGTTGTGGCCGGCCACATGGTGGACTCCTTCATGGAGTCCCTCTTGTTCCTTGGTTTCACTTTTATGCCCTTGTGGAAGGACTTCATTCATGTGCATTTTGGGTTTTATTGTAAAACCACCCTACCCCCTTGGTTTTCCTATAAATAGGAGGTGAGTGGGCTGCCATTTCTTCATCCTTGTGCTCTCATACACATGCTTTGCTTTGCAAGCTCTCTCTCTCCCTCCCACGAAAAGAGTCTTTCGTAGAGCCGGAAGGCTGTCTGGGTTCCGGCAGGAACTAGTTCTGGACAGCGAAGCCCTGCCGGATAGATGACACTGTATGTGTGCAACCCCATAGAGAGGTCGTAGTTTCGATCTTTTGCCCGAGGGGCTGTTCGTGTGTCCTCCCGTAGGGCTGTCCGAGTCTTCGTTCGAGTTTCGAGGGTCCTCCCGAAGGGCTGTCCGCGACATCGTCCGGGGGACTGTCCGACCGCCTCCCGAAGGGCTGTCTAACGAGGGAGTACATCCTCGCGGTTGGGAGGTTGTAAAATCCTAGCTGCGGGGATCTGCACCAACGATCTCCACCGACTCTTCTTCCGCTGCGCTTCGAGTCGGTACGGATCAGATCAAACCTTGTATGCAGTCTCCATAGTGGTCCTGGGCGTGCTCGCTATACCGGAAATTTTTGTTTTCTGTCGCGTTCCCCAATAGGAACGAGTAAAGAGACTTACCAGTAACGAGATTGAACTAGGTATGGAGATACCGACGATCGAATCTCGAGCAAGTAACATAGCGAAGAACAAAGGGAACATTATACGGGATTAACTGAATCCTTGACATAGAGGTTCGACCGATAAAGATCTTTGTAGAATAGGTAGGAACCAACATGGGCATCTAGGTCCCGCTATTGGTTATTGACCGTAGAGGTGTCTCGGTCATGTGTACATAGTTCACGAACCCGCAGGGTCTACACACTTAAGGTTCGGTGACGTTTTGGTATAGATGAGTTATGTGTGTTGGTGACCGGAGGGTGTTCGCAGTCCCGGATGAGATCCTGGACATGACGAGGAGCTCCGGAATTGTCCGGAGGTGAAGATTCATATATAGGAAGTTCTGTGTTGGTTACCGGGAAAAGTTCGGGCGTCACCGGTAACGTATCGGGGGTGCCGGGAGGGTCCCGGGGGTCCATCGGAAGGGGCCATCAGCCCCAAAGGCCTGCATGGGCTGTGAGAGAGGGCACACCAGCCCCTGGTGGGCTGGCCTCCCCTCCCACAAATGCCTATGCGGCAAGGGGGTTGGTGGGAGGGCCAACCCTCGGGTTGGCGCCACCTTGCTTGGGTGGCAAGCCACCCTAGGGCGCCTCCACCCTTTGCGACTACCCTAAGGGGGAAACCCTAGGGGTTTGAGCGCACCACCCCTCCCCCTATATATATGTGAGAGGGAGGAGAGCAGCCACACCCTAAGCCACGGCGCAGCCCTTCCTCCCTCTCCGGTAGCCTCTCCTCTAGTAGATTGGTTCGACGCCGCTTGGCAAAGCTCTACCGGATCAGCTCCACCACCACCGTCGCCATGCCATCGTGCTGCCGGCGAACCCATCTACCTCTCCGCTCCCTCTTGCTGTATCAAGAAGGCGGAGATCTTCATCGACCTGCATGTGTGCTGAACACGGAGTTGCTGTCCGTTCGGCACTTGATCGGGAGTTCATGGGACGGCCTGCGATTTGGATCGGGGAGACGTACGACTACATCAATCGCGTTCTTTAATGCTTCCGCTTAGCGATCTATAAGGGTGCATAGATCCAATCTCTCCTCTCATAGATGCTCATCTCCTAGATTGATCTTGGTGAATCGTCGGAAAATTTTTGTTTCCCATGCAACGTTCCCCAACAGGAAGGTCGAGCAGCCAACGCAGGCGGCGGCAACGGCAAGGAGTGGTCAAACGGAGAAGCTTGTATGATCTCGGGGCGATGAGGGCGAGCGGGAGAGGGAAGCACGAGCGCTTCAGGCGGAGGCAGTTGCACGCGGGCCTGTCCAGGCCTCGATGGGCTCGCAGGCCTAGCACGAGGTGGAAAGAGGTGGAGACAATGTGGACGGCAACAAGTGGCGACGGGTGCTGGCCAGGCACGGAAAATGATACATGGGGGGCTAGGGTTCCAAATTAGGTAGGTTAGGTCTCTTTAAATAGGAAATGGGTCTAGGGTTAGTGGAATTTACCCGTTTTCGGACCGTTTGATCTCGATCGAACGGTCTGAAACAGAGGGTTAGGCTAGGTGGGCTAGGTGGCTAAGTAGGAGTCGTTGGGATGTGTAGATGTGCTAGGTGGGGATGAGAGGGAAGTTTGCGACA
This sequence comes from Hordeum marinum, assembly GCA_022496015.1. NCBI lineage: Eukaryota > Viridiplantae > Streptophyta > Magnoliopsida > Poales > Poaceae > Hordeum > Hordeum marinum. Next base: position 406,092,173 of record CM039676.1, on the reverse strand, counting down.
TGGCAACGGAGTTTTCTAAACCGAAATGTCTGATGAATAAACCGGCTATAATGCCGCTATAGGGTTATTCGTTCAGGTGTCAAACGACCTCCGAATGCGACAAAATTTGGCAGGCGGTCTACCTATATAATAAGACCGCCCGCCAACTTTTGATTTTATATGCACTTTTGAAACAGTATTTTTGCAATGTCACGGGCGCGTGCGTGTGTGTTTGGTCTCGAAACGGTCGTCGACGAGAACGGGGAGAACCGGCAACTACGCATGGATGCAAGTTTTTAAAAAAGGATGGCAACGGATTGCCGATGCTATGCACATGATGCAAATGATGCGATGATGAATGCGACAACCAAATGGAACACACGGCAATAACGAAATAAATCAGAATCATCTAGAACATTGGTCTCGGGCTATTACATTATCGTAATCTGATGGTGGGTCATCGTAATCGAGATGGTAAAGAGGCTTTGACATTATGGGTCGTGTAGGAAATATGGAAGCGTCTCAATCTCCGTAACATGGAGATCCGCAGATATATATTGATGTGTGTTGGCGTACAAGGTTGGAAGCAATGTAGCTAACCAACAGAGAGATTATAGGTCGAAGAGATAAGAGATAGAGGAGAATAAAAGAAAGATCTCCTAACCAACCTAACCTCCTAACTTGCTACATAAGGTTGCACCCTATACGTGACAACGTGGTATGTTTAACACCCTCCCTTAATCTGAACTTTGCAAGTTTAGAATATGTTTAAACTCTTCATATGATCTTGTGGAAAAATCCTTTGTAAATCCATCTGCAACTTGATCTTTTGAGGGAACAAACCAAATCTCCAACTCTTTGCTAGCAAACTTTCTCTAACAAAGTGATAATCAATTTCAATATGTTTCATTCTTGCATAAAAAGAGGATTAGCAGAAAGATATGTGGCACCAAGGTTGTCACACCAAAGGCAAGGAGTCAGTCTAGGACATATGCCAAGCTCCTTGAGCATAGACCTAACCTATATAATTTCAGCTCTTTCATTTGCAAGTGCTTTATATTCTGCCTCGATACTAGAGCGTGATACTATTGCCCATTTCTTAGCACACCATGAGATCAAATTGGGTCCAAAGAAAAATGCAAACCCACATATTGATCTTCTGCCATCCAAGCAACCTGCCCAGTCAGAATCAGAAAATGCACTAACAAGTGTAGAGGATGACTTACTGAAGGTGAGACCAACACTCAGAGTATTCTTCACATATCTCAATATACACTTGGCAGCAGTCCAATGCTCTAAGGTGGGTGCATGAAGATACTGGCATACTTTGTTTACTACAAATGAAATGTTAGGCCTGGTAAGTGTCAAATACTGAAGTGCCCCTACTATACTTCTATACTTGGTGCCATCCCCTTGGTTCAATGGAGAACCCTCTGCAAGAGATAGTTTTTCTGAACTAGAAAGTGGAGTTGGTGATGGTTTATAGCCTTGCTCACAAGGTCAGTTTCATATTTTTCCTAGGAGAGATGAAGACCACCTTCTGTGTTTATCTTGACCTTAATACCAAGAAATAAGTGAAGGTCACCTAGATCCTTGAGAGCAAAATCAGAGTGCAAATCATGCAAACGAGTTGTTACTGCCTCATTGGAGGAGCTGGTGACAACGATATCATCCACATAAATGAGCACAAAGATAACTTTATGGGACTTATTGTAAATGAAGAGGGATGTATCAGATTTGGAAGGACTGAAACCAAGTGTTTGCAATTTAGAGCTCAAACGATAATACCATGCCCGTGGAGCTTGTTTCAAACCATAGAGTGATCTGTCAAGCCTACATATATGATGTGGTTGGTTTGTATCCTCAAACCTAGGAGGTTGTTTCATATACACTTCCCCTTCTAGAACACCATGAAGGAACGCATTATGCACATCTAGCAATGCATAGAATAATACAAATGGTAGCAGCTTTAACAACAGGACTGAAGGTATCCTCATAATCTAGTCCATACCTCTGTTTGAACCCCTTGGCCACAAGGCTGGCTTTGTAGCGATCAATGGTTCCATCATACTGTCCTTTCATGCGATACATCCACTTGCAATCAATCACATTCTTCCCTGGCTAGAAAGGAACAAGATGCCAGGTGTTATTTTTCTGAAGAGCATGAAACTCCTCATCCATAGCCTGTTTCCACTTTCGATCAACGAGGGCCTCACTGACAGTGTGTGGTTCTCCTGGAGAAACAGATGCAGTAACTAAACCATATTTAGTTTTATAATTAACAGGTTGAATAGTGTCTGTCCGAAGACGCGTGCGAGGAGGCGAGGTGGTGAGCACAGAGGATCCGGGTGGAGCTACAACCTGTTGTATAGGAGATGTCAATCCCGAAGCAACAGGATCGCAAGACCGGGTTGGATCTTCTATGGCAGGACATGTTATGGCAACACAAAGGAGACCACAGAGGATCCAGGTAGACAGGGCAGGTGGGGCGGATCAGCATCGGATCCCGCGTCAGACCCGGGTGGTGTGTCGACACACGACTGCGACCGCCTGGTGAAGACGCATGGGACCGACGCGTAGCGCACGGTCGGCTGGTCCAGCGTCCCTAGTTGAGCGCGTCGGACAAGTGATACGTCTCCAACGTATCTATAATTTATGAAGTATTCATGCCATATTTACAATAATTCTATATGATTTTGGTATGATTTTATTAGAACTAACCTAGACTGACGATGTTTTCAGCAGAACTACCATGGTGTCATTTTTTGTGCAGAAATAAAAGTTCTCAGAATGGGCTGAAAATTTACAGAGAATATTTTTGGAAAAATATAAAAAATACTAGAGCAAAAACATACTAGGGAGGAGTCCTGAGGCAGCCACAAGCCATCAGGGCGCCCTCCTAGGGTGCGCCCCTGGCTTGTGGGCCCTCGGGAGTCCCCTTGACATGATTCCAACGCCAAGTACTCCTATAAATCTCGTAACCCCTAGAAAGAAACCTAGATTGGGAGTTCCGCCGCCGCAAGCCTATATAGCCATGAAAAACTAATCGGGAGCCCATTTCGGCACCCTACCGGAGGGGGAAACCATCATTGGAGGCCATCTTCATCATCCCAGCGGTCTCCATGGCAAGGAGGGAGTAGTTCACCCTCAGAGGTGATGGTATGTACCATTCGCTATCTGTTTGATCTCTCTCTCTCTCTCGTGTTCTTGAGATAGTACGATCTTGATGTATCGCGAGCTTTATTAATATAGATGAATCATATGAGGTTTTCCCTCTCTATCTTCTTGTGATGAATTGAGTTTTCCCTTTGAAGTTTTCTTATCGGATTGACTCTTTAAGGATTTGAGAACACTTGATATATGTTTTGCGATGGGATATCCACGGTGACAATGGGATGTTCTATTGATCCACTTGATGTATGGTTTGGTGACCAACTTGCGGGTTCCGTGACCTTGGGAATCTATGCATAGGGGTTGGCACATGTTTTCGTCTTGACTCTCCGATAGAAACTTTGGGGCACTCTTTGAAGCTCTTTGTGTTGGATTGAACATGATGAACCTGAAATTGTGTGATGCATCTCGTATAATCAAGCCCATGGTTACTCATGGTGACATTGGAGTATCTAGATGACATTATGGTTTTCGTTGATGTGTATCTTAAGGTGTTATTATAGTATGAACTCTAGGGATGTTCGTGACACTTATAGGGATAGCTCATAGATTGATCGGAAAAGATGACTTTGAGGTGGTTTCCTACCCTACAATAATTTCTCTGTTTGTTCTCTGCTATTTATGACTTTGGAGTGAACCCTTTGTCGCACGTGAGGGATTTACATATGATTCAACTATGTAAGTATTGTTGAGAGAACTTGCACTAATGGAAGTATGAACCCTAGGCCTTGTTTCTAAGCATTGCAATATCGTTTGTGATCACTTTTATCATTAGTTACCTTGCTGTTTTTATATTTTCAGATTACAAAAACATATATCTACCATCCATATTACACTTGTATCACCATCTCTTCGCTGAACTAGTGCACCTATACAATTTACCATTGTATTGGGTGTGTTGGGGACATAGGAGACTCTTTGTTATTTGGTTGCAGGGTTGTTCGAGAGAGACCATCTTCATCCTATGCCTCCCATGGATTGATAAACCTTAGGTCATCCACTTGAGGGAAATTTGCTACTGTCCTACAAAACTCTACGCTTGGAGTCCCAACACGAGTCTACAAGAAGAAGGTAGTGTAGTACACATCAAGCTCTTTTCTGGTGCCGTTGTCGGGGAGGTGAGTGCTTGCAGGTATATCTTTAGATCTTGCAATCAAATATTTTAGTTTCTTGTTTTTAACTAGTTAGGTTTTATTAAATAAAACTACAAAAAATGGAGTTTAGGTTGCATTAATTGTTTCGTCTCTTTAATGTCTTTCGTGAAAATGATGGTTCGGAAAATTGTGCTCAATTGGTTGAGGAAGAATTTATGAAAATACTTGAGGAGAATTCCTTGAATCATGACATGTATGCTATAAAGAGTGATAGTAACCATGAAACTTGTCATCATGATTTTAATATTAAATGTGGTTATGTCAATCAAGTATCTCATGATAGTTATTTTGTTGAGTTTGCTCCACTATTATGAATGAGAAGAAAATTGCTTATGTGGAGAGTGACAAATTTTCTATGCTTGTGGATCATGAAGATAATGCTTTATGTGATAGTTATGTTGTGAAATTCCTTCATGATGCTACTGAAAATTATTATGAGAGAGGAATATATGCTTGTAGGAATTGCAATAATATCAAGTTTCCTCTCTATGTGTAGAAAGTTTTGAAGTAATGCTTGTTTTGCCTTCCTATGCTAGATGATTCTTGTTCCCATAAATTGTTTGCTCACAAAATCCCTATGCATAGGAAGTGGGTTAGAATTAAATGTGCTTGTCATGAGATTCATGATGCTCTTTTGCATGTTTCAATTCTTATTCCTATGTGAGCATCATTGAAATAATCATGCCTAGCTAAAAGGCATTATAGAAAAGCGCTTGTTGGGAGACAACCCAACACTTTTACTTTATGTTTTTGTGTGCTCACATGATTAAGCTACTGTTGTAATCATGTTTTGTGCCTTTTGTTTCAATAAAGTGCCAAGTAAAACCTTTGGGATGACTCACAAGATGAGTAGAATTGAATGCTGAACCAAAACAAAAACTTTTGCCTCCAGTACAGGAATATTCAATTTTTACTGGAGCGTGATAATGATCTGAAATTTTTAAACAGTCTTTATATACAAATTATTTAGGTTGTCCTAATTTTTCAGAATTTTTAGAGACAGGGAAGTATGGCTATACTACAAATCTTCACAAACTGTTCTGTTTTTCATAGATTCTGTTTTGCATGCATAGTTTGCTTGTTTTAGTGATATAATTTTTGTGAATGGTATAATACATTAGTTATTATGTGATAACAATTATGAATCTTGTCTTTACACTACCTAAGTGAATTATTTATCTTTATTGCACTAACCCTTCTCACGAAGTTCCGTTAAGTTTTATGTGATTGAAGTTTTCAAGTTTTGGGTGAGACACCGATATGAGGAGAATAAGGAGTGACAAGAACCTAAGCTTGGGGATGCCCAAGGCACCCCCAAGGTAATATTCAAGGAATAATCAAGCGTCTAATCTTGGTGATACCCCGGAAGGCATCCCCTCTTTCGTCTTCAACACTATCGGTATATCTTACTTGGAGCCATATTTTTATTCGTCACATAATATGAGTTTTGCTTGGAGCATCATTTTATTTTGTTTTTCTCTGTTAGGTGTTATTTATAATCTTGTTTTCAATAAAATTTCCAAGAATTGCCTTAGGATGCTTGCATTGCATGTTTGATGTGTGATGTGTAAAAAATAGAAACTTTTGCTATAGTGTTTCAATTTTCATATATTACTGTAACATGGAAAGTTTCTAAAAAATTTACACAGTATTTTAATATAAAATATTTAGCATGTACAAAAGTTTCATAATTTTTAGATTTACATAAGTACACTGGTTTAATAAATTGCTACAGACTGTTCTGTTTAGATAGATTGCTGTCATAGTTTTGTTATCTACTTATCCTATGGTTTCCATAGCCTATATCGGTAGATATAAATTGTGGAAATGATAGTATACAGTACCTAATGTTTGAAAATCATTGTGCAACTTTTTTTGGCAGTACATGAAGTGTTGATTTGTTCTTATGTGTACTAACCTATCTCACGAGTTCTTTTTGAGTTTTGTGTGGATGAAGTTTTTGAGAATACGTGAAACTGGGATATGAGAGGACTGAACAATATACAAAAGCTCGAGCTTGGGGATTCCAGGGACACCCCAAGTAAATATTTCAAGAACTGTCAAGCATCTAAACTTGGGTATGCTATGCATCCCACCTCTCTTCGTCGACTATCGGTTAGCCTATGTTGAGCCTAAATTTTTATTCGTTCACATGATGCGTCCTATTCTTGGAGTGCTATTTTTATTTTGCTTGTTGTTTAAATAAAATAATCATACATGAAAATATTTATTGAGAGAGAGATAGAGAGAAATTCCTCACATAGCTACTTAATTGTTTGACTACTCATTGATCTTCACTTATATGTTTTGGAGTAGTTTTGTCATTTACTCTCATGCTTCACTTATATCCTATGAGTAAATGGTTGAATTAATTGAATATCATCAATATGAAATTATATATGTTTTATATTCTTATCCCGTGGGGAGTAGTGACTTCACATATAAGAAGTATAGGTTGTAAAATTTATTGGAAGTTAGCAAACACCGCATTGGTCACTTGAACAATTCATGAAAGAATATTGAAGGAAGAGAGATTTCACATATAAATATAATATCTTGGACATCTTCTATGATTATGAATACCCATTAATTATTTTCAAACTTGAGCAAATTAGTTGAAGTTGGACAAGGAAGACAACATAATGAGTTATTCTTGGGTATATTTGTATAGAAGTTATATTGTTATGGATCCTCCAACATGTGGTGCTTCCTTAGGATCTTTTGCAAGCCAAAAATTTGTACTAAGTAGAGATAGTATGTGTGTATCCAAAACCCTTAAACCCAGTTTCTTGCCATGAGTGTCCACCATATCTACCTATGGATTGAATAAGATCCTTCTAGTAAGTTGTCATCGGTGCAAAAAAGCAATAAAAATTGCTCCTAAATATGTATGATCTTTTATTGTAAGGGAAATAAGCTTTGTACGAACTTGTGATGGTAAATAAATAAAAGTGATGGACTGTATAATAAAGGTTGCTATCACAAAGGTCAATACAACATGATGTTCCTTTACATTACGGGTTTGCACATCCAAAATTAAAAAGAGCATGACAACCTATGCTTCCCTCGCGAAGGGCCTATCTTTTACTTTCATGTATTTACTTTTATGCAAGAGTCAATAGTATTCATTCTTAGTTCAACCTCAATTATTATTTAGTTGGCAAGCATCATGTGGTGGGGAAAGATCCAAGCATATATGGCCATTCAAATATATTTGATCATGAATTATTATTGTTGACAATTATCTATATGATAAATAAGTTGGGAGGCGAAACATTAAGCCCCTATATTTCTCTTTGTTCGACGGATGCCATTTGCTCTAAAAATATGCTTTGAGTATTAGCAATCATGGAAGACTATATGATAGTTGAGTGTGTGGAATTTGCTAAATCAAAGCTCTTACATAAACCCTTCCTGAAAATAAGATGAATTACAATTGTTTGGTGACTAAAAGCATACTTTGTTAGATTTCAAGAAACTTTATGGTCTATACTTTAACATGTGAATAGCTTGTCATTGCTAGGAGAAAGCTTAGTAGTAGCACTGGTATTACCCTTAGTAGCAGCGCTGGTGGCCGTGCTACTACTAAGGTTCTATGGCTAAGTTGTAGCAGTAGCGCTGGATAACCAGCGCTAGGAGTTAGCAGTAGCGCATGAAGAGAAACAGCGCTACTGGTAAAACTGCGCTGCCGCTAGATGTAGACCAGCGCTACTGCTAATATTCCTGCTTTGTTAGATTACATTCCCCTCTACGTATTTGTCCATGCTCTATATAGTAGTTTCATCATATGACAACATCAATAATTATTGTTCCAACAACTACATTTAGATTAAACTGCATGGATGCAAGTGATCATGTTGAATTAGAAGAAAACATCATAATAGTAATCATCCTAATTGATCATACAATTTAACTAAGCTTTTCTCTCATAGGACCTAGTCCTCGCTCCTAGGTAAAATGACATAAAACTAAATAACACCTATGTCTCCATGATGAAGCAAAGAGATCCAACGGTCTACAACTTGTGGCTTGTGATACTTGTTTATTTGTCCCCATGCTTCAATTTGGAGTCGTCTTGGTGGTTTGCGCTCAGTTGAGTATGCAAAAGAGAACTCGGGCCTCATAGGGCTTTTAATTTTCATATTACCTTCGGGTTGCATCAACGGAGGCACAACTTCATTTGGCAGTTTCTACTGAAGAACATAATAGTAGCCTAGTTAGCAATGTAATCAATACCATTTACGCAATAATAGTGTACTTTATTAGCAACTCCTACCAAGATATTTCGACGAATGTCATCCGCCCTCAACATATGCACTAGTGTCCTGTAAAATGTATAATTTGGGCCAGTTCCCAAATTATACGGGAAGATCGCCCTACCAACTAGGACACCAATAACAAAGAGTATAAGATCATCCTTCTCCTCCCAAGTTAGATTAGATCCATAAGTGTAGTGTGTCATGTCAATTATGTTCTGTGTTTCACTTGAAGAAAATAAATAAGTTGTAAATTATAAATTAAAAAAATTAGTATGGATGAACACCAACTATTTTTAAATATAGAATGCAAATTACTTGACAAATATGCATCGTTGACAAACTCACATGGAGGTAAAACAGGAAGCACATCGACATCCACCCAAATGTTGATGTTACCTTCAATATGATCTTCAGGACGAAGATCGAAGGTTATTTCATATCCTCCTGAGATCCATATGTCTTGCAAAGAGCTTCCCAATTTGAGCACCCTAATTCTATGTTATTAAGTGCATTCATTACTTTCACCAGAAATGTGTGACCAGGTTTAGTCCTTAGGTTGGCTGTCCTCATCTCGAAGCTCTTGTGCTCTTCGAAACTGAGCCTCTCCAAGAAATACCGTCTTGCATGATAGGGGATGAACTAGTTGACTTGTATAAAACATAAATTACACCTTGAAGCAAATAAACAAAAGTCATGCTTAATTACGAAAAAACACTTGCCATCGTTGCGTACCATAGAAATATCGAAGTCCTCATAAAGCTCCATGGTGAAGAAATTGTCGTCTCGCAGCCCAGGCTAGTCGCAAAGACCCTTATCTTCACCGCAAAATTCACATGCTCGAATCCTATCGTCATTTGATGACGATGAACTTTCCTGTATTCATGATTCAAAAATTACGGCACGCGCTTGAATATATCGCAAAGAAGAGAAGAAGAGGAGGTGCCCCCCATGACAACAATCGGGATTCCTCCATTAAGAACACACATGAAAGTCACACAAGGAGCACCAACAGACCGAAAGTCACACACGCATTATACCGATAAAATATCACTAATACATTTATAATGAACTCGAATATAATATCACTAATACATCATCCCGAATAATCCAATTAATGCGTCATCAAATATTAACTAATACATCTCGAATATTATCATATAAGATCACTAATACAGATCGAATACTATCAAATAATCTAAGTCACTAGCGGTTCCTAAGTCACGGGTGGTGGACACCCAAAGATAAGGACCATCACGGGATCATAACTCGGGTGAGATCCATGAAGAATCTGCCAGGTATTGTTGAACCTGGCGTCCAACGCCGCCATGTAGCGACAGACATGCTCGTCCTCCTCCTTGACATGGCGACGTACCACCTCCGCGGGGGCCCGCTCCCTCTTCACCAAAAGTGGCCCACGTGACCACCACAGAAGCTTCGGGTCGATGACGAGACCTACATTCCTCACCAAGCTCCGAGCCCGGGAAGGTAGCACCTCCCAGTGCCAGCCCGGTGGAGCCAAGTCCCGGACATGGCGCCTATCAAGCAGGCTCTTGCCGACCACTCGACGATGACCATGCGGGCTGGGCATCATCGATGTCAAGAAAAATTCCTATGAGAAAATTTTCTTATCGTTTAATGTTTTACTTTCTAGTTATCATTTGTACAGCAATCATGTCATTTGAATTTAGCTAGCGCCCACTAACCTATTTTTCTCAACATGCAAGTATGACACCTCATCAAGCAAATATATAGAAAATAATAAAACACAATATATATATTGCAAATATCCCCGCAACAACGTTCGGGTCATCATCTAGTCCCTAGCAAGAACCCTGTAGGCATGGGGATGTCTCACCAGAGGTCGGTGTCGGGGTCAGGGCCGGGGTCGAGGTCGGGGTCGGGGCCAAGGTCGAGGTCGGTGAGGGAGTCCTGGATTAGGGGGTCCTCGGATGGCCAACCTATTGTTATGGGCCGGACTATGAGGGCTGCTTACCAAACACCGAAGAATTTGAAGGCCTGGTCTCTTAGATGGAAGCTTCGGGAAACAAGGCTTGCGCTCCACATCTAATGTAATAGTTAGGCAAGTTTACTCTCTTCGGCATGTAACAGACCATGTGTAAACCCTAGGCATCCTCGGCATCTATATAAGCTGGAGGGTTTTAGGGTATATAGATAACAACTCATGTAGGGTTATACATATGATCTCGAGGTAGATCAACTCTGTAACCCCTTACACCATCAATACAACCAAGCAGGACGTAGGGTATTACCTCCATTGGAGGGCCCGAACCTAGGTAAACTTGTGTCCCCTTCGTATCGTTGATCCTAGTCTCATAGTTCGGAACCCCCTACCTGAGATCCACCGGTTTTGACACCGACATTGGTGCTTTCATTGAGAGTTCCTCTATGAGAGAGATGGAATCGACGCCTCTTCTCTTCATCAATGAAGAGGTTCATAACATGGACGTTTTTGTCCCTGGGCAGATATTCGCCTTCGGCAGCGTCGTGCTACATGCGGATTCCGCCGGCCTTCTAGGCCGCATTGAGAGTTTCGCCCCTGATCAAGAGGTCAGATTCGGAAACTTAGAGTTCTCCGTCGACTCTCGGGGCGACTTGCCACTAATTGGGCTCACTACTTCGCCTATAGCCCCCGAGGACTCTAAGGCCTTAACCTCGAGCCCTTTTTTGGACATGCCAATGGGGTCACCCATGGCGGCAATCCGATCTCTCATCCCGGTCTGGCCATCCAGCCATGTGACCAAACATGTGTTCCTTCCGAACACTCCCCATGGGTGGGCCTCATGGGGGTTGACTCTATGAGTTCCGAACAGCTGGATCCGATCGGGCCCTCAGCGGTTGACGAGGCCTTGGAACAATTCTCGTCGATGAGGATCACCGATGATCCATCCCCGATATACACCCTGCCCGTTTATAGTTCGCGCAGGGACGAATTTTTTGACCCACCCACCACCCACTTGATAGACACCATCGAAGACTTAACCGACATGCTAGAGTATGCCTCCAAGGAGGCAGAATACATGGATGAAGGGGACCGTGCTCCCACCCCCGTTAACACCGGGAGTTGGGCCACCACTTCTACATATGACGTCTACATGGTGGACACTCCTGCCACCAACGACGACAATACGCCTCACAACAATGGTTACAAATCGGGTGATGCGCTAGCAAGGCGCCGAAAATCTCATAAGTGATCAAAAAGCAAAAAGGGAAGAAGAGCTATTATCAGCAACGGGGAAGGTAAAGCCCCCGCCGATCATGACAATCCTGATATACCCGAGCACCCATTTGAGGGTCCAGAGGATCCCGAGGATCAAAACGGCACCGATACCGTCAACGACCCCGAAGGCGGCGATTACATTCCCCCCATCGAGGAGCAAGATATACCAGAAGCCGATGACTTGTACATCCCTGATAACCTCGAGGATCACGAGGAAATTAGGCAACAGCTCATAGCAATGGCTCGCAGCCTAAAGGCCAAAGAACGGCAACTCAAAGTCGATCAGGCCTACCTGAATGATCAATGGACGAAAGTCCTCTTAGCCGAGGAAGTATACGGCACTGACCCGTCAAACCAGCCCAAAAGCTACCCTCGAAGAAGGTTCTTGCCACAATTTGACGACGAACTTACTGATACTCTATCTCCAAACCGTACTTCGTATGACAAGCCAGACCGCCCCCTTGTGGTCGAGACAGGATGGCCAGCAATGCTGGTTACATACCGGTAGTGCCCAGAAGACGGGGCAAGGAGCCATTAGAGCCCGATGACAGGTTCGACCTGCGAGATGACCTGGATCACTGAGCAGGCCGCACTAGATCTATTTATGGATCCAGAGAGTACGCGTCCGATAGATGTGGCGAGTATAGACCATGCTTCGACCAAAACAACAGGGTCCGGGAACGCAACTGGCCCCATACAGACGCCGAATACAGGCGTGACATAGCATGGGTCAGAGGTGCCGCTCACCCTCTGTGCTTCACGGATGAGGTAATGCAACATCAGTTCCCCGAAGGGTTTAAACCCGTGAATATAGAACAGTATGACAGGACCACTGACCTAACTGTATGGATCGAGGACTTCCTCCTCCATATCCACATGGCTCGAGGAGATGATCTCCATGCCATCAAATACCTACCTCTTAAGCTTAAGGGTCCAGCTCGGCACTGGTTAAACAGCCTCCTAGAAAACTCCATAGGATGCTAGGAAGACCTGGAAGACACGTTCCGCTCTAACTTCTAGGGTACCTATGTCCGCCCGCCGGACTCTTCCAATCTCAGCAACGTTGTCCAGAAGCCCAACGAATCCGCCCAACAGTTCTGGAATCGGTTCTTCACTAAGAAGAACCAAATCGTTGGTTATCCAGATGCTGAGGCCATAGACTCCTTTAGGCACAATATTCGGGACGAATGGCTGGCCCGCCAGCTAGGCCAGGACAAGCCTCGAACTATGTCCACCCTTACCTCCCTCATGACCCGCTTTTGCGCGGGCGAGGATAACTGGCTGGCTAGACACAACAACAATTCTAAAGATCCCGTGGCACCTGAAGCCCAGGATGGCAACTCAAAGCCAAAGTGCAATAAGAATAAGCGTCTGCACAATACTAATGATGCCAATGACATGACGGTTAATGCCGAATTTCACAACTCCCGACCTGGGCAGTGGAAGAAGCCCCACAAAGGCAATCGTGACGGACCCACTCAGCTCGAGAAGATCATGGAAAGGCCTTGCCAAATCCATGGAACTTTGGAAAAGCCCCCCAACCACACACACCGCAACTTCTGGGTGTTTAAACAGGCCGGCAAGATACACCCGAAGACCAGGCAAAAGCTCGCGCGGCGAGGACGAAGATGAGCCTCGGGGTCCAATGGGTGGCGGTTAGAATAAGTTCCCTCCCGAAGTAAAGACAGTGAACATCATATACGCCACCCACATACCGAAGAAGGAGAAGAAGCATGCCCTCTGGGAAGTCTATGCGGTGGAACCCGTAGCCCCAAAGTACAACCCCTGGTCATCATACCCGATCACCTTTGATCGGCGTGATCATCCAACCAGTATATGTCATGGGGGTTCGGTGGCCCTCGTCCTAGATCCCATTATAGATGGGTATCACCTCACAAAGGTCCTGATGGATGAAGGAAGTAGCCTTAACCTGATCTACTCAGATACGATGAAAAGATGGACATTGATCCATCAAGGATCAAACCCAGCAGCACTACCTTCAAAGGAGTGATCCCGCGCGTTGAGGCCCGATGCACGGGCTCGGTAACTCTAGAGGTCATGTTCGTCTCACCCGAAAACTTTCGCAGTGAAAACTTGATCTTCGACATCGTGCCTTTCCGCAACAACTATCACGCGCTGCTTGGACGAACAGCGTTCGTTCGTTTCAACGTGGTCCCACACTACGCAAACCTCAAGCTCAAGATGCTGGGCCCCAAGGGGGTCATTACTGTCAACGGCAATACCGAGCGCTCCCTTAGGACTGAGGAGCATGCACTGGCCCTAGCAGTCGAATTCAGTTATAAAGTTGATCGGCAAGTTCCGACATCCGCCATAAAGGCACATAAAGCTGGGAAGCGAGTTCGGCTTCAGACTGGTAACTCGGATCCTTCCTCTTCCCCTCTATAGGGACTCGCCCCCCACCGCACAATTTCCGGACCAGCAAAGTACGTGTCGACGAGGCATAATTTCGCGCTTAAAGCTCACCTATAATGCTATGGCCTCTCAAGATTTTTTTCGCAAAATCCGCCCGCACTAACACCCATCAAGGTGCATCCAAGAGCAGGAGTCAACTAGCAAGGGGGCATATCGAGGACGTCAGGTCACCAATTGAAGATCCCTGGTACAACAACTCCTGTGGGATGTTATTTCTTATTTTCTTTCGCATACCTGTAAACAGTTGCTTCGGCAATCCGAGTTATAAGAGCTGTTGAGAAAATGCAAAATTGCATGGCGCAAGTAAGCCTCATCTGTCCTGTTTTTGGCACATACTTTTTCTCCTATCTCCCTGTTCTCGTAAAACTGTTCGGTATGACGTGAGGTAACTGGTCAATAGACTGGGGGCTCGATTTCAAACACAAATCGCCTTAACTATCGTGTGTTCGGCGTCTTGGCGTTCCCTTTGTATGGATTGGTTCTGAACTATGTCTTTGGTCATTAAGTTGGGTTGCCCGGCTCCTGTGATTGCCCATTTGTGTTCCGCTCGTTCGTCTAAAAGGGCAAAGGGAGCACCCCTGCAATTGTGCTTCTGGATAGTCCAATCAAGCACCTCAGGGAAGAAAGCCAAAAACGGACTGTCATAGTATACGCGATCCGATCTGTGAACCCCAAGTTAGGAGTATTATACTTCAACCCTGGTAAGCGGTTCTTCTGTGTTATACGAGGAACTTGCCTTTTGCGCAAACATTATGATGCGGTCTTCAGCCTCGATTCGTGTGAACATCGCAAACAATCCGTGGCTAATCGTACGCTTCCCGTAGTCCTTTTCGTGCCCCTTTGGTTAAGTGAAAGAAATAAAGCACTATAGTCTGATTGCCTAGTCTGCTGCACTACACCGCCTTCGGGTTCTGATAACATGGCTAAGGGACACAGTGCATTGGCATAGACACCCCAGGTAGTATCTACGTGGGGGCTAAAGCCTACAACTCACATCTTTCAGTATTAAACGACCACACAGGAGTTATAAAGGAATACAAAACCATATAAGAGCGGGTACTAATATCATTAAAAGTTATCACAAGTCTTCGGACATATTACAAGCTCATTCAAATAATTTTTCACCCGAACACTGCGACGCTATCACCCGTGCACTCTCCATCACTCCATCAAAGTACAGCTCGAGGCGTCGGTGCTCCTTCCCGGGTGACAGTGGGTCGGTGGCAACCTTCATCGGATTGAGCCCCGGCCAGTGCACTTTGGCCTTGGCAAGGGCCATCCGGACTCCTTCGATGCAGGAGGAGCGCTTGACGGCATTGAGGCGGGGCATGGCAGCAATCAGTCTCTGCACCAGGCCAAAGTAACTGCATGGGAGTGGCTCACTGGGCCATAAGCGGATGCAAAGGTCCTTCATGTCCAGCTCTGCCATCTGGTGCAGCTCCATCAGCTGTTTTAGCTGCTCCACCAGCAGAGGAGGATGCTCGGGGGTTCCGAACTGTGCCCAGAACGTCCGAGCTTCATCTTCCTCTCCCCGCGAGGCGAACAACTGATATGCGTCCACCACGCTCTTTTGGAGATCAGTGGATGCGCCTGAGGATCGCCACACCTGGGTCAGCAATTCAAATCTGCTATCCCCGAATACGCACTTTAGGGAGTACGGCTTACCATTGGCTATCTCCTTGGCTTGGCAAACTTTCTCCTTGAAGAACCGTCTGTCCCTCCGCTCCTTCTAGAGATCAGATTTCATGGTGGACAGTTCTGCCGAGCTTGCCTTATTCTTCTGCTCCAAGGCCTCGCATGTTTTGCTAGTGTCCTTGAGCTCATCCTGTATCTCTGCCACACGAGCCTGGTGCTTATCACTGGTGGCTCGTAGGGTGGAGAGCGTGGTGGCCGCTTCTTTGGCCGCCGCCTTCTCAACGGCCACTTCATCTTTGGCACGTTGAGGCTCGGCCTTGAGCTTTTCGATCTCTTTCGACGAAGCTACAAAACGATAAAACTTTATATAAAAGGAATCTACATTGACAGTATTCGGGGGAAAGTATTCAGATTTAGTTCGGACTTACCCTGTGCCTCGTCGAACCTCTTGTTGAGGGCTTCCACCTCATCCTCGGAGCGCTTGAGCTTCCGATGTAGCTCATCCAGCTCGGCACCATTTTTGGCCGCCGCTGATAACGAAGCCTACATTACACACACAATGCATAGATCACATCGGCACTCACTTCCCGAATTATAGATATGACCCCTAGGTGAGATTGTTCACCTCACCTAGGGCTCGGGGGCTACCATGTATACAATACGAATAAATAAAAATCTTACAGAAATATCGGGCAACTCACTTGAAAGCCCGCAAGGATACCTTTGAAGGCCTCCTTCAGTCCGTTGTCAACGGACTGGACGCTTTGTAGTACCGCACCCATAAGGGTCAGTTGATCCTTGGGGATGGAGGTGCTTGATAGAGCCTCCTCCATGGCCGACCACCTGTTGGTCGGCAGTGCCGGGGATGATCGGATTTCCCGATCACCCACCGGGGATTGGACCAGTTCCTCCAAAGGCATAGTGCGCTCTGGAGATGTCCTCGGAGGGGACTGATTTCCCGTCCGTTCGGCCTCCTTGGTGTCCGGGCGGGGCGTTGTCCCCTGGTCTTCGGTGGCCGAAGCGTTAGCCTCGACCACGGTGCTTTCTCCCCCGCCCCCTGTGTCTGCCTCCATTGGAGTAGGCTAGGACGACACCTCCACAACGTCCTTCATGGCACCTGGAGTGGTGGGGTGCGAGTCATCCCCGCTCTCCGCCAGTTCGGCGGGCGGGGCCTCCCCATCCGATACCACCTCGGTGGGGATAACGCGCGGGGGGGCTGTTGGACCAATAACCTGCGTGTTAGCAAACTCTGAACCTCTAGTTATAGGTAGAAGGGTCTTCGAATCCTAACCTGGATGGAGGGGGCTAGACCCTTAGGCTCCTTCACGGAACCTCCTCGGGGTCTTTGGATGCGGAGCTCGAGTCCGAGCTGTCGTCCGACAGAACCACCCGCGCCTGCCATGTCCTCTTTGGGGCAGGAGAAGTTGTCTGCCCCGAGGCGTCCAAAGACGCCGCTCTCTTCTTGATGCGGGGGAAGTTGCCTCCCCCTTGCCCTCGACCTCCTCATCCTCTTCTTCCTCCTCTTCGGCCTCCTCATGATTTGAGGAGGCGGGGGTGTCTTCGGATGTAGCATCAGGCTGGTCCTTGATGCGAAGACCAGCCTGACCTAGTTTCTTCTTCTTCTCCTTCTTTGTGGGAGCCTCGTAAGGCTTCTCCACGAGCATCCTGGCTAACAGCCCGGTCCTCTCGTCTTCGGGCAGAGGAGCCGGACTGTTGATGTTGATGGCTTTCTTCTGCCATCTCTGCCAGAATAGATCGGATAAGAGGATGAAGGGATTCTCTGTGTAATAGATCCAACCAAGTTGCAGAAAATCATACCTCGGAGTCCGGCTTGGCGGCGTGCAGACCCTTGTCCTCCTCCTCGGATGGCCAGATCTTTATCGACTTGAAGAGCGCCTTCCACAGCTTCTCTCGCGTAGTGCGGAAGAGATTCTGGATTGTGGGCTCGGCTTCGAGTTCTCGAGCCCACAGAGGAGTGTCCCGACGCAGGCAGGGGAGGATGCGTCTTCGGAGCATCACCTGGACCACATCGGCTAGCTTGATGCCCTCCTTGACCAGGGAGCGGAGGCGGTTCTGCAGGTCAGTCACCTCTTTGCCCGAACCCCAGGCCAGGCCTGGGCCACAAAGCCAGTCTAGTGGGGGCGGATCTGAATGCGGCGGCGGGGATTTGGCCCTCCTCTCGTGGTTCGGTGACGTAGAACCACTCCTTTTGCCATCCTTTAATGGTGTCGATGAAGGTGCCCGACGGCCACCCGACGCGGGCGAGCTTGCCGATGACTGCCCCGCCGTAGTCCGCATGCTTGCCGCTGATGCACTTGGTCTTGATATTGAAGACCTACAGCCAGAGCCCGAAGTGAGGCTCGACATGCAGGAAGGCCTCGCAGACGAGGATGAATGCCGAGATATGGATGATGGAGTTCGGTAGGAGGCCGTGTAAGTCGAGGTTGTAGAAGAACATTAACCCCTTGATGAAGGGGTGGAGTGGGAAGCTCAATCCCCTGATGAAGTGCGGGATGAACACCACCCTCTCTCCTAGCCTGGGGGTGGGTATCACTTGGCCCTCCTCCGCCGCACAGTGAGGAATGTTGGCGGGAAGGTAACCAGCCTTCTTGAGGTCGAGTATGTCCTTGTTGGTGACCGTGGAAGCTTCCCACTGGACATTGGAACCCGCCATTGCCGAGCTCGAAGGTGGGGGCGGAGACCTAGATCTGTGCTCTATGGGCGCAAGGTAATGGGAGGTGGAGAAGTCGAATGCAAAGCGTAAAAAACCTTTTGGGGTTTTCCTTCTATTTTTATGAGGCCTGTTGATGTGGATTCCCCTCACCGCGCCGTGAATCCCTCCACTTCCTGAGACGTGTGAGCCATTGCGCACGCGTAGTTAAGTATATCTCGTATAAAACGGGACACAATCGGTATATTGATAGATCGTGATGATTAAAACGGCCTCGAACCGCGAATCGAGTCTATGCAACTGGTATAGCGGTCGTGGTGGGTCGTAACCTTTCGTCAGAAAGGTCGTCAGAGGGCCATTGTTTATCCCCTGACGTTTGGGCTTGAAAGCCGGTCAATTTACAGTATTCGGATGTGCCACTATATGGGAGACTACTTGTCATCAGAGGCCGAACTACAATTCGGCAGGAAGGAACTCACCTCGCAAGCTGAAGACTCTATTCGCAAAGCAGTCGGAGCTGAAGACCCTTGGTGTTGGAGGCAAGTTCGGGGGCTACTGAGGGAGTCCTAGATTAGGGGGTACTCGGATGGCCGACCTATTGTTATGGGTTGGACTATGAGGGCTACTTACCGAACACCGAAGGATTTGAAGGCCCAGTCTCTTAGATGGAAGCTTCGGGAAACAATGCTTGCGCTCCACGTCTGATATAATAGTTAGGCAAGTTTATCTCTTCGGCATGTAACCGACCATGTGTAAACCCTAGGCATCCTCGGCATCTATATAAGCCGGAGGGTTTTAGGGTATAGAGAGAACAATTCATCTAGGGTTAGACATACGATCTCGAGGTAGATCAACTCTGTAACCCCTTACACCATCAATACAACCAAGCAGGACGTAGGGTATTACCTCCATTGGAGGGCCCGAACCTGGGTAAACTCGTGTCCTCTTTGTCTCATGTTATCGTCGATCCTAGTCTCATAGTTCGGGACCCCCTACCAGAGATCCGCCGGTTTTGACACCGACAGTCGGGGTCGGGGTCAGGGGCGAGGTCGCCGGGGACGACCAGCGGCGGTGGCGGCGCAGAGTGAAGAGGGAGAGAGTGAGGAGGGGGGAGGGAGTGAGGGGCGGGGTGGCAGCGCAGAGTGAAGAGGAAGGGAGTGAGGGGCGGCGGCGGTGTAGGGAGAGGGAGGGAGTGAGGGGCGAGGCGGCGGCGCAGAGTGAAGAGGGAGGGAGTGAGGGGTGGCGGCAGTGCAGGGAGAGGGAGGGAGTGAGGAGGGAGAGGGGAAGAGTGAGAGAGAGGGGCCGTGCGGGGCGGAGAGGATAAGTGCACGGCCCACTTAGCAGTAGCGTTGGTCGAAAACACACGCTGCTAATAGGAGGCTTAGCAGTAGCGCTTGCTGGAGGAAAGCGCTGCTACTATAAATATTGTCGGTGGGATCGTCGGGCCCCCTTAGCAGCAATGCTTTTTTAGATTCCAGTGCTACTGCTAAGCCCTTACTTGTGGCGCTGCCCGAATACAACGCTACTGGTACTTAGCAGCAGTGTTTGTATTTTTCCAACGCTACTAATAGGCTCCTGTCTATAAGGTTTCTCTTAGTAGTGTGTTACTTCATCATGAGAAGTTTTATGAGATGAACTACTGTTTATAATATATATTGATGCTAGAAAAAGTGTTTGGAACTATCATTGATCAAATTTATGCACTATGCTAGTATTCACACTTCATAAATTATTTCATTTATCAATTAACTACTCGAGGACGAACAGGAATTAAGCTTGGGGATGATGATACATCTCCAACGTATTTATAATCCTATGTACCTAAAAGATTCATCCTCACTACCTTATTTATCTTTACATGCAAGTTGTCCACCTCAGACATGCAGCCACATCGTCTCTCTCATATGTGTCATATGTGTGAACACACCTGGCTAATTTATTTTCACACTCATCTCAAAGGACCGATATATCCAAAGAGCCATCTTCACCAAATCATCACGCTGGTGGTCAAAGCCATCGGTGGATTATTATTGACACGCCTACGTTTTGCATTCAGTTACAGAACCGACCGGACACACTTGGACCAGAACGGACATCTCCCTCCCTCCTGGAGTTCTCTCTCAAGCCGGAACACATCGAGCGCTACTTCCCTTCCCAAAGAATATTCCCCCTGTATCGATAGTAGGGCACGATGGCTGGGCTCCCACCTCGCCGTGAGGGCGCTCCACTGGCACGAGTGCCCGTTCGACTCACGTGGCACTCGAGATTCACCCTGCCATGAGGGTGCTCCACCGACATGACCGCCCGTTCGCCTTATGGCTGCTCTTTGAGATTGACCCCTCAGTTTGTCTCCTCTCCACTATCCTCTACGAGAATCTGTCGTCGTCTTAATTAGTCCAGCAATCGGTCGCTTTGTCTTCTCCTCCTAATCCATGACAGTAGAACTTCTCCTGATCCTAGCAATTTACTCAGATTTAATCGACTATAAATTTTCACAACCTCCCATGTTCATCTATATATCTCCTTCCTTGCCAATCTCGTCCCGTGTAAGATCCCAATTCACCGTGATGCCTCCATGGGCGTGTTCAGGTCTTGCCGGCACCGCTCCAAGCAGAAACCATCTAGATTTAATTTGGCACTTTGTTTCGCGCTTGGTGGTTTTCATGCAGGGATTTGCTTCCTATGCATTCGTTTGATTGGATACATGCATTACTGTTGTCTTATCCATGCTGGTAACTTCTAACAATGCTGCAATACGTTTTGCTTGCACTCTCTCCTCCTGGCTTTGTTGCTACGTGTCTGTCTACATCTTTTGTATTGAGTTCGCTCAAGAAGGCTACAGTTGTACTGTACAACTAATATAAATTAGTTGTATGACTGCGTGATAGCCTGATAGGCGTAACCATCTCATCCAACCCAAATAAAGAAGATAATGCTAATCAAGAGGGTTACATCCGAGTATTGAGAGAAATAGAAATAGTCAAAGCGGGAACTAAAATGCAAAGAGAAGAGCCTTTATTTTTTCGGCTGGATTTGGTGAAACCTGTGAGAAATAAACTCAGGATTACTTAGGTTTTGAGACTATTTTTCCTATTGATAGTTTTAATATGAGTTAATTACATCTGCGATACAACAACTTGCACCAATTTAACAGATTCATGCATAATCTTGAAAACTTCAGAAAAATCATACACTAACTTGTTTGGTTTAACAAATTACTACAAACTTGATCCGCACGAGCAATCTGACATGCCACGTCCGTACAGGCCACTCGCCTGAATGTGTATTTATGCAGCAAAACCCCTACGGTCTTGAATCAAAGATCGGTCTCATTAGTACTGCTGATGTATACACATATTCATACAGGTTCAGGTTACAGACATATTCAATACGGTCCAGCTTTCAGTCAACATAAATTATCATAAACATCAAAGTTCAGACCCATTAACACTTCTGCTCCGTAAATACATTCAGGTTTCACACACAAAGTGCTTTCCTATGAAATGCATATGCACAGCAGTACATCTGACTATTCATATAAATTTAGATAATCAGTATATAAACACAGGCAATATATGTATCACACCTTCTACTACTAATGTCACGCAGAAAAATCATTACTGTCAATCAGTAGAAATTCAGAAATTTTAATCTTCGGTACATAGAAAGGAAATTTCGCCTAAATCTCGACCGGCACCAAACCGACCCTCTCAACCCGGTTTGGACATAAGAATTCCTTCGTCAAACCTAATTACCATAGAAAACCCAAACCGCAATCGTGTTAAACCTAGCAAAAGAATCGACAATCATCGCCGCACACAAAACCTAACAAAAATAAGGGGAAACAAAGCGATGGTGAGGATACCGTACGCCGACGGAAACTCCGACACGGCACGTATAACTGGCCACGTGCCATCTCGCTCCCGTCGAAGAGTCTAAACCGACACCGCCTTGGAGAGCTCGACGTGGGAGACGAAAACGCAGGGGTTTGGGGTGGCTTTGGGAGATCGTGTTTCCAATCTGTTATAATATGGGGGTCTGCGTGCTATTTGCAAAGATAGTAGGAGTTTGCTGCATAAATACACATGCTGATGAGTGGACTGTGCGAACGTGGCATGTCACGTGGCTTCTACCGATCAAGTTTGTAGTCATTTGTTAGACTAGACAAGTTAGTGTATGATTTTTCTGGAGTTTTCAAGATTATGTATGAATCTGTTAAATTGGTGCAAGTTATTGTATCGCGGATGTAATTATCTCTTTTAATATCTTGCTAGTGTTTTCAACGGTTGCTGGACTACATGCGTTAGCGTAAATCCAGCAATAGAAGCTAGTTAACGATTCAAACTGAAAGATATTCGTATGCATAGATTGGCCTGAAAAGGTGCTTCTAGAATCTACATTATTTTTTGTTTTTATACATATATTACAATCGAACTTGGTGTCAAAATTACATCTTGAAAATAGGATGTGTGTCCAAAACATCACTTGTCTCCAAAAAAAATTGGCGTGTGGTTATCTCCATGTTGTTTGCAGGCAAGACATTTTTACAGACCCAACAGAAATAAAATTACCATTTTTGTTCTCCAAATGTTCCCTCTGTAATACCTTACTGTTATACGTGTCTTGGGAAAAATATTGATTCACACTTTATTGAATATATGAATATTTACAACACATGTAATTCTTTGCACACAAGCATCAGTTGCATATAAGGTTGCTAGAAGTGCGAGGTATGCTCTCCACATTTTAATCAATGATGCGTGAGAAAAGACCCACCACCACATGCAACCATGCATAGGAAAATAATTTGCATTCCAATATTGTACTTATATTCAGTAAGTATTTTATAACTATGTGTAATCAAATATAATAAGTCACATGTATTTTAATTTTGGT
The DNA here is from genome assembly GCA_022496015.1 of Hordeum marinum. Lineage (NCBI taxonomy): Eukaryota > Viridiplantae > Streptophyta > Magnoliopsida > Poales > Poaceae > Hordeum > Hordeum marinum. The sequence goes on along the minus strand of CM039676.1, from coordinate 406,068,737 downwards.
TCACGTGTTATTAATCTAAATATTTATATTCGATACAATCAAAACACATTGAAATATATTGCAACCGGTTCCTCAACAACGCGCGAGGTATCATCTAGTTTATGAAGTATTCATGTCATGTTTACAATAATTCTATATGATTTTATTAGAACTAATCCGGACTGACGATGTTTTCAGCAGAACTACCATGGTGTCATTTTTTGTGCAGAAATAAAAGTTTTCGGAATGGGCTGAAAATTTACGGAGAATATTTTTGGATAATATAAAAAATATTGGAGCAAAAAGATACCGGAGAGGAGTCTTGAGGCAGCCACAAGCCACCAGGGCGCGACCCCCCCCCCCCCGGGCATGCCCCCTGGCTTGTGGGCCCCTTGAGAGTCCCCTTGATGTGATTCCAATGCCAAGTACTCCTATAAATCCCGTAAACCCCAGAAAGAAACCTAGATCAGGAGTTTCGCAGCCGCAAGCCTCTGTAGCCACGAAAAAACCAATCGGGAGCCCATTTCGGCACCTTGTCGAAGGGGGAAACCATCACCGGAGGTCATCTTCATCATCCCGGCGGTCTCCATGACGAGGAGGGAGTAGTTCACCCTCGGGGGTGAGGGTATGTACCTGTAGCTATGTGTTTGATCTCTCTCTCTCGTGTTCTTGAGATGGCACGATCTTGATGTACCGCGAGCTTTATTAATATAGATGAATCATGTGGAGTTTTCTCCTCTCTATCTTCTTGTGATGAATTGAGTTTTCCCTTTGAAGTTTTCTTATCGGATTGAGTCTTTAAGGATTTGAGAACACTTGATGTATGTCTTGCGATGGGATATCCACGGTGACAATGGGATGTTTTATTGATTCACTTGATGTATGTCTTGGTGATCAACTTGCGGGTTTCGTGACCTTGGGAATCTATGCATAGGGGCTGGCACATGTTTTCGTCTTGACTCTCCGGTAGAAACTTTGGGGCACTCTTTGAAGTTCTTTGTGTTGGATTCAACATGATGAATCCGAGATTGTGTGATGCATATCGTATAATCAAGCCCATGGGTACTCGTGGTGACATTGGAGTATCTAGATGACATTGGGGTTTTGGTTGATGTGTATCTTAAGGTGTTATTTTAGTATAAACTCTAGGGTTGTTCATGATATTTATAGGGATAGCTCATAAGATTGATCGGAAAAGATAACTTTGATGTGGTTTCCTACCCTACAATAACTTCTTCATTTGTTCTCCGCTATTTGTGACTTTGGAGCGAACTCTTTGTCGCACGTGAGGGATTTACATATGATTCAACTATGTCAGTATTGTTGAGAGAACTTGCACTAGTGAAAGTATGAACCCTAGGCCTTGTTTCTAAGCATTGCCATACCGTTTGTGCTCAATTTTATCATTAGTTACCTTACTGTTTTTATATTTTCAGATTACAAAAACCTATATCTACCATCCATATTACACTTGTATCACCATCGCTTCGCTGAACTAGTGCACTTATACAATTTACCATTGTATTGAGTGTGTTGGGGACACAAGAGACTCTTTGTTATTTGGTTGCAGGGTTGTTCGAGAGAGACCATCTTCATCCTACGCTTCCCACGGATTGATAAACCTTAGGTCATCACTTGAGGGAAATTTGCTACTGTCCTAAAAAACTCTACGGTTGGAGGCCCAACACGAGTCTACAAGAAGAAGGTTGCGTAGTAGACATCAACGAGGATGTCGGCTCGGTGGAGCGTCACGATGTGGTAGACAAGGACTAGCACGCAGGAGAGGATAATGGTGGATCGGGCTAATCCACCTGGCGAGCTTTCAATCCCGAGGGAGATCTGCCAGGCCTGACGCGTTCAGCCGTGCCGGTCTCGAGGAGGATCCTTCGTTATCGCATGTGGCCGAAGCGGGGCCCATAGATGCACCATTTTCTGCACCAATTTTTGTAATATTTCTTGTTGAAACAAAAAACTCAGGCATAGTAGGAGACGTATTAGTCAAAAGCTGGTCAATACAATTATCATTACCCACATGAGGAATGCCAGAGAGATGGGAAGGAAGAAGTAGAATCTCCTCCCGAAGGAGAGCGCCGGCATTAGGATGCAATTTTTCAAAGGGAAATTGAGTTTCATTAAATACAACATCACGTGAGATGTAGACACGTCCGGTGGAGACATCAAGACACTTGACGCCCTTGTGTTGAGCACTATACCCAAGGAAGACACTGTTGGAAATATGCCCTAGAGGCAATAAATAAAGTGTTTAATATTGTATTTCCTTGTTCATGATAATCGTTTATTATCCATGCTATAATTGTATTAATTGGAAACATGGATACATGTGTGGATACATAGACAAACACAATGTCCCTAGTATGCCTCTAGTGAACTAGCTCGTTGATCGAAAGATGGTTAAGGTTTCCTAGCCATGGAAATGAGAAGAATGATGTGATGGACAAGACCCAAACTACAAACGTAGCTTATGATCGTGTCAGTTTATTGCTATTGTTTTCTGCATGTCAAGTATATGTTCCTATGACCATGAGATCATGCAACTCACAGATATCGGAGGATTACCTTGCGTGTATCAAACGTCGCAATGTAACTGGGTGACTATAAAGGTGCTCTACAGGTGTCTCCGAGGGTGTCTGTTGAGTTGGCATGGATCAACACTGGGATTTGTTACTCCGTGTGACGGAGAGGTATCTCAGGGACCACTCGGTAATACAACATCACAATAAGCCTTGCAAGCAATGTGACTAAGTGTTAGTTACGGGATCTTGTATTACGGAACGAGTAAAGAGACTTGCCAGTAAGGAGGTTGAACTAGGTATGGAGATACCGACGATCGAATCTCGGGCAAATAACATACTGAAGAACAAAGGGAACATCATACGGGATTAAATGAATCCTTGACATAGAGGTTCGACCGATAAAGATCTTCGTAGAATATATAGGAACCAATGTGGACATCCAGGTCCCGCCATTGGTTATTGACCGTAGAGGTGTCTTGGTCATGTCTACATAGTTCTCGAACCCGCAGGGTCTGCACACTTAAGGTTTGGTGACGTTTCGGTAGTATAGAGTTGTGTATGGTGGTGACCGAAGCCCGGATGAGATCCCGGACGTCGCGAGGAGCTCCGGAATGGTCCGGAGGTAAAGATTCATATATAGGAAGTCCTGTTTTGGTCGCCGGAAAAGTTCCGAGCTTATCGGTAGTGTACCGGGAGTGTCGGTAGTGTACCGGGAGGGGTATTTCGACCCAAGAGGCTTCATGGGCTGTGGGAAAGTAATAACCATCCCTTAGTGGTCTGGTGGAACAAACACAATAGGCCCATGTGGCTGGAAGAAAGAAATCCAAAGGAAAAAGGAGGAAAAAAAAGGCAAAAAGGAGGAATCGTAGTCCTACTAGGAGTGGAGGAGGAGAGTCCTCCTCCACCTCCCACTTCGGCCGAAGCCTCCAAGGCTTGGAGGCAAGGCTGCCTCTCCTCCTCCCTCCCTCCTATATATACTAGTGGATTTCTAGGGTTTTGCACTAGTTTTTTCAGCCACGTGCAACCATAATCTCTAGTGCATAGTTTCTCCTTTAGATTGGATTTCTGTAGTGCTTAGGCGAAGCCCTGCCGGAATTGATCCACCACCATCACCGGAGCGCTGTCAGGCTGCCAGAGAACTCTTCTTACTCTCCACTCCCTCTTGCTGGATCAAGACGGTGGAGATCGTCATCAAGCTCTACGTGTGCTGAACGCGGAGGTGTCGTCCGTTCGGTACTAGATCGGAACGATCGTGATCAAGTTCGTGGGACAGATCATGATCAAGTTCGTGGGACGGATCGTGATTGGATCGCGGGACGGATCGTGATTGGATCGCGGGATGGATCGTGATTGGATCGCGGGACGCACGGCGATTTGGATCGCGAAGACGTTCGACTACACCAACCGCGTTTCTTAACGCTTCCCGCTTAGCGATCTACAAGGGTATTTAGATCCACTCTCCCTCTCGTAGATGCTCATCACCATGGATAGATCTGCGTGTGCATAGGAAATTTTTTGTTTCCCATGCAACGTTCCCCAACAGTGGCATCATGAGCTAGGTCTATGTGTAGATGAGATCTCGAATAGAACACAAAAGGTTTGTGGGCGTTGATGCTTAGATTGCTTCCTTCCTTGGTCGGATTTTGGTTCAGCGGTATTGTGAGATGAAGCGGCTCAGACCAACATTACTCGTACGCTTACGAGAGACCAGTTCCCTCGACGCAACTTGTTGCCTAGATGGCTTGCGGGTGGCAGTTTCTCTCACTTTAGTTGGATCGGATTCGACAAAGGCGGTCCTTGAGAAGGTTGAAAAGCAAATTATGAATCACCGTTGTGGTTTATGCGTAGGTGAGAATCGTTCTAGCTAGAAACCCGTCGCATCCACGTAAAACATGCAACAACAATTAGAGGATGTCTAACTTGTTTTTGTAGGGTATGTTGTGACGTGATATGGCTAATTACATGATGTGATATATGTGATGTATGAGATGATCATGTGATGTATAGAATTTCACGACTTGCATGTCGATGAGTACGGCAACCGGCAGGAGCCATAGGGTTGTCTTTAATTATTGTATGACCTGTGTGTCAATCATTAAGCACTATGTAATGCTTTACTTTATCGCTAAATGGTAGCAATAGTAGTAGAAGCATGGTGGGCGCGACAACCCCGATGGCGACACGTTGATGGAGATCAAGATGATGGAGATCATGGTGTCATGCCGGTGACGATGGAGATCATGCCGGTGCTTTCATGATGGAGATCAAAAGCACAAGTTCATGGCCATATCATGTCACTTATGAATTGCATGTGATGTTAATCCTTTTATGCAGCTTGTTTTGCTTAGTACGACGGTAGCATTATAAGGTGATCCTGTTGGGGAACGTCGCATGGGAAACAAAAAAATTCCTACGCACACGCAAACCTATCCATGGTGATGAGAATCTACGAGAGGGAGAGTGGATCTACGTACCCTTGTAGATCGCTAAGCACGAAGCGTTAAGAAACGCGGTTGGTGTAGTCGAACATCTTCGCGATCCAAATCGCCGAGCGTCCCGCGATCTCATCACGATCCGTCCCGTGATCCAATCACGATCCGTCCCGCGAACACATCATGATCCGTCCCGTGAACTCATCACGATCCGTCTCACGATCTTGATCACGATCTGTCCTGCGAACTCATCACGATCCGTTCCGTGATCACATCATGAACCGTCTCGCGATCTTGATCACGGTCCTTCCGATCTAGCGCCGAACGGACGGCACCTCCGCGTTCAGCACGCGTGTAGCTTGATGACGATCTCCACCGTCTCGATCCAGCGAGAGGAGGTGGATAGGAGAGAGAGTTCACCGGCAGCATGACAGCGCTCCGGTGATGGTGGTGGAGCAATTCCGGCAGGGCTTCGCCTAAGCGTTGCAGAAAACCGATCTAGAGGAGAAACTATGCACCGGTGTAACGGGTAGCACGTGGCCGGAAATTCTGTCCAAAAACCACCCAATCCACTAGTATATATAGGAGGAGAGGAGAGGAGAGGCATCCAAGGCCTTTGGGCTGGCCGAAATAGGAGGTGGGAAGCAATCCTACTTCACCTCCAATCCTAGTTGGAGTAGGATTGCCTCCTATTGGCTGATTTTCCACTTTTTGCTTTAGGACTTTCTCTCCTGCGCCATGGGCCTTTGTGGCTGTTTTACCAGCCCACTAAGGGCTGGTTATTATTCTCCCACAGCCTATTGACCTCTTGGGGTCGCAATACCCCTCCCGGAGGCCTCCCGGTACACTACCGGCACTCCCGGTACACTACCGGCACTCCCGGTACACTACCGATGAGCCCGAAACTTTTCCGGAAATCAAACTGGGACTTCCTATATATGAATCTTTACCTCCGGACCATTCTGGAGCTCCTCGTGACATCCGGGATATCATCCGGGACTCCAAACAAACTTCGGTCACCACCATACATAACTCTACACTATCGAAACGTCACCGAACCTTAAGTGTGCAGACCCTGCGGGTTCGAGAACTATGTAGACATGACCGAGACACCTCTACAGTCAATAACCAATGGTGGGACCTGGACGTCCACATTGGTTCCTACATATTCTACGAATATCTTTATCGGTCGAACCTCTATGTCAAGGATTCAGTTAATCCCGTATAATGTTCCCTTTGTTCTTCGGTATGTTACTTGCCCGAGATTCGATCGTCGGTATCTCCATACCTAGTTCAACCTCGTTACCGGCAAGTCTCTTTACTCGTTCCGTAATACAAGATCCCGCAACTAACAATTAGTCACATTGCTTGCAAGGCTTATTGTGATGTTGCATTACCGAGTGGGCCCCGAGATACCTCTCCGTCACACGGAGTAACAAATCCCAGTCTTGATCCATGCCAACTCAACAGACACCATTGGAGATACCTATAGAGCACCTTTATAGTCACCCAGTTACGTTGCAACGTTTGATACACACAAGGCACTCCTCCGACATCCGTGAGTTGCATGATCTCATGGTCATAGGAACATATACTTGACATGCAGAAAACAGTAGCAATAAACTGACATGATCATATGCTACGTTTGTAGTTTGGGTCTTGTCCATCACATCATTCTCCTAATGATGTGATCCCGTTATCAAATGACATCTCATGTCCATGGCTAGGAAACCTTAACCATCTTTTGATCAACGAGCTAGTCTACTAGAGGCATACTAGGGACATGGTTTTGTCTATGTATCCACACATGCATTTAAGTCTCCGATCAATACAATTATAGCATGGATAATAAACGATTATCATGAACAAGGAAATATGATAATAACTAATTTATTTTTGCCTCTAGGGCATATTTCCAACAGATCCCTCACTTAAATTTCAAGATAAATTGTGTTCTCCCCGAGTGTGCACCATTGCGAAAGTTCGTCGTGTTGAGACACCACGTGATGATCGGGTGTGATAGGCTCTACGTTCACATACAACGGGTGCAAGCCAGTGTTGCACGCGCAGAACACTCGGGTTAAACTTGACGAGCCTAGCATGTACAGACATGGCCTCGGAACACAAGAGACCGAAAGGTCGAACATGAATCATATAGTAGATATGATCAACATAATGATGTTCACCATTGAAGCCACCTCAACTCACGTGATGATCGGACTTGAGTTGGTAGATTTGGATCATGTGACACTCAGATGACCTGAGGGATGTCAATTTGAGTGGGAGCTTTAGTAATTTGATTAACTAAACTCATTATCTTGAACAATAGTCTAAGTAAACTTTGCATATTTATGTTGTAGATCAATGGCTCGCGTAGTAGCACCTCTGAATTTTAATGCGTTCCTAGAGAAAGCTAAGTTGAAAGATGATGGAAGTAACTTTGTTGACTAGGCCCGTAATCTGAGGATTATCCTCACGGCTTCCCAGAAATCATATGTCCTTGATGCACCGCTTGGTGACCAACCAGAAGACATGACCTCCGAAGACGTTAAGAACGCTTAGGAGGCACGTACTGGAGATTACTCAATAGTTCAGTGTGCAATATTGTATGGCTTAGAACCAGGACTTCAAAGACGTTTTGAATGTCATGGACCATATGAGATGTTCCAGGAGTTGAAGTTTATCTTTCAGAAGAACGCCCGGATCGAGAGGTATGAAACCTCCGATAAGTTCTATTCTTGCAAGATGGAGGAGAACGGGTCTATCAGTGAACATATACTCAGAATGTCTAGGTATTCAACTCGTCAAGCGGAGTTGGGAATTGCCCTTCTGCCAGAGGCGATCACTGACAGAGTTCTTCAATCACTGCCACCTAGTTAGAAGCGTTTTGTGATGAACTATAACATGCACAGGATGAACAAGTCAGTCACCGAGCTGTTTGCGATGCTAAAAATCGCTGAGTGTGAAATCCAGAAAGAACATCAAGTGTTGATGGTCAATAAAACCACTAGTTTCAAGAAAAATGGCAAAGTCAAGGGCAAGGGCAAGAAGGGTAAAACCAAGAAGGATGGCAAAGCAGTTGCTACTCCTGTAAAGAATCCCAAGCATGGACCCAAGCCAGAAACTGAGTGCTTTCATTGCAAGGGAACTGGTCACTGTAAGCGAAACTGCCCCAAGTACCTTGCTGACAAGAAGGCGGCCAACGACAAACAAGGTGTACATGATATACATGTTACTGATGTGTACCTTACTAGCTCTCGTAGTAGTGCCTGGGTATTTGATACCGGTTCGATTGCTCACATTTGCAACTCAAAGCAGGAACTACGGAATAAACGAAGGCTGGCAAAGGACAAAGTGACGATGCGCGTGGGAAATGGTTCCAAGGTTGATGTGATCGCCATCGGCACGCTCTATCTTCGATTACCATCGGGATTAGTGATGAACCTGAATAATTGTTATTTAGTGCCTACGTTAAGCATGAACATTATATCTGGATCTTGTTTATTGCGAGACGGTTACTCATTTAAATCAGAGAATAAAGGTTGTTCTATTTATATGAGTAATATCTTTTATGGTCATGCACCCAATGTTAGGGGTTTATTCATATTGCATCTTGATAGTGATGACACACATGTTCATAACATTGATGCCAAAAGATGTAGAGTTGATAATGATAGTACCACTTTCTTGTGGCACTGCCGTTTAGGTCATATTGGTGTAAAACGCATGAGGAAGCTCCACGCTGATGGACTTTTGGAGTCACTTGATTTTGAATCACTTGACACATGTGAACCATACCTCATGGGCAAGATGACTAAAACGCCGTTCTCTGGAACAATGGAACGGGCGAGTGACTTATTGGAAATCATACATACTGATGTGTGCGGTCCAATGAATGTTACAGCGCATGGTGGATATCGTTATTTTCTCACCTTCACTGATGACTTAAGTAGATATGGGTATATTTACTTAATAAAACACAAGTCTGAAATGTTTGAAAAGTTCAAGCAATTTCAGAGTGAAGTTGAGAATCATTGTAACAAGAAGATTAAGTTCCTGCGATCTGATCGAGGAGGTGAATATCTGAGTTATGAGTTTGGCAGTCACTTAAGACAGTGTGGAATTGTTTCACAGTTGACACCGTCCGGAACACCACAGCGTAATGGTGTGTCTGAATGTCATAATCGAACCTTATTAGATATGGTGCGTTCTATGATGTCTCTTGCTGATTTGCCACTATCATTTTGGGGTTATGCATTAGAGACAGCTGCATTCACTTTAAATAGGGCACCATCAAAATCCGTTGAGACGACGCCATATGAACTGTGTGTTGGAAATATGCCCTAGAGGCAATAATAAATTAGTTATTATCATATTTCCTTGTTCATGATAATCGTTTATTATCCATGCTATAATTGTATTGATCGGAGACTTAGATGCATGTGTGGATACATAGACAAAACCATGTCCCTAGTATGCCTCTAATGGACTAGCTCATTGATCAAAGATGGTTAAGGTTTCCTAGCCATGGACATGAGATGTCATTTGATAATGGGATCACATCATTAGGAGAATGATGTGATGGACATTGATGCTTAGATTGCTTCCTCCCTTGGTCGGATTTTGGTTCAAAGGTATTGTGAGATGAAGCGGCCCGGACCAACATTACTCGTATGCTTACGAGAGACCGGTTCCCTCGATGCAACTTGTTGCCTAGATGGCTTGCGGGTGGCAGTTTCTCTCACTTTAGTTGGATCGGATTCGACAAAGGTGGTCCTTGAGAAGGTTGAAAAGCAACTAGTGTATCACCGTTGTGGTTTTTGTGTAGATGAGAATTGTTCTTGCTAGATACCCGTAGCAGCCACGTAAACATGCAACAACAATTAGAGGACGTCTAACTTGTTTTTGCAGGGTATGTTGTGATATGATATGGCCAATTACATGATGTGATATATGTGATGTATGAGATGATCATGTGATGTATAGATTATCACGACTTGCATGTCGATGAGTACAGCAACCGGCAGGAGACAAAGGGTTGTCTTTAATTATTGTATGACCTGCGTGTCAATCATTAAGCGCTATGTAATGCTTTACTTTATCGCTAAACGGTAGCAATAGTAGTAGAAGCATGGTGGGCGCGACAACCCCGATGGCGACACGTTGATGGAGATCAAGATGATGGATATCATGGTGTCATGCCGGTGACGATGGAGATCATGTCGGTGCTTTCATGATGGAGATCAAAATCACAAGTTCATGGCCATATCATGTCACTTATGATTTGCATGTGATGTTAATCCTTTTATGCACCTTGTTTTGCTTAGGACGACGGTAGAATTATAAGGTGATCCCTCACTTAATTTCAAGATAAATTGCGTTCTCCCCGAGTGTGCACCGTTGCGAAAGTTCGTCATGTTGAGACACCACGTGATGATCGGGTGTGATAGACTCTACGTTCACATACAACGGGTGCAAGACAGTGTTGCACATGCAGAACACTCGGGTTGAACTTGACGAGCCTAGAATGTACAGACATGGCCTCGGAACACAAGAGACCGAAAGGTCGAACATGAGTCATATAGTAGATATGTTCAACATGATGATGTTCACCATTGTAACCACCTCAACTCACGTGATGATCGGACTTGAGTTGGTGAATTTGGATCATGTATCACTCGAATGACCAGAGGGATGTCAATTTGAGTGGGAGTTCTCAAGTAATATGATTAATTGAACTCATTATCATGAACATAGTCAGTAGTGTCTTTGCAAATTATGTTGTAGATTACTTGCTCGCGCTGTAGCTCCCTTGAATTTTTATATGTTCCTAGAGAAATAGAGTTGAAAGATGATGGTAGCAATATTGCGGATTGGCTCCGTGATCTGAGGATTGTCCTCGTTGCTGCACAGAAGGCTTATGTCCTTAATGCACCGCTCGGTGCGCCAACCCCTCTAGCGTCGTCTGTAGATGTTGTGAACATCTGACAGGTACGTATTGATGACTACTTGATAGTTTAGTGTGTCATGCATTACGGCTTAGAATTGAGGCTTCGAAACGTTTTGAACGTCACGGAACATATGAGATATTCTAAGAGCTGAAATTAGGATCTCAGGCTAGTGCCCGTGTTGCGAGATATGAGATTTCCAACAAGATTCTTTGCCTGCAAGATGAACGAGAATAGCTCAATCGTTGAGCATGTGCTCAGATTGTCTGGGTGCTACAATCGTTTGAATCGAGTGGGAGTTTATCTTCCAGATAAGATAGTGATTGATATAGTTCTCCAAGACACTTTCACTAAGCTACTAGAACTTTGTGATGAACTATAAAATGCCAGGGATAGAATTAATGATCCTTGAGCTGTTCGCGATGTTTGACACCGCGAAGGTAGAAATCAAGAAGGAGCATCAAGTGTTGATGGTTATTATAACCACTAGTTTCGAGAAGGGCAAGGGCACGGAGGGAAACTTCATGGATGGCAAGTCAGTTGCTGCTCCAGTGAAGCAACCCAAAGTTGAACCCAAACCCGAGACTATGTGCTTCAATTATGAGGAGAGAGGTCGCTGAAGCGAAACAACCCTAGATACTTGGTAGATAAGAAGGCTGGCAACGTCGACAAAAGTATATTTGATATACATGTTATTGATGTGTACCTTGCTTGTACTCCTAGTAGCACCTGGGTATTGGATACCGGTTCGGTTGCTAAATGTTAGTAACTCGAAATACAAGCTACGGAATAAACGGAGCACTAGCTAAGGGTGAGGTGATGATGTGTGTTGGAAATGTTTTCAAGGTTGATGTGATCAACATCGCACGCTCTCTCTACCTTCGGGATTAGTGACAAACCTAAATAAATGTTATTTGGTGTTTTGCGTTGAGCATGAACGTGATTTGATCATGTTCATTGCAACACGGTTATTCATTTAAGTTAGAGAATAATGGTTATTCTATTTACATGAATAATACCTTCAATGGTCATGCACCCAGTAAGAATGGTTTGTTGAAACTTGATCGTAGTAATACACGTGTTCATAACATTGATGCCAAAAAGATACAAAGTTAATAATGATAGTACCACATACTTGTGGCACTGCCGCTAAATGTCATATTGATATAAAGCGCATGAAGAAACTCCATGCTGATGGATCTTTGGACTCATTCGATTCCGAATCGGTTCAGACATGCGAACCATGCCTCTTGGTCAAGATGACTAAGGACCCCGTTTTCTGTTTTGATGAAGCGGGCAAGTGATTTATTGGAAATGATACATGTTGATGTATGCAATCCAATGAGTCTTGTAGCGTGCAGTGGATATCGTTATTTTCTTACCTTCACTGATGATTTGAGTAGATATAGTGTATATTTACTTAATGAAACACAAGTCTGAATCGTTTGAAAGGTTCAAGCAAATTCAGAGTGAAGTTTAAGATCATCGTGACAAGAAGATAAAGATGTTTGCGATATGATCGTGGAGGTGAACATCTGAGTTACGAGTTTGGCATACAACTTTAGACAATGTGAAAATTGTTTCACAACTCACACCACCTGGAACACCATAGTGTGATGGTGTGTCCGAACGTCATAGTCGTGCTCTATTGGATATGGTGCATGCTATGATGTCTCTTATCGTTTTGTTACTATATTTTGGGGTTATGCATTAGAGACAACTACATTCACTTTAAATAGGGCACCATCTAAATCCGTTGAGATGACACCGTGTGAATTATGGTTTGATAGAAACCTAAGCTGTCATTTCTTAATGTTTGGGGCTGTGACGCTTGTGTGGAAAATGTTTTCACCTAATGAGCTCGAACCCAAAGCGGATAAATACATCTTCATAGAATACCCTAAGAACAGTTGGGTGAACCTTCTATATCAGATCCAAGCATAAAATGTTTGTTGCTAAAACTGGGTCCTTTCTCGAGAAAAGGTTTATCTTGAAAGAATGGAGTGGGAGGAGGATAGAACTTGATGAGGTTATTGAACCTCTGTTTCAACCAGAGATTAGCGCAGCGCAGGAAGATGTTTCCGTGAAGCCTACGTTAGTTGAAGAGGAAGTAAATGATGATGATCATGAAGCTTCGGATCAAGTTACTATTGACCTACGAGGAAAATAGAGCTTGATGAGGTTATTGAACCTTTACTTCAACCAGAAAGTAGCGCAGCACAGAAAGATGTTTCTGTGAAGCCTACGTTAGTTGAAGAGGAAGTTAATGATGATGATAATGAAGCTTCGGATCAAGTTACTATCAAACTTCGTAGGTCGACAAGGATGTGTACTGCTCCTGAGCGGTACGACAACCCGGTCTTGGAAGTCATATTGTTGGACAACGATGAACCTACGAACTATGGAGAAGCGATGATGGGCCCAAAAACCAACAAATGGTTAGAGGCCATGAAATCCAAGAAAGGATCCATGTATGAAAACCAAGTATAGACTTTGGTGGACTTGCTCGTTGGACGGCAGGTCGTTAAGTACAAATGGATCTTTAAAATGAAGACAGACGCTGATGGTAAATGTTACCATTGGTAAAGCTCGACTTGTTGCAAAGTAGGTTACGACAAGTTCAAGGAGTTGACTGCGATGAGACTTTCTCACTCGTAGCGATGCTAAAGTCTGTTGAAATTATGTTAGCAGTTGCTGCGTTTTCAATTATGAAATATGGCAGATGGATGTCAAAACATCGTTTCCTTAACGGTTTACTTGAGGAAAGGTTGTATGTGATACAACCAGAAGGTTTTGTCAGTCCTAAGGATGCTAAAAGGTGTGCAAACTTCAGTGATCCTTTTATAGACTGAAGCAAGCATCTCGGAGTTGGAATGTACACTTTGATGAGGTGATCAAAGTTTTTGAGTCTATACAAAGTTTGTGAGAAACTTGTATTTGCAATAAAGTGAGTGGGAGCACCATAGAGTTTCTGATAAGTATATGTGGATGACATATTGCTATTCGGAAATAATATGGAATTTCTGGAAATCATAAACGTTTGTTTGAAAAGTGATTTTCAAAGGAAGACCTGAATAAAGCTACCTGATTGTTGAGCATCAAGATCTATAAAGATAGATCAAGATGTTTGATAAGACTTTCAATGAGTACATACCTTGACAAGATTTTGAAAGAGTTCAAAATGGATTAGTCAGAGAGAAGTGTTCTCGTCTGCTTTGTAAGGTGTGAAGTTGAGTGAGACTCAAAAAAACTCGACCACGGCAGAAGAAAGAGAAAGGACGAATGTCGTCCCCTGTGCCTTAGCCATAGGCTCTGTATAGTATGCCATGCTGTGTAACGCACCTGTGTCTGCCTTGCAATGAGTCTGTCAAGGGGTACAAGAGTGATTCAGGAGTGGATCACTGGACAGCGGTCAAGATTATCCTTAGTAACTAAAATACTAAGGAGATGTTTCTCGATTATGGAGGTGATAAAGAGTTCGTCATAAGAGTTACGCCGATGCAAGCTTTAAAGACCAATCTGGATGACTCATAGTAGCAATCTGGATACGTATAGTGGAGCAGCCATTTGGAATAGTATCAAGTGGAGTATGGTAGCAGTGTTTACAGTTAGATATAGAGATTTGCAAAGTACACACGGATCTGAATGTCACAAACCCGTTGACTACAAAAACCTCTCTCACATGCAAAGCATGATCGAGCCCCAGAACTCATTGGGTGTTAGATTCATAACAATGCGAAGCACATGGTGATGTGAACTAGATTATTGACTCTAGTGCAAGTGGGAGACTGTTGGAAATATGCCCTAGAGGCAATAATAAATTAGTTATTATCATATTTCCTTGTTCATGATAACCGTTTATTATCCATGCTATAATTGTATTGATCGGAGACTTAGATGCATGTGTGGATACATAGACAAAACCATGTCCCTAGTATGCCTCTAATGGACTAGCTCATTGATCAAAGATGGTTAAGGTTTCCTAGTCATGGACATGAGATGTCATTTGATAATGGGATCACATCATTAGGAGAATGATGTGATGGACAAGACCCAAACTACAAACGTAGCATATGATCGTGTCAGTTTATTGCTACTCTTTTCTGCATGTCAAGTATATGTTCCTATGACCATGAGATCATGCAACTCACGGACATCGGAGGAGTGCCTTGTGTGTATCAAACGTCGCAACGTAACTGGATGACTATAAAGGTGCTCTACAGGTATCTTTGAGGGTGTCTATTGAATTGGCATGGATCAAGACTGGGATTTGTTACTCCGTGTGACGGAGAGGTATCTCAGGGCCCACTCGGTAATACAATATCACAACAAGCCTTGCAAGCAATGTGACTAAGTGTTAGCCACGGTATCTTGTATTATGGAATGAGTATACATACTTGCCGGTAACGAGGTTGAACTAGGTATGGAGATATCGACGATCGAATCTCGGGCAAGTAACATACCGAAGAACAAAGGGAACGTTATACGGGATCGACTGAATCCTTGACATAGAGGTTCGACCGATAAAGATCTTCGTAGAATATGTAGGAACCAATATGGTCATCCAGGGCCCGCTATTGGTTATTGACCGTAGTGGTGTCTCGGTCATGTCTACATAGTTCTCGAACCCACAGGGTCTACACACTTAAGGTTTGATGACGTTTCAGTAGTATAGAGTTATGTATGGTAGTGACCGAAGGATGTTTGGAGTCCCGGATGAGATCCTGGATGTCACGAGGAGCTTCGGAATGGTCCGGAGGTAAAGATTCATATATAGGAAGTCCTATTTTGGTCGTCGGAAAAGATTCGGGCTCATCGGTAGTGTACCGGGAGTGTCGGTAGTGTACCGGGGGACCATCAGGAGAGGTATTTCGACCCAAGAGGCTACATGGGCTGTGGGAGGGTGGAAACCATCCCTTAGTGGGCTGGTGGAAGTCCTCTAAGAGGCCCATGCGGCTGGACTTGAGAAAGAGAGAAAAAAGGCAAGGTGGAAATAGATTCCAAGTAGGAAAGGAGGAATCCTAGTCCTACTAGGATTGGAGATTCCTCCAATCCTCCTTGCGCAAGGGCAGCCTTGGCGCCAGCCCTCCTCCTCCCTCCCTCTTATATATACTGGTGGTATTGGGTGTTCTGCACGAGATTTTACGGCCACGTGCTACCCGTTCCACCGGTGCTCCTCTAGATCGGATTTCTGCAGTGCTTAGGCGAAGCCCTGCCAGAATTGCTCCACCACCATCGTCGGAGCGCCGTCACGCTGCCGGTGAACTCTTCTTCCTCTCCACTTCCTCTTGCTGGATCAAGACGATGGAGATCGTCATCAAGCTGCACGTGTGCTGAACGCGGAGGTGTCGTCCGTTCGGCGCTAGATCGGAAGGACCATGATCAAGATCGCGAGACGGATCGTGATGAGTTCGCAGGACGGATCGTGATTGGATCGCGGGATGGATCGTGATGTGATCGCGGGACGCTCGGCGATTTGGTTCGCGAAGGTGTTCGACCTCACCAACCGTGTTTCTTAACGCTTCCCGCTTAGCAATCTACAAGGGTATGTAGATCCACTCTCCCTCTCGTAGATGCTCATCACCATGGATAGATCTTGCGTGTGCGTAGGAAAATTTTTGTTTCCCATGCAACATTCCCCAACACTGTGGTTTGGCAAGAAGCCAAAGTTGTCGTTTCTTAAAGTTTGGGGATGTGATGCTTATGTCAAAAAGCTTCAGCCTGAAAAGCTGGAACCCAAAGCGGAAAAATGCGTCTTCATAGGATACTCGAAAGAGACAGTTGGGTATACCTTCTATCTCAGATCCGAAGGCAAAGTGTTTGTCGCTAAGAACAGAACATTTCTTGAGAAAGAGCTTCTATCGAAAGAATTGAGTGGGAGGAAAATAGAGCTTGATGAGGTTATTGAACCTTTACTTCAACCAGAAAGTAGCGCAGCACAGAAAGATGTTTCTATGGAACCTACGACGATAGAAGAGGAAGTTAATTATGATGATCATGAAGCTTCGGATCAAGCTGCTATTGAACCTCGTAGGTCGACAAGGCCACGTACTACCCCTGAGTGGTATGTCAACCCCGTCTTGGAGGTTATGTTGTTGGACAACAATGAACCTACGAGCTATGAAGGAGTAGTGATGGGCCCGGATTCCGAGAAATGGTTAGAGGCCATGAAATCCGAGATGGGATCCATGTATGAAAACAAAGTATGGACTTTGGAAGTATTACCTGAAGGGCAAAAGGCCATTCAGAACAAATGGATCTTTAAGAAGAAGACAGACGCGGACGGTAATGTCACCGTCTATAAAGCTCGACTTGTGGCAAAGGGTTTTTCACAAGTTCAAGGAGTTGACTACGATGAGACTTTCTCACCCGTAGCGATGCTTAAGTCTGTCAGAATCATGTTAGCAATAGCTGCTTATTTTGACTATGAAATTTGGCAGATGGATGTCAAAACAGCGTTCCTCAACGGTTTCCTTGAGGAAGAGTTGTATATGATGCAGCCCGAAGGTTTTGTCGATCCAGAGAATGCTGACAAAGTTTGCAAACTCCAGCGATCCATTTATGGACTGGTGCAAGCATCTCGGAGTTGGAATAAGCGCTTTGATGAGGTGATCAAAGCGTTTGAGTTTATACAAGTTTACAGAGAAGCTTGTATTTACAAGAAAGTGAGTGGGAGCTCTATAGCGTTTCTAGTATTATATGTGGATGACATATTGCTGATTGGAAACAATATAAAAATGCTGGAAAGCGTGAAGGAATATTTGAACAAGAGTTTTTCAGTGAAGGACCTAGGAGAAGCTGTTTTCATATTAGGCATTAAGATCTATAGAGCTAGATCGAGACGCTTAATAGCACTTTCACAGAGCACATACCTTGATAAAGTTTTGAAGAAGTTCAAAATGGAACAGTCCAAGAAGGGGTTCTTGCCTGTGTTACAAGGTGTGAAGTTGAGTAAGACTCAATGCCCAGTAACTGCAGAAGATAGAGAAAAGATGAGTGTCATCCCCTATGCTTCAGCCATAGGCTCTATCATGTATGCAATGTTGTGCACAATACCCGATGTCAGCCTTGCCATAAGTATGGCCGGAAGGTTTCAAAGTGATCTTGGAATGGAGCACTGGCAAGCGGTCAACAATATCCTTAAGTACCTGAAAAGGACTGAAGAAATGTTTCTCGTTTATGGAGGGGATGAAGAGCTCGTCGTAAAGGGTTACGTCGATGCAAGCTTTGACACTGATCCGGATGACTCTAAGTCGCAAACCGGATACGTATTTATTCTTAACGGGGGAGCGGTAAGCTGGTGCGGTTCCAAGCAAAGCGTGGTATCTGATTCTACGTGTGAAGCGGAATACATTGCAGCCTCGGAGGCGGCGAAGGAAGGTGTCTGGATGAAGCAGTTCATGACAGATCTTGGAGTAGTGCCCAGTGCACTGAATCCAATGAACCTGTTCTGTGACAACACTGGTGCCATTGCTCTGGCCAAGGAACCGAGGTTTCACAAGAGGACCAGACACATAAAGCGACGCTTCAACTCCATCCGCAATTACCTCTTGGAGAAAGACATAAATATTTGCAAAGTGCACACGGATAAGAATGTTGCAGACCCGTTGACTAAACCTCTTCCAAGGGCTAAACATGATCAACACCAGAACTGCATGGGTGTTCGATTCATTACAATGTAAATCACATAGTGATGTGAACTAGATTATTGACTCTAGAGCAAGTGGGAGACTGTTGGAAATATGCCCTAGAGGCAATAAATAAAGTGTTTATTATTTTATTTTCCTTGTTCATGATAATCGTTTATTATCCATGCTATAATTGTATTAATTGGAAACATGGATACATGTGTGGATACATAGACAAACACAATGTCCCTAGTGTGCCTCTAGTGAACTAGCTCGTTAATTGAAAGATGGTTAAGGTTTCCTAGCCATGGACATGAGATGTCATTTGATAACGGGATCACATCATTAGGAGAATGATGTGATGGACAAGACCCAAACTACAAACGTAGCTTATGATCATGTCAGTTTATTGCTACTGTTTTCTGCATGTCAAGTATATGTTCCTATGACCATGAGATCATGCAACTCACAGATATCGAAGGAGTACCTTGTGTGTATCAAATGTCGCAACGTAACTGGGTGACTATAAAGGTGCTCTACAGGTGTCTCCGAGGGTGTCTGTTGAGTTGGCATGGATCAAGACTGGGATTTGTTACTCCGTGTGACGGAGAGGTATCTCAGGGCCCACTCGGTAATACAACATCACAATAAGCCTAGCAAGCAATGTGACTAAGTGTTAGTTACGGGATCTTGTATTATGGAACGAGTAAAGAGACTTGCCAGTAACGAGGTTGAACTAGGTATGGAGATACTGACGATCGAATCTCGGTCAAGTAACATACCGAAGAACAAAGGGAACATCAGACGGGATTAACTGAATCCTTGACATAGAGGTTCGACCGATAAAGATCTTCGTAGAATATGTAGGAACCAATGTGGAGATCTAGGTCCCGCCATTGGTTATTGACCGTAGAGGTGTCTCGGTCATGTCTACATAGTTCTCGAACCCGCAGGGTCTGCACACTTAAGGTTTGGTGACGTTTCGGTAGTATAGAGTTGTGTATGGTGGTGACTGAAGTTTGTTCGGAGTCCCGGATGAGATCCCGGACGTCATGAGGAGCTCCGGAATGGTCTGGAGGTAAAGATTCATATATAGGAAGTTCTGTTTTGGTCGCCGGAAAAGTTCCGGGCTTATCAGTAGTGTACCGGGAGTGCCGGTAGTGTACCGGGAGACCTCCGGGAGGGGTATTTCGACCCAAGAGGCTTCATGGGCTGTGGGAAAGTAATAACCAGCCCTTAGTGGGCTGGTGGAACAACCACAATAGGCCCATGCGCTAGATCAGAAGGACCGTGATCAAGATCGCGAGACGGTTCATGATGTGATCACGGAATGGATCGTGATGAGTTCGCAGGACAGATCGTGATCAAGATCGTGAGACGGATCGTGATGAGTTCGCGGGACGGATCATGATGTGTTCGCGGGACGGATCGTGATTGGATCACGGGACGGATCGTGATGAGATCGCGGGACGCACGGCGATTTGGATCGCGAAGACGTTCGACTACACCAACCGCGTTTCTTAACGCTTCCCGCTTAGCGATCTACGTGTGCGTAGGAAAAATTTTGTTTCCCATGCAACGTTCCCCAACAGACACATTGCTTAGAACGAAAGCTAAGTTTACGTGTATTATAAGGGCAAAGGTTTGGCCAACGAGCACACCCAAAAACTCAAAGAGTGGTATAATCCGGTGTGACATTGAGGAGACGTTCAGTGGGAGTTTCACTGGATATGGTGTGACTAGGCCAGACATTAATGAGATGCACGGGAGTAAGAAAAGCTTCATCCCAAAACTTTAGTGGCATCGATGCAAAAGCTATAATAGCTAAACCTACTTCGACAATGTGTTGATGCTTTTGTTCAGCAGAACCATTTTGCTGGTGTGCATGTGGGCATGACACATGATGAGAGATACCAATCTTTTGAAAAAAAGAGTTAAGTTTCTCGTATTCACCACCCCGGTATGATTGCATGGAAAGAATTTTGCTATCAAATTTGCGTTCAACAAGAGCTTGGAAGTTATGAAAAACTTAAAACACATTAGAATGTTTCTTAAGAAGATAGATCCATGTGTATTTCCTATAGTCATCAACATAGCTTACATAGTAAGAGTGCCTACCAACAGAAGTGGGTGATGGACCCCAGACATCAGAAAAATTAAGTTGTAATGGTTTGGTAGACACACTAGTGGACACAGGACATGGGAGTTGATGACTCTTTGCTCGTTGACATGAATCACAAACAGTTTCTAAATGTCGCTCACCAACAACTGGGAGGTTTTTCTGGCTAAGAATACGATGAACAGTAGCAAATGACGGATGACCTAAACGATTGTGCCACCTTTCAGGAGAGAGCTTGATGGCACCATAGACTTTTTTTATTGTATTGGCAATACTTGGGAAGAAAAGCATAGAGACCGTCCACACGGACACCCCTATGAAGAATTTTCTTCGTGACCTGATCCTTGATCAAAAAGAAGGTGAGTGAAATTCAAGAAACACATTGTTATCAAGAGCAATATGATGGATGGATAGCAAAGTTTTGGAAGCATTGGGAACATATAACATGTCATTGAGTTCAAGATTTTTGTGTGGGGTTTTGACAATAGATTGGCCAACATGACTTATCTCCATACATGCATTGTTTGCTGCAGTGTAGACCTGATCATGGCCACGATTTTTTTCTTGCATTGTCAGCTTATCCAGTTCACCAGTGATGTGGTTTGTGGCACTTGTACCCATGTACCAATTTGTGTCCACTCCATAGGACACATCAGCAGCAGCAACAATTTTCCTTTTGTGTGAATTATTGTCATCAGCATAGCGCCAATCACAATCTTTAGCAATATGGTTTCTTTTCTTACATCTTTGACATTTTCCCTCATAACCATCATACCATTGGAAGTTGCACCCCCGATTGTTGTTGTAGAGGGGCGTCGATTATTGTTGTTGCCGTCGGTGTTGTTTTTCTGATAGTAGCCGCCACCATTGCTACTACCACCTTGGTAGCCCCCACCCCCGTTGTTCTGATTAGAGCCACCACCGTAGCCCAAACCAGAACCAGCGGGGTGGTAGCTGCCGCCGTTGCTTGTACCATGGGAGATGCTGCCACCGGAGCCATAGCCTCCGCTGGAGTTATAGCCGCCGCCACCACCACCGCGAGGGCCACCAACGCCCCCTCCTTTGCGGTAGCCACCCCAGCCACCAGCAGATCGGCCTCTGAAGGCGATGTTGGTGTCTTGAAGCCACCCCTGTCGTTTCCATGGAACATATCGACCCTCTAGTCGAAGTTGGTGATGAGGGAGAAGAGGATGTCGACGGTGATAGGCTCGGTGTGGACGTCCAGCGTGGAGATGATGGGTTGATAATCCATGTCGAGGCTGGCGACAATGAAGGAGATAAGTTCCCCATCACCGAGAGGTTTGCCCGCCGCCGTGAGTTCGTCGGAGAGGGAGCGTGTGTGCCCGAAGTATGTTGTGGCCAACTGGGTGCCCTTCTGGGCGTTGGTGAGAGTGGCGCGAAGATTGTTGGCGCGGGACAAGGATACCACAGAGAACATATTGGCCAAAGATGTCCAGACCGCATGAGAGGTTTCAAGCGATGCAATCTGGACAAGAACCTCCTTGGACAGATTATGAAGAAGGTAAGCAACGATTTGTTGATCCTAGACTAGCCAGGGGCATAGGCAGGGTTAGAGATGACCTGATCCTTGCCATCTTTATCTTTGGCAGTGATGATTTTGGGAGGCTCCTCAATGGTGCGATCAATATAGCCATGTCATATATGCAGGCTTGAATATCACTTTATGGTTTGAAACAAGCTCCACGGGCATGGTATTCTCGTTTGAGCTCTAAATTGCAAACACTTGGTTTCAGTCCTTCCAAATCTGATACATCCCTCTTCATTGAGACCCGCATATATATATTGATATGTGTTGGCATACAAGGTTGGAAGCGATGTAGCTAACCAACAGAGAGATTACAGGTCGAAGAGATAAGAGATAGAGGAGAATAAAATAAAGATCTCCTAACCAACCTAACCTCCTAACTTGATACACAAGGTTGTGCCTATACGTGACAACATGATATGTTTAACAAGTCGTGGGCGACGACGACAAAGTTGCCGAATTGACTTGGTACTAGATGGATCATCATATGGCTACCCGAGTAGAGTAGCCCTTGCATGCCTCATGTGACAACACCGATAGGAGGGTTAATTCACCCACAGGAACATATGATAGCATTTCAGTTCATTATGGGGGCTTTTTGCAAAAGAACTAAGCAGCCCCGCGTAGGGCTCTTGCTGAGTTGGAGTCCATGTGTCGGCTGATCGGGTGAACATAAAAGCCAAGTTGTGGTACTCTCAACTCACATTTTCAAAGTTCTTATACTAAATTGTACACACTTGTCAAGTTTGTGTATCTCAGATGCAATTACCTCCTAGTGTAATTACCCATCTCGTGGCCAATCGTGCAACCGCCAGATTGCTGCCGATAAAGGCATCATGCGATGATGTGAAGAAGATACGGGGATCTATATGGAGGTAGTCGTCGGCTTGCCGGATGAGAACTCTCAAAGGGTCACGAAACAGGACAAGAGTAGCACGCCACTTGGGGTGAGGTGATGCAGCTGCAACCCATACAGGGTCAGCATGCCTTTGGCAAAGGGACTCGGGGAAAGCCGCGGATCATGGTGGATAAAAGCCACATGCACTACCTGGTTCCAGAACAGAGTCCGCGAACCAGCATCGCCCTTGGCCGGGGCGCTATTCAGGACATCTCGATGAACTCCGGCAGCCAGCCCGTCTTCACCAATTTCTCCAAATGGGCCCGAGTAACAGAGGAGTGTTTCCATTCGCTGGCCCACTCTGGCGGATTGCAAAATCACGATAGGGGTTGTGATTGCACACTCATTGGATCTGTCTGGCCAGGATCCTTCTCGAAAGACGAAAAAGAGGTAGCCATCCTTTCATCATAGGATTAGCTCCTCAAAGCGCTGGAGGGAGTTGATTGCAAGCAGGAACCTTTTGGGAAGAAGAATAGACGGCTCGGGCGCCGCCCCCTGCACCCATATTTAACAAGGGGCGCTTGAATCTTACCCACTATGACAACAGCGCTCGAAGCATCGGTGGTCGGCTGATCCGCGGTGATCTAGGCTAGCCCAACAGGGGAAACGGGCCCAAGCCACCCCAGGAGTAACCTCATCCCAGTAACAAGGCGTGACGACGTGAAGGAGACAATAAAGCATGTGTCGCGGTTAGAGGCCTCCAGAAAACCAAGAGGGTTGCACTCACCGAAGAAAGAACCCAACGAAAATCCCAGAGCTAAACGCTTGCGACCTCTGTCGCCTTCATGGGCTACTGACGGGGCTATAACCCTAGGGTAGCTAACTAAGTCGGGTCAGACGAAGACATTGGCCAGCAGTCAGGGCCCAAACAATAGGTGGAACCGACCTTGTCGTACCTTGTTCCTCAAGGCAAGGTCGACGACGGTTTAATCGCATCTACTATCATGTAAACCCTAGACCTCCCTCCCTATATAAATGACGGTCGGGGACCCCTCCTTGATAATCCAATCTTAGATCAAGAAATTCTCAGTAGCAACCTCAAACACCATTGTAATCCATCGTCCCCTCACCATGAATAAGAAGAAGAAGCGGGATGTGGGATATTACTCTCCAGAGGCCCGAACCTGGGTAAACTGTATGCAGACTCCATCTCGATACTTTCAACCTCGTCATGAACCCTACTGAGGGGTCTAACGGTATTTCCCTACGTCACACACACGTTGGCCCGCCACTATTGGGCTAGTCCGAGGACCCATCAACAATTAAAGAATGGGTCAGGCATGCTCTGGCCCTCCACGTACTCAAGATGGAATCCTCCAAAGACTTAACATACTCTTCAAGGAGTATTTGAATTTTCAGTATGTTACCCCTAATTGTAGTTGACATACTTGTAACGCTAGATACCCCCGGTACATATATAAGCGGTGGGTTTTAATCCATAGAAAGAAGGTTTTTAGACTAGAGCTCATTCATGTGATCTCGAGGTAGATGATCATGTACGTTGTACCCCATCCACAATCAATACAATACAAGCAGGACGCGGGATTTTATCTCTTAGAGAGGGCCCGAACCTGGGCAAAACATCGTGTCACCCTTAGTCCTATTACCATCGTACCAAGATCACCTTCTCGGAACCCCCAATCCAAGATCCGACGATTTTAGCACTGACACCTAGCCCCATCTATAATTCAACGAATGGATCAAGAGAATACATTCCATGCACCTTAACCACCTTGCTCCACCTCCTTGCTCCATCATACTTGTCGCTTTTGAAATCCACTCCTTTAAGCTCAAAGAGAACAAGTTAGTTTGCATTGATGGTAGCAGCCCACAATTATGAAACCCCATACTTCGTCTTCACTTGATGCTCCATCACCGATGTTGCAAGGCTCAAGAAGCCAAACTATCGTCCATAAAGAATGTTGGTTCAATTTTGACATGCCTCGCCATCGACTTCGTGCATTCCAACAATTAAACCGCAAAAACCAAGCCACGAAAGATGCAACCAAAACGATACATGCCACCGCCATAGTGGAATTAATCGAAGTATTTGTAGCGGCATTTTTCGTAAGCTTTTCGCAATGGCCTTTTTTTTACATACACAAAACTGGCAATGGCATATATCAACGAGTTGACAAAAAAACAATTAATACCCCCAACTAGTAAACACAAGAAACTTCGCAAGTAGAGTATGACACCAGTATCAATGGGCATTTCAAAGTATTTTTCTTACTATCTGTGGGCACCACTTGCAGCCAGATTCAGC
Source organism: Hordeum marinum (assembly GCA_022496015.1). Lineage (NCBI taxonomy): Eukaryota > Viridiplantae > Streptophyta > Magnoliopsida > Poales > Poaceae > Hordeum > Hordeum marinum. The sequence continues at coordinate 406,043,387 of CM039676.1, read as the reverse complement.
CGATCCCCCTCAACGGCTAGTTCCTCCGTCGCCCCAACCGTTGGGGATGCGGCCGACGCCCAAAACAAAATCCCCCCTCCCCTCCCCTCCCTCCCTGCTTCTCACCACACCCTCCACCTCCCTCTTCACCCTCGACCTCTCCCTCGCGCGCGCGCGCGCTCCCTCTCCTACTCACGCCTCCGACGCCGCAGCTCGCCGGCGCAGCAAGAAAGCAAGCAGGCTCGCTCTGCACTGCACTGCGGCGATGGGGTACACGTACACGCCGACCTACTACTCGGGCCTGCAGGAGACCATCGCGTCCGTCTGCAAGTCCATCTTCAGCCGCCCCGGCAAGCGCCTCACCGCCGACCAGGCCGCCGCGCGCCGCCACGCCGACGCGCTCAAGTGGCAGCAGGACTCCTTCCACCGCATCCTCCACCTCTCCGCGCTCCACCGCGAGGGCATCGTCCCCGCCGCCGACGTCCACGCCTTCCGCGCCTCCGTCCTCGCCGCCCTCTCCGCGCCGCCGCAGGGCCCCGCCGACCACCCGCCCATCCTCCGCGACAAGCTCCTCTTCCTCCAGGTGCCCACCACCTCTGCTCCCTCTCTCTTTCCCTTCCTCCGCTCCAGCTCCACGATGGAGCCGCGATTCTTGGCTGGGATTTGTGCTAATCTTTTGGTCCGTTCGTTCTTGGGAGCGCAGGAGCTGCTCCGCGCCAAGTGCGTCTCGCCGGCCGAGTACAACGCCGCCAAGAGGCCCCTCGTGCAGCGCCTCGCCGCGCTCGGGGTCGTCATCGACTGCCCCGACGCGGACGATGCCGGCACCGTGCCGACGACCAGGTCGTCCGCTGAAGAGTGGTCGGAGATCGACCTCCAGGACCCACCGCCGCCTCCCTCCGCCGGCGACAAGCCCAAGCACAAGGCCTTCATCTCGCCATGGAAGAGCCGAGGCAAGAAGGAGCAGGACGTTCCGTCGCGGCCGCCGCTGGCCCGGGTTGACCAGAACAACCACGCGTCGGTCCTCATGGCCGAGATCTCGCCGTCTGAGGTGACGCCCGCCGGGAAAGCCGAGAAGGGGAAGAGGAGGCACCTGACGGCCATGTTCCACGGCAGTGGCGGCGGCGAGAACAAGGAGCCAACCGCGGCGGTGGAGGAATCTGCCGATGAGAAAGGCAGGAAGAAGAGTTCTTGGGGGTTCAATGGGCTCAAGAAGTGGAAGAAGTCAGGCGCCGGTGGCAATGAGGATGCCCCTGCCGGTGGCGACTGCGCCCCGCCGCGATCTTCATACACTGACTGCCGGCTTGAGGCGAGCCCCACCCCGGATGCCAAGAGGGCCAAGAAGAAGCTTCATGCTGCTGCCGCCGCCGGCGATGTCTCTGCTTCCGATTTGGCGAATGATAAGGTACTGTAGATCGTTGGTTATTCTGAATTTGTGTCTAGCTGGATGCAGAGAACAGCACTGTCATTGAGCAAATCAGCAGCACTGGCTTAGAACTGAAGACATTTGCGATGGTCAGTACAAAATTGAATTGACCGTTTGTGTTTGAACTTCCTACTGAAGGTTTTGGTAGAGGAGACAAAGAAGGAGCTCTCGAGGATTCAAGCCGAGCTATCGTCGACGAATCGGAACCTCAACTTCTCGTAAATCTCATCAACTCTTCTTGTTTTTGGTAGCTGGTAGGGAACTGTAGCTCTTGTTTGAAGTGCTAACAAGATTTTGTTCTTGGATCTGTAGTGATCAGCAGATTGAGGCCATCTCAACAAAGCTCCCACTGGACAAGTCTGACCTCAAGACATTCTTCCCAAAGTACATAAAAAAAACTCAAACAAGCATACCTCATTCAGACTGAACACCGCGTTTTTCGTGATTCTTACACGACAGTGCTTGTTTTTGCAGGGCATGGTGTGACCAGAACGGGGACCGGGTGATCGACGCCGCGCAGAAGGAGTTCAAGGGGCACGTCGAGGAGATGGAGAAGCAGAGGGAGGACATCACGGGCGGCGGCGATGACTGGGCGGCTGCTTTTGATGATGAGGACAACTTCAACCCCAGGGCCTCCTCCCAGCCCCAGTCGGATGCCAAGGGGAAGAAAGTCCAGGAGAGCATTGACAGTGAGCATTTCACCAACCCTTTCTATGACGAGAAGAAGAACAGCAACCCATTCTGGAGCCAGAGCTACAACTGATGCAGAGTGTGTGTAGCTGTGGGCCTTTATTCCTTTATTTTGTGTGAGAATGCACTGTGTATTGTATCTTGTTGCTACTATGCGTTGTACTTATGATGGTTCAATTGTCATATTGGACCTGGGCTGTTCTGTGTTGTGTTTTAAGATGTAACAAGCTGTATTTGATTAAACACTGTATTGAATTGATGAGCACATTGGTTAATATCATCCAGTGTTGATAACTAACAGCCCTAAGATCTTTTAGAATGCAGGAACTAATAATATATAGTTTCAGTGGAATATACTCCCTCCGTTCCATAATGTGCCTATAGATTTATCTAAAAGTCAAACATTACAAACTTTGACCATATTTATAGAAAAAAAAGGTACATCTAGAATACCAAATGCACATCGTTCATGATGAGCTATATTTTCATAATGTACATGTTTTGTAGTGTGGGTGTAGACAATTTTCTCTACAAACTTGATCAAAGTTGACAAAGTTTGACTTTTAGAAAAATCTATATGCGCTACATTATGAAACGAAGGGAGTACCAATTTGGTGAGCAGTAAGGTACTGTAAATCAGCGGCTCTTCTAACTTGCAGAGAACATCATTGCAGCTGTGCAAATCAGCAAGCTCAATAGATTTGTGAACTGGCAGTATGCGATTGAATTGAATTCAACACAAGTCTTCCTCGCTCCTAGAGAGAGGATCAATCACCATATTCAGCTATGACACTTGAGCACCTGTGTACCGCACTCTATGATCCTGATATACTCGCCTCAATCAATCTGTTTCGTACAAATACTCGCCTCAAATCAAAAAACAAAAGGTAGTGCAGCGCGTATTATATCATGAGAAGAAAACCATACTGATATTGTGCTGATGCCTTACAAGTCTGCCATTCAAAATTGATTCAAACTTGACAATTGTCTAAAGATTACTGCTCATTTAGCAAAAGCTACTTGGAAGAAATTATTGCTACCCAGACATCAGGGCAATAAAAATGGGGAAAGAGTTTCCACTCCAGCTAGTGGAACTTGTCCCGCCCAAGCCTCTGAAGATGGTAATTGATGGTCTTGGCAGCGTTCTTTGGCCTGCCCTTCTGCAATCGAGCGACGGGTAGCATTAGAAGAACAGAAGAATGGATGGCTTGATGCTTTGAAATAAAAACAAAACATTCAGAGAACTAAGAAGAGTGGATCGTGACCTGAGCCTGGGTACAGGTGATCAAGAGCTCCTTCTGCCTCGTGCACTTCTCATCGATCTGCTTGTTCAAGGCGAGGCAGTTGAGGAAGGCCGTCATCTCCAGCATGCACGGCTTAACGACACCGCCAAACTTCTTTGGGTTTATGTACAACCCAGCTTTCCGACCCATCCTGCCATATCCACTTACAAGTGTGAATTTCTATGCAATAGCAAAGGTTTACAAACTACTCACAGTCAGTACTCTGAGTCTATAACAAATGCCCACAGGTGCAGTGCAATAATGCGAGAGAAATGAATCATCTGAACCGAACATCCGAGGAGAAGAGCAGAGCATATGGTGGTGGTGTTTTACTAGCTAGTGTAGCGTAGGAGCAACAGAGTTCCCCCAACAATCGTGAACTGCGAACTTTTCTTTCAAAGAAACAGTGTGGCACCACCTAATCTGGGAGAAACCGAGTTCCTTCAATAACCGTGAACCGCGAAATTTTCCTTTCAAAGAAACAGAGTACTAGGTGTAATATGCTACGCAAAGATGCACTGAATTTGCTGGCCATCATGGCAGTAGGACAGCGGGCACGGTGTCGTCTAAGGAACGAACACGGTATCAGACTAAAACAGCGGCGTGCGCTCATCTATCCCTGTGCTGCCGTTTGGCGAAACGACTTTTATGCTGAGACGAGCAATGGGTCGAACAGGTGGTGTGCGCCCGGAGCAGGGGCGGATCTAGTCACAGGAAATGACGACATGTGGACGGTATTTCTGTTACCTTTCCTTGATCTGACCGCCGCTGCAGATTCACCACGCCGGACTGGAGTCGACCTGCGATAATGGGAGGGAAAGGATTGGGATTTTAGGCCTTGCTGTTCTACTAGGGGGGCTCAGAGGAGAGAGGCGAGGGAGGCGCCACGGAGGAGAGGGAAGGGGGCGGCGGGTGCGGCAGGGAGAAGAGGCTAGTGGTGGGAGATGCGAGCGGGGCGAAGGTTACCTGCGCCGTCGTCTGGTCGCCGAGGTTTCTCCGCCGCCGTGCCGCTCTCCCGCACGGACCTCCTCCTGACTTGGAGAGAAAGATGTACTAGAGGGGGGAAGGGAGCCAAGGCCCAAGGGCCGAAGGTATGTTTGGGTTTGAGGCCCAACCTAGCGCTACCCGGTATTTTTGCCTAGCCCATGCAGCATGGTTTTTTTTTCCTGCCCATGAGTCACCCAATCTTAGCCAAATGAACTACACCTCAAAAAAAAAGGCAAATGAACTTTGCCTAAAAAAGTGCTAAATGAAATTCTTAACGATTCCCCAAAAAAAGCTAAATGAACTTCTCAAAAAAGACTAAATGAACTAAAAATCATACATTTTCTAAAAAAAAACTATAGATTATAAATTACTAGCGAGTCATTGGGAAGCAAATTTTGGTGAAAATCGAGGGCATGAGCGTAAGCCTTGGAAATGTTGCTTGGACGTCCAAACCTAGGGTATTCCACCAGGCCAAGCCAATGTGAATCCCTCAAATATGCCTACTTCATTCATCCAAGTAGGAAAAAGGGTGTGAAGGTTTTGGTAGAGAAGGCAGAGATGGAGCCGTCAAGGTTCCAGGCTGAGCTTGAATGAATCGAAGCCTCGGCTTCTCATTAGTCTCAAAAACTGTTCTTGGGAGGTGGTTTTACCTCTTGTTTCAAGATCAAGAGTTAAGAACAGAGTGTTCCACTCGCAAAAAAGAAAGTATTCTTGGCTTTGCATAGGTTAGTGCATCAAGGCCAACTCAGGAAGCTTATAGGGGACAGGTCTAACCTCTAATTGATGATCTCTAGTTCAGTACATGTGAGTTTCATACACCCTGCATTAGTTGTAGCTTTGGCTCTGGAATGGCTTGCTGTCATCTGTCAAAACTCTCTTGACCCCCCCCCCCCCATTGTAGCCAGCTGCCATCATTGATGATCTTCCTCCGCTGCTTCATCTCCTCAAACTCCTGCGCGAGTTGATCACTGTGTTCTTGCCCTACATAACATGTCTGACATCTTCAGAATCGGTTAAATATGATGTTCAATCTGAAATGCGGAAGCCTTGTTTGGTTACCTTCTGCACTTTGGGAAGGATGTCTCGAGGTTAGACCTGTCCCCTATAAGCTTCCTGAATAAAATTAGAGATCACTCAGGAAACTGCTATCTACCTCAAAAGCTACATTATTGATGGCCAATCAATTGGCGCCGATAGCAGTTTCAGGATCATTAGAATGCATGAATTGCGCCCAACACTATGGAAACAGTTTAACTAATACTACCTCTAATTGTAAGACGTTTTTGCAGTTTAAATTGAACTGCCAAAACATCTTATATTTACAAACAGCGGGAGTAATACTTTTAGTACAATTCTCGTGGAATAGAAGTTCCCTAAATCATGAACCACATGTTCAAAATAGAAGTCCAAGTCTTTTACATACACTAAAATAGACGGCACAGACACACGTATTCTCGTGGAACAAAAGTTGCCTAAATGATGAACCACATGTTCAAAATACAAGTCCAGAGTTCTTTATATACACTAAACTAAATAGGCGGCACATACACACATTAGCCCACTAACTAGTTGAGATACCGCCTGCAGCTAAATGATCTACAGAAGCAAGGGATCCTTTCGCCTTCATCTTCTTGGTTGAAGTGATAATCATACGTGATTTCCTCCCCTGGATCTATGTGGCGCTCCGAGAAGAACACTACCTGTATGGTCAAAAAATGCTCATTTTAGCTCATAATAGTTCAACCAAATGTGCTCATAAGAATGTGTAATACTCCATTATATAATGAGCAGGAGCTTTGGTCTAAGATCAACATTGGAAAAGGTAGCCTTTGCAAGGAAACTAAATACATGTGTACCTTCTTCTCATTCTTGACTGAGATTATTTTTGCGACGCAGTTTGGCTGGTCCAATAAAACATTGAAAGAAGCATGAGTCAGAAATACTCACTGTAACTGAATCAGGATACATGGACAGGCAAAGCTTACTACCATGCATGAGTGGTTGATGAATCTTGCGATCCCGCCCTTGCGGGTGGCGTCGATAATATGCTCCTTGTCAATCTTAAAGAAATAGCAGACGCTCTTGTACTGCTGCCGTTTCCCAGAGTGGTACTCGATCTCTCTTTTGTCCGCGAGACGCTGCCCGACAATTTCACCAACATACTCTATAACCTGAGATGTTCCGATGCAGATCTATGAAATGCCTTTATTTGCTAAACTATTAAATTCAAATATTTTACATCGGAAGGGAAAACCGAAGATAATAGTGACAGAATTACCATGGAGCCACGCGGTATAAACTCTGATGTGTAGAGGCCAAGTCCATGTATGCCAGATTTATACACTACCAAATGCTTCCATCCTTTGGACTGCTTATTATAAATGGAAACAAAGACATACGTAAATCAGTAAACGGATTTGTCATACCAGCTGACACTGTAATATGCAGCAAACTTTGACGGCTCCATAGCATACGCGACAATATGCAGTATTGAAGATAACCAGCTGCAATGCAGTACAAGATTACTAGAAGGAGCTACCTGTCTTCTTATGCAAGGCTTTGATCCGTTTATCCGTAGCCAAGCATTTATCTGTTCTTGGGAAACACTGCACTCACTACGCTTCACTTGAGGTTTCTTGTAACTAGAACCAGAACAGCCTTCATCCTTTCGTCCTTTAAAACCCTGTTCCACAGGAGTAAAATTAGTTATATGGATTCTGATTTTCAGGCAATAGAGTTCAACCAAATTACCTCTGTACGTGCACATGTCCATTCATTGCTTTTCAAGCATTCCTTCTCAGGATTAACACGGTTAGTAGCATGATTCAGGCATCTCCCATAAAAACCAATATATTCATTATACTCGCCTTCTGGATCACTTTGCAACAGACCCTGTTGAGATACCACAAGCAACAATCAACTTTAAAAAGTACACTCCACCAAGGCAGTGGTCAAAATGTGATCATCATAATGTTATCTGTCTATATACTTGTCTATCAAATCACCACATCTCAATGCATTAGGTTTATCTTTTGTGCAATCAACATCACATGTACCTGCCCCAAAAAAGGAACCAACTGCAATTTTCGCAAACATAAAAATGAAACAGAGCTACATGAGAAAGAAAAGAAAATGACACAGAGCCTGACTTGTATCATTTTATTTAAGAAACGCTGCATAGAAAATTACCTAGTGCAAAACATCCCTTCTTAGACTGGAAAACTATCACCAGTACGGTAAGTTTGCAAATAAGCTTGACAAGTTAACATATTACAGTTCCCTCAAAAAAAAAAAAGTTCACATATTATAGACATCCAGCATATGCATAACATGATGACAAGTGGGTACTGTGCATTCCAATTTACTAAGCAAAGAAGAATTCAGAGAAGCCTATACTCAGAACATCAGGCCAGTGCTCGGAATAACAAAGAAATTAACACATACACTGAAGCATCATTTCACATTAACATTTCCTCGATCTAGTGCCACAGAAAACTATGAAGCCAGACATAAACGTTTGCTTTTTCCTTTGAGAGAGTGGTTTTTCTACTACCAGGGACATTGCACCCACGATCGAAATCATAGCAAAAAAAAAAATCTGAAACTTTATGACTTTATGACCAAATGTTTTAGGTGCTTGCAAAATTTGGTGGTCAAATGACATCCAAGGAGCTCTGTAAAAAAACCTGTGCTCAAACGTATGTGCATTGTTTGAGCAGGATCTGTATTTCGTTTGTATGGGGATCATTTGATGTTATTTGGCCACAAACTTTGCAAGCACCTAAAACATTTGTTCATAGTCAATGCCACAAAGTTTCAAAAAATATATATATTCTTTTGCTATTTGTTTTGATTTTACTGTTCATCGTGGGTGCAATGAACTTGGGTGTAGCCACTACTTTTCCAGAGAGTGGTATTTCTACTCCCAGGGACATTGCACCCACGATCGAAAACATAGCGAAATAATACAATCTGAAACTTTGTGGCTTTGATTAAAATACAGCTGAAAGAATATCTCAAAATCTTTTCTAGATGACCTGCCAAAAATTTGACCTTCAAGTTATAATCAAGTATGACAGTCATGATCTGGATACCTATTCCGAGTAGCAACATTAACATATGCAACCATGCAAAAATTGAACAAGATACAGTAGTCCTCAGTCTAGATTATACGACTGTGTTTCTCTGGATTCTGATGCCCAAGAAATTAGTTTTCTTTTTCATCCATATTTAAAAAGTTAGTTTTTTCCCTCAATAAAAGGTTATATTTTTTTATAAAGAAAAAGAAATATCATAAGAATATGCATGAAGATTAGATGAACATGCATGCAGCAAGTTGATCTGTTGAGAACATGCGGTGTGGCTGCCCTTAACAAAAAAGGCTTACCCTCTCGTGAGCACACCAGGCATGGAAGGTCACCGAGCAATTCACATCTCGGCACATCATGAATGAACCCCCAGTTCTGTCACACATCGAGCATGCCTGATGACAAAGGAAAATGCAAACGATCAGGGCAAGAAAAAAGTTCATCGGAGGCTGCAAAATCTGTCATGAGAGGTACTATCGTGTGTCTGAAAACTTAAGACAGAGAACTCACATAATCACTCTTGGCAGGCAGAGCACCCGATAGATCGAAGGTGCTCATTGTGGTTGGATTTGGGCATTTTGTACCGGGTGTCCACAGACCACAGACCACATGGACCCACCGCGACGTTTGTGGAACGAGTAGACTTGAACTGTGGTTCGCAGTCCATGAGCTGCTGACGGTGTTCTGCTCATGTGCATTGTCTACTGACCTCTGTTTATCTACTCTAGATATGTTTTCCAAACTCGTTGATCTTGACGCATAAGATGGATCGTGTTTGACATGTTTATCTGCTCGTGATGTAACTCTCAGACCTTTTCGCAAACTTGTCAGGATTTTTTGGGTGTTCAATGCCCTTGTCATGGCTCCACCTCCATAGCCACATAAAACGCAAACCTGAAGAAAAAGAAAAAAATCACAATGGAGACCAGTAAGCAGCACCTCTTATGCCACAGAAATAATCAGAACAATACTCAATAGAATTAACATGAAGGAAATTAAGGTCATTAAATACCAACATGAACAGATAGTTCTACAGGAGGTACTACAACAGCTAGATGTCGTTTGCAGTAACATACTACTAGCATATAATTGCAAGAATTATCATCTGATGGTTTATGTTAATTTGGTCAGGTCCAGATATTAGACCAGTAAGGCTTGCTTACCCCTTAGCAAAACCACAAGTGCACAACTGATGTAATGTAAATCCCTTTAGCGGGGGAATGACAAATATCCTTCCGTGTGGCATCCATGCATAATACAGTTCCTCTTTCTGATGCAATCAAACTCAGAAGGTATGTGCAAACAAAATGGGGCTTACTAATGGACCTCAGATTTCTACTGTCTATATGCTCCATACTGTATGATCCTTTTAGTGCAAGAAAGGTCACCGTACCCTCCCAAAATATGTGCATCATCCTTGACAAGCTAAATCAGCCGTTCATGGTTACATTGCATAAGGACGATCAGATAAGACCACTTCTAACGAGCGATGATTTAACATCATTAGATAATAATCAATAAATAACCTAAAGTGCTTAATTAGTGATGAGAAGATGAACTAGCAAAGCCCCACCTGTAATTTGCATATATGAGAATTCACAATACTTCGGAATGTAAACCACCACAACAATGCTTGTACAGATTAACATAAGGCATGGATATACTAAATAGACAGCTAAAAAACATTGAGAACGAATTTGCTTACAGTGTCCTGGGCATTGGCCTTGGTCTTGCAGGGTCTACAGAACCATTGGCCTCTTGGAACTTTTAGAACACCATAGCAAGCTTGGTGCGCCTACATGAGATGTATAGCACCTATGTAAATATGCAGTAGTACTAGGTACAGGTAAGAAATAGAATGACTGACTTTGACAAAGCACTTGCTGCACTCCATCAACTGATTGCAAGGCTCCAGGTATGGAATTCGACAAACACAACATGAATCAGCTGAGCTAAGCCTTTCTTTGTACCTGTGCATTGTACAAGGTATTAAGCAGAACTTTGTTAGATCAGTCAGTAAAGTAGCGTACCATGACACATTAATAACATATGGTATCAGTCATTTTTTGTGGAAATCTAAAAACCACATCTAGTGGAACTTCAACCTTCTAACATTCACTTCACAGGCTTGAACCCCATTTTGTTTATCACCACAAGGACCATGTGCTGATCTATTTGCAGATTCCTCACACCTCTTAATCCTATTAACAGACACATTTGATCTTCGATTCCTAAACCCTGCATATAGTTGGTCCAATATGTTAGTAAAACAAGATTGATTTAGCATCCCATGTGGAACTTAAGAAACTGAGCCGTTGCTCATGTTTATAGTAATTAATATCTTGCATTATAGCATCAGATTTTCCAGTATATACTAAAAAATGCAAATACTATCAATATTATAACCAACTTTACCTTTTTTTGATGTTTGCGCTGAAAGTTGGCTTGTCTCCGCATCTGTTGGGCCAATAGGCTCACCTTCCCCAGGATCTGAAATGAAAGTTATTTTCATATTTCCGATTTTATGAAGAAATCACGACCTTACTACTAATTGAGACATTTCCAGAAATATACCGATGCAGGGTCTTGTGCAGTCACGATCAATGTGCGGTCTCAAGCTCAAGGCATTAGGTGAATACCTACTCTTTTTGGAACTCTGAATTCCATCTTCAGCTTTTGAACTGTAATTTTGATTACCAAAAGAATATTTGCCTACAGGACGAACTGCACTCTTTTCCTCACAAGAGTGGATGTTTTCTGTGTTGCAGGGGGGTTTGACAGCATTGCATTTCTTTGCCTTTTTAAGAACCAGACTAAGTGGAGCAATTTTGGGACATTTTCGATTATCATCTGTTATCCCTGTAGCAATTAAGCTAGAATCGACAAGGGGAACCTCGCTACAAACATTTTCACTCTTAGGTTCGTTTAAAATGCAGTTGAGAGAAACATATTTAGGGGGTTTTCGAGCAAACATTCGGCTCCTTTCCTGTTGATGTTTTGTTCTAACCAGAGTGCTCATATCCTCTACTTGCTTCTTCTCATCAGAGGAATTTAATTCTCCAACCATAATGCCCTCACCATCTGACTGCTCACCACCTTCCAAAATCTCTTGATGGATGTGAGGCCGTTTCACTGGCTTATTTCGTTGCATGGTAGTATGTTTCCGTTTAATTTTTGACACACTGCAAGAATACGAACTATCCTCATTCTGTGGTTGAGGTTCTCCATTTTTGGATGACTGCAAAGTAATTTTCATAGTGCAACCATCTGATTCTGAATGTTCCTCAGAGCAATTCAATCTTCTTGATTTTATTCGTGTTTCAGAATGTGGTTGCTTGCCATTATCTTTGACTGTACTTCCGTCAGAAATCTGATAATATTTCCTCTTCACTTTAGATGTGTCCAAATGTAATGTAGAGGAACCATTTAGGGACTTTTCACATCCTGTACTGATAGGCACATAGCTTGAAGATGAACATTTCTCGGTTCTTGATCCTTCATCAATCATCAGTTTGTTGCGTTCAACACCATATTTATCCACACTCGGGGGTGTATTGTTAAATTCAGGTGATTCTGAAAACTTTGTCACCACAGCACTGGAAGATCCAGAAGAAAAACCAGACTTAGGTCGTTCTTTACATACTCCAGAACCTCTACAAGTGCCATTGTTCTCTGTTACAGCTATATAAGGCGAGCTGGCTGCCACAGGTTCTTCTGATACATTCTTCAATTTCTCCGATATAGGAGCGAAAAGCTGGTTTGTCATTTTATTGGAGACAGCTTTCAAGAAAGGTGTTTGAGCATTGCTTGAGCATCTTAACTTTTCACTGTCTCCTAATGTGCAGCATCTAGCAGGCAGTTGCACATCATGCTTGCACTTTTGTAAAGTACTATCACTTTGGTCAATTCCATCATCGCGGTGCTTTGCAAAGTCACAACCTGTCAAACATTCTGGGACTACAGAACAGCAGCATCTGCCATCCCAATATGGACCGGATTCTTTCTTATTAGGTGCATCAAGCTGAGGGCATTTGGTCAAGCTGTTGGTTGCATGTCCCGTAGAACTGCAACAAATAAAAGAATGTCAAAGCAAGCATCGACGTAACTGCAAGAGCACATTCTTTATAGTTATGAAATATATGGCACATGACAGAGAAAGGGAATGCCAACCAATGAAGGGATTAATCAGGCTAATACCTAATCAAAGTTTCAAGTTTGCTCAGAGAAAATATTCAGTACCATGAACAGGAAATATAGTGTTACAACAACGATGGAGCTGAAATCTTTTTCAATAACATGTAGTGAAGAAAGAAGTTGTTCATAATGCAATGCCGACATCCAGGACTCATCAAAAGGCATAGAAATATTAACTTGCCTTCTGTAATGATACCTATCAGGAGAGCACTCATGGCAAGAAGGATGCAAGATATAATCTCCAGAACATAGCGATGACCTTGGTATGAAAGTGGAGCAGGTGCAAAGCTCATGCAACCCTGAAAAAGTAAGGAAGTATGCCACTGAAGTAAGACAAACCAACATTCAAGAGAAGAAAAAACCAATAAGAATAGTTGTCTAACATAGAACCCACCTAGTTTATGGACTGGAGCACCATCATTCGAGAATTGAGTTTGGCACGGGTGACCAGCTCTAAAATCAAGTCTAGAAACATCTTCCTGAACTCTGTAACAGCATCGATGTATTGATTTTCCTAGCGTTGATTGATCATATTGGCCAAAACTAGGTAGAAACTCCCTAGATGAAGAGCAGGAATTTCGACAATGGCAGATGATTTTGGCAACTCTCGAACTTCTGTGTGTGCATGAGTCGTCTACACACTCAAAAGTATTGTGTCCCTTGGCCTACATAAAATGGTTGGAGCATCAAAAAAGTAAAACATAAAACAATTGTGTTGGTGCTTGACTGTGGCGCTAGCAGTTACCATTTACTTATGATGTGTCAATGTGTGCAAGTGCAAGATCAACTCACTGTTTTATCATGAAGACAGGGAGCTGCAGTCTCCGAATGTACAACCTTATGGGATATATCGCCCGCATGATTGTCGTTCCTGCAATTTGCAGGACATGGAACTTCTGCACCAATTTTGGAGCTTCCAGCATCGGGTTGGTTATGCAGCAAATGTGACTGGCAGTCTCTATGGATTATGATCTCATGACTATTTGCAAGATGTACAACTTTTGAAGCATATATGCTGGGTGCCCTGCCATCTGATACCTGTTCCATATGAATACTGGTAGAGACTACATTAGAATGATTACCATTGGTCCTTGGCTCGACTTGTCTATTTGCAATTTTTGAATGATAAGAATTACATGCATCATCACAAACTTTGGAGCTTCCAGCATAAGTTTGCCTATGCAGCAAACGTGGCTGGCAGCCACTATGGATTAAAGTGTCCTGATTATTTGCAAGTGGTGCAACTTCTGAAGATCCAGTGAGTGCCACTGAAAGAGCCCTGTCATCTAATATCCTTTTAGTATGAATACTGGTAGAGGCCAACTTAGAATAATTCTCATTAGCCCTTGGCTCAACTTGTCTACTTGCAATTTTTGAAAGATAGGAACTATATGCACCATCCAGACCCTTAGGAAGGCTATGCTCGCTACTCTTGAGAATATCATCGATGGCTTCACTATTCCTCTCAAGATGTGAAAGAAATATTGAGATAAATGAATTCTTGGCTGCATCATCTGTAATCTTGCCACCTTCAGAACGATTGATAGCATTAGCAACTCCATTAGATTGTTCGCTGGTTCCTCTACCAAATGGTGGTTCATTATGTTCCCCTATATTTTTACTGACCTTGACTGTTTGCCTTGGACAATGATCTGCACCAAAGAGTAATGATATTATTTACATATCCAGGTGGGGGAAGGGGGATGCTCTCACAGGCAGTGCACATACAATGATCAAACTTGATGGTTCTGCTGTGCTGTTCTAAATCATAGCAAATTACTTTTGTTGTTCATCAACTAATTTTATTACTGTTTCTACCATTTATGCACTTCAGCACCACTAAAACAAAGTCTTGCAGGTACTTTGTACCTTGAATGAAAATTGACAGCAAAAATAATGAAAGAAGAGCATAAAACAAACTCACTTTGAGTTACTGATGGCAAATGTGACCGAGGTCTCTGAAAATCAATTAATGTTGACTGCGCCGATGGAAATAGGGTAGTCAGAGATTGATGATAAGAGGATTGCCCAAGCTTCAGTTCGGTGTTCGAAGCACTGCTCAAACTATCTTGGAGTATTTTGTTGGGAAAAATATATGTGCCTGCCCTAGTATCATTGCTAAAAACTTCTGCAGATCTTGGAGCTGGATTACGAAACGAGGCATCAAAGTTATTCTCCAAAAGATCTGCATATTTATGTGAGGAATGACTCCCATTGTGATGTGCACCCATGCTTGCTGTAAAATATGGGCTTCCACTTGGTCTTCTAATTTGGTTTAGGTTCGCTGCATTAGCAGTATGGTTTTTAGCAAGCCCTAGATTTTTTTCAGAATTCTGCTGTAAAGCAAAGTTTCTTGCAAATGATGCGTGTACATCAGCACTCCTGTAATATGTTTCATCTCTCTTATTCCCTAGCTTCTCAACGGTAGCGCTCCCTGTACCCTCATTCTGCAGATCATTGGAATAAACTGTTCTGCTCATAGGTCCTGTGCTTTTCCGCAGATCATTTGAATAAACTGTTCCATTTATAGGTCCTGTGCTTTTTCCATAGCCATTGAATAACCCCACTTTTTCCACACTGGTGTTTCTCGCAAGGAGATTTTTCAGCCTATGTCCTTCTGGAGAAGAATCTATACACGCCCATTCTGGCCGATCACACTTAGTATCAGTAACATATGATCCAACCTAGATGAAAACAGAAGGGGAAAACAGTTAATGCACATTTGAAGTAAAGGCTTCACATAACTATCAGGACATGTTGGACCGCACATGTGAGGAATATATAAAAATAACACTTATTTCTTGCTGCTAGAATGCATCATCTCTGACTAATCATTTTGCAATTCACATCAAAGTATCATCATGCCAAGTGCATGTCCGATTTAATTCCTCTCGCAGTCAGACATAGAATCATACCACATGTGATACATCATAAGTCAGAAGTTATACAACTAATTCATGGTGTCCAAAATGGAATTAGTTACCAAGTAAAATATAATAGATTGAGTCACAATTAGATGAAATCATCTAATACTAACCCCTACGCAGTATTTGAACCAATGTGCAATACTCATGCCATTCTCCATGAGGACAATTTCACCAGCTTTTTCTGCAGGCCCTCCTGCATGCTACATCAATAAATGTATGCAAGTTAAAACTTTTATCAACAGTAAAAAATTTGTTAAGTTGAGTACCTGGATAATAAAATACAACAAGTTAGGGCGACAGTCCTATAGTACCTCACAGAACTTAGCTACAGACATCCTCAACTGATGACATGAGCAAAGAACTCCAAAAAGCCCAGCATCACCCACAAAGAGCTCTCCACCTGTTCAAATGCCAATAGAAGAACTTTACTGAAAGAAGAATATACATTTAGTGATCATAATAGTTTTAAGCAGCAGGATCAGGAGATTGAAAAGAGTTAAGTATCCAACTAATAATCGATCCCAGTTTTCTCATTTGCACTGAATTAATACTAACCAAATGTCGATGTGGGGACATAGTATGTAAATAAAGATTTGCTAATTGAGAGTCATATTTAATCCTAGATGATTTGGAAACCTTTATTCAGTCATCAAGAGATACCTATTAAACTTTTTTACACAATACAGTAATGCCATGACCATTTGCTGCACAAGCAACAGGCACAGATGCTATGATCAGGCACTGCTCATCGTACTTAGTTCAGTGACGGTGTTCCCATTCGAGGCCATACCAGATGCAAGGGGTAAAAAAAATGCTTACTGTAACAATGATCTAGCCATTCAATGACTACCGCCCCCACGACAAACCGGTAGCCAAACTAGTTTGCAGATCATGTTGCAAGGTGAACCCACCGACGTTCAGGCAGGAGACGTGGATACGATCCATGAGAGGCGCGGGCTGATGGCAAGGGGTCGGTTTGGATGCCAGCCTCTGCATCATTTGCGCTGCACTTGAATCCTGAAACTGCACGGTGCCGTTGGACATTCCTGCATGACAAATGGTGAGACTCACTACATACACCCAAACCATTAATTGTGCCCATCAGGTCACTGCTATCAGTCTCACTGAGAGCTCAGAAGCATACCATCGTTGGTCGAAGTCAAACCTTCGCCCGGCAAATTACCCTGCACATTCGACGAGCTCTTGTTGAGGAACAATGCCCCCAAGGAGGACTGCTCGGCGCCGCTGCCGGCCAACAGCCCGTGCCTCGGGTACTTTGGCAGCACCGCCGGCGCGCCGCCAAGCGGAGTATAAGCGCGAGCAAGATCGACGGCACCAGCAGCAGCATTGCTCGCGCTGGGGGTGTGGAGCAGGGACTTGGGGTCCGGCGCACGGCTCAAATGGTAGTAACTCCCGGGAGCTTGTGCGAGCAGAGGGTTGCTGCTCCGGCCGGATCTCGCGGGCTGATTCCACGGGGTCGGTGACGGTGTCGGCAACAGCCTGTCCGGCATTTCCGGGGTGTTGAGAGCGAATCGGTCCGGAACCGAAACTGCAGCCGGGTTCGGCGGCGATTGCCCCGGCACAGCCACGGGGCCCGGCAGCGATTGGCCCGGCCTTGCCGCGGTGGTGTGGAGCGCAAACCGGCCCGGCACTGCCACGGGGCTCGGCCCCAATCCAACCGACGTTCCCGCGGGCCGGCCGTCGGTGAGGGTTTCTGGAGGCTGCGGAGCGGCGAAGGGGCGGAGGCGGTAGCGCGGGTCCGTGCTGCTGCCCACCTGCGGAACGCGCTGCAGCAGAAGAGAGGCAAGGCAATGTGAGGATCTCGTCTTCTACCTTGGAACAATGAGGGAGGGAGAAGGCACGGCGGCGGAGCAGATCGTCCCCTCCCCAAATGAAGAGCAACCGACCCCTGGCGAGCGAGCGAGCGAGCGAGCACGCACACACAAACCCCTGTGGTCATCGTATTCTACTTGCCCGAGAAATCCCCACCCACCCCCACCGGCCGGAATGCGCCGCGAAGCGCGCGCGTACCTGGCTCGGCAGCGTCGGCGGCGCCGGCGCTAGCGCGGCCGACGGGCGCGGAGGTGGCCACCGCGCGGGCCACGCGTCGGCGTCCATGGTCCCGACCCCGAGGATGGGTGGTGCGACCGAGGGATGCGGCGAGGAGGGGAGGGGAGGGGAGGGGAGAGGTGAGCACGGCAGGCACAGAGGCGTGGTGGTGGTCGTGGGAGGGTTGGAGGTGGGGGTGGGCGTGGGCGTGCACCGTGCAGTGGCAGCGTGGACTGTGGACTGTCAAGCGTAGTGTGTGCGGGCAGTGGAAGGGAGCAGAGCGGACAGGGCGCAGCAGAGATGGGCACGTGCGAGTCGTGCCTCTCGCTGCAGCGGGAAGGTGGTGGGGTTGGGGGACGAACAGGGGTACGGGTAGGGGCAGCTGTGTTTCGGTCGGGTTTCTCGTGCCCACGACTCATCACACGTCGCCTCGCGGTCAAATTCAAACCCTTTTGTGGCAAAAATGCTACATCGACGGGGTTAATACGGGTCTTTTATGGACCCTTCCTTCCAACTAAACTTTGTCCCCTTGATTTTCAGGTGGATGGGCCCCTCCACCCCCATAGTCCAATCACACTTTGCCAAGTCAAATTCACCCTGTAAAATGTCCGTAAGAGTGCGTTGATGTAGCATTGTTGTTTTTGTGGTTGTTCACCCGGATCTGATCTTTAAGTGTGAAAAAAAATCGGATCTGATCTTTTTTCCTTGCGTCATCCGAGTGTCGATAGGCTTGCACATGGGCGGTTGCCAGGACGATAAGGCAGCTGTCAAATTAGCCGTTAGCACCTATCGCCCGATAGTCGACAACCGAAAACGGTTGCCTGCAACACGCGTTGTTGCAAGCCTCACGCCCAAGACTGTTGGAAGCAAAAATCCCCACTTCGGGTGGGAGGCGATCTCCCCGCGAGAGGCGATATCCTCGGTGATAGCTCACCGGCAAGGCGAGCCGAGATCCCCGACGACAGCTCCCCGGTGGTAGCACCTCCGTCGGCGACAACACCTCCCATCTGCATGCTCTGCAGCAACGCGTGCTCCATCGCCTCCACCTCTTGATCTGATCCCCGACGACGGATCCTCCTCACACATCACCATCATGCTGGAGCTCCATCGCCGTCTACAGCAAGTTGACAACCTCCCCTCCACACAATGGCAAGCCGACACGTCGTGCGCTCCATGTTGTCCGCCGCCATGGATCGAAGCTCCGGTGCTCCATCCAGCAAAAGGCAGGCCAAATCAACCCCAATAAATGGTTGGAGCTGCAGCGGAGCTCCGCAATCCTCCTGTTTTCTCTACGGATGGCTCCCGAGCTAGCTCCTCGCGTGCTTGGGTAAGTTGCAACGAAAACCTAGCTGTACTCAAGCATGCAACAAAAAATGTCAGTGCATTCTTCATGAATAATTGTCCCTGTGATCATACATGCAACAATTTGAGCGATGCATCACCATTTGTCCATTGTTTTCCACTGAACCTCTGTTAACTGAATTGTTGCATAAATGCATGCAGTTTAAAAATAATTAAGAATTGCAACAGAAAGTAAGACAAAAATCCTCATATATTGTGCATGTTGGTTATGTTGTGTATGTGGTGATGATGTAGAACCATTTTCTGCTTGAGTGAAGTATATTGTGCAATTTGAGCAATATTATGTTATATATGTGTTGACTATGTTGCATGCTAATGACATGTGATCACCTTGGCCTGTTTTCTGTACTGAAAAAAGTTGAACAAACAAAATGTTGTAACATTTAGGAAAATCTTAGAAACAAAATGATCAAAAATCATCATTCAAAGTAGAAGCAAACAACAAGATGTTCCTTTGTCCCTTTGATCACTGTATCAAAAATTCAGTATGAATTTACTCTGTTTATACACTAGAAAAGTTTGGCAGAAGAGGATGTTGCATTAGTCCTGATGCCCATGTTACAAACTATTGGAATTTTAGCATTTACTGAAATGGTCCTAGTAGATATCGCATTCACTAGAAAAAGCTAATTTGTACTTAAAAAACATGATCAACTATTGTGATAATTGTGGTAGCAGGTGTAGAAGCTTTTTATTCAATATGTGGGGTGCATATTTTAGTAATTTAAGATAGAAGCACTAGCAGTACATTCTACCTTCTTTTTGCTCATAATTTTGTACTTTTTCCTATGAAACATGGAAACAAAATGTAGGTTGCTAGAGCTGGAGTTGATGATGATGAGAGCTACATCAGGGAGCAAGTTTCTGCTGGAAATGCAATGATTATGGAAGGGATGGTTAATGCCTTTGATTTGCAACATGATAGTGTTGATGGAGAGGATGACGCAATATCATCGTGGCCGCTTGTTCCATATGTGGGATACAGTTGACAATGCAAGAGCTTACTACAACAAGTATGCTTTCAGCTGCGGGTTTGGAATCAGAACATCTGCTTCAAAGAACAGCCAGGCAAGGGGACCACAAAAGTTAATATGCAGGACTTTCACATGTGTCCATGCACGAAAAGGTGGTGACCTGAGTGAATTTGATAGCACTACAGAGAGTATTGCAACAGAGTGCAGCAATTCTAGTAGACGTCTTGCCTTTTTGATTAACTTGAGTGACACACGAAAAAGGAACATGTTGCAATGTCATGATTCCAAGGCACACATGATTGTTGTGCTTTGAGAAAACAAATGGACTGTCACATGTTTTACAGAAGAGCATAACCATCCTATGGTACAACAGGAAGAGAAAGTTAGGTTTTATCGTCCCCACCGATAGATTCCGCGAGAAGGCAACCAAATGATAATGACTTTGCATGAACGCAACTTGTCAACCTCAGATTGCATGGGTATTCGTGGAGATTGTCATGGAGGTGATCAGAGGCGCCTTGGTTATGTGAAAAGAGATGTTTCGAATGCACGATCCGAGATGCGGCAAACCATGTCATTTCAGGACATGGCCATGACAATTGAATATCTTAAGAGAAGACAGGTTGAAAGCACATAATTCTTCTATGCAACACGGGTGAATAAGGAGACAAATGCAGTGGGAGCATTGTTTTGGGTGGATGGAAGAACAAGAGCACTACACCCAAAGTACAAGGATTGTGTCTTCTTTGATACAAATTTTTGTACCAACAAATACAACATGACATTTGCTCTAATATTTGGCATCAACAGCCAACTTCAAAAATCTTGCTCGTGTGCCAAAACAAGGTCGACCATATCAGCGAGTAAAGAGAAAGAAGACATTGTTGGATTAGCGAGAAGATGATCATAAGAAGAAGCTTCGGAAAGAAGCAAAAAAAGAAAGCAAAAAAGGACCCAAGAAAGATAGCAAAAAAGACTCGAATGTGGAGTCAATGAGCAAGCCTAAACCAAGAAGAAAAATAACTTGTTCATTTTGCTGTGAAGAAGAACACACAATCAAAACCCGTGAGACGTTCTTGGAGTACAAGGCTATGACTGCTGCTAATCTTGCAACAAAGTGCCAATTTTGCTCCGAGGAAGGCCGCACAATGCAATCGTGCATCCATTTTAAAGCTGCGATGATGAAAGTTGAGAGACATGCTCAAAATAGTTAGATGATGCTGTTGGGAAACGTTGCATGAGAAACAAAAAATTTCCTACGCTTCACCAAGATCAATCTAGGAGATGAGCATCTACGAGGGGGGAGAGTGGATCTACATACCCTTGTAGATCGCTAAGAGGGAAGCGTTAAGAAACAAAGTTGATGTAGTCGAGCGTCTTCGCGATCCAAATCGCCGAGCGTCCCGCGATCCAATCACGATTCGTCCTAATCTAGCGCCGAACTAACGTCACCTCCGCGTTCAGCACACATACAGCTCGATGACGATCTCTGCCTTCTTGATACAACAAGAGGGAGCGGAGAGGTAGATGAGTTCTCCGGCAGCGCGACGGCGTTGCGGCGATGGTGGTGAAGCTATCCCGGCAGGGCTTCACCCAAGCACCGCTGAAACCAATCTAGAGGAGAAACTACGATCTAGAGGAGAGGTAGCATGTGGCTGTTTTTCTGTGTCAAAAACCCTCAAAACCTCTAGTATATATAGGAGGAGGGGAGGGAGGAGGCTTGGCTCCCAAGGGAGCCAACCCTAGTTCGGCCGAAGTGGGAGGAGTCCTCCTCCTCCACTCCTAGTAGGATTAGGACTCCTCCTTTCCCACTAGGGCCTCACTTTCCACCTTGGGTTTTCCTTCCCAGCCAATAGTAACTGTGTGCTATAAAACATCAAGGTGGGAACTGAGGAATCACCCTCAATGGTCCCCACTCGATGTAATCGTCAAGGTGGACTTTAGAGGAATCACCCTCGAGGGTCCCACACTTGAGGGGTTGCACGACAGAGACATTGTCGAGAATGGTGAAGGAGGAATCACCCTCGATAACCATGACCGACTAGCTGCACTACAGGGCTAACATAATGAGTACTTCACGAGGTGTCACCCTCGGTACTCGATAGTAGCACTACAGAGTCATACAACTAAGGGAAGTGCGGTGATGTGAGGAGCCTGGCTTGTCGGTCAGTTGACCGAGTCTTCGAGTCGTTGAGTCGTCGGGTCGTTGATGAAGGAGCAGGGGCAACTGGGACTAAGGGGGTCACAGGGGATTCACTGACCAACCTATACTAAGCAGTTGATATGGTTACAGGTATAGTAACAGTTTATCAAAAACAGGATATGCATCAGAATAGGATCTAACTAATACAGTAGAAAAATCTAATGCAAGAATGAGAGGGAAGAATGGACGATATCGGAATGCTCAAGGGGGAGGGATACTTGCCTTGCTGCTCTGCGGAAAAGGCCTGATCCTCAACGATGTAGTCATACCCGTCAGCACCGTCAGTCTCGGGGTCTACCGGATAGAAGAGGGGGGAAGAAACAATAAATATAAAGCAAACATATGCAACACAATGCATGACATATCTAAATGCAGTGCTAGGGTGATATATTGCCTATCTAAGTGTTTTAGTTAATTTAGAAATTTATTTGGAATTATTTGGTTAAAGTCATGCACTATTCATTTATCTGAAACAGACAAAAAGTTACATGTTCACCTAGTTAGGAGTGTTGGACAGGTATTTTGATTACATATTCAAAATCCTCATATTTTTTGATCATTTTACATATATAAATTATTTTCATCCGAGTTACGGTTTAAAAGATATGATTTTCTAAAGTTTTTATTAATTTATGGAATTTTCTTTTAATTATATTTTCGAATTATCCAGAACAGTAATTGCTAGGGGTACCCAGTATTGTATCCAGTCATCACACACAGTGGCTGACTGGTGGGCCACGTTGACCTGGGTCAACACCAAGTCAGCAGAGGCTCACTGGTGGGCCAGCTGCCCAGTCAGCAGGCTGACTGGGCCGTCCTGATCCACTTCAACAGTGGGCCGGCCCCACTGATCAGTCTCAGTAGCTAAAAGGAGGGGTTATATTTAAACAATAATTAATTAGGGCGGTGGGGTCCAGTAGCCAGTGACTATTACTTTTAAACTAATTGCTAATTATGCCTAAGCTAATTAACTGGCCGCACGGGCCCATCTGTCGGTGAGACAGGGTGGCCTAAACAGAGCCCGTGCCGGCGGCGAGCTACAGAGGCGACGACAGGTCGCCGGTGACCGCTTCCGACGACCAAAAGGACGACCGCGTGCGGGAATCAAATCAGCTCGTCGAGTCGCACCCGTCCATGTCAAGAACGCAAGCTAAGAGGGCCGAAAACCATGGCGGCGTCAAGGCCCGAGAGGCAACGGTGGCGGCGCAATCCGGGCAGGGAGCTACCGCGGCCTAGGAGGAGTTCTAGAGGAGAGATCGGAGGCGGGGCTCATTGCGGTGACGATGAGGGGTCTAGGAGGGCCGGACGTGGTCGGAGGCGAGCTGCAGCTCAGCAATGGCGACGACGGCCGAGGAAGAAGAACCGTATGATGGTGATGGGCGTGGCAGGGGCTCGCGGCGGGGGAGGGGGGTGCAGCGAGCGGGGAGGAGGCACACGCGGCCAGGCGGGGCGGCGTCGCGCGTCGGTGGGACGCCGGGGCGGCGATGGGGCGCCGGACGTGTGGGGCGGCGGTGGTCGCAACCCTAATCCAGTTCTGAATCGGGGGGAGGGAGAGAGTGAGCGGGGGGAGGGGTGAGCGAGAGGGTGGGCTAGGGTTCCAGGAGGGCGGGGTGGCGCCCTTATCCCCCCCCCCCCGTCATCGCCGGCGAGCTGGTCGGGGGCGACCATGCTACTGCCCCGACCGGTTGGTCGAACAAAGAAGGGGGGGGAGCGGGATGGACTGGACCAGCCGGTTAGCTAACTAGGCCGAGGCCCAGTGAGGGGTGGGGGTTCTCCTTTCTGTTTTTTTCTTTTTTTAATTGTTTTCTGTTTTAAAATAGTTTTAGTACCTTAGCCTTTTTATAAAAATCCCCCCTAGTCAAATATTAGTATTGTATTATTTGGCAAGGCCACAAAAAGTTTGGGAGCCTTTTGAAAATATTTGAAACTTACATAAATCCAAATGGGCATTTAATAATTGTTATGCCATTGTTATAAATGTCTTAGAGGCACTAAACCAATTGATAAAATATTGGTTCGAATTTCAGAATAGCTTAGGGAATATTTGAAACCTAAGCAAGATTTTTATTTTAAAGATTGCAACACTTTTAAATCCACCTTTTAATTGAAAATTGAATTTCAAAGGACTTTGAATCAGGGTTTGATTTCAACAGTGATCATAACTGGTTTAGCAAAATGGATTATCCTAGTCCTCAGATTACTGTAGCTTGTTTACAAAGATTACTGTAGCACTAATCCAGGGTGTCATAGCAAGTCTCTTTACTCGTTTCGTAATACAAGATCCATGGCTAACACTTAGTCACATTGCTTGCAAGGCTTGTTGTGATGTTGCATTACCGAGTGGGCCCTGAGACACCTCTCCGTCACATGGAGTAACAAATCCCAGTATTGATCCATGCCAACCCAACAGACACCTTCGGAGATACCTGTAGAGCACCTTTATAGTCACCCAGTTACGTTGCGACGTTTGATACACACAAGGTACTCCTCCGGTGTCAGTGAGTTGCATGATCTCATGGTCATAGGAACATATACTTGACATGCAGAAAACTGTAGCAATAAACTGACACGATCATATGCTGTGTTTATAGTTTGGGTCTTGTCCATCACATCATTCTCCCAATGATGTGATCCCGTTATCAAATGACATCTCATGTCAATGGCTAGGAAACCTTGACCGTCTTTGATCAACGAGCTAGTCTACTAGAGGCACTAGGGACATAGTATTGTCTATGTATCCACATATGCAATGTGTTTCCAATCAATAAAATTATAGCATGGATAATAAATGATTACCATGAACAAGGAAATATAATAATAACTATTTTATTATTGCCTCTAGGGCACATTTCCAATAGTCTCCCACTTGCACGAGAGTCAATAATCTAGCTCACATCACTATGTGATTTAGATTGTAATGAATCGAACACCCATACACTTCTGGTGTTGATCATGTTTGGCGCTTGGAAGAGGTTTAGTCAACGGGTCTGCAACATTCAGATCCGTGTGCACTTTGCAAATATTTATGTCCTCCTCCTTGATGTACTCGCGGATGGAATTGAAGTGTCTCTTTATGTGTCTGGTCCTCTTGTGAAACCTTGGTTGATTGTCCAGGGCAATGGCACTAGTGTTATCACAGAACAGATCCACTAGATTCAGTGCACTGGGCACTACTCCAAGATATGTCATGAACTCCTTCATCCAGACACCTTCCTTCGCCGCCTCCGAGGCCGCGATGTACTCCGCTTCGCATGTAGAATCGGCTACCACGCTCTACTTGGAACTGCACCAGCTTACTGCTGCCCCATTAATAATAAATATGTATCCGGTTTGTGACTTAGAGTCATCCGGATCAGTGTCAAAGCTTGCATCGACGTAACCCTTTACGATGAGCTCTTAATCACCTCCATAAATGAGAAACATTTCCTTAGTCCTTTTCAGGTACTTAAGGATATTCTTGACCGCCATCCAGTGCTCCATTCCAGGATCACTTTGAAACCTTCTGACCATACTTATGGCAAGGCTGACATCGGGTCTTGTGCATAGAATTGCATCCATAATAGAGCCTATGGTTGAAGCATAGGGTATGCCACCCATCTTCTCTCTATCTTCTGCAGTCACTTGGCATTGAGTCTTACTCAACTTCACACCTTGTACACACAGGCAAGAACCCCTTCTTGGACTGATCCATTTTGAACTTCTTCAAAACTTTATCAAGGTATGTGCTTTGTGAAAGTCCTATTAAGCGTCTTGATCTATCTCTATAGATCTTAATGCCTAATATGAAAGCAACTTCTCCTAGGTCCTTCATTGAAAAACTCTTGTTCAAATATTCCTTCACACTTTCCAGCAATTCTATATTGTTTCCTATCAGCAATATGTCATCCACATATAATATTAGAAATGCTATAGAGCTCCCACTCACTTTCTTGGAAATACAAGCTTCTCCATAAACTTGTATAAACCCGAACGCTTTGATCACCTCATCAAAACGCAAATTCCAACTCCGAGATGCTTGCACCAGTCCATAAATGGATCGCTAGAGTTTTCAAACTTTGTCAGCATTCTCTGCATCGACAAAACCTTCTGGTTGTATCATATAGAACTCTTCCTTAAGGAAACCGTTAAGGAACGCTGTTTTGACATCCATCTGCCAAATTTCATAGTCGAAATATGTAGCTATTGCTAACATGATTCTGACGGACTTAAGCATCGCTACGGGTGAGAAGGTCTCATCGTAGTCAACTCCTTGAACTTGTGAAAAACCCTTTGTCACAAGTCGAGCTTTATAGATGGTGACATTACCATCTGCGTCCGTCTTCCTCTTAAAGATCCATTTGTTCTGAATGGCCTTTCGCGCTTCAGGTAATACTTCCAAAGTCCATACTTTGTTTTCATACATGGATCCCATCTCGGATTTCATGCCCTCTAACCATTTCTCAGAATCCGGGCCCATCATCGCTTCTCCATAGCTCGTAGGTTCATCATTATCTAACAACATGACCTCCAAGACAAGGTTGTTGTACCATGCAGGAGCAGCACACGCCCTTGTCGACCTAGGAGGTTCAATAGTAACTTGATCCAAAGTTTCATGATCATCATCATTAACTTCCTCTTCAACCATCGTAGGCTCCACAGAAACATCTTTCTGCGCTGCACTACTGTGTGGTTGAAGTAAAGGTTCAATAACCTCATCAAGTTCTATTTTCCTCCCACTCAATTCTTTCGAGAGAAAATCTTTCTCAAGAAATGTTCCGTTCTTAGCGACAAACACTTTGCCTTCGGATCTGAGATAGAAGGTATACCCAACTATCTCTTTTGGGTATCCTATGAAGACACATTTCTCCGCTTTGGGTTCCAACTTTTCAGGCTGAAGCTTTTTCACATAAGCATCATCCCCAAACTTTAAGAAATGACAACTTTGGCTTCTTGCCAAACCACAGTTCATATGGCGTCATCTCAACGGATTTCGAAGGTGCCCTATTTAAAGTGAATGCAGCTGTCTCTAATGCATAAGCCCAAAATGATAGTGGCAAATCGGCAAGAGACAGCATAGAACGCACCATATCTAATAAGGTTCGATTACGATGTTCGGACACAACATTACGCTGTGGTGTTCCAGGCGGTGTCAATTGTGAAAAAATTCCACACTATCTTAAGTGACTGCCAAAATCATAACTCAGATATTCACCTCCTCGATCAGATCGCGGGAATTTAATCTTCTTGTTATGATGATTCTCAACTTCACTCTGAAATTGCTTGAACTTTTCAAACGTTTCAGACTTCTGTTTCATTAAGTAAAAATACCCATATCTACTTAAGTCATCAGTGAAGGTGAGAAAATAACGATATCCACCGCGTGCCTCAATGCTCATCGGACCGCACACATCAATATGCATGATTTCCAACAAGTCACTCGCTTGTTCCATTGTTCCAGAGAACAGTGTTTTAGTCATCTTGCCCATGAGGCATGGTTCACATGTGTCAAGTGATTCAAAATCAAGTGACTCCAAAAGTCCATCAACATGGAGCTTCTTCATGTGTTTTACACCAATATGACACAAACGACAGTGCCGCAAGAAAGTGGTACTATCATTATCAAATCTACATCTTTTGGCATCAATGTTATGAACATGTGTATCATCACCATCAAGATTCAACATGAATAAAACCCTCACATTGGGTGCATGACCATAAAAGATATTACTCATATAATAGAACAACCATTATTCTCTGATTTAAATGAGTAACTGTCTCGCAATAAACAAGATCGAGATGTAATGTTCATGCTTAATGCAAGCACTAAATAACAATTATTCAGGTTCATCACTAATCCCGATGGTAATCGAAGAGAGAGCGTGCCGACTGTGATCACATCAACCTTGGAACCATTTCCCACGCACATCGTCACTTCGTCCTTTGCCAGTCTTCGTCTATTGTGTAGTTCCTGTTTTGAGTTGCAAATGTGAGCAACCGAACCGGTATCAAATACCCAGGCACTACAACGAGAGTTGGTAAGGTACACATCAATAACATGTATATCATATATACCTTGTTTGTTGTTGACCGCCTTCTTGTCAGCCAGATACTTGGGGCAGTTCCGCTTCTAGTGACCAATTCCCTTGCAATGAAAGCACTTAGTTTTTGGCTTGGGTCCAGCCTTCGGTTTCTTCACGGGAGGGGCAACTGCTTTGTCACCCTTCTTGGCGTTACCCTTCTTGCCCTTGCCGTTCTTCTTGAAACTAGTGGTTTTATCGACCATCAACACTTGATGTTCTTTCTAGATTTCAGACTCAGCGACTTTCAGCATCGCAAACAGCTCGGTAACTGACTTGTTCATCCCATTCATGTTATAGTTCATCACGAAGCTCTTGTAGCTAGGTGGCAATGATTGAAGAACTCTGTCAGTGATCGCCTCCGACGGAAAGGGGCATGCCTAACTCTGCCAGACGGGTCGAATACCCAGACATTCTGAGTATATGTTCACTGATAGACCCGTTCTCCTCCATCTTGCAAGCATAGAACTTATCAGAGGTCTCATACCTCTCGATCCGGGCATTCTTCTTAAAGATAAACTCCAACTCTTGGAACATCTCATATGCTCCATGACCTTCAAAACGTCTTTGAAGTCTCGGTTCTAAGCCATACAACACTGCACACTGAACTATTGAGTAATCTCCAGAACGTGCCTCTCAAGCATTCTTAACGTCTTCGTATGACACGGGAGCGGGGGGTCACCAAGCAGTGCATTAAGGACATAAGCCTTCTAGGAAGCCGTGAGGATAATCCTCAAATTACGGGCCCAGTCCTTAAAGTTACTTCCATCATCTTTCAACTTGGCTTTCTCTAGGAACGTATTAAAATTCAGGGGTGGTACTGCGTGAGCCATTGATCCACAACATAAATATGCAAAGGTTACTAAGACTATTGTTCAAGATAATGAGTTTAGTTAATCAAATTACTAAAGGTCCCACTCAAATTGACATCCCTCAGGTCATCTAAGTGATACATGATCCAAATTCACGAACTAAAGTCCAATCATCACGTGAGTTGAGGTGGTTTCAATGGTGAACATCATCATGTTGATCATATCTACTATATGAATCATGTTCGACCTTTTGGTCTCTTGTGTTCCGAGGCCATGTTTGTACATGTTAGGCTCGTCAAGTTTAACCCGAGTGTTCTGCACGTGCAACACTGGCTTGCACCCGTTGTATGTGAACATAGGGTCTATCACACCCGATCATCACGTGGCGTCTCGACACGACGAACTTTCACATGGTGCACACTCAGGGAGAACACAATTTATCTTGAAATTTAAGTGAGGGATAACCTTATAATTCTACCGTCGTCCTAAGCAAAACAAGGTGCATAAAAGGATTAACATCACATGCAAATCATAAGTGACATGATGTGGCCATGAACTTGTGCTTTTGATCTCCATCTCCAAAGCACCGACATGATCTCCATCGTCACCGACATGACACCATGATCTCCATCATGTTGATCTCGATTAACGTGTCGCAATCGGGGTTGTCACACCCACCATGCTTCTACTACCATTGCTACCGCTTTGCGATAAAGTAAAGCATTACATACTGCTTAATGATAGGTACAACGACAATCAGCGTCCTTCAATTCATGCTAGTCGTTGAGAACAAAGAGATTGGACTCTCAGATGAGACTAAGCAGGTACCGTTCCAACGTGCCCCTGACCCTATCTTGATTCAAACTGAAAACCCTCTCTAAGGTGGAGCCTAGTTGAAGCTAAAATCAGACCCTCTACTGGTGAAATCAGAGAAGTCCGGCACTACTTGTGTATCATTAAACCTCTGACCATCCATTCTCGTACCAAAAGGTAAGAGTTGATAAACCATAGTCAGGCACATAGTTAGTGGTAGAATGCTTATTGAAAAGTGAGGTTCCACATAATTCCCTTATAACTCTAAGGCCTAGTCCGGCTAGCCTTCTTTCGGGCAGGAAGCTGGCCTAAACGACGGGCGGGCATCTCTCGGTACGCAAGCAGCATTGTTCGCCACCACCCGAGATTTAATGGAAAGCTCAATGAGTGAGTCGTGCGCAAGTGTTGTCTCAGCTAGGCATCCTTGTATGATGTGACAGATTGGTTAGGAGGTTAGTTGTAGAGCCAGCCCCTGAGTCCACTTCCCATTGTCATAGAAAACCAGATGACATAACGTAATAGGAAAGTCTGCCACCGAGTCAGAGTACTAAGGGTATAACACTATCCTGGCCGATTCATAACTAGAAATCTTCTCTGGTCCTTCAATAACCGGGGCTAAAAGCCATGGAATCGAAAATGCCAAAATAGCAATAAGGCTTGTCCGTCATGTAATGGTTTAGAAGAGTCACGATCCTGTTCCCCGCTTGGCTTTTTCCCTTCTTGACATCCAAAAGAGTGAAAAAGGCAGCTTTGAAGTAAATTTTTAGGTGAAAGGAAGAAAAACACAATGATTCCGGAGGAAAGAAAAGAAGAAAGTTAATAGGTTGAGAGAGGCATTCACTGCTTTCGGTCTCGATTCACCCTTACCTCTGAGGGATCAACTACTTCGCTTAGGCAAAAGATTAAAAAAGTATGTATCTGTCTACATGTGCCTCCGTCTATGTTACCCCTTCCCTAGAAAGGAGATTATATGTTTAGTAAAAAACGAGAATATAAATCAAAAAGAAAGAAGAGAAAGAATTGGGCCTCTAACGATTTCAAAGAGGAAGTAGGGTCAGAGGATTTTTCTAGTGAGGATGGTCCCCGCCCTTCGGCTTGATCAAAAACTAAGTAGCCTAGGCCGTGCTGCACTATGTCTCCCACCTATGGATCTCGAGCCCTAACCTACTCTCAAAGCTAGCATTAGAATTCTCACACACCAATGCA
This sequence comes from Hordeum marinum, assembly GCA_022496015.1. NCBI lineage: Eukaryota > Viridiplantae > Streptophyta > Magnoliopsida > Poales > Poaceae > Hordeum > Hordeum marinum. The sequence goes on along the minus strand of CM039676.1, from coordinate 406,012,341 downwards.
GGGAATTACGCCCATGAGTGAAAAAAACATTTCTCAACAGAACACCAGCGGTCTTGTGGTTCGCGAGAAGGAAAAAGGACTAATCTTTTGTTACATCTGGCACGATATGAAAAAGAGAGAGCTTCATCTATCGATGAACAACAGATTGACAGAGCTCTTGGCATTGCTTTGTTTTCTCTCCTTTCCTATCAGCGAGTTATAGGTTCTCTATTGCACTCCCCGATTGGGGTTCTTTTCACCTTTCCCTCATGGTACTTGTACGCTGTCGGTCATTGAGGAATACTTAGGCTTAGAGGGTGGTCCCCCTTTCTCATGTCTGACATGATATAATCGGCCTTCCTCTTTAGATTTATTTAGAACTTAAAGCGTTCAAGGCAAGGTTCCGCAATCTCTCGTACCTACGAGAAAAGGGCTTATTTACTACTTTTATCGATCAATGGTCCACCGGTCCCATCCAATGAGTGGTATCTGAGTATCATAGTATCATATGAAAGTTCATTCAACTCTAGCGATTTCAAGCAGACCAATCTCCAATTACCTTGCAAAGCGTTAGCGTTAGCCAGGTCAATAGTTCAAGTATCAATGAAAGTCTCTATTTCAGTAAAGTAGAAATGATAGTTGTTTAGGTAACCCGCTGGTCCGCTATATTCACCCTAGCCCACAAGCACAAATGTTCGGCGCGGAATATAATCCTAAAGTACCCCAAAGACTCAAATATAATCAATCAAGAAGGTGGTAAGACCCTTGCCGAGTTCCCAAACAGCATAGAGCTTGGGAAGCTTGGACTCGGTCAAGATCTGAACAACGACGAAGCACTCAACTACATGTTTCTAGTATTTTTTTACTCTCTTCTGCACTCATACGACGATCTTCACAACCTTCCACTGGAGGCTTGTTCCAGTTTTCTTATTCTTTTGCCATTGCTTCCTTAATCATATCTTTGATACATCAAAGAATGGATTGCAGTCTAATCCTCCTACTCAATCTGATCAAGATTCAGGAAAGAAAGAGAAAGTCAATTCAGGAAAGAAAGGATAAAGCGTGATGGCGTGAGGTACAACGCTAGGTCCTGGCGAAAGAATGCAACTTCCATCTTCAAGCAGCTACAATCTCCTTGTGAACATCAGCATGGGAGACCTTGTTCATCGGATGGTAAAACAGCCTCGAAGAAAGGTACTTCCGCACATCAAGCATATTTTCAAAGTGCATGAAAAGGCACACAGAAAAAACATGGTTATTGACAACCCACAAGTATAGGGGGTCAATCATAGTCCTTCTGATAAGTAAGAGTGTCGAACCTAACGAAGAGCAAGCGGAAATGACAAGCAATTTTCAGCAAGGTAATTTCTGCAAAAACTGAAATTCTAGGTAACAGGTAGTTTGATAGCAAGATAATCGGTAGTGAGCAAGTAATGGTAACGGTAAATAAAGTGCAGCAAGATAGACCAATCCTTTTGTGGCAAAGGACATGCCAAAACAGTCTCTTATAATAAGCAAGCATTCTTGAGGGTACACGGGAATTTCATCTAGTCACTTTCATCATGTTGGTTTGATTCGCGTTCTCTACTTTGCTAATTTGATATGTGGGTGGACCTGTGCTTGGGAGCTGCTCTTACTTGAACAAACCTCCCACTTATGATTAACCCCCTCGCAAGCATCCGCAACTATGAGAAAAGTATTAAGATAAATCTAACCATAGCATTAAACATTTGGATCCAAATCGCCCCCTTACGAAATAGCGCATAAACTAGGGTTTAAGCTTCTGTCACTCTAGCAACCCATCATCTAATAAATACTCCACAATGCATTCCCTTGGGCCTAGGGATGGTGAAGTGTCATTGATAACCCACAAGTATAGGGGATCGCAACAGTTTTCGAGGGTAGAGTATTCAACCCAAATTTATAGATTCGACACAAGGGGAGCCAAAGAATATTTAAGAGTATTAGTAGTTGAGTTGTCAATTCAACCACACCTGGAGATAAATATCTGTAGCAAAGTGATCAGTAGCACAATAATATGATAGGTTGATAGCAGTAGTAACAGTAACAATAGTAGTAACAGTAGTAGCGAAATTTTTGTAGCAACTGTATCAGTAGTAGCAACAATAGTAACTTAGCGAGAGCAATAAGTGGAAAGGTGTAGGCACTGGATCGGAGTATTTGTTGGATGATATTCATCATATAACAGTCATAACCTAGGGCGACACAGAACCAACTCCGGTTCGTCAATGTAATGTAGGCATGTATTCCGTATATAGTCATACATGCTTATGGAAAAGAACTTGCATGACATCTTTTGTCCTACCCTCCCGTGGCAGCGGGGTCCATAAGGAAAATAAGGGATATCAAGGCCTCCTTTTGATAGAGAACCAGAACAAAGCATTAACACCGAGTGAATACATGAACTCCTTAAACTACGATCATCACCGTGAAGTATCCCAAATATTGTCACTATGAGGTTGACGGATCATAACACGTAATAGGTGCATATGAATAGGCAAGATCGGATCAAGAACATAGATATAATGATGATAACATAAACGGTTCAGATCTGAAATCATGGCACTCGGGCCCAAGTGACAAGCATTAAGCATGGCAAAGTCATAGCAACATCAATCTTAGAACATAGTGGATACTAGGGATCAATCCCTAACAAAACTAACTCGATTACATGATGAATCTCATCCAACTCCTCACCGACCAGCAAGCTTACGACAGAATTACTCACTCCCGGTGGTGAGCCTCATGGAACTGGCAATTGAGAAGGGTTGATGATGACGAAGATTGAAGATTCCCCTCTCCGGAGCCCCAAACGGACTCCAGATCTGGCCTCCCGATGAAGAACAGGAGGTGGCGGCAGCTCCGTATCGTGAAACAAGGTCAAACTTTCTCTCTTTTTTTCTGGAGAATTGTGAATTTATCGCATTGGAATTAGGGTCGGGGGACCCACGAGGTGTCCACCCTCCACCAGGCCGCGCTAGGGGGGCTTGGCACGCCCTGGTGGAGCGTGGGCCCCCTGGCCCCCTCTCAGGTGGCTTCTAGCTCCATAATTCCTCAAATATTCCAAAATAAATCACCAAAAAATTTCGTTCCATTCCGAGAACGTTTATTTTTGCACAAAAACAACACCATGGTAGTTCTGCTGAAAACAACGTTAGTCCGGGTTAGTTCCATTCAAATCATGCAAATTAGAGTCCAAAACAAGAGCAAACGTGTTAGGAAAAGTAGATACGTTGGAGACGTATCAACTCCCCCAAGCTTAAACTCTTGCTTGTCCTCAAGCAATTTAGTTGACAAACTAAAAGTGAGAAAGAAAAAACTTTTATGAACTCTTTTGTTCTTGTTTACATACATATACTTAAGTAGCACCCACTAATAGAAAACGGGCCTTTTGTCCTGGTTCGTAAGGGTCTTTAGTCCCGGTTCTAGAACCGGGATTAAAGGGTCGGGACTAAAGGCCTCCACCTTTAGTCCCGGTTGGACTATGAACCGGGACTAAAGGGGCTCCGCGTGGCAGCTTTCTAGAGCAGGACCTTTAGTCCAACCGGTACTAAAGGTATTTTTTTAATAATTTTTTATTTTTATTTTTTCGATTTTTTCGATTTTTTTTCTGATTTTCCAATCTTTCAATTATTTGACAATTTAATCTCTAATCACCCCTCCTCACTGCTCTGGATTTATTTGACAATTTAATCTCTAATCACCCCTCATTCCAAATCGTCTAACTTCCCAGCCGGTCACCCATCCTCTCACTGCTCCAACCCGAGCACGCTTAACTTTCGAGTTCTACCACCCTAGTTTTCAAGTCTGCACTTGTTGTTTTCTTGACAATAGTAAGCTATCAATCCTATTAACCCTTCGGTCTTGATGTAACATGATTTAATTTTTTGAATTCCAAACAATTATTAAAATAAACAACAATAAATGATTAATAATAATACTGAATTTCAATGAAAATAAAATAAGTAATAATATTATTTTATTCATTTTTTTGCAATGTATTCATTTAATATGGCATAATTAATATCTTTAAATCTGTAAATCGAAATTCAACAAATAATATATCCATTATTATCAGAAAACGTGAGGAATCCAAATATGACATCATTTATTTAAAAATATATTTTTCATAACACTTTTTTTCGACATCGTATGCAAAAGTTATAGCCGTTTACTTTTTCATAACACTTTTTTTAATCTTGTTTCAACTCTAGACTTTTTATGCGTTCAACATGCACCATCCAAAGCCACATTATCAATTTTCAAACCTTTCCCACTTCATTCACTATGTTTCATACATTTATTAAATTTTTGAGCTAAATGACCCTGAAATTGGAAAGCACTACAAATGAACTCTGAAAAGTTTGAAACTTGGCATGATATCATCATTTCACCCACACAGCATGTGCTAAAAAGTTGAGAGGCTTACGGTAAAAACAAGATGCACTTCGTGTACAAACTGGACAATCCCTTTAGAAGTATCAGGGTTTTGGACGAAAACTCATCTGTTACAAAGGCATTTCGTTTTTTAAAACTTATTTAAACTCCAGAGATTTTGTGCGTTCAACATGCACCATTTAAAGCCACATCATCAATTTTCAGCCATTTCCCACTTCATTCGCTATGTTTCATGCATTTATTATTTTTTTAAGCTAAATGACCCTGAAATTGAAAAGCACCACAAATAAACTCTGAAAAGGTTGAAACTTTGCATGGTATCATTATTTCACCCACATAGCATGTGCTAAAAAGTTGAGAGGGTTACGATAAAAATTAGATGCACTTCGTGTACAAACTGGACAATCCATTTTGAAGTATCAGGGTTTTGGACGAAAACTCATCCGTTGCAAAGGCATTTCGTCTTTAAAAACTTATTTAAACTCTAGAGTTTTTGTGCGTTCAACATGCACCATTCAAAGCCACATCATCAATTTTCAGCCATTTCCCACTTCATTCGCTATTTTCATGCATTTATTAATTTTTTAAGCTAAATGACCCTAAAATTGAAAAGCACTACAAATGAACTCTGAAAAGGTTGAAACTTGGCATGGTATCATTATTTCACCCACATAGCATGTGCTAAAAAGTTCAGAGGGTTAAGGTAAAAACTAGATGCACTTCGTGTACAAACTGGACAATCCCTTTCGAAGTATCAAGGTTTTGGACGAAAACTCATCTGTTACAAAGGCATTTAATTTTTTAAACTTATTTCAACTCCATACTTTTTGTGCGTTCAACATGCACCATCTAACATGTGCCTAGGAGCAAAAAGAATTAAATTAAAAACTGTTGTCAAACTCAAGTTATTCACAATCTAGGGTTTGAAGCAAATTTGAACAAATTCAAATTTAAACCATTCAAATTTGAAAACTAATTGTACAAACACAAACTAGACAAAATTTTGAATCTAATGCAAAAAGAATCACTCAAAAACATCAAATATCCTAAAAGATATAAGCAATTTAAAACAGAAACTAAAAACAGAAAACAAATAGAAAAAACAAAAAAAACTTTCAAAACCCTTTAGTACCGGTTGGTATCTCTAACACCCAACCCCTTTAGTCCCGGTTCGTGTCTCCAACTGGGACTAAAGGTCCCATTTGAACCGGGACTAATGCTCGAGCGGCGCCCTAGCCGCTCGAACCGGGACTAATGCTCACATTAGTCCCGGTTCGTAAGGCAACCGGGACTAATGTGTAGATCGAGCTGTGACGAAAGCCTTGTTTTCTACTAGTGACCCAGGTATTCAGCAAAGATCATGACTAATCAGGTCAACAATAACTCTTAAAGATTATATTAACTCATATCAATGACGCAAGCAACTAGCGAGCAATAATAAGATATCTCAAGTGCAAACACTTTATCAAAACAATCATGATATAATATGACAATAGTGGTATCTCACTAACCCTTTTTGAGACCACAAAACATAAATGTAGAGCACCTCCAAAGTTCAAGAAGCGACTAAACGTTGTAATTCATGGTAGAAAAGATCCAGTCATGATGCATCCAACATTCACTATAGACAATGCATGAGGATGACAATAGTCCTCTCAGATCTGGCGCTTATTTTAGAAGGTGATGGCTCAACATTAATGTAAATAGATAGTCCCTTCGCGGAGGGTGTCAGTGTCAAAACCGGCGGATCTCGGGTAGGGGGTCCCGAGCTGTGAGACTAGGATCGATGGTAACAAGGGACGAAGGAAGCGATGTTTACCTAGGTTTGGGCCCTCTTATGGAGGTAAAACCCTACATACTGCATGATTATATTGATGGTATGAAGGTTACAGAGTTGATCTACCTGAATATTGAATAGCTAAAACCCTAGATGAATTTCCCATCCCTACGATCTAAAACCCTCCCGGTTTATATAGACACCGGGGGGTACTAGGGTTTACACATGGCAGGTCTCCTGTCGAGGATGGATATGCCGATTTCCTCATCTTGACTTGGAGTGCACGATGCGCCTTCGGGACTTCCTTCTGGAATGTGGGGTCTCAATGTATCCGGCCCTCCTGCGACAATCAGAGAATGGCCCATCAAGCGAGCCTTTTAAGAGATAGGCCGACGGCCCGAGGACCCCTTAGTCCAGGACTCCCTCAGTAGCCCCCATACTAGCCCCCAATGCCAAGGGTCTTAGCTTCGGCTTCTCCACTTGACTAGAGTCTTCGGCTTGCGGGGTGAGTTCTTCTTCCCATTTAATGATAGGCCGAGATTAGTTCGACCTCCGATGACGCGAAATGTTTCCGATCATATGATCGACCGAACACCATGAATCGCTCAGTCCCGAAGGCCAAACGTCAAAGTATAAACAATGTATACTAACAACCTTTCTAACGAAGGGTCACGACCCACCACGACCACTGGACCAGTTATGAAAACTTGATTCGCGGTCCAAGGCCATTTTTACCTTAACACGATTCATCAATGCATGAATCGTGCTTCGTTTCGCATGAGATATTACTAATCATATCAAGTTTCTTTATGTGTGTATAACGGCACACACGTCTTGGGAAGCGGAGGGATTTGCGGCACAGTAAAGGGAGGCTAATCGTCATCACACCTCATAAAAGGTAAAAAACCTCAAGGCCTATTCACGCTCCTCATTCGCATCCTCCGCTTCCTCAATCTCCCTGAGCCTTCAAAGCCTAGATCTAGTTCTTCCTCGACTTCTCCTCTGAGCTATAGCCATGGCGGGTTCGAGATCCAACGGCAAGTGGAAGGCCTCCATAGTCACCGACCAAGACATCCGAGACCTAAAGGAAGCTGGCTACCTCCCCGCCAGCGTAGTCCACTATGCTCCAGAGAAGAACCAGGTAGTTCCCACCCCCAAGCTAGGCGAGAGGGTGGTATTCGTCCCCCACTTCATCCGGGGATTAAGCTTTCCGCTCCATCCTTTCGTCAGGGGTCTCATGTTTTTCTATGGACTAGACTTCCACGACCTCCCCCGAAATCCTTTATGCACATATCAGCATTTATCATTGTCTGCGAGGCCTTTCTACGGATTGAACCGCACTTCGACCTGTGGCTCAAGGTCTTCAACGTCAAGCCGAAGACCGTCGCGAGTGAGCACGCGGACTACGGAGGGGCGGTCATGAACAATCTCCCCCGCGTCAGATGGCCGACTGGCACCTTCATCGACACCATCAAGATCTGGAAAAAGGAGTGGTTTTATATCACCAAGCTAAGGGAAGAAGGTCAGGTTGCTCCAGCCGAGTTCATATCTGGACCCCCCACAAGATTGACCTCATGGCTCCGAAAGGGCCTTGACTGGGGGTCGGATGCGGAGGTGGACAAGCTGCAGAAGTGCATCACCTTAATGATCAAGGCCAAGATCGAGCTGGTTAACGTGGTCCAGATCATGCTTTGACGCCCCATTGAAAGCACATTTCCTCCCTTGGTGGTTTTGGTAATTAATAACAACATATATGTCATTGAACTAATGTTTCCACTAAGCATGTTTTAGAAAAAGTTCAATGATGGGTTGGCAAAAGGATTGTGGATTACCCCAAGATGCAAGGAAATAGATTGGCAAAGCTTCAAGCAAAGGACTCTACATTTTACTTTTTGTGAGAAATTACTTTGAGTCCATAGGACAGCCAATACTATTAAAAGGGGGTAAGATTTTGTTGGTGAACAAAATGCTCATACGTGCACAAGTGATAGTCACCACATACACCCACAAGCTCTTCCACAAAAGTTTGTTCAAAGCCAAATATACAAAATCGGTGCAACCAACACATTCCACTAGGTGCCACTGATTCCAAACCTCAGACAAACTCAGCCAATACCCTAGCTTTTCGGTGCAGCCGATTCTACTTTGGTGCCATCGAGTTTGGGTTGCCAACTTCCTGTTACGCAAGTTTACAAAATCGACCCCTCTGAGTTTTGTGAATCGGCGTCAGCGAGATTGGCAATCAGACCGTTGGTCACCATATCGGTGCAACCAAGATTTATGTATCCGTCTCGCCGAGATTCAAAAGTTGCTACCTTTGAGGCAACTCGGTACCACCGAGAATTACACATCGGTGTCACCAAGTCTAACTTATTAGGTGTAACAGTTGGATTTTTGGAGATGCCTATATATACCCCTCCACCACCACTCACTCACTCACAAGAGAAGCACTCAGAACAGTTCCCCACTCATACCTACTGATTTTCTAAGAGAGAGCCACCTACTCATGTGTGTAGATCATGCCATTCCATTACTACGATATGAATCTCGATCTCTAGTCTCCCCAAGTTGCTTTCCACCCAATCAATCTTTTCCACCATGGCCAAATCTGTGGGAGAGTGATTGTGAGTTGAGGAGTCTATCATCTTGAAGCATAAGAGCAAGGAGTTCATCAACATTATCGAGCCTATTACCTCATGGAGGGTGGTGCCTCCTAGAATGTTTAGGTGTCGCTTGGGAGCGTCCTACTTCGTGTTGTGGAGTGAACCAAGAAGTTTGTAAGGGGAAGGAGATCGCCTACTTCGTGAAGATCTACCCCGAGTTAGGCTAGTCCTCCGTGGACATAGGCCATCATGGTATAGTCAAGGTTGCTTCTTCGTGGAACCCTCCATGGACTCTCGCGACCGTTACCCTCCGTGTGTTGAAGACTCCATAAACATGGATGTATGATAGCACCACCTATCGGAACCACGAGAAAAATCATCGTGTCACCAATTGCGTTTGATCTTCCTACCCTCTCTTTAATTACATGCTTGTCTTTACTTTCCGTTGCTATACTTTTAGACATGCATGTGTAGGGTTTACTTGACATACTATGAATGCTAAAATCTGCCAACATTTAAAATTAGGAAAAAGTAGTTTTTTATTTGGTCAAGTAGTCTAATCACCCCCTCTAGCCTACTTTTGATCCTACACGCATCCTTCCCTACCAGCATCGAGACTCCCCCAAGTGGTCTTATCAGCTTGATGATGAGCCTACCGTTTGTCAACTCTTCTGCACCACCCCCGAGAAACTGTGGAAGGTGCTGTTCAAGCCACGGAAGAGCTGGCCAGCCGAGGAGGAGGATCGGGGCCTACACACTGATAACCCTCCTACCCAAGTATAATATAATTTCAACTGATCGGCTTTGTTTTACGATAAAAGATCTAAACACTTTTCCCCTCATCTTTGCAGAAATGTTTGAGCAAAGCCACGGGAATCAACTGCCCGATACCATAGCCCGAAGACCCCAGGTCAAAGCTGTTGTCGAAGATGCTCGTCGTGGCGCCTTACAAGGCGCCAAAAAAGAAAGAGAAGAAGAAGGACATAGGAGGTCCCCGCATAAAGGACCAGCAGGACGCTATGTCCGAGGAAACCCATGCCTCGTCTAACCATGAGGAAGAGCGTGAAGACGAGGAGGAGGGGGATTCCCCCCTAACAAGAAAGAGGGCGGTGTCATCGGACACCGCGGAGGAGGTACCTCCTCTTGCCCTGAGAAGGGCACATCAGCCGATGTTGGTCCCACCCGACAACAGTTCGGACTCGGATACCGATCCCGAGGTCTTTGAAAAGGTTCCTCAAAGGAACCTAAGGGTCAAGCCCCCAGCTCGAAGGTAAGAATCCGAAGACTCCCTGAGCTATTTATGCCAAGTTTTTAATGTTATTAACGTGTGAGCACCTTTTGGTCCGTATCCCACCACACGTTCTCCCCACCGACCAAGTTTCAAATGGGGAGACTCCACCCGCTGAGCTGGCAGAGAGCGGGACCGCATCACATCCCACACCTCAAAGGACCGTGAAGGATGCCGTGGAGGTGTCATCCCACCAGGCTCCTTTGGAGCCGAACATAGGCGGTGGGGGTGACGATGTCATTGCCGAGGTTAATGCCTCGGCCGCTGAAGACCGAGAGGAGGATCCCCCCCGGACACTAAGGAGACCGGACAAAGGGATTTCCAGTCCCCTTCGAGGTCATCTCCGGAGCGCACCACGCCTCTGGAGCCACCGGTTCAATCCCCGGTTGGAGATCGGGCTAACCGATCACCACCGGCGCCACCGATGACTGGGTGGCCGGTCATGGAGGAGGCTCTATCAAGCGCCTCCATCTCCGAGGATCACCGCACCCTTATGGGTGTGGTTTTGCAAAGCATTCAGTCTATTAATAGCGTCCTGAAGGAGGCCTTCAATGGTCTCCTGACGGGCTTCTAGGTGAGCCACGTAACGTTCTTTTCCTGAAACATTAATTAATTAAGTTTGTGCTATCGTTATATATAGCAGCCCCTAAGCCCTAGGTGAGTTTAGAAAAACTCAGTCGGGGGTCAAATACAAAGAAATGGCCAAACAATGTATGAGACATTATTCATCCTATAATGTTCTAACAGTCCTTAAGAGGACTGAACATAGGGTCATGGTCTTGATAGTTCGGGTGTTTGAACTCATATAAACTGATAAATATGTGCTATTTACAGGCTTCGTCATCAGCGGCGGCCGTTAATTCCGCAGATCTTGGCGAGCTAAACCGGAAGCTCAAGAGCTCCGAAGAGGAGCTTGACACTCTGAACAAGAGGTTCGACGAGGCGCAAGGTAAGCCGTCTTGGAATATCCGAGCTATTAAGCATTAGTGATTCACGCTGTTGACTTAGTATAATTATATGTTCTATTGCTTACACAGCCTCAGCGAAGGAAGTCGGGAAGCTCAAGGTCGAGCTGCGACAAATGAAGCAAGAGGCTGCAGCAGAGAAGGCAGCAGCCGCGCTCTACGCCGTAAAAACCGCGAGCAAAAAGCATGAGGCTCGTGTGGGGGAGGTTCAGCAGGAGCTTAAGTACGCCAACCAAAAATGTGAGGACCTTGAGCAGAAGGGCAAGGAACAAGTTGTCGAGTTATCCGTGCTGAAAGCCGACCTCTAGAAGGAGCGGGTGGACATGCGGTTCTTTGAAGAACAAATTCGCCAAGTCAAGTCTATCACAGATGGTAAGCCGTATTTACTATAGTGTGCCTTTGGTGATAGCAAGTTCGCATTGCTCACCCAGGTGTGGCATTCCTCAGGCGCTAGCTCAGACCTCTTGAAGAGTGTAGCGGACGCGAACCAGTTCTACTCTATGCAAGAAGAGAGAGATGAGGCTCAGTTCTTTTGGGTGCAATTTGAAGCCTACGAGCGCTCTCCTCTCCTCATCGAGCAGATGAAGCAGCTGATGGAGCTGCACCGGATGGCAGAGCTGGACATGAAGGATCTTTGCATCCGGCTATGGCCCAATGAGCCGTTGTCAGGTAGTTATTTCGGCCTGGTGTAGAAGCTGGGCGATGCTTCACCTCGGATTGACGTGCTAAGGCGTTCTTCCTGCATCGAGGGAGCTCAGATGGCCTTTGCAAAGGCTAAGGTGCGCTGACTGGGGATTGATCCCATGAAGATAGCTACCGCTCATCCGCCCCTGGAAAGGAGCATAGGTGCCCTGAGCGATACTTCTCCGTAGTGATGGAGGGTGCTCGGGCGATAGAGGCTTAATGCTCAAAAGATAACTTTTATGAGTAAACGCGTTGTAATATGTCCGAAGACCTTTTAACGCTTTTATGGTTATGATGCATGGTTTATCATGTCTTTTATGTTTTGCATTCGCTATAACTCCCGTGTGGTCGTTTAAACTGAAAGGTGCGAGTCATCGGCTTTAGCCCCCATGTAGATACTACGCGAGGTGTCTCTACCTCCGCACTATGATCCTTAGGAGAGCTATCAGTACCCAAAGGCGGCAGTGTGAGGTGGAAAAGGCAATTAGACCATAATGCTTTATTGCTTTCACTTAGCTGTAGGAGCGTGAAAAAGGAATGCGGTGGCTAATGACTAGCCCCCAGTGGTTTGTGATGTTCGGATGAACCGCAGCTAAAGCCGACATCACATGGTTTGTATGAATACCAATCCCATCGTATGACATAGAATAACCTCTAACGAAGATTTTAGTATATCACTTATGCTCAGATTCGCAGACCGGTTCTCGCGTACTATGATAGTCAGTTTTTGGCTTTCTCCCCTGAGGTGCTTGACCAAGCTAGCTGGAAACACAATCGCACTGGTTCTCCCTTTGCCCTTTTAGCTGAACGAGCGGAACATAAAGGGGCAGGCACATGAGCCGGGCAACCCAACTATTAACCCAAGACATAGTTCGGAACCAATTCATATAAAGTGAACTCTGAGATGCCGAACATATGATCAATTGTGCTTAGGGCAATATTTTAAATTCGACCCCCCGGTCCATTAGCCGTTTGCGTCGTAATATGTACCAAACAGTTTTGCAAGGAGCGTTGAGGAGGGAGGAAATAGAGTATGTACCAAAAAAACATCGAAGCGGCCATTCATGATGGTCTTATATTTTGATCAATAACTCTTATAGCTCAAATTGCTGAAACAATTGTTTACAGGTACTTGAGGATGAAATATAAAGTTTACAGGAGGGGTTGTATCAGGGGTCTTCGATGGGTGGCCTGACGTCCTCTATATGCCCGTCGCCTATCCACTCCTCTGCCTCCTAGGGGGTTGCATTCCTTTATGGGTAATGTTGTCAACGAGCAGACCTTGGAAAAAGAATCTTGAGAAGTCGCCAAACTATTTATGGGCTTTACACTTTAGCAGGTCCTTGATGGTACCTGCTGTATGTCTGAAGGCTTATATTGCTGGTAGTTCGGTCCAGCCAAACACTTGTGCTTTAATAGTTGTTCCCCACTGCTGCCCATGGAATCTTAAGTGCGAAGTTGTGCCTTCTTGGCTCTTTTTTTGCTGGCATTAGGGCTGTGCAATGGGGAGTGAGTCCCTATTTATGGGGAGGAGAAGGTTCTGTGAGTCCGGGCTGAAACCGAGTTTGCTTCTCAACCTTATGTGCCTTTATGGCAGATGTCGGTGTTTGCCGATCATCATTGTAATGGAATTCGGCCGCCAGGGACAATGCATGTTCCTCAGTTTGGAGGGAGCGCTCTGTGTTGCCGTTGATAGTAATGACCCCCTTGGGCCCGAGCATCTCGAGCTTGAGGTATGCGTAGTGTGGGACGTCATTAAAGCGAACGAACGCTATACGACCTAGCAGGGCGTGATAGCCGCTACGGAAAGGTACAATGTCAAAGATCAAGTCTTCGCTTTGAAAGTTATCAGGCAAACCGAACACTACTTCCAGGCTTACAGAGCCCGCGTACCGGGCTTCGACGCCTGGGATCACTCCTTTAAAGGTAGTGTTGCTGGATTTGATCCTTGATAGATCTATACCCATCTTTTTCACCGTGTCTGAGTAAATCAGATTAAGGCTACTTCCTCCATCCATTAGGACTTTAGTGAGGTGATACCCATCTATGATGGAGTCTACTACGAGGGCGGCTGAACCCCCATGACGGATACTGGTCAGGTGGTCATGTCGATCGAAGGTGATCGGGTACACCGACCATGGGTTGGACTTCGCGGCTACAAGCTCTATGGCGTAGACCTCTCGAAGGGCGCCCTTCCTCTCCTTTTGGGTATATGAGTGGTGTATATCATACTCATAGTTTTTACCTCTGGAGGGAACTGCTTCTGTCCGCCATTGATCGGACCGCGGGGCTCATCCTTGTCTTTGCTATGTGGGCCCTTGCCTTGATCCTCGGCTGCGAGTTTGCTGGCCTGTTTGAACACCCAATAGTTACGGTTGATGTGGTTGGCGGGCTTCTCTTGAGTGCCATGGATCTGGCAAGGCCTCTCCATGATTTTGTCCAGCGGGGTAGGTCCGTCGCGATTGCCTTCGGGATGCTTCTTCCGCTGCCTGGGTCGAGAATTGTGGAAGTCGGCGTTAACGGCTGTGTCCTCGGCATCACTATTGATGTGCCTGTTGGGGAACGTCGCATGGGAAACAAAAATTTTCTTACGCACACGCAAACCTATCCATGGTGATGAGCATCTACGAGAGGGAGAGTGGATCTATGTACCCTTGTAGATCGCTAAGCGGGAAGCGTTAAGAAACGCGGTTGGTGTGGTCGAACTTCTTCGCGATCCAAATCGCCGAGCGTCCCGCGATCCAATCATGAACCGTCCCGCGAACACATCATGATCCGTCCCGCGAACTCATCACGATCCGTATCACAATCTTGATCACGATCTGTCCCGCAAACTCATCACGATCCGTTCGATGATCACATCACGAACCGTCTCGCGATCTCGATCACGGTCCTTCCGATCTAGCGCCGAACGGACGGCACCTCCGCGTTCAGCACACGTGCAGCTTGATGACGATCTCCACCATATCGATCCAGCGAGAGGAGGTGGAGAGGAGAGAGAGTTCACCGGCAGCGTGACGGCGCTCCGGTGATGGTGGTGGAGCAATTCCGGCAGGGCTTCGCCTAAGCGCTGCAGAAAACCGATCTAGAGGAGAAACTATGCACCGGTGTAACGGGTAGCACGTGGCCGGAAATTCTGTCCAAAAACCACCCAATCCAGTAGTATATATAGGGGGAGAGGAGAGGAGAGGCAGCCAAGGCCTTTGGGTCGGCCAAAATAGGAGGTGGGAAGCAATCCTACTTCACTTCCAATCCTAGTTGGAGTAGGATTGCCTCCTATTGGCTGATTTTCCATTTTTTGCTTTAGGACTTTCTCTCCTGCGCCATGGGCCTTTGTGGCTGTTTTCCCAGCCCACTAAGGGCTGGTTATTATTATCCCACAGCCCATGGACCTGTTGGGGTTGAAATACCCCTCCTGGAGGCCTCCCGGTACACTATCGGCACTCCCGGTACACTACCGACACTCCCGGTACACTACCGATGAGCCCGAAACTTTTCCGGAAACCAAACTGGGACTTCCTATATATGAATCTTTACCTCCGGACCATTCCGGAGCTCCTCGTGACGTCCGGGATATCATCCGGGACTCCGAACAAACTTCGTTCACCACCATACATAACTCTACACTACCGAAACGTCACCGAACCTTAAGTGTGCAGACCCTACGGGTTCAAGAACTATGTAGACATGACCGAGACAACTCTACGGTCAATAACCAATGGCGGGACCTGGACGTCCACATTGGTTCCTACATATTCTACGAAGATCTTTATCGGTCGAACCTCTATGTCAAGGATTCAGTTAATCCCGTATAACGTTCCCTTTGTTCTTCGGTATGTTACTTGCCCGAGATTCGATCGTCGGTATCTCCATACCTAGTTCAACCTCGTTATCGGCAAGTCTCTTTACTCGTTCCGTAATACAAGATCCCGCAACTAACAATTAGTCACATTGCTTGCAAGGCTTATTGTGATGTTGCATTACCGAGTGGGCCCCGAGATACCTCTCCGTCACACGGAGTAACAAATCCCAGTCTCGATCCATGCCAACTCAACAGACACCATCGGAGATACCTGTAGAGCACCTTTATAGTCACCCAGTTACGTTGCGACGTTTGATACACACAAGGCACTCCTCCGATATCTGTGAGTTGCATGATCTCATGGTCATAGGAACACATACTTGACATGGAGAAAACAGTAGCAATAAACTGACACGATCATATGCTACGTTTGCAGTTTGGGTCTTGTCCATCACATCATTCTCCTAATGATGTGACCCCGTTATCAAATGACATCTCATGTCCATGGCTAGGAAACCTTAACCATCTTTTGATCAACGAGCTAGTCTATTAGATGCATACTAGGGACATGGTTTTGTCTATGTATCCACGCATGCATCTAAGTCTCCGATCAATACAATTATAGCATGGATAATAAACGATTATCATGAACAAGGAAATACAATTATGCTTCTCGTATGGAGTATGTTTGAGAGACGGTGCATCAGTAAGCTCGTCATCGAATTGTGGCAGCAGCCTTCGGTGTGGATAGCTTTTGGATTGGTCCAATACACCGATACCGTATCCTTTCTCAGCTGATAGGACCCTCATCCATCTATCGTTGAGGTTGTCTTGTTCGGCCTTAAGCTGTCATTCTTTTGCCTTCAGGCTGCATGATACGTCTCCATTGTATCTACTTTCCCAAACTCTTTTGCCCTTGTTTTGGACTCTAATTTGCATGATTTGAATGGAACTAACCCGGACTGATGCTGTTTTCAGTAGAATTGCCTTGGTGTTATTTTTGTGCAGAAATAAAAGTTCCCCCATTGACCTAAAAATTTATGGAGAATATTTTCCGATTTAATAAAAAATATTGGCAAAAGAATCAACCAGAGGGGGCCACCCACATGACACAAGCCTTCTAGGCACGGCCACCCCCTGGCCGCGCCTAGCAAGCTTGTGGGGCCCCTGCTGCTCCACCGACCTCAATTCCACCCCTATTTATTCCTATTTGTGAAGAAAAAAATATAGGAGAAGGGTTCATCGTGTTTCACGATACAGAGCCGCAGTGTCGGGACCCTGATCCTAAGTCATATGAATCTAGACTGTAACACATCACATCACTTTGCGGCCTCACGCACGATAAACTCCACGGCTACAACCTTACCTTAGCCGGGACCGTTTGCGTCTTTTGGCTCACGTATGTGAATATGTCACTGGCAATCAAACGACAGAGAACCCGGGACAACATAACTAGTCATAGAACCCAAGTGGCACATCCGTACGGAAACAGGCATATGTAACCCAACAATGCAGGTGTCGACCTCAAGCGTGTGTAGACGAGTCATAGCAAGCTACAAGGACTCCATTACGCCGTGGGACATAAGTGTCATCACTGCACGTAGACGAGTCATAGTAGGCTACAGGGACTCCATTACACTGCAAGACATTTCCCCGAAGGGACAGACATAGCAGCAAAGAAGGATACATGCCGGTCAATCAATGTGTCTAGAGCAGTAGCAAGCTACCAAGGCTCGGTGGAAGCACAAGGAGGCAGTTTCCCGTAAAGAGTACTACTAAAGGCACATGACTAGGTGTCGGATCCCATACATACCGTTGCACGTCACACGTATGCATGACATGCCCGATATGCATAGATACAACTATGGCATCACAACATAACCATACATTAACACAACTTTTATTTAAGAGGCTTCGAGGAGCCTTGCATAATATGTTCTTACAGATAGGGGTCACATGACCCGACACTCAAGTTATACAAACAAGTTCATACAAACCAAGCGGAAGCATAAAGCTGTCTGAGTAGAGACAGTTGAAAGGGTAAAAAAGGCACATGGCCTGACTATCTACAGCCCGCCACAGGGCATAAGGTCGTAGCTGGGACACCAGCTATTCGGCATCGTCGACATCTAGATAGAACCCACCTGATGGGTCCTGGGTCTCATCTACAACATTTATTAAACAAACATGAGTACAAACGTACTCAGCAAGTCTTTAAAGCAGACCTAGACTATTCATGCTCATGTATCAACAAGTGGAGTGGTGGAGTTTATGCAGCAATGCCAACTTTGACTCTTGGCTAACCTTTACTACACATGTTAATTATTTGTTCACATTTTAGATATCGCACACGAGTCCACTAACTCCACATCGATACACCACCATGGATTCACTTTCGTCTCCTACGAAAGTGCCATCCACAGTACTCACACTTGTCTTCATATTTTTATGAGTATCCATTAAATTATCTATGAACAACATAAGCTCTCCAAGAAGTCCATATCCGAGGACGCGGCTATTCGAATAGTTTCATACCCTGCAGGGGTGTACTCCTTCACACACGCTCTCGCCACTTATCGCTATGTGCTCATAAAACCATGCACCTCGGCAACCTTCAAGCGGAGGCCCAGCGAGGGAGTCGGCCACGACTGTCAATCACGCAAGACCACTAGTCCACGCTATCGCCTATTTGAGACTGAACCCGCACGAAAGTCCGGCCGAAGTTTCCTCTATGGCCCCAAACGATGTGCGCAGGTGCAACATCCCAAAAATTCCATTTTTGGAATGTTATGAAATATAGCTATGCATCATCATCACATTGTTTGAATGAAATGAATTGTTGAAGCTTTTCTTTTGGATTTCTAAAAGGCCACTTTCATTTTTCTATTTACTTGTTTCTCCTATTGAAAAACCCTTGGAAATGTTCATAAAAATAGAGGAGTAACATGACACTCCACACCAGGGGCATCTTTGTGAAATATTAGAACAATAAAACCAGGGGGTTATTTAAAAATTTATTGCAAAAGAATTTAAAATCAATTTAGGCACTTTTTGAAAATATTTTTTTAAATATTCATTTGGCCGTGGAAAAATGTTCATTAAATAGCATTTATTCCCCTGGTCAATTTGATATACATATCTTCAAATTTTGGAAATGTTTTGAATGCCTTAATGAGATTTTAATTCTCTGGAAAATAGAAAAGGAAACAAATTTAAACATTTTAATTAGAAAATCGGCCGACCCACCAGCCTTTACTCCCCGAGATCGCTCCGGATCGGTCACCGACGCGCTGACGCCGCCCTCTCCCTCACTGACAAGCGGACCCCACCGCCCGACCATGCCATCACAGTGCCCATCTCCCTCCCCGCGCTCCCGACCTCGCCAGAGACCCCTCCTCCCCGGATCTCGCTCCCCTTTCCCTCTCTCGACCCCACGTCGCGCCTATAAGAAGCCCCAGCCTCTCCACACTCCGTTCCACCCCCAAACGCCCCTGCCCTCGCCCGAAAATGCCACTACACCACCTCGTCGGAGTTCGGCCATCGGCCGAAGCCCTCCGAGCACGTGGCCGTCGCCTTCGTCGTCCCCAGCCCCGTCCGACGCCACCATTCGCCGCCATAGCTTCGCCACCATCGCCTGGACTTTTCGGACGCCGCCCCCGACCACCGCACCACCGTCTCTGACCACCTCCAACATCTGGCCGCCGTCGACCTCGCCGGAACCCCGACCTCCACCTCTGTAAGCCCCGCCCCCTCTCCGTAGCTGTTAGCTAGGATCAACGGATCGGATTTGAAAGATTAAAACGGCGAACCGTTTTATTTTACACTTCGGTCGTCCGCCGCACACACCGCACGCGCACTTTTTCGACCAATAGGAAGCCGCCACGTAACCCCTGTCCGATAGCTAAATAATTTTTTCTTTTCTGTTTCTGTTTTAGAAAACAGAATGTGTTTTGTTTTTATTTTTATTATATCTTTTAAAATATTTAGAGTTTTTGCATGATTCTTTTTGCAACATGTCAAAAATTTCATGTAGTTTCTGTCTGTAGTCTTAGTTTTCAATTTTGAACTTTTAAATTTGAATTTTGTTAAATTTGATCAAATCACTAAAACTTGAATAACTTGAGTTTAAAATTTTATTTTTGAGTGATTCTTTTTGTCACTTCTTTGTAATGGTTAGGCCTATCATCCAGTACTGTTTGAGAAATTTTAAGATATTTTAGATTATGGTTTTTTGTAAAAACAGATTAGTTTATTGTTAGTGTTTATTTGAATTGTTATATTTTTTACTTACTTTGATTTCGTTTAGTTTAACTTTTTATGGTAGTTGTTTAGTTCTGTGGTTCAACATTAGGTGAATTATTTTCTGATAATAAAAATATTTTTAATTTGTTTTGTGCTCTAGTTTAATTAGGTAAACCTTGATTTCACCATTAGTATTGTTTAGAAAAAAAATGTTTTGTAGTAATCCTTTTTGCACAGATTTTTTATAGTGAAATACTTCCTGTTTTCTAATAAAATTTTGTATTTTCTTTTCTGTTATCTATTGGTAAATTGCTGAAAACCAATTTGTCTTATTATGTCTTAGTAGATATTTTGCCACCAAAACTTTTAGAGTCTTCTACTTTGTTTTGGTTTCTTTCTTTTAATTTTGCTATTGATTGTTGTTGAATTATTAGTTTACCTTGCTGTTGAGTGAATTGTATTGTGGTTATGCTTATTGTGTGCTTTGTTTGATTCGTTAGATCATCCGGAGTGCGAAGCTTGTTATCTAGAGTCACTTGAGTACGAGGATCATCAGCAAGGCAAGTCACTTTGATCATATTTACCCATGTTTTTATTGCATTAGTTCTACCATCTCCCCAATTGCATGCGAAGTAGGTAATTGGAAACTTGGTTACTTGTAGTATCACGTGGTAGGTTTATCCCTCAACCCCCTTTGACATTTTGGCCCCGGGAAACATTGATTTACATTTTTGCTATGCTATTATTAGACGGGGTTGGTTGAGTGTCTCATGAGAGTTGTGAGATAATAATTACAAGACCTACTTGATGAACAAGACTTCAAGACTCCGAGTTTTCAACATACCTCTGGGTGGATGATGGTTGGAACGGCGCCCTGGAGAAGCAAGTGGTTAGCCTAGGTGTTGCTGGAGAAGTGCCAGTATTCACGCGGAAAGGTCCACCCAGGCACAAAGAGATGGATGGATGCTTCAAGACCCAAGGCTTACCTGCACAGAGACAAGCCATTATGGGCTCTGGCTTGGTTGGATATCGTGGTGACCCTGGACAGGCGATGCTACGAGATGTAGAAGAACGATAGGAAAGGATGGGCATCGACAGAGTCTCAGGGAAACCCTTTAGAAGACCATGTTTTGGTCATCCATTTCTCAAACAGCCTGAAGTGCGAGAAATTCAACGGAGGCGATCAAATCTTGTGGGGAACGTGTGCAAATCTTATGGGAATTGGTTGGTGGAACCATCTCATTAATCAACCAACAATGTAGTAATAAATTTTGCTTTGCCCTCTCTTGTTGTAGGATTTTTTTGGCTTTATGCAAAACTTACTACCCCACCTGCCATATATGCATATAGAAGATATGATCATTTTACCCCCCTTTTGTGACATTGCCGGCATATTCAATATGCTGACCTACACGGCTGCAACGTATCATGTTGGAGAGTATTTTTCCGACCAGGAGTGAGGATACGCTCTACGCTCGGTGAGATGCCCTTGGAGTCAGATGGACTCAACTACCTTTGAAGCTTCCGCAAGACTTTGGTTTAGTTTATCTCATGAGTTGGCCTTCAGCCACTTTATTGTAATCTTTATTGTAATAAAGAACTCGATATGGGATTTTCGATTAATAAAGCTGTGTGATTTCACTTTGATATATACATTGATGTACCGTGTGTGTAACAGCATGATCTTGGGATGGTACGGAAACACCGGAGATTCGACCTTTCAGGTCGGGTCGCTACAAAAATGGTATCAGAGCACATGCTGACCGTAGGAAGTAACCTCTAGGATTGGAAAAGCCCTAGGAAAAAATCATTTTTTATTGTCTTTCAAATTCTTATATTCTCATCTGATCACTTTTGACTTCTCTCCGATTTATTCCAACATTTATAGATGGCCACCTTCACCCCAGTTTTGTTCACGGAGTTTTGCCAGCCTGACGCGATGATGCCCTTTGGCAAAGATATGGTGAAGATTGTCAGGGATGTAAGGATCGCTTTGCCAAGCATCACCGGGACTCCTATCATGTATTTTCCACAAGACGGTCTCTACAGGATCGAGGTGCACATCCCCGGAAATACCTTTGGAAATCGTAAAGAACCCATCGACTTCAAGTTTGTGGCACCAAGCTGGATTCTTGGGAGGGACATGGCGATTCACCGTGCCCTCGGACGTATTCAGGAGGAATACAGGGGTGGTCCCATTTTGCTAGGACTTAGCATGGTTTATCGCAGGGATGCCAATGGAAATATCATAAACACCCCCACTGAAGACTCCACCATTTCCTATATCCAGACTTTGGAGACTCACATCAGGACTCTGGAGCTTCGGGTTTGCGCAGACACGAAGACGATCAAGAGGCTGATGAACCGCGAGCTGGACCTTGAGGCTGACCTACGGGAAGCCAAGTACGAGCATGAGCATGAAGTGAAGGACTTCTTGGAGAGGATCGAGAAGCTGAACACTCGCATTGCAACTCTGGAGGAACAGCTGGACATGGGAGAAAATCTTCACCCAGAAGGAGACATGGCTCCTTTGATCAACAACGATGATGACTATGAGGAGAGCGCCACTGGAGGAGGCCATATTACCATGGAATTTTGAGGAGAACCTTAGTCATGCCTCCATGTATCTTTTATTTCACCATTAAAACGTAGGTCGATGCTTAGTTTATTTGGAGACTTGTATCCCGATGTTTGAACCTTGAGTTGAATAAATGAATGAGTGTTTGGTGTGATATGTTTGTTGCATTGCATATGGGTAGTGAAATTTTCCTTTAGGCCCATGTTCTATTCTAATTCTCACCTATCTGAAAACAGCAAGATGCCTCCGCGACGTGAGCCCGACTTCACCTTCCCGCCGAAACTCACACAACTTCTCCAGTAGCAGAATGCCCTGATGCAGCTGTTGATCTAGAACCAGACCAACAACCACAACAACCACCCTCCACCTCAGGGCGACAACCTCACCCGTTTTCTGAGGCTGAATCCACCAACTTTATCTAGCAACACTGAGCCCATTGTGGCAGATGATTGGCTCTGCAAGATGGAGAGGGAACTCATCACCGCTGGATGCACTGAGGCTGAAAAAGTGCGCTTTGTCGCCCATCAATTGGAGGGACCAATAGCTTCATTGTGGGAGAACTACACCACCACATACCCCATTGCTGGTGTGACTTGGGAGCAGTTCAAGCTAGCTTTCGCACCGCTCATGTCTCAGCTGGAGCCATGAGTCTGAAGAAGCGTGAGTTTCACACTTTACGCCAGGGGAACCGCTCTATGGCCCAATATGTGGATGAATTCAGCATGTTGGCTCGTTATGCACTAGGAGATGTGGCCGATGATGCAGCCAAGCAGGAGAAGTTCCTGGAAGGACTCAATGATGAGTTGAGCGTGCAACTGCTGGTGGCTACTTTCAACAACTACCAGGAGCTGGTAGACAAGGCCCTCATCTTGGAGGGGAAGCAACAGCAAATTGAAAACCGCAAGAGGAATTATGGACAGGGGAAGTCTAACTCTGGAGCTCAACAGAAGCCCCGCTACTCCCCGTACTCAGGGAATACCGTATCAGGAACCGGTAAGTTTGGAGGACACACTCATCACGTGCACAACCATGGAGGCCACAACCATGGAGGAAATGGGAATAATCATCCCAACTATGGCAACTTCAAGAATGGCAATGGAAGTGGGAATGTCAACCAGCACCGTCCCGCTCCAGCTCAGAAGGATCTGAACCATATCACCTGCTTCAAGTGCCAGAAGACAGGGCACTATGCCACTGAATGTCCCCAGAACAAGCAGGGAAATGGAAACGGCAACAACAACGGCAACTCATCAGCTAAGAAGCCAAATCCTTTTCCCCGTGCTCAGGTGAACCACATTGATGTGGAAGAAGTCTATGATCAGCCCGAGACTGTGGTTGGTATGTTTTTATTGCATTCACGTCTAGTTATGGTACTTTTTGATTCTGGTGCAACTCATTCATTCATATTAAGAGTAGTTGTGGAAAAGTATGGTTTCCCACTAGAACCCTTAGTCAGTCCATTAAGGTCAATTCCCCAGGAGGTATGATGATGGCAGGGATAGGATGCCACGCATTGAGACTCAATATAGGAAATCATGTTTTCCCCACCGACCTCATCGTCTTAGAATCCCAGGGATTAGATGTAATCCTAGGCATGGATTGGATGACCAAGTATGAAGGAAACCTTGATTGCCCTAGCAAGTCTATTTTGCTCACCACCCCAGAGAACAAGAGGATTAAGTATGTATTCCGACGCACACAGATGAGTGCTCAGTTAAATTCCCTCACAGGAGTGGTTCAAGAGGAAGTGCTAGTGGTACAAGACTTTCCAGATGTATTCTCGGAAGAATTACCAGGCATGCCACCAGATAGAGAGATTGAGTTTCTGATAGAGTTACTACCAGGAACAACCCCAATTTCCAAGAGACCATATCGGATGCCCACAAATGATTTGGAAGAAATCAAGAAGCATATTAAGGAGTTATTGGACAAAGGGTATATTCGCCCAAGTTCTTCACCTTGGGGAGCCCCAGTTCTTTTAGTGGATAAGAAGGATAAAACCTTGAGGATGGTTGTCGATTATCGTGTATTGAACGAGGTGACTATCAAGAACAAGTACCCCTACCGATGATTAATGACTTGTTTGATCAACTAGTGGGAGCCAAAGTATTCTCCAAGATCGATCTTTGATCAGGGTATCACCAATTGAAAATTCGTGAACAAGATATACCCAAAACAGCCTTCACCACCAGGTATGGCTTATATGAGTATACAATCATGTCTTTTGGTTTGACTAATGCTCCTGCCTACTTCATGAATATGATGAACAAAGTGTTTATGGAGTATCTGGACAAGTTTGTCGTGGTGTTCATCAATGACATATTGATATTCTCCAAGAGCGAGGAAGAACACAAGGAACACTTGCGTTTAGTTCTGGAGAAGCTTAGAGAGCATCGGTTATATGCCAAGTTCAGTAAATGTGAATTCTGGCTGACCGAAGTCGGATTCCTTGGACATGTTATTTCTGGAGATGGAATAGCAGTGGACCCCGCTAAGGTTGAAGCAGTCACCGAGTGGAAGTCACCCACCTCAGTTAAGGAGATCCGCAGTTTTCTCGGACTTGCCGGATATTACCGGAGGTTCATTGAAAATTTCTCAAAGATTGCCAAACCCATGACGGAATTGTTGAAGAAAGAGTCTAAGTATATTTGGACTGAGGAATCTGAGGCCAGTTTCCAGGAGTTGAAGAAATGTTTGGTCACAGCCCCAGTGTTGATTTTGCCAAATGTTCGGCAGGACTTCCAGGTTTATTGTGATGCTTTGCGTCAAGGACTTGGAGGAGTACTCATGCAGGAGGGAAAAGTTGTAGCCTATGCATCCAGACAGCTACGACCTCATGAGTTGAACTATGCCACCCATGATTTGGAGTTAGCAGCCGTAGTGCATGCACTCAAGACCTGGAGACATTTCCTTATCGGAAATAGTTGTGATGTTTACACTGATCATAAAAGCCTGAAGTATATCTTCACACAGAAGGAGTTGAACCTCAGACAAAGGAGATGGCTAGAGTTAATCAAGGACTACGACATGAAATTGCATTATCATCCAGGAAAGGCAAATGTTGTAGCAGATGCTTTGAGTCGGAAAAGTTATGTGAACACACTCATAGCTGGAGGACTACCCCAGAAGTTAGTCGATGATCTTAGAGAGCTCCGGCTAGAGATAGTTCCAAAAGGATATGTTGCCACACTAGAGATCCAGTCCACCTTGACCGAAAGAATTCATGAAGCCCAGAAATCGGACAAGGAGATAGCTGAGATAAAGCAGAGAATGAAGGATGGAAAAGCTAAAGACTTTCGTGAAGATGAACAAGGAACTCTATGGTTTGAAAACCGAATCTATGTGCCCAATGACCCAGAGCTCAGGAAGTTGATACTTAAAGAAGCCCACGATTCACCATACTCGATACACCCAGGCAACACCAAGATGTACGTGGATTTGAAGGAAAGTTACTGGTGGACAAGTATGAAGAAGGATATTGCCGAACATGTTGTGGTATGTGATGTTTGTCAGCGAGTAAAGGCGGAACATCAGAAACCAGCAGGGTTACTCCAACCTGTGCCGATACCCGAGTGGAAATGGGATAAGCTTGGTATGGACTTCATCACAGGATTACCCAGGACCCGTTCAGGTTATGATTCCATCTGGGTAGTGGTCAATCACTTGACCAAGGTGGCTCATTTCATTCTAGTGAAGACCACCTATACCAGTGCTAAGTTAGCCAAGATATATATGACCAGGATCGTATGTCTGCAAGGAGTTCCGAGGAATATCGTGTCAGATAGAGGAACACAATTTACCTTAAAGTTTTGGCATCAGTTACATGAAACTTTGGGTACAAGGCTGGAATTCAATATAGCTTTTCATTCACAGACCGATGGACAGACTGAGAGAGTCAACCAGATTCTGGAGGACATGTTGAGAGCTTGTGCGCTAGACTATGGGTCTAGTTGGGATGACAACTTACCTTACGCAGATTTCTCGCACAACAACAGTTATCAGACGAGTCTGAAGATGGTCCCTTTCGAAGCTTTATACGGAAGGAGGTGCAGAACACCATTGATGTGGGATGGTGTTGGAGACCGAAAGCTTTTTGGTCCCGATCTTATCCGAGACTCTGAAGAAAAGGTCAAACTGATTCGAGACCGACTCAAGATAGCACAATCCAGGCAGAAGAGCTATGCTGATAGCAAATGCAAGGAGGTGACGTATGAAGTGGGAGACCGAGCATACCTTCGTGTGTCCCCACTTCGAGGAATCAAGAGGTTTGGTGTTAAAGGAAAGTTAGCACCCAGATTCATAGGCCCCTACAAAATTCTTGAACGTAGAGGCGAAGTTGTATACAAATTGGAATTGCCGGAAGGATTGTTCCGAGTTCATGATGTTTTCCATGTTTTTCAGCTGAAGAAATGCCACGCTGAGATGACTGATATTCCTTTGAGAGACACAGTGCCCCTAGAGGCCATACAGCTGGACAGTGATCTGACTTACGAGGAGAAGCCTGTCAGAATCCTCGAGACTACCAACAGAGTTACCCGTAGCAAGACCATCAAGTTTTGTAAGATTTTGTGGAGTCACCACACCGAGGAAGAAGCCACCTGGGAACGGGAAGAAGATCTTCGTCGATACCACCCTCACCTATTTTCTAGCCAACCCGAATCTCGAGGGCGAGATTCATCTTAAGGTGGGTAGGTTTGTAACATCCCAAAAATTCCATTTTTGGAATGTTATGAAATATAGCTATGCATCATCATCACATTGTTTGAATGAAATGAATTGTTGAAGCTTTTCTTTTGGATTTCTAAAGGGGCCACTTTCATTTTTCTATTTACTTGTTTCTCCTATTTAAAGACCCTTGGAAATGTTCATAAAAAGAGAGGAGTAATATGACACTCCACACTAGGGGCATCTTTGTGAAATATTAGAAAAATAAAACCAGGGGGTTATTTAAAAATTTATTGCAAAAGAATTTAAAATCAATTTAGGCATTTTATGAAAATATTTTTCTAAAAGTATTCATTTGGCCGTGGAAAAATGTTCATTAAATAGCATTTATTCCCCTGATCAATTTGATATACATATCTTCAAATTTTGGAAAAGTTTTGAATGCCTTAGTGAGATTTTAATTCTCTGGAAAATAGAAAAGGAAACAAATTTAAACATTTTAATTAGAAAACCGGCCGGCCCACCAGCCTTTACTCCCCGAGATCGCTCCGGATCGGTCACCGATGCGCTGACGCCGCTCTCTCCCTCACTAACAAGCGGACCCCACCGCCCGACCGCGCCATCACAGCGCCCATCTCCCTCCCCGCGCTCCCGACCTTGTCGGAGATCCCTCCTCCTCGGATCTCGCTCCCCTTTCCCTCTCTCGACCCCGCACCGCGCCTATAAGAAGCCCCAACCTCTCCGCACTCCGTTCCACCCCCGAACGCCCCTGCCCTCGCCCGAAAACGCCACCGCACCACCTCGTCGGAGTTCGGCCATCGGCCGAAGCCCTCCGAGCACGTGGTCGTCGCCTCCGTCGTCCCCAGCCCCGTTCGACGCCACCATTCGACGCCGTAGCTTCGCCGCCATCGCCTGGACTTTTCGGACGCCGCCCCCGACCACCGCACCACCGTCTCCGACCACCTCCAACGTCCGGCCGCCGTCAACCTCGCCGGAACCCCGACCTCCACCTCTGTAAGCCCCGCCCCCTTCCCGTAGCCATTAGATCTAGGATCAACGGATCGGATTAGAAAGATTAAAACGACGAACCGTTTTATTTTACGCTTCGGTCGTCCGCCGCAAACACCGCACGCGCGCTTTTTCGACCAATAGGAAGCCGCCACGTAATCCCTGTCCGATAGCTAAATATTTTTTCTTTTTTGTTTCTGTTTTAGAAAACAGAATGTGTTCTGTTTTTATTTTTATTATATCTTTTAAAATATTTAGAGTTTTTGCATGATTCTGTTTGCAACATGTCACAAATTTCATGTAGTTTCTGTCTGTAGTCTTAGTTTTCAGTTTTGAACTTTTAAATTTGAATTTTGTTAAATTTGATCAAATCACTAAAACTTGAATAACTTGAGTTTAAAAATTTATTTTTGAGTGATTCTATTTGCCACTGCTTTGTAATGGTTAGGCCTATCATCCAGTACCATTTGAGAAATTTTAAGATATTTTAGATTATGGTTTTTAGGAAAAACAGATTCTGTTTAGTTTATTCTTAGTGTTTATTTGAATTGTTATATTTTTTACTTACTTTGATTTTGTTTAGTTAAACTTTTTATGGTAGTTCTTTAGTTGTGTGGTTCAACATGAGGTGAATTATTTTCTGATAATAATTTTTGTTAATTTGTTTTGTGCTCTAGTTTAATTAGGTAAACCTTGATTTCACCATTAGTATTGTTTAGAAAAAAAATGTTTTGTAGTAATCCTTTTTGCACAAATTTTTTATAGTAAAATACTTCCTGTTTTCTAATAAAATTTTGTATTTTCTTTTTTGTTATCTATTGGTAAATTGCTGAAAACCAATTTGTCTTATTATGTCTTAGTAGATATTTTGCCACCAAAACTTTTAGAGTCTTCTACTTTGTTTTGGTTTCTTTCGTTTAATTTTGCTATTGATTGTTGTTGAATTATTAGTTTACCTTGCTATTGAGTGAATTGTATTGTGGTTATGCTTATTGTGTGCTTTGTTTGATTCGTTAGATCATCCAAAGTGCGAAGCTTGTTATCTAGAGTCACTTGAGTACGAGGATCGTCAGCAAGGCAAGTCACTTTGATCATATTTACCCATGTTTTTATTGCATTAGTTCTACCATCTCCCCAATTGCATGCAAAGTAGGTAATTGGAAGCTTTGTTACTTGATGTAGTATCATGTGGTAGGTTTACCGCTCAACCCCCTTTGACATTTTGGCCCCGGGAAACGTTGATTTACATTTTTGCTATGCTATTATTAGACGGGGTTGGTTGAGTGTCTCATGAGAGTTGTGAGATAATAATTACAAGACCTACTTGATGAACAAGACTTCAAGACTCCGAGTTTTCAACATACCTCTGGGTGGATGATGGTTGGAACGGCGCCCTGGAGAAGCCAGTGGTTAGCCTAGGTGTTGCTGGAGAAGTGCCAGTATTCACGCGGAAAGGTCCACCCAGGCACAAAGAGATGGATGGATGCTTCAAGACCCAAGGCTTACCTGCACAGAGACAAGCCATTATGGGCTCTGGCTTGGTTGGATATCGTGGTGACCCTAGACAGGCGGTGCTACGAGATGTAGAAGAACGATAGGAAAGGATGGGCACCGACAGAGTCTCAGGGAAACCCTTTAGAAGACCATGTTTTGGTCATCCGTTTCTCAAACAGCCTGAAGTGCGAGAAATTCAATGGAGGCGATCAAATCTTGTGGGGAACATGTGCAAAACTCTACAGAGTACCCAAACCTAATCAACTAGCCGTGTCCATGGTCATGGACAGCTTGAGCCAAAGAAACTGAAACTATCTGGAACTCTCAACACAAAGTATTATAATGATGTGGGTATTAATGACAACTTGGGTATGAGAATTGGTTGGTGGAACCATCTCATTAATCAACCAACAATGTAGTAATAACTTTTGCTTTGCCCTCTCTTGTTGTAGGATTTTTTTGGCTTTATGCAAAACTTACTACCCCACCTGCCATATATGCATATAGAAGATATGATTATTTTACCCCCTTTTTGTGACATTGCCGGCATATTCAATATGTTGACCTACACGGCTGCAACATATCATGTTGCATAGTATTTTTCCGACCAGGAGTGAGGATACGCTCTACGCTCGGTGAGATGCCCTTGGAGTCAGATGGACTCAACTACCTTTGAAGCTTCCGCAAGACTTTGGTTTAGTTTATCTCATGAGTTGGCCTTCAGCCACTTTATTGTAATCTTTATTGTAATAAAGAACTCGATATGAGATTTTTGATTAATAAAGCTGTGTGATTTCACTTTGATATATACATTGATGTACCGTGTGTGTACCAGCATGATCTTGGGATGGTAAACACCGGAGATTCGACCTTTCAGGTCGGGTCGCTACAGCAGGGTTCCCAAGCCAACCATTCGGGTGACCCTTGGTACACCATGCCACTGCCTACCGTGTCGTAACCCACCCCTAGGGTCAGCGCTATGAACGGCCTCCAACATACTATAAACACCAGAAACTACTTGCAACTCCTGGACTAAGGACTAGACAATTGATAAGTCGAGCGGGGTAATATTTCAGGGCCCAGCATGTGGTAGTAACTAGTCTTGGATCACAAACACGGAACTCGGTTCTTAAGAACGGTCCCAATGAGACAACCCCCTATGTGCTCCTACATAGCCTCTCATCGCTACCTTTACCAAATCGGGTTCATCATAAGCTTATCACATCAGAACAATATTGTTTCACTCCAGTTCATCACCCAGATGAATCAGACCTGACACAACTCTAAGCATAGCAAGCATAGCAGGCAAAAGTAAGATAAGCACATCAGGGCACAAGCATCTACCAGGTATGCTAGGTTGCAAGGTTTAGTTATTTACTGTGACAATGACAGGTCATGCAAAGGAATGGGTTCATCTACCGTGTTTGACAGCAATT
The DNA here is from genome assembly GCA_022496015.1 of Hordeum marinum. NCBI lineage: Eukaryota > Viridiplantae > Streptophyta > Magnoliopsida > Poales > Poaceae > Hordeum > Hordeum marinum. Next base: position 405,981,401 of record CM039676.1, on the reverse strand, counting down.
GAACGTTTGTCCTAATGCAATAAACTAGAGCAGGAGCAAGAGAATGGGATGTTATCGGAATGATCAATGGGGTTGCTTGCCTTGCTGGGAAGCGGGAAGGTATTCTCCTTCGTTGGAATACTCGGAGGTATCCTCAGAAGTAGGACCTACCGCAATGCCGATATGTAACAATCAATACATGGAAAGTGCAACAATATGATGCATGACCATGACATGGCAGCATGTATGGATGAGCTAATGCAACTACCATCCAAGTTAAATGAAGTAATTTTGAATATAGGTTCAAAATCATTCTCCATTTCATATTCCATATATTAACCTATTACTAAATGTCAATGTTCACCTACATAGGTTGCGCTAACATGCATGATAACAGCACCATTGGATTCATTGGATTTTTCTGATAAATTTTCATATATAAATTATTTCAATCTGAGTTATAGATTAATTTCTATGATTTTTCTAAGTTTTAAATAGTTTCTGGAATTAATTTAATTCAGGAAATTCTTTATTGCATCAGCATGACATCATCATGACGTCAGCTGGTCAACAGACCGTTCACAAGTCAAACCTGACTAGTGGGGTCCACTGGTCAGTAACCCAACTAGTAACAGAGTTAATTAAAACACTAATTACTAATTAGATTAGGTAGGGGCCATTGTCAGTGGGTCATTAACTTAATTAAATTAGTTAATTAATTATTTTAGTTAATCCTAACCTAACAGAGCCCATCCTCACTTGCTAGTGACCCAGGGCATCGGACCCCCTGGTCAACACCGGTTGACTCGCCGGTGTTGAGCCGCCGGCGACGTCGGGGACGGCGAAGGGGATCGGAAACCCTCCTCCGGCGACTGAATGGACGGCTGAGGGCACCGATCGGCTCTGCGTGCTTGCACGCGTTGAACCCAACACCTCCCAGGGGCTGGAATGGCCGAAGTCGACGCCGGCGATGAGCACGGCGGCTGCCGGAGCTCGGGCGAGCATGAGCTACTCGAACTAAGGCGCAACATGGCCGGAGCTTGGCACCTATGGCATCTACGTGACCCCACAAGCTCGTTGATGGCCTCAGATGGACCAGCTAGTCACCGGAGCAACGCCAGCGACGAGCTCGTGTAGCGGGGCATTTCGGGAGCCGACACAACCGGGGCCTACAGAGGGGAAACGGCCGGAGAGGAGAGGGGAAAGGACCGGGAGCTCACTGCGGGCTCGGAGCTGTCGAGAGCTTGCTCGGGGAGGGATCGGAGGCGACGAATCGACGGCGGCGGAGCTCGGGTCCGAGGAGGAAGAAGAGCTCGAGGGTGACGCTCCAGGGCTTCTGGCGACGCGTGGCTCGATGCAGAGGACGGGGACGACGAGGCGGAGCCTCTGGCGGGCTCAGGGAGGCATGGGAGCGACTGCAACTATGGTGGCAAGCCAGCGGGGCCGTTGGCCATGGCGGAGCAGAGGCGAGGGAGGAAGCAGGGGGAAGAATGGGCAAGAGAGAGAGCGATGGGGACGTCAGCTCGTCCTCATCCGCTCGCCAGCGCGACGGGGGGATACAGGCGCGCAGGGAGCTACGTGGCAGCTCCAGTGCACGCGCATGGCGGGCACGCGCTCGTCCTCCTGGCCGCCAGGAGGACAACAACGGTGCTGGGCCTGATGGGCTAGCCTAGGTGGGCTTCTTCCTTTTCTTTATTTTTTCCAGTTTCTGTTTTATTTTTTTGACATTTGTTTTATTTATTTTAGGCACGAATGCTAGATATAAAATATCCTAAATATTTTATAGAACTTAGTCACCCTGGGGATGAGGACCATAAAACTGAAATAATTATAATGCTTTATTTGGCATTTTCAGTAGCTTTAATATTTATTTTTGAAATGCTATAAATATTCAAATATTTAGAATGACCCCTGATATATTCATGTCCACATTTATCAGACATAGGGGACATTTTTGATGGGCATTTTGGATTTGTTGGTTTTTCACAATCATTGAATTGGTTTGATTCAAGACGGATGTTTGGGGTTTCTGTTAATGCCCATTTCAAGTTGATGCAAAAAGTGAAACATGATGCACACACATGCTGACCTAAGTAAGCTAGCTAGGGATGTGACACGCAGCCACCTCCCGTTCTTCCTCGGGAGGCCAGATCTGGAGTCCGTTTTGGGCTCCGGAGAGGGGAAATCGACGCCATCGTCATCACCAACCATCCTTCATCACCAATTCCATGATGCTCTCCGCCGTTCATGAGCAATTCCATCGTAGGCTTGCTGGACGGTGATGGGTTGGATGAGATTTATCATTTAATCGAGTTAGTTTTGTTAGGGTTTGATCCCTAGTATCCACTATGTTCTGAGATTGATGTTGCTATGACTTTGCTATGCTTAATGCTTGTCACTAGGGCCCGAGTGCCATGATTTCAGATCTGAACCTATTATGTTTTCATGAATATATATGTGTTCTTGATCCTATCTTGCAAGTTGTAGACACCTGTTACGAGTTATGATCCTCATCCCCCAGGGTGACAATAACTGGGATTCTTTCCGGTGATTACCGTAGTTTGATGAGTTCATGTATTCACTAAGTGCTAATGCTTTGGTCTGGTTCTCTATTAAAAGGAGGACTTAATATCCCTTAGTTTCCATTAGGACCCCGTTGCCACGGGAGGGTAGGACAAAAGATGTCATGCAAGTTATTTTCCATAAGCACGTATGACTATATACGGAATACATGCCTACATTACATTGATGAATTGGAGCTAGTTCCGTGTCACCCTATGTTATAACTGTTGCATGATGAATGCCATCCAGCATAATTATCCACCACCTATCCATTGCCTACGAGCTTTTCACATATTCATCTTTGCTAACTTACTTTTCCGTTGCTACTATTACAACTAGTACAAAACTGCTAGTATTACTTTTGTAATCGTTACCGTTACCTCCATACTACTTTGCTACTGAATACTTTGTTGCAGATATTAAGTCTTTCAGGTGTGGTTGAATTGACAACTCAGATGCTAATACTCGAGAATATTCTTTGGCTCCCCTTGAGTCGAATCAATAAATTTGGGTTGAATAATCTACCCTCGAAAACTGTTGCGATCCCCTATACTTGTGGGTTATCAAGACCTTTTTCTGGCACCATTTCCGGGGGGGGGGGGGCGTAGCTCTATTCTCTGAGTCACATGGGATTTATATCTATTGGCCACTATGGAGAATCTGAAAGATCCCAAAACCAAGATCTATCCCTCTACTACGAGGGGAGGTAAGGAACTGCCATCTAGCTCTGCACTTGATTCACCTTTTGTTGTGAGTAAGTTTGCGACACCACCACCTGCTAGTAATTTTGATATGTCGCAAGTAATTGATGATGCCACTTCTACTATGCATGATGCTTATGATGATACTTTGCTTGATAATACTATGCCACTTGGTGAATTTATTGATGAACAAATTGCTAGAGCCAATGCTGAAAATTATGATACTTCTAAAACTGATGAAATTATTGAAACTGAACACTATGAGACACCTGCTAGAACTAGCTCTTTTAGATATGAATTGCCCGATATTCCTGAGGGTTATGTTATGGAAGGAGAGGTAGCTAGGGACTTTCTTGCTTGTAAGGGTAGACATGATCTTAAGAAATTACTATGCAAGTAGAAAGAAAAATCTTTGAATGTTAGAATGAAATATGATCCTAAGTTTGCTACTTCACCTATCTTTGTTACTGATAAGGATTATGAATTCTCTGTCGATCCTGAGTTAATTACTTTGGTTGAATCTGATCCTTTCCATGGTTATGAATCTGAAACTGTTGTGGCACATCTTACTAAATTGAATGATATAGCCACCCTATTTACTCATGAGGAAAAAATTCGTTATTACTATATTCTCAAATTGTTTCCTTTCTCATTAAAGGGTGATGCTAAGATGTGGTTCAACTCTCTTGCTCCTGGTTGTGTGCGTAGCCCCCAAGATATGATATACTACTTTTCTAAAAATATTTTCTTGCCCATAAGAAACAAGCTGCCTTGCAGGAGATATTTAACTTTGTGCAAATTGAAGAGGAGAGTCTCCCACAAGCTTGGGGGAGGCTTCTCCAATTGCTTAATTCTTTGCTTCATCACCCTGTCAAGAAAAATGAAATATTTGATATCTTTTATAATGGACTAACTGATGCTTCTAGGGACCACCTAGATAGTTGTGTTGGTTGTGTTTTCAAGGAACAAAGTGTTGAACAAGCTGAAATACTATTGAATAATATATTGAGCAATGATAATGATTGGACTATTCCCGAACAACCTCCGAAGCCAACTCCGAAGAAAAGAGGTATTTTGTTTCTAAGTCCTGAAGATATGCAAGAGGCAAAGAAATCTATGAAAGAAAAAGGTATTAAAGCTGAAGATGTTAAGAATCTACCATCTATTGAAGAAATACATGGTCTTGATAACCCGACACAGGTAGTAGAGGTAAATTCTCTTTGTAGATTTGATGAAAGCGATATTCCTTATAATAAGTCTGCTAGCCAATGCTTGGATGAGTGTGATAATTTGGTTGTTAAGCAAGAAAATTTTAATGCTTATGTTAGTAGAACAATTGAAACATAATGCTTTCATGCTTGATCGCTGAGGGAGTCCTAGATTAGGGGGTCCTCAGATAGACGACCTATTGCTTATGGGCCGAACTGTATGGACCGCAAGGTGGGCATTGGATGATCAGGGTCACCTTCGCCAGGATGGAAGCCTTGAGGAGCAATGACTTATCCTCCAAGTCGTAGATCGTAGATAGGCATGTTTATCTCTTCAGCACGTAACCAACCATCTATAAACCTTGGACACCCTCAGCGTCTATATAAGCCGGAGGGTTTTAGGCTGTAGATATAGAACAACTCATATAGGGTTAGCTATTTGATCTCAAGGTATATCAACCCTGTAAACCCCCATACCATGAATACAACCAAGAAGGACGTAGGGTATTACCTCCATAGGAGGGCCCAAACCTAGGTAAATCTATGCCCCCTTCGTCTTCTATTACCATCAGTTCTAGTCTCACAGTTCGGGACCCCCTACCCGAGATCTACCAGTTTTGACACCGACATTGGTGTTTTCATTGAGAGATCCACTGTGATCCACAAAGGAATCGATGGCTCACCTCGTTACGAGCAACGAGATCAGTATCCAGGGGATTCTTTCCCTCGGTTAGGCTCTCACTGGCGGCGACATCTTGTCACTCACCGACCCAATCAGCCACCCTGACCAGATCGGAAACTCCTCCCGATCAAAGAATCAAGTTCGGAACCTTAGAGTTTGTCGCTGATTCGTGGGGAATACTTGTTCTAATGGAACCCTTGACCTTTGAGGAGAAGCCTGTAAGTCTGGACGCCTCGACTCCGAAGACATCAGGCCCCACCGCTATACGAAACGCGGATCCGCTTTGGCGCGACTCTGGAACCGTGAAGCCGCTCATAGAATCTACTCGCCTCAGCAACACACATCTTACCATCACCTCATTCTTAAACGAGTTGTTCGATCGAATCGAAGCCATGCATATGATGAATGACTAGGTTTCGGTTTATGACTGGCTCGGGATCAGGCCTGATGACAGGGATATTCATGTCCCTCCGGTCACCCACCTTGTCGCTACTATCGAATGCCCGGCCGAGGATTCACCCCGATAGCCGGAACTGAAAACACTCTACACCCCGGTCTCTGATCACCGAGACTTCATCGGCGAGTCAGATGTCGGAGACCACCCTCGAGCCGGATCACCATCAGCTCAGGACCTACCACACAATCTGGAATCTGTAATTCCGAACACGCAATGTGGCGTGGAATCGATTTTTTTCCCACCCACCACCCAAGACGATCATCCCGGTATCGCACCACAGCTCGCGTCCTCGAACTTCCGGGATATTAAGCAATTACAGGGAGAATCAATCCATCACTTTTGGGCCAGACTCCTACTCGCTAGAAGTAGAGAAAAAGGTCTTAGTGACCAAGAGATAATGTCAATTTTGATTCACAATTGCCATGATGAAGTGATTCTTAACGCCCTGGCCCGCCCAGACATTTGTGACTATTTGGAGTAATCCGATTTGGTACAGAAATACCGTGCCATGGAAAGCGCTTGGCAATCTGAATGGTTGTTTTCGAAACCAACTTTCCCAAGCACCCTAGCGGAGATCGGAAAAAGAGGGTACCTCCAAAGCGGCCAGCAAGATATGAACCCACCAAAAAAAGAAACAGGCCTCCTTCAGAGGTCGGCACTATCCTTGACGGACTACTGGATAAACCTTGCCCTATACATTCTGTGTTGCTAAACACAAGCCGGACTCACAACCTTAGAACTTGCTGGGTCGTCAGGCAAGTGGCAAAAAGCGGCAAGGCTATTATTGAAATACCTCTGTCAAATGGGCGCTCCCCATCGTCGCTCGAATACAGTGCCGAAGTCCTGACGGTCCATGAAACATCCCCCTCAAGGAATAGGAGGAAAAGGGCTCTTAGAGAGCTCGAACAGGTCTACCATGTGGCAGCAACTAGTGCATGGGCAGACATACCGATTACCTTCGGAGATACTGACCAGCCGGCCATTCTTCCCGGTCACTCACCGGCCGCACTAGTCTTGAACCCCATTATTGATGGATAAAAACTACATAGGGTGCTAATGGACGACGACAGTGGTTTAAACCTAATATATGAAGGCACCTTGGAAAAAATACAATTCGACCGATCTCATATCGAACATAGCAATACAACTTTCCGGAGAATCGTTCCAGGGAAATAGGCACGCTGTTCCGGATGTATAATCCTGGATGTTGTGTTCGGCATGCCCATAAACTACCGATCCGAAGAACTTCTCTCCCACATCGCACCCTTCCCAAGCGGCTATCACGCCCTATTGGGACGTGACGCCTTCACAAAGTTCCAGGCTATACCCCATTACAGGTACATGGAACTTAAAATGCCAGGACCAAATGGAGTGATCACGATCTCCAGTGATCCAAACATAGCCCTTCGGGCCGAAAATAAAATGGCAGCACTCGCCCTCGAGGCATTAGGTGAGACTTTCGCTGCAGAAGAACTGATCGCACTATCGTCCACAGTTAACAAGGATGATGTGATCCTTAGCAAAAGATCCCAATAAGACAACATCCATGGGAGCCTAGCTCATCGTCTTGTGGATGAGGCACTACGGAATTTTCTTCGAGTTGGGACATTTTTGCCTGGCATCCTTCCGATATGCCCGGAATCCCATGACGGCTTGCCGAACACAGTCTAAGCATTATCGCAGGCTTTAAGCCCATTAAACGGACTCTACGTAGCTTCTCCGAACCCAAACGACATGCTATGGGGGAAGAATTAGCTAAACTACTAGAGACCAGTTTTATTTGGGAGATCAAGCACCCCGAATGGCTGGCAAACTTGGTGATGGTACCAAACAAAGACAAGTCCTGGCGATTGTGTGTCGATTTCAAAGACCTCAACAAAGCCTGCCCTAAGGACCCTTTCCCCTTACCATGCATAGACTAGATCATTGACGCCATAGTCGGACACGATTCGTTGTGTTTCCTCGATGCTTACTCCGGATACCATCATAGTAAAATGAAGGAATCCGATCAAGCGGCAACCGCATTCATCACCCCCTATGGGCCATTCTGCTTCAACACGATGCCTTTCGGGCTAAAACGCTGGGGCCACATACCAGCACATGATCCTGACGTGTCTCGCGACACATGTCAGTAGGACAGTCGAGGTGTACGTGGACGACGTGGTAGTCAAAACCAAACACGTCAGCCAATTGATAGTCGACCTACGACAAACCTTTGCCAGTCTACGCGGGTATGACATACGACTCAATCCGGAAAAATGTGTATTCAGTGTTCCTTCTGGTAAGCTGCTTGGATTCATTTTCTCCCATAGAGGAATAGAAGCGAATCCAGCTAAGATTCGTGCCTTATCGGAACTTGCAGTTCCTGCAGAGCTGAAGCATGTCTAGAGGTTAGCTAGATGTGTAGCAGCGTTAAGCCGCTTTATCTCCCGCCTCGGAGAGAAAGCTTTACTGCTCTATAAGCTGCTAAAACGGACCAACAAATTCGAGTGGACCGACGAAGCAGCGGCTGCGCTAGAAGAAATTAAAACACTAGTGGCAACTAATGCCATACACACAACACTAGGCGTCGATGAGCCGATGTGGTTATACATATTGGCCACCAATCAAGTGGTCAGTGCGGTGCTCGTCGTTGAACGAGATGAGGAGGGACACAAATTCTGAACTCAGAAACCGGTCTATTATGTGTGAGAAGTGCTAACGCAGTGCAACTCTAGATATCCACAGTACCAAAAGATAGCCTACACAGCGTTTATGGCATCAAGGAAACTCAGACACTACTTCCAAGAGTGTGCGGTAACAGTGGCATCCAAAGTCCCCCTGAATGATATAATCAACAACAAGGATGCCACCGGCCGCATAGCCAAATGGGCCGTTGAGCTCCTTCCTTTTGAAATAACCTATAAGCCACGGCGTGCCATCAAATATCAGGTATTGGCAGACTTCCTGGCTGAATGGACAGAGGCCGAGCTCCCCAAGGAATATAGTGCATACTCCCATTTGACAATGTAATTTGATGGATCCAAAACCCTTGCCGGACTAGGGGCTGGAGTTATCCTCACATCCCCCATAAGCAACAACATGTGATACGTGTTGCAGATCATGTATGCCGACTCTAACAACGCAGCCGAATACGAAGCCCTCCTACATGATCTTTGGATGGCAGTATCGATGGGCATACAACGGCTAGAGGTACGGGGAGACTCCAACTTGGCCATCTCCCAAATTAATGGTGAATTCGATGCCAACAACCTGAATATGGCGGCGTATAGAAACACCGTCCTAAAGATATCCGCATGGTTCGAGGGGTTGGAATTTCACCATGTCGCTCGCGACAATAACCAAGCCGCCAACGTACTTGCTCGTATGGGAGTCAAACGCAACCCTGTCTCGAGAAACACCTTTCTGGAGCGGCTCTCTAAGCCATCCGTCGTGTGGCAGGACGATGACAAGGGCGCTAGCCTAAATACGACGGACGAGGTTGTTCCCTCTATAAACGAACCAGACGATCAAATCATCGATGGCTCCGTAATGAACGAAACGCCTTCGACTCATGAGGTAATGGCAATAATTGCACCGTTGAGAGAGCCCTTCCTCTCCTACCTTCTTCACAAGGAACTCCCCAACGACTAGACAGAGGCACGACGCATAGTTCGGCGATCCAAGGCCTACAAAGTACATGAGGGTGAGTTATACAAGAAAAGCACCACCGGAATATTACAGCGATGCATATCCGAGGAAGAAGGACGGGAGCTCCTAGCCAAAGTTCACGCAGGCATGGGCGTCCACCACATCGCGACAAGAGCCTTAGTTAGCAAGGCCTTACGAGCTGGTTTCTTTTGGCCTACGTCTCCCAGTCACTTGTCAAATATTGTGTGGGATGTCAACTCTTCGCAAATCAAAGTCACATGCCCCAACAGCTCTTCGGACAATTCCGATCACTTGGCCTTTCGCGGTCTGGTGGATGGACATGGTCGGACCCCTTAAAGGGGGGGACCAAGAAGAACAAATACCTAATGGTCATGGTCAACTAGCTCACCAAATGGATAGAGGCAAAGCCCGTCAAATCGGCCAAGTCCGGACTAGTGATCGACTTTATCTCCGGCGTGGTACACCGTGACGGTGTCCTGCACAGTATAATAACGGATAATGGATCCAAGTTCACGGCCCAAGAAGTCAAGTACTAGTGCACAAATTGGGCATAAAGCTTGATTATGCATCAGTCTATCATCCACGGACCAATGGACTAGTCGAACAAGCAAACGATCTCATTATGAGCAGCATTAAGCCACGTTTGGTCCGATCTGTGCATGAGTTCGACCGCCATTGGGTGGAGCTCGACTCCGTTTTATGGGGCCTATGCACCATCCTGAATAGATCAATGGGATATACACCGTTTTCATGCTTTATGGGGCAGAGGCAGTTCTCCCCTGCGACATTATTCACGACGCACCAAGGGTGCGCATGTACGAGGAAAAGGAAGCTGAATTAGATCGGCAAGATGACCTGTACGCCTTAGAAGGAGAGCGCGACATAGCTCGGACCTGCTCTACTTTTTACCAACAGCAAGCCCGACGTTACCAGAGTAGGGAGGTCAGGGCAAAAGCATATAATGTAGGCGAACTCGTCTCACGACTTCCAGAGAAGCAGAAGCATAAACTCAACCCCAAATGGGAGGGCCCCTTCATAACCGATGAAGTACTTACGGGAGGAGCCTACCATCTTCGGAACCCATTAGACAACCGCCTTAAACCAAACCCATGGAACACAGCTCGTCTTCGACGCTTCTATGGATAAACCGGTGTCATCTAAATACTTAAGCATTTTCCCTCTTTTCCTTTTCTCTTCTATTTTTTCTTTCCCCTCCCACTGTGCTGTTTGATAGGATTGAATTTTTTCCTTCCATGTTCAGTTCAATCGATCTTGTACTAAAGCTATCGGCTTACACCATCAAGTGTTATATCCGAACACAACACCTGGGGGCTTCTTCCCGAAGCCACCCCTTTTAAATTATAAGCATTTCTTCACACTTACCGTGTACACACGTCTCCTTTGTCACTTTCAAGCCATCATATGCATCAATTCGAACTAAGACTTTTCCAAGTTGGGTTTCCTCGCTCCTGTGTTTGCCCTCTACATTCCCGATTGTTCGGCTAGAGGATAAAGGGAGCACCTCAGCGATTGTTACGATCGGGTCATCCGGATACGTACCTCAGACGGGTGAAGCCAAAAGCTAGCTATCTTACGTAGACAATTGGTCGTCTGTGAAGGAAGCATTTAATATGGCTATGGTCGTTATCACCATTGTTTGGGTTTGTTTTCCCTTCCTAAAAATACCCTTAGCCGCATACTAGCAGTATGCGGACTTTTACCTATGCCCTTCGTAGGGACCCGAAGAAAGGTATCGATAGAGGTATTATTTTCCTCGGAAGATGTTTCTTACGCTAAGCAGTAATATAACATATCTCTCCATGTGCTTTCTGTCTGTTCGCACCACATGGCCGGATTACCTAGTTTCCCGAACACAATTCGCTCTTTTGAAATAAAAAAATTGTGGGGAACACTCCCGTGCTCTTCGTACGGGAGGGAGAAGCCGATGGTCGGTTAAGACAAAGTTTACAACACAGATTGTTCATACAAAAGTATATAAAATTACATATTCGACTGCCGATCTAAATGATCGATTATGGTGTCTAGGGAGTAGTCTTACTGTGAAAGACGGGCGTCATGCATCACTTGGTCATACACCAGGTTGAGTGGCACTTCTTGACCATCTGATCCCACGGGACCAACCCGAGCCATCCGCTCGGGGTCAAGTCCGGTGTAGCAGGTCTTGATCATTGCCCACGCCTCCCGTGCTCCATCCCGACAAGCCGATGTCTTCCACAGCTCGAACCTGCTTCGAGCTCCCTTGAATCGATCGGTCAGTTTGGACATCCCTTCCGGTGGCTGTTTGGCAGGCCATAGTGCTTTTACTATGCTTTTCATTGCTTTCCGAGCACACTTGTGGAGGGCGGACAACTCCTTTAGCAAGTTCCCCTGGTAGGATCCGAACTCTTCTTCAGGATGCCTGGACAGAAGACCTATACATGAGGGGAAGACATTCTTATCATACTTCCTTTATATGAAGTACTTACTAATATTCAGATCACATTTACCGAATATGCCCCTCCGAAGACTCTGATTTTCTTCTTGGGCCTAGGCCAATTGTGTAACAGCCCGAGACCGACGTTGCAGAAGATTCCAGAAGATTCCCCTTGTGTTTCCATTCTCGTCTGTGATTCGCCTGGTTGTTGCATTCATCATTGCATCATTCGCATCATCTGCATAGCATCGTCACTCGTTTTCAAAACTTGCATCCGTTTGTAGTTGCCGATTCTCTCTATTCTTGCCGTTGCCTATTTCGAGACCAACCACACATGCACGCACCCACGACATCGTTAAATAAAAATGTTTTAAAAGGCGCGCTAAAAATATTCTTGGATTGGGTTGAAACTTGGCATGCGGTCTTGTTATGTTGTAGGTAGACCGCCCGTCGATTTTCGTCGCGTTCTGAGTTCGTTTGATACCCGGTCGGTCATTTGTAGCAGTGCGGTCATCGATAGTTTATCGGACGTTTGCCGGTGTTTTAAAACCTTCGTGTCACGGGCCGCACTTCCCTCTCTTCCCCACCTAGCCCCTCTGCACAGTCACCGTAGCCCCTCCGCTTTCGGACCATCGAATTGACAACCGGCGGTCTAAAAACGGACAGAGACCGTCATCCCTAGCCCCTAAACTATAAATAGGCCCCCTCCCCTTCCTAATTGGGCAGCTAACCCTAATTCCCTAGAATCCCGTGCCAAACCCCTCCTTCTCCCTCCTCCAGCCGCCAGGCCCGCCCGAGCCCATCTGAGCCCGCCCAAGCCCATTTGGACCCAAGCGCGCCCGCTGCCATGCGCGGGCTCCCCGAGCTCCTCCCACGGCCGAGCTCCTCCCGCAGCTCCCATGGTGCCCTCGCCGCCCACAGCCTTGCCGTCGCCGGCCGCCGCCGCCTCGCCAGAGTCCTCACCGGCCCTCTTCTTCCTCGTCAGCCATCATTTCAGAAGATTTCTTCATTCTCAGCTTTCAGCTTTCATTCTCAAATTCTTCTCAATTGTTGTTCCTTCGTTCATATCAATTATTCCGGTGCCTTGTGAAGTTTTCCATTAGGTGGATCATGATTTCTTCGTTCCCATGTATCTTTGTTCAATCGTTGTATCGTCATTCATTTGTGAATTCTTACCGGTGTTCTCATGCAAGTCGTCTTCAAGATTGTGATATCTCTCTTCAATATTTTCAAGAAGAATAAGTTGTGTGCTAATCCGTTATTTTCATCGATTTAACTTGATGAAGGATAGTCATATCATAATTCTTATTCTTGTTTCGTCCAAGTGATCTCAATCCTTCTTCCGGAGTTGTTCATGATATCAAATTCCTTATCCTAAGTGGTCATCTTTATTTTCCGGAGTTCCTAGTTTTTCTCAAGTATCTTGTCGCTAAGCATCATCTTAATCATTGGAAGGCCTCAATCTTGTTCTTTTCGCATCCTTCAATTCTTTCTATAATCCTTTTGTTTCAGAGTTCTTCCGGAGGTTCTTCATGGTGGTTCATCAAGATTTCTTTCATTTTCAAGTGTTCTTCAGGATTCTTGTTGGAGGTGCTTAAGTGTTCTTTCTTAGATTGTAAGTTCAATTCCTTCTCCATTATCTTTTGAGATGGTGTTATTAAATTCTTGGTTACGAGGAGTCTTGAAGGAAATTTGTCAAGAATGAGATAAGTAAACCCATCTTGTCTTTTCGGAGTTATCTTGGGTTGGATTTCACCTTAAGAATTTCCTAAGGATTGTTGCTATCAGGGTGTTATAAATGATCCAAGTTTTCTCCTTCTCCTCTTGGTGAAAGAAGTTTTGCATATCTTGTTGCTCTCAAGCAATCAATTGTTTCTGTTGTGACAGGTTGTCACCTCATAATTTTGAGATGTCTCCCACAAGCCCATAACAAGCTATTCTTTCGTTGTTGATTTTTTCAACAACCCCGTTCAATCTATTCTTGTAAGATGCTTCTCAAGTTCAATGGTGGTAGAAGTTGTTATTTTTCTTCTCCGTTCTGTTCTCTCCAAAGATCTAGCTTCTATTCTTTTGTTCCGGAGGCATAGTGGTGTTGCTCTTTTCAACTCTCATCTAGTTTGATTAAGATCATGTTCTTTATTTCCTTATTCATTTAGCCGGAGTGTTGTGCAATGTTCATGATCCTTCCATCTCATGAAGTGTTGATTCTAATCCAACCGAAGTTTGGTGTATCTCTTTCAATTTTGTTCCATCATATCTAATTTTGTCCCTCTATCCTACCGAAGTGCTGCCAAAATTTCTTGTGAATTCTTGCTTGTTTCTCATATAATTCTTCTTCTCGTGCAATCCTTCAAGTTCATGTGGTTTCACTCGTTTGTCAAAGAAGCAACTAAGTATTACCTTTTGCTCTTTCTCTTCCACTTTTCATTCTAGATCTTGGGATGAGATCCTCGTGTAGTGGAGGAGAGTTGTAACAGCCCGGGACCGATGCTCCAGAAGATTCCAGAAGATTCCCCTTGCGTTTCGATTCTCGTCCGTGATTTGTCTGGTTGTTGCATTCATCATTGCATCATTTGCATCGTCTGCATAGTATCGTCACTCGTTTTCAAAACTTGCATCCTTTCGTAGTTGACGGTTCTCTCCATTCTTTCCGTTGACTGTTTCGAGATAAGCCACACATGCACGCGCCCGCGACATCGTTAAATAAAAATGTTTTAAATGGTGCGCTAAAAATATTCTAGGATTGGGTTGAAACTTGGCGTGCGGTCTTGTTATGTTGTAGGTAGACCGCCCGTCGATTTTCATCGAGTTCTGAGTTCGTTTGATACCTCGTCGGTTATTTGTAGCAGTGTGGTCATCGATAGTTTATCGGACGTTTGCCGGTGTTTTAAAACCTTCGTGTCACGGGCCGCACTTCCCTCTCTTCCCCACCTAGCCCCTCTGCACATTCACCATAGCCTCTCCGCTTCTGGACCGTCGAATCGACAACCGGCGGTCCGAAAACGGACAGAGACCGTCATCCCTAGCCCCTAAACTATAAATAGACCCCCTCCCCTTCCTAATTGGGCAGCTAACCCTAATTCTCTAGAATCCAGTGCCAAACCCCTCCTCCCTGCTCCAGCCACCAGGCCCGCCCGAGCCCATCTGAGCCCGCCCGAGCCCATCTGAGCCCGCCCAAGCCCATCTGGACCCGAGCGTGCCCGCTGCCATGTGCGGGCTCCCCGAGCTCCTCCCATGGCCGAGCTCCTCTCGCAGCTCCCATGGTGCCCTCGCCGGCCGCCGCCGCCTCGCCGGAGTCCTCGCCGGCCCTCTTCTTCCTCTCCTTCCTCCTTTTCTCCTCCCTCTCCCTTCCGAGCTCACCCGAGCGCCTCTCTCTCTCCCCCGTGTAGGTCGCGCCGCCGGCCGCCTTGGCCTCGTCGGAGGAGCTCGCCTCCCCCCAGATCCGGCCGGTCTTCGTCGGATCCAGGCGGCCCTGCCCCGATCCCGGCCACCCCATTGCCGGCGCCCGTCGTGGCCGCCTGCTGGCGTCGCCGCCCCTGCCTCCATCGGGAGGAGGACGAGCGCCCGATCCCTCTCCTGTTGACCGCTCGTAGCGCCAAGTGGGCCCCGGCCCAGCTCCCTCGCCCTGTGGCCCATCTGCCTCCCTACATCGTGGGCCAAGGCCTAGGGTGAGCAGCCAGCCCCCCCTTGCGTTTTTTTAATTTCAGGCCCTAGTGTTTTTAAAGCGTCTATAAATATTCAACCGTGCGTCGGAATTAAATGTTTTATATATGAAAAATGTTTAGAAAAGTGTGTATATTAATATGCCATTTACATCCATGATAAAAATATCTAACGTGCCTTTTTCAGCTCTTTTGCATAATTGCCATATGTTGCATTAACATGTTCATTTAATGTGCATCGGGATTTAATCGAAATCACTTATTAAAAATGTTCATATTATCGGCATCGCATTTTCATGCATGATAAAAATGTTGGCATGATGTTTGCATTTTATTTGCATAAATGATTTGCTATAAGATGATTAGGCCATACTTGCATAATTAATTATGATTAATTTTCCACATGAACCTATGCATATTATATATGTTCGCGGGGTAGAAAAATCCATAGGACTTACCTGCGCATTTAGTTTTGACATTTGAACATTTTTTGTGCATGTCATTTTTGCTGTGATGCCCTTTTGCTATTTTCGTGTGATTCAATACATGCATGATATGAAATAATTTTGAACATGAGATGTGCCCTTTGATATGTGACCTAGCCCCTGGACATTTTTCTTGCCATAAAAATGCATGTCTAGGTGTTGTATTCTTGTTGTCAACTTGCTATAAAAATTCTGCTGTTTTGAGATGCTAAAATATTTCCATGTCTGAAATCTGTAATATTTTGTTGCTGTCTTGCCATGTGTTTTGCTAGTGATCTAGAACCCTTTTGTGGTTGGTGTAATGGAGTTATTTGTAGTTGAAAATCTCCTTTAGTATGCTGTTAAGTTTCATACCATTTTATGCCCTGTAGAATGTAGTTTCACTGCTGTCAATATGCCTTCGTGATAAAAACTGCACTGTCAAAAACTGCTATTTTCACTAAGTCTGAAACTGTTTTCAAGTAGCCATCTTGCGAGCTTCCTAGCATGTGATCCATGCATGTTTTGAATATGATATGTAAAGATGAAATAAAGTGTGTGTTATATGATACTACCCCATGCTTAGTTTGTGCATTTTATAATCTTGTAGCTTGTTGTTTTCATGCGTGCAAAATGCCATGTTGCTGTTTTGGGCAGATTTCTTATAAAACTTGTTTTGGTGTTTGTGGTTGAACCATAGCTCCGTTTTGGACATGCCATATATGAAACTTGCTTAGAATCTCATGAAGTTTCATAATAACTTGCTGCATCCATGATTTGAAATGTTTGTGATTGTATTTTCCATGCATTTGCATTCATGACATGTGCATCTTGTGTTGCTCATATCTTTTCGACCGTAGCTCCGTTTGAGATGTTCTATATATATAAATCGACTAGAATGACGTGTAGAATTGCATGATATGCTTTATTCTGTTGTTTAAAAAATATGAAACATAATTAGTTCAGATCTGGACCAATTTCAAAATTAACATATGAGGTCGTTTCGGAAATGCTATAAGTTGTTTCCGGCCTCATTTAAGTTGCCTAGATAGATAGTTTAATTATGCTTCACCTCTTGACATGTTTAACAACATTTAATATTGATGAGTACCTAAACGAGATGAACTAAATTAGTCGAACGTGGAGTTTCGTCAATATGCAACTCGTTGCATATTGAGCTTCACTTTAATGTGTAGTAGTTGTTTGATGTGAATTGCCATGCCTTGCATATGTAAACCGGACATGCATCATATTTGTTTGCGCATCATGCCATGCATATGTTGTGGTGTATCTTGTGTTGATTGTTGTTTCCGGTTTGCTTCTTCTCGATAGAGTTCCGAAAGCGTTCAGAGTGTGAGGATTCGTTCGACTACGTTGGCTCGTCTTCTTCATGGACTCGTTCTTCTTTTGAGCGGGATCTCAAGCAATATGACACATTTCCCTGGATACCATTACTATCATTGCCATTCTAGATGTCTCGTTTTTATTGCTATGTCACGCTACCTACCACCTGTTTGTCAAGCCTCCCAACATTGCCATGAAAAGCCTCTAAGCTTTCCACATCCCAGCAAACCTTTGTTTGGCTATGTTACCGCAATTGCTTCCACGTGTCAACATGGCCATTCTTTTTTGTCACAATATTATTGCTATTTAATTTAATGCACTTATACACTTGGTGAAGGGTGGAAGGCTTGGCCTTTGCTCGGTATTTTGTTCCACTCTTGCCGCCCTAGTTACTTGTGAACCGGTGTCATGTTCCATAATTGAGCGCTCCTAACATGCTCGGGGTTGTTATGGGGACCCCCCTGATTTTCGTTTTGGGATAAAACTTGTCTGGCAAGGCCCAACATTGGTACTCCATTTGCCTAATAATTAATAAAAATGCATAGGGACCCGTCGGCACCCGCGGATAATTTAATCAACCCCCAGGCCAGTGCTCCTCATTAGTGTTGGTCCAAACTAGAGCACTGTGCGGGGCCAACCCAGGGCAACTCGGGAGATTTCTATCAGGCCACTGTACGCGTCGCTCATCTGCCGTGCCCTGAGAACGAGATACGCGGCTCCTATCGGGATTGTCGGCACGTCGAGAGGCCTTGCTGGATTTGTTTTACCTTTCTCGAATGTCTTGAGCGAGGAACTTTGATATTCTTCGGGCTATGTCGAGGTGTCGGATTTCCTTTGGAATTGCCTAGGAAGATCAGGAGATCCGTGGTTGAGGTTATTCCCGCTGCGTGTGGTTAATTTGTGATGGATGAGTTGGAGCACCCCTGCAGGGTTAAATCTTTTCGAGAAGCCGTGCCCGCGGTTATGTGGCAAACTTGGATACTTTGTATAACACCCGGTCATAACAAACTTGAAGTAAACTCTAATAAAATACACCAACTGTGTGCATAACCGTGACTGTCTCTTCACGTGAGTTCTTACCCAAAAGAGAACACGGTGGGGTTATGTTTGACGTAAGTAGGTGTCCAGGATCAGTTAGTGATCATTGTTAGTTCACGTCCGTTATGCGTAGACCACCATACTTCACTTTCTGTACTCGTAAGTTAGCCACTCAAATAAATGCTCAGTCGCTTACTGCAACCTCACCACTTAACCATACCTCACCCATTAAGCTTTAATAGTCTTGATACCCTTGGAAATGAGATTGTTGAGTCCCTGTGGCTCACAGATTACTACAACAACAGTTGCAGGTACAGGTAATGCGGTGATTTGACGTGAGCACGTAGCTTATTTGATTTGGAGTTATTCTTCTTCTTCTTCATCGATCTAGGATGGGTTCCAGGCGGCAGCCTGGGATAGCAAGGGTGGATGTCAACTTATCATTTGATTTCGTCCGTAGTCGGACCCTGCTCTTCTGTATGATGTTTGAGTATGTTGTTGTATTGATGTGACTCTGATGTAGCTTGTGGCGAGTGTAAGCCAATTCCATATACTCATCTCTTCTGTACATGTACTTGTAATGATATCCATTCTTGCAACACGACGAGATGCGCTTCTATCCCTATCGAGGCCCTCGAGCCGAAATAAGGATAGGACCGCATCTTGGGCGTGACAAATTGGGCCTTTAAATTCACAATTTCGTTGGCCTATATTTTCTTCTCCACTTGGAGACGGTTCATAACACCACACCGAGCCTCGTGCTAGGACTCGGTGTACCGCTGAGCTTCCCAGGCTTCATCCAGCTCTTTTGCTTATGCCCAATGGATTCAGCTGCTAAATAGAATCCTTGCATCAGCATGGAAATTTATTAGAAATTAACAACACAGGTATACTCACCATGGGCCTCCCAGGTGAAGCTCTTCACTTGCTCTAGCTCCGCCTTGACAACTTGAACCCATGATTGGCTCTCCTTTAGCTCCTTGGCCAGTTGCACGTTCCGTTGCTTCGAAACCTGCGTTAGCAGCACAACAACGTTAAAGACCCTTAATTCGGCTATTCCAAACTAATTTAAGGATCGGGGGCTACTGGGTTTACATGAGTGTTCGGACTCTATAAAAACCGATTACTTACCTGCATGCTGGCCGATATCAACTTCATAGCTTCGCTGAACCCGGCTCGAGTAGCACCAATGTGCGCGTCCGCTGAGTGAAGGGCGCTGAACTCTTGTTCGAAGAATATTGGGTGCCGCATGGCCTCTCGTCATCGCCGGTGATTCATGGCATTTCCCACTTCCAATTCGGTAACAGATACACCATCACCAGATTTGGCAGGTACTGGATTGGCCATGGGGGCTCCTGTAGCAGGATCGGCATGAGCTGTGGCTCTGGAATTTTGGGGTTCGCCGGACACCCTGGCGACCTATTCGATGGGAGAAGACATGGCATTTCACCTAAGTATTTCAATGAAATAAATTGCCGTAAGGCTCTATTGATTATGATAATAAGCGGATAATCGAACAATGTACCTTTGGGTTGAGCGAGCAGGCTAATTCGTCCTCATGGCCAACTCTTTGGTAGGATCCATGTTGGCTTGCGATTCGGCCACAATCTCGGTTTCCGGCGTATGGCATGCGGATCGATGACGCTTGGGAGTCGGAGCTGGCGCTTTTGGGGCACTGTTGGTAGCTTGCCTCTTGCGGGACGAGCTCTTCTTCTTATTGTCCATGGCAAGGATGGAGAACGACCCGGGGTAATCGACTATGATAGCCATCGGGGATTGGGATTGGTCGAGGCTAACCTGATAATAGACTCCGTCCTCAAAATCAATTAGAAGATCCGGGTCCTCATGGAAGCCTGGATCATCATGATGTGAATAGCTTTCGGGCCGAGGAGCTGGACAATTGACTGTTTTGATGAAGGTCCTCCATTCCTATTAATGCAAGACTTCGGTCAAATGAAGTACGAAATGAAGACCCTGAACTATGTTTGTAGAGGGAGATGGGCTTACTCATTCGATAGGATTGTGGGTTGAGTATCCTTCCTTGGTTGCCCGCCAAATGAAGTCCTCTTGCTCCCCTTTCTACAGGTCCGCAAGGGCGGCGGCTAATGCCGCTTGGTTGGCAGGCCCTAGTCTTCGGGAGCGCGTGGTATCGCTTGTCCCGTTATAGCGCCACAAGGGGTGCACCCTCTGTTGGAGGGGTTGCACGCACCGGGAGATGGCAGCGGCCGTGACATCGATCATGGTCAGTTGATGGTGGGCGAGCTGTTGGGGAACATTGCATGGGAAACAAATATTTTCCTACGCACACGCAAGATCTATCCATGGTGATGAGCACCTACGAGAGGGAGAGTGAATCTACATACCCTTGTAGATCGCTAAGCGGGAAGTGTTAAGAAACGCGGTTGGTGTAGTCGAACTTTTTCGCGATCCAAATCGCCGAGCGTCCCGCGATCCCATGACGATCCGTCTCGCGATCTCATCACGATCCATCCCGCGATCTGATCACGATCCGTCCCATGATCCAATCACGAATCATCTGGCAATCTTGATCACTGTCCTTCCGATCTAGTACCGAATGAACGTCACCTCCGTGTGTAGCACACGTACAGCTCGATGACGATCTCCACCTTCTTGATCCAGCAAGAGGTAACAGAGAGGTAGACGAGTTCTCCGGCAATGTGATGGCACTGCAGCGATGGTGGTGGAGTAATCTCAGCAGGGCTTCGCCTAAGCACAACTAAAACCGATCTAGAGGAGAAACGACAAACTAGAGGGTAGGGTTGCACGTGGCTAAAAATCAAGTGCCCAAAACCCTAAAACTTCTAGTATATATAAGAGGAGAGAGGGAGGAGGCTGGCGCACAAGGGCCAGCCCTTTTGCCTCTTGCACAAAGAGGAGAGGAGGAATCCTCCTCCAAACCTAGTAGGACTAGGATTCCTCCTTTCCTACTTGGAAACTCTTTCCACCTTGGTTTTTTTCCTTCTCCTTCAAATCCAGCCACATGGGCCTCTCGTGGGACTTCCACCAGCCCACTAAGGGATGGTATTCATCTTCTCACAGCCCATGTAGCCTCTTGGGTCGAAATACCCCTCCCGATGGTCCCCTGGTACACTACCGGCACTCCCGGTACACTACCGATGAGTCCGAAACTTTTCCGGCAACCAAAATAGGGCTTCCTATATATCAATCTTCACCTCCAGACCATTCCGGAGCTCCTCGTGACGTCCGGGATCTCATCCGGGACTCCTAACAACCTTCGGTCACCACCATACATAACTCTATACTACCGAAACGTCACTGAACCTTAAGTGTGCAGACCCTGCGGGTTCGAGAACTATGTAGACATGACCGAGACACCTCTACGGTCAATAACCAATAGCGGGACCTGGATGCCCATATTGGTTCCTACATATTCTACGAAGATCTTTATCGGTCGAACCTCTATGTCAAGGATTCAGTTAATCCCGTATGTTGTTCCCTTTGTTCTTTGGTATGTTACTTTCCCGGGATTCGATCGTCGGTATCTCCATACCTGGTTCAACCTCGTTATCGTCAAGTCTCTTTACTCGTTCCGTAATAAAAGATCCCGTGACTAACACTTAGTCACATTGCTTGCAAGGCTTATTTAGATGTTGTATTACCGAGTGGGCCTTGAGATACCTCTCCGTCACATGGAGTAACAAATCCCAGTCTTGATCCATGCCAACCCATCAGACACCCTTGGAGATACCTATAGAGCACCTTTATAGTCACCCAGTTACGTTGCAATGTTTGATACACACAAGGCACTCCTCCGGTGTCAATGAGTTGCATGATCTCATGGTCATAGGAACAGATACTTGACATGCAGAAAACTGTAGCAATAAGCTGACAAGATCCTATGCTACGTTTGTAGTTTGGGTCTTGTCCATTACATCATTCTCCTAATGATGTGATCCAGTTATCAAATGACATCTCATGTCCATGACTATGAAAGCATAGCCATCTTTGATCAACGAGCTAGTCTATTAGAGGCATACTAGGGACATGGTGTTGTCTATGTATCCACACATGTATCTAAGTTTCCGATCCATACAATTATAGCATGGATAATAAACGATTATCATGAACAAGGAAATATGATAATAACCAATTTATTATTGCCTCTAGGGCATATTTCCAACACGAGCATCCGCACCTGAGCCACCGGGCGTTGCACTTCGACGCTTTCCTCCTGGGACGGGCTTCTCGACCGCCAGTTGTATCTTTTCTTCAAGGGGGCGTCAGGGTATTTGGGTAGACCTGTCCGAGACAGGTCGAACAAGGGGATGTCTTCAATATAAAACCATTCCGAAGTCCACTCTTAGGATTCCTTCGGTGCACCCACCGGATACCCCGTCCCCACTATACGGCACACTTCGGCTCCGCCGACCTCCAAAATTGTCTTGTACCGAGTTCGAGGGACGAGACAGAAATAGTTTCTCCACAATTCGAAATGCGTCTCGCAACCTAAGAACATCTTGCCGAGGGCAACTAAGCGTGAGATCTGCAAGATGGACCCCGGAGTAAGGTGGTGAAGCTGGATCCCATAGAACTCCAACAATCCCCTTAGAAACGGGTGGATGGGAAACCTGAGGCCCTGCAGGAGAAAGGGGATGAAGCATACACGTTCCCTCCTGTGAGGTTTGGGGAAACCTCAATGAAAGCTTCGTTGTTGCAGGAGATTAAACCTGCACGGGTCACCGCCAGATCTGAAGAAGGGAGATACCCCTAGGTCTCTAGATCATGGAGCCACAGGAGTGCTACGGAGCAGCTGGTCCAGTCCCCTGGACGTGAACCATAGGGGTGCGCAGAGGAGATGGGGGCATTAGCCATGTTTTTCGTGGATCTTCCGCTTGGAACCTTTTTCTGATGGGGAGGAAGAGGATGTTGTTTGAACCATGATTTATTTTGATTAAATGGGTGATTCCTCTATTGCGGAGAGGTGATATTGTAAAAATCACTGGCCACTCACCTCCCCACGACGCTCAGAAATCAAGGAACACAGACAGTTACTGTAATGGACCTACACTCCCAACACTTGGGATCTTGCCGAAGACTGGTCGGTTGCTGAACAGGGAGGAGTGAGGGACTCGCCTCGCAAGACGAAGATGATGACACGAGGATATTGACGTGATATATATATATATATATATATATATATATATATATCAACATTGAAGGCTAGTCCGGGGGCTACTGAGGCAGTCCTGGATTAGGGGGTCCTCGGATAGATGAGCTATTGCTTATGGGCCAAACTGTATGGACCGCAAGGTAGGCACTGGATGATCAGGGTCACTGTCGCCAGGATGAAAGCCTCGAGGAGCCATGACATATCCTCCAAGTCGTCGATCATAGATAGGCATGTTTATCTCTTCGGCACGTAATCGACCTTGTGTAAACCTTGGACACCCTCGGCGTCTATATAAGTCGGAGGGTTTTAGGGTGTAGATACAGAACAAGTCATATAAGGTTAGCTATTCAATCTCGAGGTAGATCAACTCTGTAACCCCCCATACCATCAATACAACCAAGCAGGACGTAGGGTATTGCCTCCATAGGAGGGCCCGAACCTGGGTAAATCTGTGTTCCCTTCGTCTCCTGTTACCACCAGTTCTAGTCTCACTGTTCGGGACCCCCTACCCGAGATCCGTTGGTTTTGACACCGACAATCGCTTAGGTGATTATATAAGTAGAACTATCAACGATCTTAAACTGATTAGTAAACATGCTTCCATTATAACTACTCAAGTAGAACAGGTACTCAAAGCTCTCAACCGGGTCTGGAAGAGTTGCTACACCATGAAAATCAAAGTGTTTTCATGGATGTTAATCATGGATAGACTGAATACGCAAGACATGCTAGAGCACAGACAATGGTATTTTTCTGAATCTAATCTGTGTGTCCTATGCCATGCAAGGGTCAAGGAGGATAGAGATCATCTGTTGTTCACATGCATGTTTGGCAACATAGTTTGGAATTATCTACAAATTGAATGTTAGGAGGACTCCATGTGGATGTTTCTATAAGGGCCCGTTGAGATTTTCATTAGCCCTTCTTTGATGAGGTGGTCTTCACTACCTGTTGGAACATCTAGACTACTAGGAATGCCAAGGTTTTTCGAAATGAACACCCTAGTTTCAATAGGTGGAAGTGGAATTTTAAGCATGACATTTCTTTACTAGCTCATAGAATTAAGGCTAGTTTTAGGGATGATCTGCTAAAGTGGGTATCCTTTCTACCCCCCAAGGTTAGTGCTCTAGTTTCCCCCCTCTCTCCCTTCCCTTAGCTTAGATCCTGTAAACTGTAACCTGTGTTACGGAATAAAACAAAAACTATGGGGTGTTTTGCCCTACATTAGCCGGTCAAAAAAAGCTCAGAATGATTTGCTTAATGAGATGAATAGTAAGAACCATGATCATTCTGTTAAAGTTGTGACTACAGGTGGAATAATGACTCAGAAACCTTTGTATCCTGAGGGCCATCCTAAGAGAATCGAGCAAGATTCTCAAAGGAGTAATACTGATGCACCTAGTCGTTCCAGTAAAAAGAGGAATAAGGACGATGATAGAACTTTGCATGCTGCTAGTGAACCTGTTATAGATACACCTGAAAACCCAAATGATACTTCTGTTTCTGATGCTGAGACCCAATCAGGTGATGAACACGAGCCTAGTGATAATATTAATGATGAAATTCATGTTGATACTCAACCTAGTAATGATAATGATGTGGAGATTGAACCTGTTGTTGATCTTGATAACCCACAACTTAAGAATAAAAGATATGACAAAAGAGATTTTATTGCTAGGAAGCATGGTAAAGAAAGAGAACCATGGGTTCAGAAACCCATGCCCTTTCCTCCTAAACCATCCAAGAAAAAGGATGAACAGTATTTTGAGCGCTTTGTTGAAATGCTTAGACATGTCTTTTTGCGTATGCGTTTAACTGATATTCTGAAAATGTCTCCTTATGCTAAGTATATGAAAGATATTGTGACTAATAAAAGAAAGATTCCGGAAGCTGAGATTTCCACCATGTTTGCTAACTATACTTTTAAGGATGGAGTACCAAAGAAACTAGGAGATCTAGGAATACTAACTATACCGTGCTCTATTAAAGGGAATTATGTTAAAACTGCTTTATGTGATTTGGGGGACGATGTTAGTGTTATGCCTTTCTCTTTGTATCGTAGAATTGATTTGAATAAGTTGACACCTACTGAAATCTCTTTGCAAATGGCTGATAAATCAACTGCTCTACCCATCGGTATTTGTGAGGATGTACGTGTTGTGCTTGCAAATACCACTATCTTAACGTACTTTGTTATTCTTGATATTCCCGAGGACGACAATATGTTGATCAGCCTTGGTAGACCTTTTTTGAATACTGCAGGGGCTGTTATTGATTGCAACAAGCACAATGTCACTTTTCATATTAATGGTAATGAGCATACGATACACTTTCTGAAGAAACAACCCTCAAGTTCATAGTATCAACTCCATTGAAAAAATTTCAACGATTATTATTGGAGACTTTGAATTCCCTCTTCCTACTGTCAAGAAGAAATATGATATACTTATTGTTGGGGATATGCATATCCCCATAGAGGTAACTTAGTGTTATTCGATACTTCAGTTTCATGTTATTGAAAAGAAGTTTGTTAATAAGACTTGATCAACCTTATTGATGGATTCCTTTTGATGAGCATGAGATGGATGAATTTAGAAAACACAACTTCCTGTACCCAACTTTTACTTTCTGTTACTTAGATTAAATTAAGTAAAAATGCTATTATTTTTTCGTTTTCTGAGTTTTCCATGCAACAGAAAAATGACCTGAAAATAAAAGTTCTTCAAATGCCCTGAAGATATAGTATGATTTTTTCTGGAATATTTAAAAATATCTGGGACTGAACACACAACAGGGGGCTGCACCAGTGGGTCACGAGCCCACTAGGCGTGGCCACCCCCTGGCCGTGCCTAGCAGGCTTGCGGGTCCCATGTGGCCCCCCTTCACTTATTCCATCACCAATCCACTCCATCTTCCTCCAGAAAAAATCCCACCATTGCTCAAACCTGTGTTCTAGCTCATTTTGCTACCATTTTTTATCTCCTTGTGCAAAGCTTCATTCGCAAAACTGTTTTGGGAGACTGATCTTCGGTATGTGAATCCTCCAATGGTCCAATTAGGTTTTGTTCTAGTGTTTTATATATTGCAAATTTTTGCTGCTGTGGTGACCTTGTTCTTGAGCTTGCATGTCAAATTTGTATGGTCCCAAGTAGTTTTCATGCATGATATAGGCTCTAGGCACTTGTGGGAGTAGTTGCTGCGAGTTTTGTTGTGTTTTGTTCACCTTTATTGTGAGTCACTAAAATATGCAGCATTTTTCAAAAAAAGAAAATGTTGAGGAGATTGCTAAGAGGCTCTTCAAGCTGGAGTTCCAAAGAAGATGAAAATGAAATGTAGGAGAAGCCCAAGTATAACCTCCCCCGTGTTGCAGAAGTTCGACCATGTGAATGGCCAAGCGACACATTCTTGAGGGCGATCGAAATTTATGAAGATTTCTATTATTTGGCTGAGAATACAGGCATCACCGACTTCCTCAACGATAAGTGTGACCAGTACCTCTTGCTCACGAATACCTTTGTGCAAAACTTTCACTTTCATTCTAGGGAAGACCCTCCTACGGTAGAATTTCACTTATATGATGTGCCTAAGAAGATGAACCTTTATGATTTTTGCAATGTCTACAAAATTCCCTATGAGAGCAGCATCAGGGAGCCACATCCTAGAGACATGGAAGATTTTATTCCCTCGATCACTATAGGGGAAGAGAGAGGGGTGTCAAAGGCAAGAGCATCTAGTTTTCATTTTACTGTGTTACGCTATTACTCATTATTTGTAGGGAGATATTTAGTTGGTCGTTGGGAGAGTGGAAGTCTTAGTGCTCCCAACCTCGCCATTTTGCGCCATGCTTTACTTACTGATAGAACCTTTAGTCTGGGCGCTATGGTGGCCCAACGGTTGAACACCAACTGTTTAAAGGGGACCTTATTCGGGGGTATTTATGCATCTCGTTTATCCAAACACTTTGATACCTTTTAGGCTTGATGAGGAAAAAGAAATGTTGCTACCCTTAAAATTTCTAGACTATGACTGTATGGTAGCACATAATTTTATTAAAAGGAATGATGATAGGAGGCTGCTTTACAACTTAGTTGTTAGCCATGGTACTTGTGAGATTATTACTCTTCCTACTTCTTCTTTGTTCGATATTCGTTCAAGCAGGTACACCATTATGCCCAGAGACATTCACAGATATTGGGGTCTTATGCAACCCCTAGCACCTGAACCGGAACCAACCCTTGATCCGTATCCTGAGCTAGTTTTTCAATGGGAGCCACAGGAGCTCACTAACCAATGGAACTCTGATGATGCTCCAGAGTATCCAGAAGAAGGTTACCTCCATGGTAGTTTATTTGCTTGTTTTTTTTCTTCTTGTGTGTTTAATTAACTTTGAGAAAAAAATAAAAAAAATCAGTTCTAGCTTTATCTTCTAGTCGCTTAGTTTTAGCATTAAAACAAAACCCAAAAATATTTTTCGTTCTTCTTTTGCTTGTTGGGAGCTTTCCCGTGTAAACAATTTTACTCGTTCTTGTTTTAACTTTATTTCTTTGGGTCGTAGGGAGAAGGCCACAATGAAAATGTTGAGTGGCTCTCATATGCATTATTGTTCATCTATCAGAGAGCCCATATTACTTTGTCTTCTCCTTTGAGCCATTGTTTGCAGATTCCAGCTTAGTCCAATGCACATGTACTCTTATTATTATTATTCACACTGTTTGGTTGTGCAAGTGAAAGGCAATAAGGACGATATTTGATGAAAATATTGAGATGGAGAAAAGCTGGTATGAACTCGACCTATCTTGCTTTTGTAAATATGATTAGCTCATCGTTCCGAATTCAGTTAATTATGGGTGAAACATATTTGCAATGACAATTAGAGATTATAGTTACTCACCATGCTTTATAAGCTAAGATTGGATAATGGTTTGTCTTGGGTGCCAACATGCATGCTAAAATGGTTGTGATGTAGTATGATGAGATGGTATCCTCCTTTGAACGATTCAAGTGGCTTGACTTGGCACAAGTTCATACATGTAGTTGAAACAAAATCAACATAGCCTCTACGATGTTTATGTTCATAGTGATTTATATCCTACTCATGCTTGCATTCAATGTTGTTTAATCTCAAAGCAGGTTGATGACTTTGTCGCTCTCTAGTTGGTCACTCCCCAGTTTTTTGTTAGCCTCCACTTGTACTAAGCGGGAATACTGCTTATGCATCCAATTCCTCAAACCCAAAGTCGTTCCATATGAGTCCACCATACCTTCCTATATGCGATATTTACTTGCCGTTCCGAGTAAATTTGCATGTGCCAAACTCTAAACCTTCAAATAAATATTATGTTTTGTATGCCCAAATCGCTCATGTGGCGTCTGGGGGCTGTCAGTATCTTCCATGCTAGGTGGGTTATTCTCACGATACGTGTTTATTCAGTATTATTCACGAGAAAGTGGCTGGTATTTGGAATGCCCAGTTCCATGCTGAAAAAAAGTCAAAATATAATGAAACAAAACTCCCCCAGGATTGTGTCTGTATGGACGGTACCCATGGATTCGGCTCGCTGTGGAGTGTGACTGATTGGTGGAGGGGGAGTAAAACCTTTATCATTCTGTTTGGGAACCGCCTATAATGTATCTAGCATGGAAGATGTTGAAAATCTTTTGGTCGTTATGTGATCAATGAAAGCATACCTCTAAAAATTATTCATCTCTGTCTTTAAAGCTTGAGCTCTGGCACCTCTGCAAATCAATGCTTCCCTCGGCGAAGGGCCTATCTATTTACTTCACTATTGAGTGATCCTCCTCTTATAAAAGGCACCAGTTAGAGAGAACCACTCTCATTTGTATGTTTTGCAGTTAACTGATATTGAGTGTGAGCATGACTGGATCTCTTTTACCGTCAATTACAATATCTAGTCACTCACTGTTCTTTAGAGGTGCTCTGCATTTATGTTTTGCGGTCTCAGAAAGGGCTAGCGAGAAACCATTTTGTCATATTGTGTCATGATTATTTTGATAAAAGTGTTGTCATCCAAGAGTTATTATGATTGCTTGCTAGTTAATTATGTCATTGGTATGAGTAAACGTGAGACCTAAATGTTATTGTGAACGTGGTTAGTCAATAATCTTTGCTGAAAATATGAACATCAGTTAGACATATTTACAACAACAAGATCAAACAGAGTTTGTAAAAGTTTTTCTTTATCACGTTCGGTTTATCAACCGAATTGCTTGAGTACAAGCATGTTGGGAGACGTAGTAGTAAATCAAAAAATTTCCTACGACCACCAAGATCTATCTATGGAGAAACCAGCAACGAGTAAGGAGAGATTGCATCTTCATACCTTTGAACATCGCTAAGCGTAAGCATTACAAGAACACGGTTGGTGGAGTCGCACTCGCAGCGATTCAGATCGCGGTGGATTCCGATCTTAGCGCCGAACAACTATGCCTCCGCATTCAACACAAGTAGAGCCCGGTGACGTCTCCTATGCCTTGATCCAGCAAGGAGGAAGAAGAGGTTGAGGGAGAGCTCCGGCAGCACGACGACGTGGTGACGGTGGAGCTACGTGAACTCCGGCAGGGCTTCGCCAAGCGCTACGGAGAACGAGGAAGAGGAAGGGTAGGGCTGCACCAAGAGAGAGAAGTCGTGTCTCAAATCAGCCCAAACCTTTGGGTATATATAGGAGGAGGGAGAGGGAGGGCTGCCTTGGCCCCTCCTCCAAGGAGGAGAGGTTCGACCGAAGGTGGGGAAGAGTCCACCTCCCACAAGGGAGGTGGATCTCCTCCTTTTAAATCCTTTTGCCCTATATCTCTTTACCCCAGCCACATGGGCCTTTCTAGAAGGTCTTGGCCAGACCAAAAACGGCTGGCACACCTCCTCTAAGGGCCCACAAAGTCCTTTGGTCGTCACACCCCTCCTGGGGGTCCTCCGGCACCCTCCCGGCACTCCCGGTACACTACCGATGAATCCAAAAACTTTCCGGTGACTAAAACTGGACTTCCTATATAACAATCTTTACCTCCGGACCATTCCGGAGCTCCTCGTGACATATGGGATCTAATCCGATACTCCGAACAACCTTCGGTAATCACGTATACCATTTCCCTATAACCCTAGCGTCATCGAACCTTAAGTGTGTAGACCCTACGGGTTCGGGACACATGTAGACATGACCGAGACACCTCTCCGGTCAATAACCAACAGCAAGATCTGGATACCCATGTTGGCTCCCACATGCTCCACGATGATCTCATCGGATGAACCACGATGTCGGGGATTCAATCAATCCCGTATACAATTCCCTTTGTCTATCGGTATGATACTTGCCTGAGATTCGATTGTCGGTATCTCTATACCTTGTTCAATCTTGTTACCGGCAAGTCTCTTTACTCATTCCGTAATACATCATCCCGTGACTAACTCCTTAGTCACATTGAGCTCATTATGATGATGTCTTACCGAGTGGGCCCAGAGATACCTCTTCGTCACATGGAGTGACAAATCCCAGTCTCGATTCGTGCCAACCCAACAGACACTTTCGGAGATACCCGTACTGCACCTTTATATCCACCCAGTTACGTTGTGACATTTGGCACACCCAAAGCATTCCTACGGTATCCGGGAGTTGCACAATCTCATGGTCTAAGGAAATGATACTTGACATTGAAAAGCTTTAGCAAACGAACTACACGATCTTGTGCTATGCTTAGGATTGGGTCTTGTCCATCACATCATTCTCCTAATGATGTGATCCCGTTATCAACGACATCCAATGTCCATGTTCATGAAACCGTGACCATCTATTGATCAACGACCTAGTCAACTAGAGGCTCACTAGGGATATGTTGTGGTCTATGTATTCACACATGTATTACGGTTTCCGGTTAACACAATTATAGCATGAACAATAGGCAATTATCATGAACTAGGAAATACAATAATAACAATTTTATTATTGCGTCTAGGGCATATTTCCAATAGTCTCCCACTTGCACTGGAGTCAATAATCTAGTTACATTGTGATGAATCGAACACCCATAGCAATCTGGTGTTGATCATGTTTTGCTCGTGAGAGAGGTTTAGTCAACTGATCTGCGACATTCAGATCCGTATGCACTTTACAAATATCTATATCTCACTCCTGAATGTAATCATAGATGGATTTGAAGCGGCGCTTGATGTGTCTTGTCTACTTGTGAATCCTGGGCTCCTTTGCAAGGGCAATAGCTCCAGTGTTGTCACAGAATAGAGTCATCGGGCCCGACGCACTTGGAATTACTCCTTGGTTAGTGATGAACTCCTTCATCCAGACTCCTTCCTTTGTTGCTTCCGAAGCAGCTATGTACTCCGCTCTACATGTAGACACTGCCACGACGCTTTGCTTGCTGCTGCACCAGCTGACTGCCCCTCCATTCAAAACATACACGTATCCGGTTTGCGACTTGGAGTCGTCCGGATCTGTGTCGAAGCTAGCATCAACGTAACCCTTTACGACGGGATCTTCGGCACCTCCATATACGAGAAACATGTCCTTTGTCCTTTTCTGGTACTTCAGGATATTCTTGACCGCTGTCCAGTGTTCCGCTCCGGGATCACTTTGGTACCTCCCTACCAAACTTATGGCAAGGTTCACATCAGGTCTGGTACACAGCATGGCATACATAATAGAGCCTATGGCTGAAGCATAGGGGATGACACTCATCTCTTCTCTATCCTTTGCCATGGTCGGGCATTGAGTCGTACTCAATCTCACACCTTGTAACACAGGCAAGAACCCCTTCTTGGACTGATCCATATTGAACTTCTTCAATATCTTTTCAAGGTATGTGCTTTGTGAAAGACCTATGAGGCGTCTCGATCTATCTCTATAGATCTTAATACCTAATATGTAAGCAGCTTCTCCAAGGTACTTCATTGAAAAACACTTATTCAAGTAGGCCATTACACTTTCCAAAAGTTCTATATCATTTCACATAACAGTATGTCATCCACATATAATATGAGAAATGCTATAAATCTCCCACTCACTTTCTTGTAAATACAAGGTTCTCCATAAACCTATACAAAACCAAACGCTTTAATCACTTCATTAAAGCAAATGTTCCAACTCCGAGATGCTTGCACCAGCCCATAGATGGAGCGCTAGAGCTTGCATACCTTGTTAGCATCTTTAGGATCGACAAAACCTTCCGGCTGCATCATATACAGTTCTTCCTTGAGGAAGCCATTAAGGAATGCCGTTTTGACGTCCATTTGCCAGATCTCATAATCATAAAATGCGGCAATTGCTAACATAATTCGGACAGACTTTAGCATCGCTACGGGTGAGAAAGTCTCATCGTAGTCAACTCCTTGAACTTGTCGATAACCCTTAGCGACAAGTCGAGCCTTATAGACGGTCACATTACCATCCGCGTCAGTCTTCTTCTTAAAGATCCATTTATTTTCAATGGCTCGCGTATCATCAGGCAAGTTCACCAAAGTCCATAGTTTGTTCTCATACATGGATCCTATCTCAGATTTCATGGCTTCAAGCCATTTGTTGGAATCCGGGCCCGCCATCGCTTCTTCATAGTTCGAAGGTTCACCATTGTCTAACAACATGATCTCTAGGACAGGGTTGCCGTACCACTCTAGTGCGGAACGTGTTCTAGTGGACCTTCGACGTTCAGTAGTAACTTGATTTGAAGTTTCATGATCATCATCATTAACTTCCTCTCCAGCCGGTGTAGGCTCCACAGGAACAACTTCCTATGCTATGCAACTCTCCGGTTCGAGTGGAGGTACAATTACCTCATCAAGTTCTATTTTCCTCCCACTTACTTCTTTTGAGAGAAACTCTTTCTTGGGAAAGGATCCATTCTTGGCAACAAAGAGTTTGCGCTCAGATCGTAGGTAGAAGGTATACCCAATAGTCTCTTTGGAATATCCTATGAAGACGCACTTTTCCGCTTTGGGTTCGAGCTTCTAAGGTTGAAGTTTCTTCACATAAGCATTGCATCCCCAAAATTTTAGAAATGGCAGCTTAGGTTTCTTTCCAAACCATAATTCATACGGTGTCGTCTCAACGGATTTTGATGGTGCCCTATTTAAAGTGAATACGGCAGTCTCTAATGCATATCCCCAAAATGATAGCGGTAAGTCGGTAAGAGACATCATAGATCGTACCATATCTAATAGAGTGCGATTACGACGTTCAGACACACCATTTCGTTGAGGTGTGCTAGGCGGCGTGAGTTGTGAAACAATTCCACATTTCCTTAGGTGCGTGCCAAACTCGTGACTTAAATATTCTCCGCCATGATCTGATCGTAGGCACTTTATTTTCCTCTCACGTTGATTCTCTACCTGACTCTTAAATTCCTTGAACCTTTCAAAAGTTTCAGACTTATGTTTCATTAAGTAGACATACCCATATCTACTCAAGTCATCAGTGAGGGTGAGAACCTAACGGTAGCCACCATGAGCCTATACACTCATTGGACCGCAAACATCAGTATGTATTATTTCCAACAAGTCAGTTGCTCGCTCCATTGTTCCGGAGAACGGAGTCTTGGTCATCTTGCCCATGAGGCATGGTTTGGACGTGTCAAATGATTTGAAATCAAGAGACTCCAAAAGTCCATTAGTATGGAGCTTCTTCATGCGTTTGCAACCAATATGACCAAGGTGGCAGTGCCACATGTAAGTGGGACTATCGTTATCAACCTTACACTTTTTGGTACTCACACTATGGACATGTATAACATCATGTTCGAGATTCATAAAAAATAAACCATTGACCAGCGGAGCATGACCATAAAACATTTCTCTCATATAAATAGAACAACCATTATTCTCAGATTTAAATGAGTAGCCATCTCGCATCAAGCGAGATCCAGATACAATGTTCATGCTCAAAGATGGTACTAAATAACAATTATTTAGGTTTAACACTAATCCCGAAGGTAGATGTAGAGGTAGCGTGCCGAAGGCGATCACATCGACCTTGGAACCATTCCCGATGCGCATCGTCACCTCGACCTTCGCCAGCCTCCGCTTATTCCACAGCTCCTGCTTGGAGTTACAAATGTGAGCAACTGCACTGGTATCCAATACCCAGGAGCTACTACGAGCGCTGGTTAGGTACACATCAATAACTAGTATATCACATATACCTTTAATGTTGCCGTCCTTCTTATCCGCTAAGTACTTGGGGTAGTTCCGCTTCTAGTGACCGGTACCCTTGCAATAAAAACACTCAGTCTCAGGCTTGGGTCCATTCTTGTTCTTCTTCTTTCCGGCAACTTGCTTACCGGGCACGGCAACGGCTTTGCCATCCTTCTTGAAGTTCTTCTTACCCTTGCCTTTCTTGAAACTAGTGGTCTTATTCACCATCAACACTTGATGCTCCTTTTTGATCTCAACCTCTGCCGATTTCAACATCGAGTACAACTCAGGAATGGACTTCTCCATCCCTTGCATGTTGTAGTTCATCACAAAGCTCTTGTAGCTAGGTGGAAGCGACTTGAGGATTCTGTCAATGACCGAGTCATCCGGGAGATTAACTCCCAGTTGAGTCAAGCGGTTGTGTAGCCCAGACATCTTGAGGATGTGCTCACTGACAGAACTATTCTCCTCCATCTTACAGCTGAAGAACTTGTCAGAGACATCATATCTCTTGACCCGGAAATGAGCTTGTTAAACTAGTTTCAGCTCTTGGAACATCTCATATGCTCTGTGTTGCTCAAAACGCTTTTGGCGCCCGGTTCTAAACTGTAAAGGATGCCGCACTGAACAAGGGAGTAATCATCGCAGCGAGAATGCCAAGCGTTTGCAACGTCTTTCTCTGCTGGGAGAAGGGGTGGGTCACCTAGTGGTGCATCAAGGACATACAATTTCTTGGAAGCTATGAGGATGATCCTCAAGCCACGGACCCAGTCCGCATAGTTGCTTCCATCATCTTTCAGCTTGGTTTTCTCTAGGAACGCGTTGAAGTTTAGGGTGACATTCGCGTTGGCCATTGGATCTACAATATAGATTATAAAGACAATTTTAGACCAAGTTCATGATAATTAAGTTCACATAATCAAATTATTTAATGAACTCCCACTTAGACAGACATCTCTCTAGTCATCCAAGTGACACATGATCTAGGTCGACTAGCCCGTGTCTGATCATCACGTGAGACGGACTAGTCATCCATGGTGAACATCTCCATGTTGATCGTATCTTCTATACGACTCATGTTCAACCTTTCGGTCTTCCGTGTTCCGAGGCCATGTCTGTACATGCTAGGCTCGTCAAGTCAACCTAAGTGCATCGCGTGTGTAAATCTGTCTTACACCCGTTGTATGCGAACGTTAGAACCTATCACACCCGATCATCACGTGGTGCTTCGGAACAATGATCCTTAGCAATGGTGCACAGTTAGGGTGAACACATTTCTTGAAATTTTATTGAGATATCATCTTATTTACTACCGTCGTTCTAAGAAAATAAGATGTAAACATGATAAACATCACATGCAATCAATATAGTGACATGATATGGCCAATATCATCTTGCTCCTTTGATCTCCATCTTCGGGGCACCATGATCATCACTGTCACCGGCACGACACCATGATCTCCATCATCGTGTCTTTAGGAAGTTGTATCGCCAACTATTACTTCTATTACTATGGCTAACGATTAGCAATAAAGTAAAGTAATTACATGGCGTTTATGATTGACACACAGGTCATACAATAAAATAAGACAACTCGTATGGCTCATGCCGGTTGTCATACTCATCGACATGCAAGTCGTGAATCCTACTAGAAGAACATGATCAATCTCATACATCACAATGTATCACATCACATCCTTTGGCCATATCACATCACAAGGCATATGCTGCAAAAACAAGTTAGACGTCCTCTAATTTGTAGTTGCAAGTTTTTACGTGGCTGGTATAGGTTTCTAGCAAGAACATTTCTTACCTATGCCAAAACCACAACGTGATATGCCAATTGCTATTTACCCTTCATAAGGACCCTTTTCAACGAATCCAATCCGACTAAGGTGGGAGAGACAGACACCCGCTAGCCACCTTATGCAACAAGTGCATGTCAGGCGGTGGAACCAGTCTCACGTAAGCGTACGTGCAAAATCGGTCAGGGCCGCTTCATCCCACAATACTGCCAAATGAAGATAAGACTAGTAGTGGTAAGAAAATTAACAAGATAGACGCCCACAACTGCTTTGTGTTCTACTCGTGCACAGATTCTACGGATAGACCTAGCTCATGATGCCACTGTTGGGAGACGTAGTAGTAAATCAAAATTTTTTCCTATGATCACCAAGATCTATCCATGGAGAAACCAGCAACAAGAGGGGAAAGATTGCATCTTCATACCTTTGAAGATCCTTAAGCGGAAGCGTTACAAGAACGCGGTTGGTGGAGTCGTACTCGCATCGATTCAGATCGCGGTGGATTCCAATCTTAGGGCCGAACAACGGCGCCTCCGTGTTCAACACACGTACAGCCCGGTGACGTCTCCTATGCCTTGATCCAGAAAGGAGGAAGAAGAGGTTGAGGGAGAGCTCCGGCAGCATGACGACGTGGTGACGGTGGAGCTACGTGAACTCCGGCAGGGCTTCGCCAAGCGCTACGGAGAACGAGGAAGAGGAAGGGTAGGGTTGCACCAAGAGAGAGAGAAGTTGTGTCTCAAATCAGCCCAAACCCTTGGGTATATATAGGAGGAGGGAGAGGGAGGGCTGCCTAGGCCCCTCCTCCAAGGAGGAGAGGTTCGGCCGAAGGTGGGGAAGAGCCACCTCCCACAAGGGAGGTGGATCTCCTCCTTTTAAATCCTTTTGCCCTATATCTCTTTACCCCAGCCGCATGGGCCTTTCTAGAAGGTCTTGGCCAGCCCAAAAAGGGCTGGCACACCTCCTCTAAGGGCCCATAAAATCCTTTGGTCGTCACACCCCTCCCGGGGGTCCTCCGGCACCCTCCCGGCACTCCCGGTACACTACCGATGAGCCCGAAAACTTTCCGGTGACCAACACTGGACTTCCTATATATCAATCTTTACCTCCGGACCATTCTGGAGCTCCTCGTGACATCCGGGATCTCATCCGAGACTCCGAACAACCTTCGGTAATCACGTATACCATTTGCCTATAACCCTAGCGTCAACAAACCTTAAGTGTGTAGACCCTACGGGTTCGGGAGACATGTAGACATGACCGAGACACCTCTCCGGTCAATAACCAACAGCGGGATTTGGATACCCATGTTGGCTCCCACATGCTCCATGATGATCTCATTGGATGAACCACAATGTCGGGGATTCAATCAATCCCATATACAATTCCCTTTGTCTATCAGTATGATACTTGCCCGAGATTCGATCGTCGGTATCTCTATACCAATCTTGTTACCGACAAGTCTCTTTACTCATTCCGTAATACATCATCCCGTGACTAACTCCTTAGTCACATTGATCTCATTATGATGATGTCTTACCGAGTGGGCCCAGAGATACCTCTCCATCACACGGAATGACAAATCCCAGTCTCGATTCGTGCCAACCCAATAGACACTTTCGGAGATACCCGTAGTGCACCTTTATAGCCACCCAGTTACGTTGTGACGTTTGGCACACCCAAAGCATTCCTATGGTATCCGGGAGTTGCACAATCTCATGGTCTAAGGAAACGATACTTGACATTGAAAAGCTTTAGCAAACGAACTACACGATCTTGTGCTATGCTTAGGATTGGGTCTTGTCCATCACATCATTCTCCTAATGATGTGATCCCGTTATCAACGACATCCAATGTCCATGGTCATGAAACTGTGACCATCTATTGATCAACGAGCTAGTCAACTAGAGGCTCACTAGGGACATGTTGTGGTCTATGTATTCACTACAGGAAACAGGTACTTTGCCGTCCGCCATCCCGGACGGCGAAGGCATGAAACACGGACGGCAAAGGCTTTGTCGTCCGCCATCGGACGGCAAAGAGCCTGGACGGCACATGTGGGCACTTAGCTCCGTTAGGAGGCTTAACGGCGTGCTTTGCCGTCCGTTGGCAGACGACAAAGATCTTAGGTTCTTTGCCGTCTGCCAGCAGACGACAAAGTACCTTTTTTTATACCTGGGCTGGCCTAGGTGGGTTCTTTGCTGTCCGCTGGCGGACGGCAAAGAACTTAATTCTTTATCGTCGGCCAGTAGACGGCAAAGAACCCACCTAGGCCAGCCCCAGTTTGCACAGGTAGCTGCCACGTGGACACTTTGCCGTCTGCTGGCGGATGGCAAAGCTCTTCGCCGTCTGCCAGCCGACGGCAAAGTGGCTATATAGCCCCTGTTTTTTAATTTTTTCTTAAAATCATTCAATTTGACAGAATATTCATATATATCCAACATATACATATCCAGAACATAGATATCATTCAACAAGTTCCAACAAGCATACCAAATAAGTTGAAACAAGCATATATATACCAATAATTAAATTCCAACATACAAGTCCAACATATATACAAGTTTCCAACAACACACAATATGGATTCCAAAAACATATCCATACAAATGTATCCAAAACAGGTTTTCCATAAACATAAAGGTAGCAGAAGTAGAAGAGTACAGTCCATCAATGCACTCTTCCTCATCTATAGCAAATCTGCAAAGTAGGAAAGATATAGTTAGAAGAAGAAGAAGACTAGCTAGAAGAAGAAGAAGAAGAAAATGAAGAAAAGAAGAAGAAGAAGAATTTATCTTCTATTTCTTTTTCTCCTCTCCTCTCCTCTTCTCCAAGGTGGTAATGCCATTTTGTAGCTAATTATGTCATAAATGAACTAGCTATAGATCACTATTGAGCTATACTAGCTACTAATGCCATTTTCTAGCTAACTAAGCATATCAAGTCATTTTGGAGGAAAAAATGCTAAGTATAGGTCATTTTATAGCTATCCTAGGTAGAATATACCATTTTCTAGCTAACTAAGCATATCAAGTCATTTTCGATGAAAATAAGCTAAGTATAGGTCATTTTATAGCTATCCTAGGTAGAATATATCATTTTTGGATGTAAGTAAGGTTATTATCTATTTTTGAGGAAAATAAGCTAAGTATAGGTCATTTTGGAGGTAAACGAAGGTTATTATGCCATTTTTTACCCAAGTGAGCATATTATGTCATAAATGAACTAACTAAGCTAATTATAGATCATTTTTGAGCTATACTAGGTAGTTATGCCATTTTGTACCTAAGTGAGCTAATTATGTCATAAATGAACTAGCTATAGATCATTATTGAGCTATACTAGCTACTAATGCCATTTTCTAGCTAACTAAGCATATCAAGTCATTTTGAAGGAAAAAAATGCTAAGTATAGGTCATTTTATAGCTATCCTAGGTAGAATATACCATTTTCTAGCTAACTAAGCATATCAAGTCATTTTTGATGAAAATAAGCTAAGTATAGGTCATCTTGGAGCTAAGTAGTTCATTTCTTAAGCTAAGTATGCATTTGTTAATGAAAACACTTGGGAAAACTTACCATCAACATGGAGGTGAAGGACCGGTAGGGTTTGGGCTAGGATGAGACGTAGAAGGACCGGTAGGGGTTGTGGAAGACGCGGAAGGATCGGTCGATGCTTGTCGGGAGGCACGCTGCACCAAATATCATTTGCAATGTCTCGTTGGCATGATGCAACTCAAATGTGAATACTAGTCACTAATGACCAGTTAAATGAAACTCACTGTGGGTGCTATAGCAATATGGGGCATCGATGGAGGGGTCTGACCATTGTTCTGGCACACGGTCTGCACATTTTGTTTTCGCGAGTCATTCATATTAGTTAGTGATGAAACGAACATTACGTGCATGATTTGGCTAATATGCAGGAGAAACTTACCACGAGGAGCTCGTATAGGGCCTGGTGAGACGCATCGTTCCGGTTCCTCTCCTCCTCCAACAGCCTAGCCGTCCTCTCCTCCATCTCCCTCTCCCTCTGTGCGGCCTGCCTATTTGCCTCCGCCAGAAGTTCCTGGGCCCTAGCCTCAATGGCGAGCTCCATTGGCCGTGGACGAGGCCTTATCTCAGGATCAGAGCTCGTTTGGCGCTTCTTGATCTTTGGGAGAGTTCTAGGACAACTTATCAGTCCATCCCCAATGGCTATCGAGCCATGGGGCCTCCCACCACGAGATATCATCATGAGCTCTGGATCAAAAGGACTCTGGCTCGGGTTGAAGTCCTCCCCTATCCTCGCCTTCCCCTCATCTCTATACCTCACGAGCTTTTTGTGGGAGGAGATGTTGCTGAAGCTCTCTGGATGATCGAGGTCATCCTCATAGAATGCCTTGGCCTTCTTGTACGAGGCAATATGGGCCATGGCATAGAGGTCGAATAGAGGTGGCACCTCCTTCTTGTTTTCTCGCGCCTAAAAGAGGTGAACAAAATATTAGTTAATGGCTCAAGCTAGCATGAAGAATGAAATTGCATGAATCATGAAGCAAACCACATACCCAGTTATCCCCGTACTCAAACAGGTTGGAGCTCCCTTGATGGTGTGGCACACCTCTCATTTGGGCACGCTTCTCCTTGGTCTTGTTGTGTTCGGCTAGCCATTCGGGAGAGCACCACTCATCCACCAATGCCTCCCAACAGTCCATCCTATTCGCACACCATCTCGGGGCACCTAAGTTAGACAAGAGAAATTTCAGTGCTACGTCTACGAATCAAATCAAAGAAACTAAGTACAAGGCCTTAAGAATAGATAATTACCTTCATAAACTTCTCCTTACTCAGGTAATTTTTGCGGCACTTCTTCTTGGCCCTCTTAATATTACTCGAGGCGTAGTACTCTCGAATAGCCTGCACCCGAGCCTAGTGCCGTAAGTTCTGAAGTAGGCGCTTGCACTCGGCTTCGAGAATAACAGCCGCTGTCGCCTCGTCTTCCTCAAGACACCTATAGAAGGTCTAGAATCAAACAAGACAACACATTAGACACTTATTAGTACAATCACTAGGTGTTGTTGATTTTTAATTCTGTAAAGGAGAAATTACTCAAAAGCGACGGATCACAATGTCAGCCACCGTGTCGCACAAGACACCATCGACCATCTCCTCCGGCGGGGCCGGGGTAGCCTTGTACAGCTCCCAGGTCAGTGCTACCTGTGGAGACTCACCCTCACCGGGCAACTCGACCTTCCCCGGGAAGTGGTGCCGGAGAAGCACACCAAGGACCTGGTTGGGCCTGCGGACACCACAACGCTCGTATTTCCAACCCCTGCAGTAGGACAAGACCAACACATTAGATATTAATTTGAAGAAACATGAAGGCAAAAGGTTGAAAAAGAGTAAATGCACTTACTTCTCTGCGTTAGGCGCAATCAACCACCTCTGCTCGCCGGTCGTCGGCACGGGAGGTAGCTTTGTACAACCACGCTAGTAGACCTTCTTGCCCTCCTCAACCAGCTCGCTCTCGCTATAGGTGTCCTCAGACAAGTAATTTTCCTCGCCACCATCAGCATGGCCACTAGCCTCCGGAGTCACGTGGGACGAAGACTCCAGGACCCGAGTCTCCTGGGACGAAGACTCTGGCACCCGAGTCTCCTGGGACGAAGGCTCAGTGACCCGAGGCTCGTGGACCGGAGTCCGAGACGGGTCCAAGTCAGACGGGTCCACCCGAGATGGAGCACTCCTGTGGTCGGGAGAATCAGCTGGGGGTGGCGGCAAGGAAGGCGCAACAGCCTTCCTACCTCTAGCACCTCTCTTCGTCTTCCCCCGACCTCTCCCGGTCGAAGAAGAAGCGCCCGCCGGTGTCTGCATGCTGTGTACCAGCGCTCTCCGGAGTTGTTGGGGTGGAATTATAGCACCCCTCCCAACACGCGCCGAGGAAGGAGGCTCAGAGCGCTCTCGACCCCCGCCCACCATATGTCAACACCTGCAATGACAAAGAGTGAACGAAATTAGTTCAATATAAAAAAATTGAATACCTAATAACATGAACTAATTAATAATATATATGTACATAATAATAATTAAATACCTCACATTACTAATATTAATCTTCATCGTCTATATATGCTCCGAGATCAATAAATGCATAATCATCATCACTATCAGTAATGACGTGCTCATCAGCATCATCATGCATCAACATGTGGAAGGCCTCTATGTAATCGGTCAAGCATTGTCAGGTCATCCGCTGCAGTAACCTCTTCTTCTTCCATCTCTTCTTGTTCCTGCTCAAGGGTGAAGTCGGGTTCACTGTCGTCGTCGACCTCAATGTTCTGGGGTGAAGTAGAGCGGTTCTTGAAGCGTTTTTTGGAAACACGTGTTTCTTGGAAGAATTCTCCTTCATATGTGTCTAGGTTAATGTGAGGTTCATAATCATATTCATTGAGGGGGAGGTGGTCTAAAATGTGGCGGCACATCATAAACGACATCCCAACCTTTCAAATTTGGATCCGTTTGGCAGGCCCATGGTAGATAGAAAACTTGGGTCACCTGTTGAGCCGTAATATAGACATCGGGAACATCCAAATGGGTGCTTTGTTTGATTTCGACTAGCCCTATATGTTCATGAGTCCTTCTAGTCTCCTTCGGCTAGAA
Organism: Hordeum marinum; assembly: GCA_022496015.1. NCBI lineage: Eukaryota > Viridiplantae > Streptophyta > Magnoliopsida > Poales > Poaceae > Hordeum > Hordeum marinum. The sequence goes on along the minus strand of CM039676.1, from coordinate 405,938,477 downwards.
CCAATAACATTTGAAGACTACGACGTTTGGTGGGTTTTCACCAAAGAATGTAAGTTCATAAATTGCTTCAACTCTTCCATAATACTCGACCCCTCCTTTGCCGACAACAGAGACACAACAATTTGTAGTCTTTCGGACGGCCATAGATAGCTCTGTGCCAAAAGTACGAAAGCAATACCCATTGATGTCGTATTTGTCAAATGAACGGACCTTAAAGGCAAAACCATTAGCGACTTGTCTCAATTCGGAGTCCATAGACTCTACATTAGCCTACAAGTTTAATACCAAAGGATTGTTGCATTAGCCGCAAACTAGGCGAAGAAATGAAATCATCTAATTAATGGAAATTACCGTTTGCTTGAACCAAGAGATGAAACCGGGATAGCCGCCTCCATGCTTTGCCAAAAGCTCATACTCTTCGATGGAATCCTTTTGAATCACCGCTCCAGCCGAGAATTTGGTGACGTATCGACTGTATCACATATCCAGGAATAAGAGCATTTCAAAGGAATTAGAAGTTGCGAAACAATGTACCGAAAACTTACTCGATGTACGGCCGCACTTCTGTTAGGTTGTTGAGGATATACAACGAAATGGTCCGCCATTCTTCGACATCCAACCCTAATGGTTTTGAAGCACCGGCTGGTGCGAGCTTCCCTTTGAATAGGCTAAGGTTGGATCGACCTTTTTCACAGTCGCCATCATTGTACCGAGGCTTCGGATTATGCAAATGACGATTCTGGGCTTTGTAGTGTGCTATCACAAAGTTTGCCGCCTCCTTAGTAATGAATGCCTCGGCCATCGATGCTTCAACTCTACGTTTATTTTTACATTTTGCTTGGAGCGTCTTCTACATCCTCTCAGTTGAGAAGCACCAACGGTTTTGCACGGGCCCCCCCAATCTTGCCTCGGTTGGAAGATGCAAAATCAAATGCTGCATTGGATTAAAGAAGCCTGGTGGAAAGATCTTTTCTAACTTGCAGATCAACTCCGATGCCAACTCTTCCAGTTCATCTAGCACGTCAGGCGATAGTTCTTTCGCACAAAGAGCACGGAAGAAATAGCTCAGCTCTGCCAGTACTAGCCATTCATCCTCAGGGATAAAGCCACGCAACATCACCGGCATTACCCGCTCAAGCCATATGTGCCAATCATGACTCTTGAGACCAAATATTTTCAATTTTTCAAGACTCGCTCCCCTCTTTAGATTTGCTGCATACCCATCGGGGAACATCAACTGCATTTGCACCCACAAGATCATTTCCCTCATAGCTGGCCTTCCAAGATTGAACCATGCCTTTGGCTTCCTCCAGTTCTTCTTTCCTTTCGGTTGTCGAATGTTTTGTAACGGTCTGTCACATAGAGCCTCCTGGTCGACTCTAGCCTTAGGATTATCCTTCGACTTCCCCTCTATGCCGAACAATGTACCAAAAAGGGCCTCCACGACATTCTTTTCAGTGTGCATCACGTCGATGTTGTGTGGGAAAAGGAGGTCTTTGAAGTAAGGCAGATCCAACAAACATATCTTGTGAGTCCAGGCGTGTTCCATATTATACCCTTTGAAATACCCTGGACGATTTGGATCCGGCTCGAGAGCGTTTATCTGATCCAGGATCTGTTGGCCTGTCAACGCAGGTGGTGCAATGTTTTTGACAACTCTACCTTAGATGAAATTCTTCTTGTCTTTTTTGAACTTATGGTCAGGATCCAGGAACTGTCTATGCATGTCGATGCAACAAAACTTGCAACCCACGTCCAGCCAACGGAACTGAAGAGCTGCCTTGCATGTGGGGCATGGAAGCCTTCCATGCACACACCAGCCAACGAATAGTGCATACGCCGGCAAGTCATGCATCGAGTACATGTACCACACATGCATTTTGAAGTTCTTTTTTGTAGCGGCGTTGTATGTCTTGATCCCATTATCCCAGGCTTCTTGTAATTCATCCTTAAGCGGTTGCATGTACACATTCATATTCTTCCCCGGATATTTGGGCCCTAGAATTATCAGGGTCAGGAAAATGTTCTTTCTTTTCATAATATCTCCGGGGGGAGATTGAGTGGAATGACAAATATAGGCCAACAACTGTATTATGCTGCCATCATACCATACACATTAAACCCATCCGTGCTGATGGCAACTCGAGGATGCCTTGGTTCTGCCGCTTTATCCTTATGTAATGCATCAAAGTGCTTCCACGCAAAAGCGTCCGAAGTGTGTCCCAACATCGGATTCCCATCTGCATCCAGTTCTGTTCTTTTGCCCAATTTATGCCACGTCATCTGTCTAGCCGTCTCTTCGACCATGAAAAGTCGTTGAAGTCTTGGTATGATTGGCAGATACCGAAGAACATTAATGGGGATTTTGGTCTGACTCTTCTCACCCATACCGTTGTCTACCAGAACATACCTAGAAGCATTGCAAATGGGTAAATAGTTCAAGCCTGCATACTGAAGCCTAAATAAGGCACATCCATTCTCACATGCATCTATCTTCTCATAGGGCATCTTAAGCGCATGCAGGATTTTGTCCGACTGGTACATGTTTGGTGGCAATACATGGCCTTTGGGTAGAAAGCGTCCAAATATCGTCATAATCGCGTCGTAGCATTCTCTGCCCAGGTTGAACTGAGCCTTTAGAGCCATTACTTGTGTGATGGCATCTAGCTGACAAAGCTCAGTGTGCTCGTGGAGAGGACGTTTTGAAGACTCCAACATTTCATAAAAGGCCTTTGCAGATTCCTCCATCTCATCATCCGAATCCCGAGCATCATCAAAGCCTTGCACCATGTCTTCGATCCTGGTACCATGCTCCTCGGTGCAACGACGAAGCACCTCAGCTCTGGCACGTTGGGCAGACTCACCATGAAATGTCCAGACCGTATAATTAGGCGTAAAACCCCACTTCTGTAGGTGTTTGATCATTTCAAACTCTGACTTCTTCTTATAGTTGTCGCAATCGACACAAGGGCACCAGGTTGTTTTCTGTCCATTTGCAAATGCGACTCTCACAAACTCCTTGGTTTTTGTTAACCATTCATGGGTCATGTCTTTCTGACTAGTGTGACCGGTGTACATCCACCCACGATCACTCATCCTGCCTAGCTACTGGACACACACAAAATATATACATTATTCAGCAAACCATATTCATTACCTCGATGCAACCTAGACGCTAGTAGGTAAAGATAGGTCCTAATCCCATCCGAGTATGTGTAGATTGGGTTCGTTTTCCCATGCTCTGCTCCGAATCCGATGCAAAATTTCGGCAGCACCTCCCCGCTGTTCTCCTGATACACCTCTCGCGAATAAGCAGAGAGGATGTGTACCCGAAGAACAACAGGGAGGCACTGACGAAATTCTGCGTCGGATCCGGAGCAGAGCATATGGGAAAACGAACCCAATCTACACATACTCGGGCTGTCCATGGATAACGTTGGACAATTCGAAAGAATCACGGTTATAAATATGCAAATGTATGCATATTTATAGATGTAACCCTTTCGAATGGGAGACGCATAGTGTTCACGCATACTAATGATTCAATCTACCTACAGCTAGCAAGTTTCATCGGCACGAAGACCGGAACAGAGAAAATGAAGGGGGAGGAGGATATGTCATTTGTGCTCACCCATGAACGCAGGGGCGGAGGTCGTCGAACTCACGGGGAGGTCGTCGAACACCAAACCCTCGCAGCGACGAAACAACTGCACATTTAAATCCACCCGATCAACACAAATATATATATATATATATATATATGATATTTTTCATAACAAAATCATAAATCATATGACCTAACTCATTATTTGCACATATATGACCCCGTCGGCCTCTGGAAGGCCAAAGAGCACCCTTTCGGTCAACAGGAGGCCGAAGAGGTGTCGGGGGTCGGGGGTGTCGTGTCGTGGTGTCGGGGTGTCGTGTCGGGGTCGAGATGTTGTGTCGTGGTCGTGGGTGCCGTGTCGGGGTGTCGCGGTCGGGGTGCTGTGTCGGGGTCTCGGGGTGTCGGGGTCGGTGTGCCGTGTCGGGGTGTCGGGGTGTCGTGTCGGGGTGTCGGGGTCGGGGTCGGTGTCGTGTCGGGGTCGGGGTGTCGAGGGTATCGTGTCGGGGTCGGGGTGCTGTGTCGTGGTCGGGGGTGCCGTGTCGGGGTGTCGGGGTGTCGTGTCGGGGTCGGGGTGTAGGGGGTGTCATGTCGGGGTCGGGGTGTAGGGGGTGTCATGTCGGGGTCGGGGTGTAGGGGGTGTCATGTCGGGGTCGGGTGCTGTGTCGGGGTCTCGGGGTGTCGTGTCTGGGTGTCGTGGTGTCTGCTTTGTCATGTCGGGGTCGGGGTGTCGAGGTGTCGCGTCGGGGTCAGGGTGTCGCGGTGTCGGGGGTGTCGTGTGCGTGTCGTGGTGTCGGGGTGTCAGGGGTGTCAGGGTCAGGGTGGCGTGTTGGGATCGGGATGTCGGGGTGTCGGGGTTGGGGGGTCGGGGTGTCAGGGTCTTCTTCTTCTTCCTTTTTCCCTTTTCCTCTTCTTCTTCTCTTCTCCTCCTCTCCTCTTTCTTCTTCTTCTTCTTCTTCTTTTCTTCTCCTCCTCTTCTTTTCTTCTTCCTTTCCTTTTCCTCTTCTTCTCCTCTCTCCTCCTCCTCCTCTCTCCTCTCTCTCTTCTTCTTCTCTTCTTCTTCTCTTCTTCTTCTTTTTTCTTCTCCTCCTCCTTCTCTCTCTCTCTTCTCTTCTTTCTTTTTTTTTCTTCTCTTCTTCTTGTTTTTTCTTCTTTCCTTTTTCTTTTTTTTTTTCCTTTTTTCCTTTTTTCTTTTCTTCTTTTTCTTCTTCTAGGTTTCTTTGTACCTAAATGTCT